>CM067359.1:3806714-4556714 GCA_034401795.1 Chaetoderma sp. LZ-2023a
GAAATTGATAGTCATGGAGTTCAGGGATCGATCGATGACAACACCGGCGATGAGTGGGTGGAGCGTATCTAGAGATGGGCGGGGCATAGCTAAAACCGGGCTCCTCCACCATGAGTCCTGGTATTATCAATGCGAAATGAGTATTTATTAAAGGATTACTAACCTCATCCTCTACAAGCCATTCGGGTGATGTAACACGCCACTCCTAGGCAATTTTTTTATTATCTGCTTAGGTATATACTATCAATCATAGAGATCCAATTTTGGATATGCCAGACCCATTTCTAGCTAGGCTCCATCCAAGCTTTGCCCATGTTGGGATCGATCAAACCCTGAATTTACAGAAAACTATACAGGTAATCTGTTGAATATTTTGAAAGTAATTTGACTGGGTGCGGCTGCTGCCTTATGACATTCAACAGAATGATTATTACATATCAAAGGCATACAATTCGTACAACGTGACGGATTATTTAGCGCTTAAGACAGACTAAATCGAGTCATGCATGGCGTAATTGATTATGACGCCATCCTACATGTGACGTAGCCGAGTATGGCGTCACATAATTGACTGAGAAACTGGAATCCTCCATTATCTCCTTATTAGAAAAAAGTAGGACAATAAAAATCAAATCATATGACGTCATACTACATGTGACGTAATCGATTATGACATCATATAATTGACTGATAAACTGGATTCATCAATGACTCCTATCTAAAAAACACTCTGTCATCAATTAAGCGTTCGTGACGAACTGATCTACACCATTCATGGCGTCTTTGATTATGGTACCATTCTACACATCACCTAGTTCATTATGACGTCCTATGATTGACTGAGAAACTGGAATCCTCCATTTGCTCCTTATCAGAAAATGATTTGACATGAAGACGTTGCTGCCTTCATTCAAATTATTTTCAAAAAATATTCAAACTCGTTTCTGAATGAGTTCCCTGAAATTGATATATTAGGGCACCTATCATTAGGTTAAAGATACGAAATACCTTCAATTCTACTCTCTTAAAATTACATTTTTCTATTCTGGTAAAAGTAGTACTAGAGCGCACTAAATGTAGGAAAGGTATGACAAAGTAGGACCAATGTTCAAACATAGGGAAAGTAGGAAACTAGAGGTATCTATTTCTAGCTGTGGCCCGCCCATTTCTAGCTAAGTTCCGCCCACGCTTTGCGCGTATTGGGATTGATTTATAGGCTATTCTTTGAATCCTAAATTCTCGGAATTCCAATGTCAAGGTAACTATACAGGTACGCGGTCGAATATTTCAAAATATTCAACAGAATGTTTATTAAATAATAAATCCATCAAAGACATACAGTTTGTACACTTGTCGCACGATTCCAGCTTCATAACTGAGTATTGTCTGCCAAATATGATTGTGACGTCAGCCTCTACGTTATGTAATGGATTATGAGGTCAATACTTAAGTGTTGGATTGGATTCACCCAGTCCGACGCCAGATTAAATATTGCAGGCTAACAATACAAGGATCCGATACGTCACTCAAGTATGCCGTCATACCCAGCAGGCGTATGCTGTTGTTTCAACGTTGAATCCACGTTGAAATCACGTCATGACGTGATTTCAATGTGGATTCAACGTTGAAACAACGTCATGTGCCTGCTGGGTAAGCAATCATAATGGCTTATCTCCGTCAAGACAATCCAAAAGCCCGTCAGGAAAATATACGAATGATGTTGATTTGCTAATTTAACAAACATTTTGTTGAATAATTTAATCCTAATTTGACTGGGAGTTGTTACTGCCTTAGGCACCATTATCCCCAAGTCAAATTAGTTTCAAAATATTCAACAGTTTATCTGTCAGATCTGGCTTATCTGTCTGCCATGAAATTGGGATTCTGGGAATTCAGGGTTCGACGTATATACATCGATTCAAACGCACGTGCAGAGTTGGCGTAGCTTAGATAACAATGGGAGGGGCATAGATAGAAATAGACCCATCAATTCAACGTGTTTGAGTATAAAATTTCTGTGGATTAAACACATGTTAATCTGAACATAGGCAGCAACAGCAGCACCCATTCCAATTCACCTTTCCAGAGTATCCATCTATCATCTGACCTCGTATGACGTCATAATCAGTTCATCGCGTGTATGATGACGTCACAATCATTACGTCACAAAGGGTTCCATATAGACCGTCACCAAATCTCAAATACTCCGACACGTTGTATGAATTGTATGTGTTTGTAATTCTTTGCTATTTAATAAACATGCTGTTGAGTATTTTGAAACTACTTTGACTGGGCGCTGTTGCTGCCTTAGGCAGCAATATCACACAGTCAAATTGGTTTCAAAATATTCAACAGCTTAAATGTGTAGTTTTTTTAGAAATTGATAGTCGAGCGATGTATGGGTGGAGCTTAGCTAGAGATGGGCGGGGCATAGCTAAAACCGGAAAGGTCCATTAGTTTCAAAGTATTCAACAGCTTGTATGTATACTTTTCTGGAAATTGATAGTCAGGGAGTTCAGAAATCGATCGATCCCAACACGGACATGGTGTGGGTGGAGCTTAGATTGAGATGGGTGGAGCATAGCTAAGACTGGAAAAGTCCATTGGTATGGACTAGTTATCTAATAAAAATGTTTTGCTATAGTTTGCATCATGTTGGAGTTCGTACGTTGGAGCTGATTGTCTTTTGCATCACCCAGTTCATAATCCATAGCATCCCATTCGTTATCTCGAAAAGAGAAGACACACCAACTCCACTTATTCTCATTCCATACTTCAATGACGTCAGTCAAGTAGTTCACGGCCCCTGGGACTTCACGACAGACCCCGAATTCACCCACGAATACCTGACTTGAAGGAATGTCGTATTTCTTTTGCCAGTCTAGAACCGGTTGAATAACAGAGCGAATCATTGATTTGTCCCACAGAGGCCATGTTTCTGGCCATTTCTGCAAACGCCATTGTGGAACTGGACCCGGGTATTTGAAGGACCCGTCGTTCTCAAAACGGTATGTGTAGAGGCTAGGGGCGTAAAAATGAAATGAATATATAACGTGGGGGTCCGCTATTGGCTTTATCATAGGTAACGTTCGTGGACTTGCCCAAAATACACTTTCAACTATGATTGGTGTTTCTGTATCAAGATTTCTTATGGCTTTGAAACATTTCTTGTATAGGTCGTCAAGCTCCGCGATGTATGTATCGGATATGTCACAGTCAAAGCTTTTCGTATTATCCTCTGGAGTGAAAGGTTCGTTAACGACGTCATACCCTACAATTTCTCTGCCCAAATCACCGAGTCCAATTATAATGGCTCCCCAGAGTTGAGCGATTCTTTCTCGGATGGACTCGTCTCGCCACATCCTCTCATCTTCTGTATCATGGAATCGACGTCCAGGTAGATCGCATAAAGTCAGGATCACCTTCAAACCACACTTACTCGCAGAATTGATAGCATTCTTCAAACGTGGCAGCATCTTCTGTAAATGAATATGGTCTGTTTTCATGTCGTCCTTGGGTCCATCACGCACGAGGAACAGCAGATCTTTCGCATCGTTGACAGCTCCCATGCGAATGACAGAGGCGCCATAATGTCGACATGCTTCGAAGTCAAGATAGACCGGCTCAGCGCTCATGTTAACTCCATGAAAACCGCGTTGCCAGATGGTGTCTTTATTTACATTATGAACTGTCGGGTCTGGAAGTAATGGTTTGCAGATAGATTCAGGCCAGTTTTCTTGACAAATAAATGAATAAAATTCAGAAAGTTCATCAGACTGATCCACATTAAACCGGAGACTACAACTAGATGATTTTTCGACATCTTCATTCAGTTCGATCTTCCACAGATGCGTGTCAAACTTGGCAGTAGCAAAGTAAGACAAATACATACCTACTAGAGCCGGAGACATTGGCCCATTAACAAACCGACAATTGTGAAAGTCTATGATATTTAGCAATGTTTTCGTTAACATGAGACATAAGCCGCCATCAAAACTGAATAAGTGAACCTCCCTATCAGTGGCTGATTCATCGAACAAACGGTAATATTTGGCGTCCAGCCAGAAATCAGAAGGCTGATCATATTGTGGATGCGGATACAGCCGAATCCCCCTACTGCAGAGAATCACCTTATAGTCGTATTCTTCCCATTTCTCACAAAGTCTCTTCAAGTGTCTAGATGTGAGATTCACAGATCCGTCAACCAGAAGTACAGACGTACATGCATTACTCGACAGAAGCTGCAATATATGCAAGAATGGTATGCATGTATATAGAGTGAAACATAAATTTACTACTACTACTACTACTACTACTACTACTACTACTACTACTACTACTACTACTACTACTGCTGCTACTGCTGCTACTGCTGCTACTGCTGCTACTGCTGTTGCTGTTGCTGCTGCTGCTACTATTTCTGCTACTACTACTACTACTACTACTACTACTACTACTACTACTACTACTACTACTACTACTACTACTACTACTACTACTATCTTTGGTCTCAAAATATTCAACAGCTTACGTATATATGACGGTAAAAGTGAGATCCTGGGATTACAGGTTCAAATGGGTAAAATGCAATAACAATTTTAATTTGGGGCCCCCTTATTTTTCGGGGACCCAGGGCTGTGGCCCCGTTAGTCCTTGCCTTAGTCCGGCTTTGAGTATTAGTGATGGTGGTATTAATGGAAATCAACTCCTATACGACACTGACATGTCAGGTTTCTGAATTGCATAGCTTTTTATGTTACACCTGATAGTGGTATTCAATTCGGAAGTTTCACTTTTGCTACTAGGATAGCGCATGCTACTGGGCCGGTACAGGACAAATACCGAGCCAATGCGGCCCGGTATTGGTCCAGTACCGGCCCAGTAACAGGCGTTATATGGTTGTATTTAAGCTGTTCCGAAATATACAAATGCTTTTTATGAACTGACTGTAACGATTAAACTTTAAAAATCGGCGTGATATGGGTCTAAATATATAGTCTAAGTTCAATTGATTTCGTGGGTACCTGGGTAGCCTACATGACAACATGAGTAGTCCATACCCGTGTCCGTGTGTGCGCGCGGTGTGCGTGAGTGCGTCCGTGTTTGTCCGGTGAGTTCGCTCCTCGTTCGCGTGTGCGTATGTACGTAGCCTACATATACATGTGAGTGCGTGCAGTCATTCATACCGTGGTAATATCTTGACTGGAACTGCCCAGAAACCGTCTCTCAGCTTGGATCACCCGCCCTCCTCTAACACTATCCGCCCTTGGACCATCGCGAGAATCCCATATCATTACCCGAGAAAGATCGTCTTCCAAATCGTCCAACGTAGCCTTCAATGTCTCCACTTGCGTATCCCTATACACGTCAATAACTATCAGAGGTCCTTTACCAGACATTTGCGCGGATAATCTAATAAATTCGGTGTAAATTAATATTTATGAAATATAGGATATGAAGACTTTTACAGAGCTCACCAGGACTACGTTCAGCCGACCTAGATCTTAACACGTGAATAAGCCTCGCAATAGCCTAATACCACGGCGCTGTATGTCCAACAATATTTTGTTTTTCTCGAAACGTATTTTCCTGTAAATCCAATACAGTATACGATTATATTGACACAGGACATACTAGCAAAACTGAATAATACGGATTTAACTGTTAACTCTTTCATGACGAAGATTTGCAGGCCAAGAGAATAATGATTTTAGAAAATTTACCACTGGAATGACTGGCTCGGTAACCGAGCCAGTCATTCCAGTGGTAAATTTTTCAAAAAAGTCTTCTCTTGGCTTGCAAATTGGCATTCAGTAATAAATCAATTTTATTTTCTTGACCAAATTTAGCTATCAAATGGTTAATATATGAGAATAAATCACGTTAGGCGTCGTTAGTGACTTTTTCAAGTTTAGATCCGGTTTCGGTTTCGGTTTGCGAGTACTGGGAGGTTAGATGCCTTAGATCCGGCAGACCGTTTAGTGTGAACGGATTCGGTGTTACGGAGACTCATTGGTCAAAACTATGGTGGAGAATCTACCGGATAGGAATTGGTAGAGGCTAAATTAGATAATTGAATACACTTTTTTTAAAACGACGCTGTGTAAGATATGGCTGGCATTTGTCAACATACAGTGACATCGTTATCAAAATAAACACTATGATAGGTCTAAATAATATAGTGGGTGGGTGTGACTCTCAGAAAAACTGCTCATCTCAATTGCTAATTTAGTCGAGAAAGGGTTTATTTATCAGACGGAATAGATCCTGGATATAGGACCAATATCCATAAGCAAGTGCCAGAGACCTATGACAAAATCTCCGCGCGTAATAATCGTCATTATATTTCTAGAAAGACTAGCTAATCAGTTCTATATCAAGTTTTTCCATTACGTTTCTAGGTAATCTGATACTTTGATTTGATGAAATAAAAGCCAAGCCCAACACAAGAGGCATACTATGAAATTTCTTGCAAATTAATTTTGTTTCATTCGTCTGTTTGAGATATACGATACGAAATTTGTTTATATCGTTATATAGTTTGTTGATATATCTAGTTTCGTTCTCGGCATACAATTTAAAAAATATATATACAGATTTATCTGTGCTTGCAAAAAGCTAGTTAAAAGTAAATAATTAACGTAGTTCACCCAGTAAGCCAAGTATTGCAAATCATAAAAGATGGTGTCTCAGGAAAACATGCAACTGCAGACATTTACCCCATGCCGAAAGTTTCGGCTGGATGACCCTACATGTTGGGCGCACCACCGCGGAGGATGGACATACGCAATCTCACTTATACGGGATAACCTGTGTTGCGAGGACGGTGTGCTTTTCATCAGCTCGGTGGAAGATACGGTACTAGAAGAACAGGTAATGTTTGATTTTATTATTACCATTAATTGTTTTAAGTAGTAGTAGTAGTAGTAGTAGTAGTAGTAGTAGTAGTAGTAGTTGTAGTAGTAGTAGTAGTAGTAGTAGTAGTAGTAGTAGTAGTAGTAGTAGTAGTAGTAGTAGTAGTAATAGTAGTAGTAGTAGTAGTAGTAGCAGCAGCAGCAGCAACAGCAGCAGCCGCAGTAGTAGTAGCAGTAGTAGTAGTAGTAGTAGTAGTAGTAGTAGTAGTAGTAGTAGTAGTATTAGTAGTAGTAGTAGTAGTAATAGTAGTAGTAGTAGTAGTAGTAGTAGTAGTAGTAGTAGTAGTAGTAGTAGTAGTAGTAGTAGTAGTAGTAGCAGCAGCAGCAGCAGCAGTAGTAGTAGCAGTAGTAATAGCAGTTGGTCTACACGCGGTGTTGCATAAAAACAATCTTTGTTTGTGATAAATATCCACCCTGATAACGCAGCTTACTGGGCCGATACTGGGCCGATACCGGGCCGATATTGAAAGTATCGGCACGGTATCGGCCCAGCATCGGCCCAGTAAGCTGTGTTATCTGGGCAGGATCCGAATATGACCAAATTGTGAATACATGTCTGCATATCACGTAAGCTACTGGTCCGATTTGGGTCAAATTTTAGCACATGAAAAGCGATGACCGTCACTATGATTCCACAACTTTGTGCATAATCTGGAAAATCCGAAAACTGGGGGTGGGGGTGGGGGAAATTTGCAATATGACTAAAATCGGGAGGGCGAGGGACTGCAATCCCTCATTGCGCTTTTTAGGATTGCTAACGACAAAAACGTGTAATAGCGTGGTGCAGTCGCCCGTACCCAGTTGCCATCGGAATGGAGCAATCCAGTTTTAGCTATGCCCCGCCCATCTCTAGATAAGCTCCACAAACATTTCGCCAGTGTTGGTATCGATCGATCCCTGAACTCCCTGACTATCAATTTTCAGAAAACTATACATGTTAGCTGTTGAATATTTTGAAACTAATTTGACTAGGTGCTGTTGCTGCCAATGACAGCAGTGGCGCCCAGTCAAATTGGTTTTAAAATATTTAACAGCATGTTTATTAAATAGTAAAGACAGACAATTCAGACAGCAACGCTTTCATTGATTATTATGCCATCATCAATGCCACTTAGTTGATTATGACGTAACATGGTGGATGGCTAAACCGGAAAGGTTCATTACATTAGTGGGTATGTTTTTAACATTTTGTTTTGTATTTTTAGATTCTCGAACAACCATGGGTTGGCGTCATACACCAGGTCGTGAAAAACAACTATGAATGGTTTCCAGATCTGGAACGACTTGTCGTGAGCGAAATCTTCCTGGCATCTCTGAAATCGTGCAAGGGTCTCTTCACCCTGTCTTCAACAGTCAAAGACTATCTCCGTAACAAAATTCCTCATATTCCAATTGTGCGTCTTTGGTATCCAGCTACACCTACCGATGTACTATTCCAATCAGACGTATTTATGCAAAGTCCAACACGAAATGTTATCTTTATCGGCGAGTTCATGAGGAACTTCCAATACTTCTACGATATTGACCTACCAAATAATATGCAGAAAATACTGTTGAAATCTCCAGATGTCGACTATAAAAAGTTAGGTGTCCAACCAAATACGTCTGTAAGAATTTTGGAATATGTTCCTGAAGACGATTATGACAAATTGTTATCCACTAGTGTGGTGTTTTTGAATCTACACGACGCCCCTGCAAATACCACAGTCATCGAGTGTATAACCAGGGGTACCCCTATCGTGGTGAACCGGTTACCAGGACTTGAGGAGTATCTTGGGAGAGAATATCCTCTCTTCTATGAAACAGTCGATGAAGCAAAGGCTATGCTGACCTCAGACGAAACACTCATGAAGGGCATGAAATATTTAAAATCCCTGAAGCTGAAAGCCAAACTGGACCCAGCACACTTCATTTACAGTATTCAGAATAGCTCCATCTATAGGGCTCTACCGACACCGGCTTCACAAGTAGCGTCACAACCGAAGAGGTTTAAAAGCTATGACATTACAGTGGTCATTTGTTCATACAGGAGGGTCTATAACATGTCGCGATTGCTTCAATGTTTTGTTGACCAGACGACAGACAAATCTTTCGAGGTTATAGTTTGGAATAACAATTTCGAAGCCAAAGACGAGCTCCAAAGCATCTGTAACGACTACGCTGACAGGCTAGATTTGAAAGTTATCCACAGTACTGAGAATTATTATTGCATTATCCGATTGGCTGCAGCAAATCTGATGCGCAGTGACGTCATGATGATTTGCGATGATGACGTTATACCTACACCGGAATTTTTAAAAGGTCAGTGAATACATGTTTTCTATACTTTAAAGGTTCACATGATTGTACTTCTAAACGCAAGCTCAGTTGCCAAAGAGAACAAGTTAAGTTTTGCTGCCAAAATATTACCACTTCCTGTCTCATGTCGATTGATAATCTGTCGCTAGTGATCATTTTTGGTGCTCTATGGGATACTTGCTTAGGACAGGTTTGACTATTTGTCTACTAGATCTGAGGCTGAAAGATGTAGGCTTGTTTTATGTTTATATCTGATTCGTGCGAAAATATATGGTGGGCCATTCGGAGAGTTTGTGGTGTGTTTGTATGGCTTTATTCACGTGTATATCTGTTTGTCTGTATATATGTGTGTATGAACTTCTGATCTGCCTTAATATCTCTACGCTTCATCCGATTTCATAGCTTTTTGTGCTACACCCACCCCCACTTATCCACTATCTCCCCTCTCTCTGATCTCTCTCCTCTTCTTTCCATCCACCTCTTCCCCTCCCTCATTCATTTCCTCCTTCCCACACTCCACCTGTCCACGTCTCTCCCTGTTCCCCCCGTCGGTCTCCATCCCTCCCTCCCCTCTCTCCTCTCTCTCTCCCTCCCTCCCTCCCTCCCTCCCTCTCTCTCTCTCTCTCTCTCTCTCTCTCTCTCCCTCTCTCTCTCTACGCCACTCCCCGCCTCTCCTTTCCCTTCTTCCATTTGCCCGCCCGCCGGCCTATCTATCTGTACAATTGATAACTTTCTGTAGATGTGCGTTTATACTTTTTTCTGCCTACTTTGAAGCGAACAATAGTTATTATCCAGATAGATTAACAATAGCTACTATATTGCTTGCTTCAGTGTACTGGGAGAAACACCAGCAGTACGGACCTGAGGCTGTGCTGTGTTGTCGTGGCCACAAGTTCTGGGATCACGACGTGAACGAGGAGAATCCGGCAGAGTGTTGGATGGAATATGAGAACCTAAGATTCTTTGACGAAAAACATGAAGACGTAAAGGTAATTGACCTATCCAGTTTATCCATCTATCCTCTGACGTCATAATCAAGTACGTGACGTGTAGGATGGTGTCATAATCAGTTACAACATGAATGACTCGATTTAGTCCGTCTTAAACGCTGAATAGTCCGACACGTTGTACGAATTGTATGTCTTTACCATTTGTTCAACATTATGTTGAATATTTTGAAACTAATTTGACTCATCCAGTCAAATTTGTTTTAAAATATTCAACGGCTTACCAGCATAGTTTTCTGGAAATTGATGATCAGGGAGTTCAGTGATCGATCGATCCAGACACGAGCGAGGTGTGGTTGGAGCTTAGCTAGAGATGGCCGGGGGGGGGGGGGGGCATAGCTAAAACTGGAAAGGCCAGTAATGTAGAACAGAAAATATATAATCTCAATCTTGTTCCAATGCAATACCATCGGTTAGAAACAGTCATTTTAAACGATCTTAACCGGTTTAATATGTTATTTGCTTTTCGAAGTTGATAATCTTACGAGTTTGAGATTATATTTAGCACACGCGGTAGAACCTGTCTTATGCGACCGCCTTGTGGCACACGCACGCACGCACGCACGCACGCACGCACGCACGCACGCACGCACGCACGCACGCACGCACGCACGCACGCACGCACGCACGCACGCACGCACGCACGCACGCACGCACGCACGCACGCACGCACGCACGCACGCACGCACGCACGCACGCACGCACGCACGCACGCACGCACGCACGCACGCACGCACGCACGCACGCACGCACGCACGCACGCACGCACGCACGCACGCATAATAGAGGGTTACATTTCTAGCTATGCCCCGCCCAATTCTAGCTAAGCTCCTCCCACTTTTACGTGCCTTGGAATCAATTTATATACTTTGAATCCTGAATTTCCATAGTCCCAATTGCGAGGTAACGGTTCATGTAAGATGTTGAATGTTTTGAAAGTAATTTGACTGGGTGGTGTTGCTGGCTATGGCAGCAACAGCGCTCCGGTCAAATTGGTTTCAAAATATTCAACAGAATGTTTATTAAACAGTTAATCCATCAAAGCCATATAATTCGTACACTTGACGAAGTTTTCAACGTTCCTGTCGGAGCTAGGTACGTCCAGATGCATTGTGGCGTCAACGTGCAGGTGACGCAATGGACCTTTCCCTTTTTAGCTATACCCCGCCTATCAATAGCTAAGCTCCACCCACACCTCGTTCGCTGATCGATCCCTAAATGCTCTAGCTATCAATTTCCTGAAAACTATGCAGGGAAGCTGTCGAATATTTCGTAACTAATTTGAGTGGGTGCTGTTGCTGCCTATGGCAGCAACAGCGCCCAGTCAAATTAGATTCAAAATATTCAACAGAATATGTATTAAATAGTAAAAGCAAACAATTTGTACAACAACGCATAGACTGTCTTCAAATATGCGTTCGTGACGTACTTATCGACGTCATTCATGACGTCAATCATTATGATGTCATTCTACGCGTCACGCAGTTCATTATGACGTCATATGATGGGTGGGCACACTGGAAAGGTAAATTGATTATGACGTATTATACTTGTGTAACAGATTGGGCCCCTCCATTAGTCGGTATAGACAGAGGGTCTCTTACTTCGGATGACTTGCTTTATGACATATGCCACTCATAGAATATGCCATTTGATAGAATAAACCATAGTAACATTTGTATATGCCTGCTTGAAAGCGGACGTATTATGTGATGGCCCTCGCCATCCGGCTGTTTATCCGTCCGTCTGTACATCTTCCATCCGTCCGTCCATCCGGCCATCCATTCTTCGATTCATCCATCCGTTCATCCATCCGTCCTTCCATATGTGCATCTCTATGTCGCTCCGTCCATTCATCCATCCGTCTGCATACCTGTCTTTCCATCCGTCCGTCCATCCGGCCATCAATGTTTCGATTCATCCATCCGTCCATCCATCCATCCTTCCGTCATTCCGTCCACCTGTTCATGCTTCCGTGTGTCTGTCCATCCGTCCGTATGTTCATTTCTCTGTCCATCCGTCCATACATCCATCAATATGTACCTTTATCCATATGTCCATCCATCCGTTCATCCGACCATCCGTCCGACCAGCCGTCCTTCAGTCTGTCTGTTCATCCATCTGTTTGTATGTCTGTCTGTCCGTTTAGTGTGCTGGTCATATTTCTAAGAGTTTTGAACGTGTGATTCCAATTTTCTTTAGCAGTGTATGTATTATGGGAAACCGATGTGTCACGATTTTGTTTCTGTAAAATGTGTTTATATTCACCAAAGTTAACCATCTCCCGTGAAAGCTTAAAATTCATCAAATAAAAATGTTTGTGTGTATATTGAGCTTCACTAAAACTCTTGTTCCAATATAACTTGCGCGTTTTGCTAAGTAGTGTGTGTTAATTCCAGTGATGTCAATCATGCTGTTAGTAGATTATCGGTCCGTTTCTGGTTAAAGTTCTCTTACAGAAAGAAAATGATGGATCTTAAAAGTAGTGTGAACTATTTGTTAGTTTATGGCACCTCAACTACCTTGACGTGTGGACGCCATTATAGGCTTAGTTTGTTATCGCTATATTATTTATTCATCCATCTATGTATCCGTCTGGCCGTCCATCCATCCGCCTGTCCCATCTGTCTGTCCACCCGTCTGTCCATCCATCCATCCACCCGTCTGTCTGTCCGTTCGTCCATCTGTCCTTCTGTCAGATTGTTCTTTCATTCATATTGTAGATATCGGATTGTCTTATGGGAAGTCATGACCCCGTTAGACGTCTTATATTTGCGAGTAAGAACTCAGTGAAATTTATGTTTGAAAATACCAGGTGAGCTAAGGACTGAATAAGCATCGTATTAGTTAGGTATAGATAGGAAGATGCACTGGATGACTTCAGCCAGTGCTGATGCTAGGATACAGTTTCGCGGAAATAGAATAGGTTTCGCAGAAATAGAATAGGAACCAGATTGAAACTGTAGCAGTATATTCGTCACAATAAGTTAGAAGTGGGAATAGATTGGAATAAGACCAACGGTTCTGAATTGATGATATCTGTCAATAGTTGAAGATAAAAGTTGTTGCTGTGGAATCGGCACACACTTTTATAATATTCAGCAGTCATTTCGGCCGTTAGTTTAGTAAATAATAGAGTGATAAGAATAGATACGAATCGATGGGAATCGAGAGAAATTATAGGAAACAGACGGACGGTTAGTTGTTGACGATCGGCATTCCGACTCCCTTAAGCAAGTACAACAACACCAGCTGGCAATGAGATCATACAGCTCATGTGCTTATTAACGTTCGTTTCCTACAGGCTTATCCATGATAGGCAAGGGACAGGACAGAGGCATTGTAGCGTCCTGTAGGAATTAATAACATAATCGAAATTTGTATATCAACTAGATGTCAATCAAAGGAAGGCATGCTACAACAACACATACCGTAATGTTGTTAGTTAGCTGACAGATCGCATCAAATCAGAACCAGCCAACACCGCTTTGACCCTATTTTGTAGTATCTCCCGAGAAGAGAAGCCCAGAGTTTGATTAGTCAGGATGACGTCATAATCAATGAGCATCGAGTCAAACTCTGTGGCAGAGAAACCAAAGAAACGGAGTTTCAAAGTTAATCGAGAGATAGGCAAACAGGGATTGGTCAGAACGACCAAAAGAGAATAGGTACAATCTTCTAGGAAGAGATAAGCAGATGTTGATTGGAGGCAAGAAGGATGCGGACCAATCAAACTGTGGTTATGACTACCTAGAAGGATGAAAGGAATAGAAACTATGTATTACGATATATATAGATCTATATATCGTAATATGTATAGAAGTTAGGAAAATGTGTAGAGTATATAATAGGCACTTTGTCTACTGAATCTTTAATCTTCACCATCAGTGATTCCGTAACAGTCTTGTTCCGGGAATAGTCTAGATAGTCGAATAGCACATCAATTTAGGTTGGGAGTAATTCGTCTAAGTTAGAAATAGTATCTGATAAGAGTTAGCACGAAATAAGTAATTAAAGTAAATCATTTCATAAATTGTAGAAAGTATCATTTTATATCACGACAGTAAAAGTCGTATTTGTTATATCAGTAGTAGTGTAGAGAATAAATCATCTCTTATTTAATCAAGTATAGACCCGAGTTGAGTTGGTGAATTATACTCCAGAAGCAAGGAACAAACTCCTTGCCTTACCTGAGCATCTTCGAAAGTCAGATAGGCCCAGATTACTAATCAAAAATATCTTCATCACCATCAGAAGAGGCGAGCCTAGTAATCTTATCGCTGGTACACGAAGAAGATACGTTGTCGCAGCAACATATCATCTTAAGTCTTCTCCGGGTAGCAGTGAGCATTAGTAGTGAAATTCGAATAAGAAGATAAGACCGAAAATCTTCAATATGTAGCTCGACCATCAGTTCACTTTTTTATTGGATCATTGTTTATTCGTTCATCCAGTCATCCATCCATTCCTTCACCTACTAATTTATTTATTGATTTATTTATTTCCAGATTCACTTTCTTCACGCGGACACATGCCTCTTTCCAAAGAACGTTCTTCTCAAAGCTATTCAACATCCCCTTCCTTCTTATGACGTCATTCTGGTGGACGACTATTGGCTATCATTCGTCTTTTCCCACCATCTCCGAGTCCCTATATGGAAAATCAAGGGAGATAATTTATTTGCTTCAACCCCGTGTGCAGAGGACACTAGCATCGCTCTGTACTTGAATAGTCGTGTCAGGGAAGAACGAATTAACTTTTATTTATATCATATGCGGCAGGGCTGGCCACATAACGTCATCGTCGAAGAGGAAGAGGCGGATGAATAATAATAACTCTAAGCCATTGACATTGGCTAGTAGTGTGGGTTGTGTGTTCCGATCTGTTATTGAAGTATCTGATGTCATACTCAACTACGTTACTAGTTAGCCGACCTCATAATCATAATGGCGTATGACTTCCTCACGAAAATCAAAGTCCGTCACTGGTTTACGAATTGTTTGTCTTTTATGAATTTACAATCTAATAAGTATTCGGGAAAGTGTTTTAAAACTAATTTGACTGGGAGCTGTTGCTGATGTAAGTAGGAGCAGTCCCTGTCAGATTAATTTCAAAAATATTCAACAACTTATCTATATACTAGATTATGTGAATTCAAGTTTCAAAGTTTCAAATCGATACTAACCCACATAAAATGTTGGTGGAACTTAGCTAGAAATGGGTGGGGCATCGCTTAAAATAGATCATTCTATAAATGACCAGGCTGTTAGGTTAATAACAAGTTCGTGTCCTGTAATTTAAACATATACATCAAGGCGGAACTTATGACCCAGGAGGCCCTGTACAAAGTTTCTGAGGCCCGATTTATAAGTCGAACTTCTCTTGTGCCGTGCCAGCTAAATTTGTCTGAAAATGTTCTCATAGAAAATGTCTATTTGCAGACCAAGAGAAGACTATTTTTGAAAATTTACCACTGGAATGGCTGGCTCGGTAATCGAGCTAGTCAGTCAAGTGGTCAATTTTCAAAAGATGGTCTTCATTTGGTCTGCAAATGTATATTTCCCAAGACCACTGCTGTAGCCCTTTTTGGCTGATATGAGGGCTAAAGGGTTAAGTCCGGCCCTGCGGATACTACATAACAGAATTGATAAATAACATAAAATTGGGCAATGTTGAAAATAAAGTTGTTATTTTAACTACGGTACGCAGCAAAGGCTTGTTTTATTGTTTTAAACATTGTTTCCATTGATGGCAACATGGTTTTGAATTTAGTCATTTTAAGGCAAATTTGTGTGCTAAGTCATTAAGGTATTGATTTTTGACAAGCATTCGGATCATAACCGAAATCGGATCAAATCTTAACACAGCAATGGATCCCACTGTGAAAGAGAATTTCCAGACTTTGGCAGGGATCTGGATAAAAAGGAATCATCGGATCATATTTTAGATGTATGCATATCATGGAAACTTCTGGTCCGATTTGGGTCAAATGTCATCGTCACTGTCGCCGTCGATGTCGTCGTCGCATCAGCATCATCATCATCATCATCATCATCATCATCATCATCATCATCATCATCTTTGTCGTCGTTTACGGGGCATAAGCCGTTCGGGGAGGGAAATGGTATAACCGTACACAAGGATTCCGCAATCCTATGATCATAATCCACATATGTCTTCCAATGTGACTACAACGGAAGGCGGGAGGAGGGTTTGCAATCTCTGATTGGTTATTTTGTATAACCTCTCAACCATAACTGTCCATGATAAGGCAGGCTGCTGGCCCGGTACTGGGCCAATGCCGGGTCAAAAGCCTGTAAGGCTCGTTTTATAAGTCGAACTTTCTGTCGCGCCGCGCTAATGACAACTGTTTGATTTATATAGTGGGCTCTATCATTTTCAGAGAAATTTAGCTGGCACGCCACAAGAGAAGTTCGACTTATAAATCGGGCCTAACTCTGTTAGGTCATGTTCAAATTCGAGAATGGAGGAATCCAGTTTTAGCTATGCCCCGCCTATTTCTCGCTGTGGGGGGGGGGGTGGGGGTGGGGGGATATCAATGTTACACATTCTACATCTGACATCATTGTATCGTGTAGTGTGATCCATTTAGCAATAAGTGATATTATGCATGGTTCTTGAATAATTATTTAACCCTTTGAACCCGAAAGGCTAAAACACAAAAATCCTTGACGATTGTATAAATATTCTGTTGAGTATTTTGAAACTAATTTGGCTTGGGCTCAGTGAAGTTAGCTGAATATTGGATATTGAATATTCAATTTCCTGTATCGGGATATTGAATATTCAATTTACTGTAGCGGGATATTGGCTATGGAATTTCCTGTAGCGGGATATTGGATATTCAATTTCCTGTAGCGGGATATTGACTATTCAACATATATGCACCTGAGCTAATCATCTGTGGGCTACCGTACATGTGACAGGTCGAGGGCCGTAGCCTATGCTGACGTGGCAGCACATTGGGCACCGCGATGGCGGACAGGTGGATGGATGAGGCGCCTGCTCAGTCGTTTAGCGACAGCGTACTGCTCTGAGCAAGTAGACTGACTGAACTCTGGTTATCCTAGTGGCACGGGCGGCCTGCCAGCCTGGTGCCGCGTGCATACCGAGAGTATGGCAGTAGGGAAAGGCGGACTAAATACGGTTGATTGGTGGGTGATGGATTATGAGTTGGGGTGGGTAGGTGCGCGGGTGGCTGGCTGGGTGGATAGATGAATTGATGGTTGGAGAAGGGGTGGGCCGACGCGCTTTCTTGGCCCTCTATCGACAGCGAATTGCTCTGATCGGTGATACTGACTGAGCTGTGGTTAGCCGAGTGCCGCGGGTGGCCTGCCCGCCTGGTGCCGTGTGCATACCGAGCATGTGATAGTAGGGCAAGGCAACATTAATGTATTCATTGTGTGTCTCGGATATTGAGAGGACTATTTGAGATGATGCAATTGAAGACAGGCATAAGTTCAGCAAAGGTACGACGATATATTCTGACACAAAAGATATAGTAAATATTCTATATCCTGTGACGGGATATTGGATATTCGGTTGATTGGTGTGTGGTGGATGGATGGATAAATGGATGGATTGATCGATCGATGGATGGATGGATGGAGGGATAGATGGATGATGCGTGGTTTTATGGTGGTGTGTGTGCGTGCGTGCGTGCGTGCATGTGTGTGTGTGTGCGTGCGTGCGTGCGTGCGTGCGTGCGTGCGGGGATGGATGGATGGAGCGAGGGAGGGAGGGAGTTGCGGAGGGAGGGAGTTAAGAAGGAGAGAGGGCGGAATGGGTGGATGTATGGATGGCTGGCTGGATGGATGGATGAGGGGGGGGGGGTGGTGGATGGGGGATGGAGACGGGTGGGGACTGGGGAGGGAAGGAGGAAAAGAGGGGGAGGGGAGGTGGGATGAATTAATGGACGGATGGATGGAAGATAGGATGAATGTCTGGCTGGCTGGATGGATGGATGAATGAATGAATGGATGGATGAATGGATGAATGAATGCATGGATTGATGATGCGTGGTTGGGATGTGGTGTGTGTGTGTGTGTGTGTGTGCATGCGTGCGTGCGTGCGTGAGTGGATACGTGCGTGCGTGCGTGAATGGATAGATGGAGGGAAGGAGGGAGATGCGGAAGAATGGCGGGAGTTAAGGTGGGAGAGAGGGCAGACTGGCTGTATGTCTGAATGGATAGATGGGTGGATGGATGGATGGAGGGAGGCAGAGAGAGACACGCACGCACGCACGCACGCACGCACGCACACATCGCACGCACGCACGCACACATCAATCGCCCATTCATCAATTCATCCACATACACCTTCCAGCAAAACCACACGCACCCACCCATCCACAACCACACCACACCACTACCAACACCTCACTCCACACCACACCACCCACCACGCATCATCCATCCATCCATCCATCGATCCATCCATCCATCCAGCCATCCATCCAACTCACTCACCCACCCACCCACCCACCCAACCACCCACCCACCCACCCAACCACCCACCCACCTACCTACCCACCCTCCCTCCCTCCCTCCCTCCCTCCCTCCCTCCCTCCCTCCCTCTCTACCGCCCTTCCATCCATCCATCCATCCATCCATCCATCCATCCATCCATCCATCCATCCATTCATTCATTCATTCATTCATTCATTCATTCATTCATTCATTCATTCATTCATCCATCCATCCATCCATCCATCCATCCATCCATCCATCCATCCATCCAACTCCCTCCCTCCCTCCTCACGTAGTGGGAAATATTCCTTTCTTGACCTGCAAGTGGACATTCAAAAACCAAATATTTATATGTTCTTGACCAAATCTGGACGTTAAATCGCTACAAGAGAGACACTGATTACCATCATTTAAGTTTTTGAAGATTTTTAATGCATTCCAAGTTCTTTTACGTGGGGAAAGAGCTCAAATCTCATTTTCTTCTTAATGAGTGGATCCCGCCATCCTGTCGCTTATGTTCATAATGAAGATGTATCGTTATTGATAGCAGGACTTGTCTCTGGCTTATAGACAGCTTCCTGTTGTGAAGGACGCATTTTGCCTCATTAGTCAATCCACTCATGTGTGACATCTAGATATTTGGTTTACCAAAGCTTCATTTCATCAGATGTTTCAGGACCTTTTCTTATTTTTTTTTATCTTACTAATGTTCTAGGATGGGTCTTCTTCATGGTCAAGCTGGTTTGCTTCCTTCCAGTAGTTTACATTCCTCGACACAACCTCTTTTTAGTCAGGGATGATCTTCTCATTCAGAGGGCTACTTAAGTAATAAATTTTGACCTAATCACCATTTCAGTATGCTATTGTCATTCCATTTTTATTTCTACTAGAAGAGTAGTGTCATGTTACGGGTCCTAGGATGATATTTCACGTATCATAAGGTCGATGGATTTTGAGTTCGGTTTACTTTTGCCATGAGTTGTATTTGCCTTCATAAGATCATTCTTGTGTCATGACTTTTGAAATTCACCAGCCAGTTGCATCTCGCAGCTTCATATCTGGCGTTACATCCGTCATGAAGTCAGTTTTTACTTCGGGAAAATGAATGATGTAAGTTAGCTCTAACACTCATCATATAAGGTCGTGTTCTCACTAGAGACTTAATCAGGAATAATGCCATACTGTTACTGTATCTGTAATTCCAGCCACTGTGGGCTCACCCCTGGAGTCAAGGTAAATATTCCTCTTTTTCTTCTGACACCCCTTTTGCGAGGCACCAACGCTCGTTGTCGGCAATCAAGTATAATATGGTAAGATTTAAATTAAAACAGCAACTAAAGATCGTTCAATTATAGTGTTCTAGCATCACCGGTGTGTTAATTCCTGCATTTAAAAGACAGTTCAAATTAAGAGCACGTACACTAATATGGACACTGCAGTCATTTGAAAGCTAGATAGTAGGGGAAGAAGATGCAAGCTGATCCATAGCATTACTTCTAATACTATGCCATGCATAGCAGAGAAAACGGGTGATCCTAGCAATTTGTGTTGAGTTTTTTTGGAGATAGTTGAAGACCATGCATTGATTTCATATTTTCATCACCTAAAATTAGCTGTGCTACAAGTGAAGGAGTCATAATGTTCTTGATCATGTCTGGGTGATTTTCGTCTTGCAGTATGATCTGAATGTTATTTATGTAGGATTCTCTGCAGTTTCGATCGCTTTGCTGGTTACTAGAAAATGAATCCTATCCTCAGGAGCATCGCGACAAAGCAGACATGTATCCGGTGTGTAATGCCGATTGAAGCGAGCTCGATTTGATTGAAGTGTATATGATCCAGGTAATAATTTCGCTTTTATGGCAGCACGTCTAGCCTCTCTAACGTTATTATCAACTGAACTCCAACAATGGTGAACTAATCCCACAGCACATGAGTTAATACACAAGTACTTCCGAGATGATTTCATTAGCGATTCTTCGTGCCATTGTGCTTGGAATGCAGTATTAATTGCGTCTTGTACCTATGATTTCCATTTATCTTTTGTAGGAGTGTTATGAATCAGCTGATATATGCTTGGTAACTCATATTTGTGAAGGATACTACGACAATCAGAGCACCAACTGTTGCTGTTGATGTCTTTCATAGCGATTTGCCGGGCTGCTATTTGATGCTCAATAGTATTCTTTTCTGAAAGGATATTGCGAAGAAGCATTAGTTTCCTGCTATCATGTTCAGCTTGGACTGGTCTTACACCAAGCAAACTCAAAAGTGAGTCTGATGCTGTGTTTGAAGGAAGTGATTGTAGCTGTCGAAGAACTGATCGCTGGAACTGTTCAAGGTCATTAATAGCTACTTGTGTTAGCTTTAGTACTTCTAGGCCATAAAGGAGTCTGGGAAGACAATAGATTTTCCAAATCTGACTTGATACAATAGGAGAGAGACCGCCATGTCCAAGTAAGCCAGCATCCATCATTGAGTACAGTGTTCTGCGAGTTGAGTTGATACGCGTTTCAACATTCTCCTCATTCGAGACTGACCATTCAATTCCAAGGTGTGTTTCACTCACTGACTCTTTGATGATATCTCCCGCTAGTGATATCGTGCCCAGCTCTTTCACATGTTTGCTAAATGATATGATAGCATATTTCTGCGGATTAATGGTGTATCTTTCTTCTTTTGTATATCTTTCCACGATGTTGAGAAGCTCCTGCAAGTGATTTGTATTGTCTGCCAATAATGCAATGTCATCCGCATATGTAGGTGCACTGCAGTTGATATGCCCAATCTGTGAACCAATATTTAACGTCTTCAATAATATGTAGCAATTTATTATTGGACTGTTTGTAGTGACTGGATGAGAGTATGCCATCTTGACGAACACCTTGGTATATCTGGAAGGGGTGAGATCTACACTTGTTCACTTTGACGGCTGGCTGGGCACCAGAGTACATCTCTTTGATAATAGTTCATAGTGAACCTTTTATGCCGACGCTGTAGATCTTTCGCAAAACTGAGGAATGTCATACAGCTTCAAAGGCTTTGCATGCATCTAATGTTACTAATAATAGTGGTTCATGTTGTCCTTGGCCTCATTTTGTAGTTCTGTGATAATCAGGGCTGTGTTTATGGATGACGATTTTTCAGTAAACCCTCTTTGGAAGTTAGACTGTTCAACATCATGGAACGACTTTGCCCTCTGTAGTACAATTTTCTCAAGGACTTTTCCTATGATTGATAATACCTGATCCCTCTATAATTCGTTGCTAATCTACTATGTTCCGAGATGTTTTTAAACACTGAAGAAATTATACGCCATACATAGTAGTATCACATTTATTCAATCTGATCTTTGATCGAATATTAGAATTATTTGTTTCTTGTTGCGATGGAGCCTCGTTCTTGATGAAACTGATATTAATGGAAAGAGTAATACCAGTATGATCTGATAAGTTCAAGAAGTGGTTATCACTTATAATGACACCACTTACAATGCTACTGGCGCAATCTTTATACATCCAATAATCAATCTGAGAAGTAAGTTTTTCACTCTCTGAACAAAACGTGGGTTATCTAGAATAGTTGCATGGAAGTTCTAGGCTATGCTCATTCATGAATTCCCTTAGTAGTTTATCTCTTATAATCCCTTGATCTCTGTGTAGTGACACATTGAAACCCTCTGCTAGCAAGATGTGATGAGTAGACTTGAACTTTTCGATTATTTCATGAAGTTCGTCAAGTACACCTGTGAACTATGCTTCTGAAGCTGTTGAGGATCTAGATGGCATATACACATTTATAATGCAAATAGGGATATCAGCCAAGAGTTCGATTGCAGTGATTCTGACGCTTCCATCAGGCAGGTTGCTAATATGTTTATTGACTTTCTCCGGCCATATGATCGCAATAGCCCCATACCCTCTGGGTGCTTGCATAGGAGATATAGGTTCTTTATTGTCACAGCATTTTGCGAGTAGATCTGAGTTTTTGAAGACCTCGGAAAGTAATTGAGTTTTATATTGGTAAAGTCAATGCTCTTGTATTAAGATTATGACATTCTGTCTTACTAGAAACTGTAGGAATTTCATATTTGTTTCCGCATTCTTAGCATTAATGGAAATTAAGGTTATCCTCGTGTCATTTGGATTCTGTATCGCAATATCGCATTCTGGTCTCTGGATGCCTCCCCTGTTTGTAGAGGTAGCATTAGTTGGATTGAACTTGGTATGTGATGAACCTAGGTTTGAAGCTTGGTTGTGAAATGATTTAGATTTTAGATGGTGACGCAGAATCGGTTACTAATGCATCATTATGTGCTGTGCTACTGGCTGTGGCCGTATTATCGGGTAACTCTTCGGTGTCTGTGGTTGGTCTACAACATGCGGGCCCTGGAAGCTCACACGATTTTGCTGGAACGGAGCTGAATGATGGATATAGTTTTGGCTCAAAGGGTTGACTGTTTGACAATAGTTTGTCTGATGTGGATGTACATGTCTCTGGAACCGTGGAGGGTGGAAAGACGGCTGATATGACCTCTGCTTCTTTTGCTGATTTGGCCAGTTTGGAGTTCTTTCTCAATGATTGGGTGTGTTGTGTAGCAATCTTTCACTCTCATGCCTCTCTGCTGAGGGAGAGAGTGATGGACGAACTGGTTTGGCAATATAATTATGTTTGTTTTTTCTGAAGGGTGACCACCGCGAATTCCTCTGGTATCTGGCCTTGTTCTGATGCCATTGATCCTGCCTTTACATGTGCACATCCGGGTAATCTATTTCCTGTGCTTCTGTCATATTGCGTGCTTGTGCCCGATCTGCGTACATATTTGGCTGGCGTTGTTGCCATCGATTTGGCCAAATGGAGTGGCCTTGCCCTAAAAAATTACGCTGATGAGCTCTTGGTTTATCAGCATGTTACTGGCTGCTTGATTGATGTGCCTGTTTATGCCCAGATGGTATATGGGAAGAGTATTCTGTCTCGTTTGCGGTTGCAATAAGAGGCGATTGTACAAGGATCGTTGGTGCTTTTGAATCTTGAGAAGTTAATTTGTTAGGTGAGATATATATCTGCGGTGATTTCTCAATATTTTGCAACCTGTTTTCAAGCATTTTAGGTTCCAAGCCATTACTCGATTAGTGTACATTTTGCATATCTGTCCCACAGAGAGCGTGCGCTGCATTACAGCTATTTGGTATTAACTGTCCTGGAAGCGTGCTCGTACTATTCTCGCCTTGAACGAGAAGTGCTAATACCTTTAGCTTCAAAAGTCGGTTAGTCGATTGCAGCTCCTTGATCTTATCTTCAAGTTCAGCAACATAAGACTGTCTGTATGAATTTTGTTCAATCTTGTCCTTTATTTCAAACTCTTAGCTGCTATCCTCCGTTCTTGCTCTCTTAGTTTCTTCTCTTTACTGGACATATGGCGTTAATCCTGATGAACTCTCTAGTGAGAACATGGCCTTAATGTTTGTATTAGCGAAACATTTTCTTTTAACAGCATAAATGCTTAATCCTGTAAGCTAACACTGTGATATGCATATTGTATGTGTTTCAAAATTTGATAGCCTCGTTGTTTATGTTCGGTTCTTCCATTGACAAAGCTGTGCAAGTTGCATAATGCAAAACTTAACCTTATCGTATTAAATACTTCTGATAGGGGCAATGCCTTATGTTAGGATACGCATGACGTATTTATCACGTATGAAGTTTTACATGCGGGTGTGAAGCATCAATGGACGGTGTATGTGGATATTTGTACACTCCAGCTTTCCAGAAATTCCCGTTTCGATGGATTATCAATGCCATTCGATTTTGCCGCCATGGGTTGGCTTCATCCAGTGATCAACACATTGCAGGTTTAAGACACTTTAATGTCAGTGGCATGGCCACCTCCTTGCTCTATTTTCGGTTTATCCTTTGACGAAGTCGTGCAAGTTATAGAATATGAATGAGAATCTGCGGGTATTAAATATGAATTAAAAAGATTTAAGTTTGTGTAATCTCATCTTTTTATTAATTGGATGTTGTGGAACTATGTGATGTCGTTGTAATCATTAATTCTATGTCCTCAAATTATCATCCCACTTTCCAGTTTATCCATCCATCATATGACGTCATATGATGTCATATTCAACAATGTGGCGTGGAGGATAACGTCGGAATCAATGACAGCATGAATGATTCGATTTAGTCTATAATAAACACTTAATAGTCCGAAACGTTGTACAAATTGTATATATTTGCTATGTAATAAACATGCTGTTGAATATTTTGAAACTAATTTGACTGACCGCTGTTGCTGCCATTCAGCAATGTCACCCAATCAAATTAGTTTCAAAAACTCAACAGCTTACTTGTATAGTTTTCTGAAAATTGATAGTCAGTGAGTTCGGGGATCTATCGATTCTAACACGGGCAAGGTGTGGGTGGAGCTTAGCTAGAGATGGGCGGGGCAAGCCTAAAACTGGAAAGGTCCATTCTGTTGTTTAAGCATGAGCGGTGATTGAATGGGAACGTATATGTGTGTTACATTAACGACCAAAGACGCCCCTTTATAAAAGGGCTGGTCATAAGTTATATTAACACGTATATACCTACCATTCAACCACAGTGGCCGCCACGGCCACCTCACGTGGGTTTAATTTGAGAACATGTTTGTTGGTATATTTTCTGAATGAGTTAAAATTGATCTCACAACACTACAACAGTAGTGTTTCCTAGCATACATCTAAGACTGACACTTGAATGAGCTGCGCTATGATCAAGCGAGGTTAGTCAGTCATAAGGCAGAGCATATACTCTTGTATCACTGAGTGTATGAATGGTTAAATTTCTATCTATTGCTGAAAGTCAGGTGGTCTTTAAGCATGAACAGTGGTTGAATGGTAAGTGTATATATATATATATATATATATATATATATATATATATATATATATATATATATATATATATATATATATATATATATATATATATATATATATATATATATATATATATATATATATATATATATATATATATATATATATATATATCGTGGATCAGCCGGATGAGTACGGACAGTCCCAGCTCAGCTCGGTACGGACGACCGTTCGGGATACGTTCCAAGCACGCCCCCACCCCTGAGTAGGATAGTACGCGTGTATAAAGTCCTTGAGATCGCGTAGCGAGTTTGCTCCCGCGTCAGAGCTTCCCTGACAAAACATGTCAGCGTTGGGAGAGAATGCATACTAAAGTGTACCAAGTTGGCGCACGTAATTTCTTTAAATTACTCCATTCTCGTCGTTCTTGGTGCCTATCAGGACCGAATGAGACGAGGATTCTAAAACTATTTACCTTTGAAAAACTGACCAGAAATGGCCGAGTTTTCCTAATTTAGCTCATTGAAATTATTTTCAAAATATTACTGGAACGTCATAAACACGTGTATGTACTAAATGAATGGGGAAGATGGCTATCACGTGGTAACATCCTCACCCTTCCTATCCGCACGCTGATTGGCTACAGATCGCCCGCTGATTGGCTGGGCGTCCTGCCTATGACGCCATGAGTAGTATGAAAGGAGCGCAAAACCAAGAATCGAGACCACACCTCGGCGAGAGAGAACAAGTGGTAGGTTGTGCGGCCAGAGAAGTGCAAGACGTGGGCAACTGCTTACTGGCTGTGGTTCCCTTATAACCGCAGAAGTGCCTCTCGGATTTCAGTTCTTCTTCTCTGGCCCGCAATCGAACATCGGCATCTAAGTTTTAGTAAGCCCTCGGACGGCCATCCGGGTGAAACTAATTAAATAGAAACCTCCCTCACTTCCAACACTTCAGAGGAGCCTTCCTGCGGATGGGCCTCGCGGCCCCGATGTAATTTCTCCAGCATGTAGAATGAGTGAAATCTTGGTGGACAACTCGTCAGATCTGCCGAACCAGGCTGAAAAGTGGTGAGCAAACTTCTGCGCAGCATGTCGTGTGTTAATTAACTTTTAGGCTACAGTATGGTGGGACTCTGCCTGGTATGTCGCAAGAGCTATGTGGTGTACCATGTATGGTGTACCCAGGAATGTACATGCATTTTAGAATACAACTTTCAACTGTAGCCCTTCATGTTACAGGCAACTTTCAAACTCCCGCTACAGTACAGAACTTTCTAATATTCTGCTTTAATTATTTGTATTAGCTATTATGACTATCTAGTGGACATCCAACTACAGCCGTTCTTCTTCACCATCTTTGAGATTGAGCCGCATCAACAGTTCGCTTGCGGAGATTTTCCAGCAACTCCAGGATCGTGCCATCTCGCGTTCCTCACCTGGAATGCAGCATCTACAGTGATTTATGAACTTTTTCCGTACTGATGACTAATAGGTACACATTTAGCTGTATCTTTGTATTATTATATTTATCCATTACTTTACAGGTACTGATGAATAATAGGTACCGACCGGTCGTCTGAGACCGCATTTTATAATTTATGTCTTTAATGTAAATATTATCCTTATTATTGTGCTTATGACTATCAATCACCGCAAGGTCCTATGACCTGATTTATAATCAATACTGTAATAGTTAGTTATATATGGCAGCAGCCATCCTAGTTACTTGTTTTGTTTATTTTGTATAAAATACTAGGACCGCAGTAGGCTATTCTATACAGCAACAATAAATCCGCATCACTTTCCCCCCAGCATCAATTTTACACTGAGGTCACTGTTCATGTTCTCATTGCGCGAACCTGACATGTGATCGACTACACTTGGCTATTCTAGCTCGATAGGATAGGTTTAAAAGCCGTTAGGGACAACCATCCTTAGGAGACATTTGTGTAAGCCTCTTTTCCGGATGTAGTGGCTATGTAACACCGTACACCGGCTAGATTGTGTAAAATTGGCCAAATACCTTAGGGCCTCTTATTATATTGAGTGATTGTCTCTTTCTACGCTCCTCCCACCGCAAGACTTATTAATTGTCTGGAACTCCCATCGCCATGTTGGCATGATTTGGTAAAGACCAAAATGTCGATTTCAAATACACCTCCTCTGTATCTTCGGATACCAGTTAGTATAGATAGCGCCGCCAAAGTAGGAATCACTGCGAAAAGATAATTATTTTAACCGGCCAGCAGTGCATCTCTGGGCATCCTGACATAACCCTAATGGCAGGCAAGCGTTAGTCCCCAGAGCCAAATTTTAAATGGTCCACCCCGACACACCAGGTGATGGATGGGACGCAGATCTCCATCTAACTCCGTACAGTGACTGGTTGCGGTCTTGGAATCCACCATGCCCTCACGGGAGGGTCACTGGAGATGGATATCTGCCTCTCAGCCCCCGTCATACACTTTTATGTGCTTTTCAAATTGCTTATGTAAAATCGACTTATCCTAGTGATGTTGTGTATGGTTGCGGAATGATATGTAACCAGATCGTTATATGATTCAGAAGCTGTCACTCCGTAACATGTCCGCTCGCTGCCTTAGCTTATGGAAACCGAGCATCTTCGCCAGTCAGGCTCATGTGTCAAAGATAGGTAGAAATTCCTGCCACTTGCGGCCAAAGCTAGGATATAGATCTAACACCTAACTGTTAGTTTAAGATTTAGCAGAAGGACAGCATAAATAAAAGCGGCAACTCCCAATACAGTATCTTGGACTTACATAAGATGACAGTGTTGAATTCTACGGAAATCATCCACCTCATCTTCACGTAATACAGCGTGCATCACCTTAATTATAATTTCACTAGGTTGACTCACACTACACTCAGCATAGGTTTGAACAAGAGAGTTGCCCTTTTTGCCAGCTATCTTCCTCTGCTTCGGCATTGAAGGCATTTTCCTGTGACGGAGGCCCGCGTGAGGCACTTTCCTCTCGCAACAATAATATTTTTGTTACAGGTGTAATGGTTTATATTAAACTACATAAGTGGCCTCGTTAGGACGCTCTCTTGCAGGAATACCTCACGGATATATATGGATCGATGAGGTACCTCTCTCGTGCTAACAAACGAGTACCATTGTTTGTATAGTATATACTTTTAATTACCATGTCTAGGCTCCTAAATTGAGCCATGGACCGTCATACTGGTGAGACAAATAGTTGGGACGAGACGGTGAGGTTCAATCTCGGCAGCAATGGTCGCACGGCCCCATTGGAAAGCTATCGTTCCACTGACTCTAGAAGTCGGTCTTTGTACTTTTCGTCGATTCGTGATACAGGATCCGTAGCCCCGAGAACCGCAGCTAACCACCCTCCCATGCATCCTGTACATACGGTACAATGGAACGGAGCAGCAGGACGGACCAGCGCGTCCCCCCCCCCTCCCGCGAGTTAACATAACTTATGACTAGCTGAGTTACTTTTTCAGTATGCTAATAGTGATTCATATATAGGCTAGTGGATGTTTTTCTGATAAATAATCCACTTTTTCTGATAAACTTGCCTAGATGTTTTCAACTAGAAACCACTAATCCTTGAACTTGATCATAAAACTGAATCACCGCTAAACACCCCAACTACGCCTGTTTGTAGCCTACTGTTTTGAAGACTCATGTCCATAAATGGCGGATACATTTTGATGAACTGAATTTCTTAATTAATTTGTGTGTAGATGTATGCGTTGTTTTGATCACACCTACACGGAAGAAAGCTGATATACTCATGACGTATTTCCAGACATCACTGTCTTGATTGGATGCTTACATTATGACGTAGACATGTTGACGGCAGTGCATTACGAAATAACGGATCTGACATCAAAATTATCTGTTGTTCTATCTGTAAACAGGAACTATTTCGGTAAACACCTACACCCACATCGTGTGACCAACCCATGTTCCTTGATTAAAAAAGACCGACAATTTAATAGGTTCATTTAGAATACGATTTGATTCTCAAGATTACGTTCTCAGACTCAAGAATTGATGCTTTGTTGAAGGAGAAGATCAACTCTTCAGGTACGGAAATTTAGCGTTTAAAATCTGTTTCTAGATGTGAAATTTGGATCACCAACCTCGGCCTTTATAGACAAGTATTGCATACTGAGTAAATTCAATAGCTTCGTTAACCACTTTAATGGGCAGGTTGATACAAATATGATCTTTCGATGTTGTCTTATAGCTGAACTATTTTATAGATAACAGCTATTACACGTGAGCCTAGCATTCTGAATTTGGTTATTATATAAATTTAGTTTGCATAATTCCATTGGGATAATAGGACCAGGGGTCATTTCTCTGTTTGTCATCCCAGGTGTAATTGTAGTAGCGCACAATGGCACACCAATAAGACTGGTGTTTGTCTGAAGTGGTATTGCTGTAGGCTGTTACTGTCTAACAGTACAACAGTTTACAGAGATAGCATCTTCAGAGAGAAACCAATAGTTCATCGATTGCATATTCGTGTTATTATTTTGACATCATCGTAATGATATATAAGTGCTCTGAATTATTACATGAGCGCCAGTGGCTTATCGTTTCACAGCAATGAATACCGTTCTACTAGGTCTACTACCTGAGTACGGTTATTGTAACGCATATTTACTGCATTGTTCATTTTCCGCATTGTTTATTACTGTATCACTTTGTTATTGATATCATTATTATTATTATTATTATTATTATTATTATTATTATTATTATTATTATTATTATTATTGTATTATATGAGATAATTTCTGATTATATTTCAGAACACATCTTATGGTTTGAATAAACCTGACTAGCGCGTTGTTAGAAAAAATCTTTCCTCGCCTTGTTACACCATCTCGTCCCGAACCGTTCTGTCCACAGTTTGGAATCAATTTTAAAGCTATGAAACCCGAACTCCTAGAATCTAAATTCCGCGGCAACATAAGGATCTAGAAGATGTCAAATATTTTGAAACTATCTTGACTGGCCACTGTTTCTTCCTACGACAGTAACAGCCCACAGGCAAACTAGCCTGAAACGGTTCAACAGGATGTTTATTAAATCATAAATTCACCCAAGACATACAATTCGTACATTGATGTTAGCTACTGACGGACTATTCGTGTTTGGTGACTGTAGGTGAGCACGTGATCAGTTACCCTCGGGTAGACAACCAAGTGTTTAAATTGCACTGACTTCGATGCAAACACATGACCTACGCAACTTACCCTTGCTCATAGGTGGGTGCCTCGAGTAGATATAAAAATACGCACTGTCGTGGCGTCAATGGCCCAGGAAGCTGTGTTAACTGGGCTGATACAATCCATTGGATATGGCAGCTATTCGCTGATAGTTGTTTAACACATTAATACTCATATCAGCCAAAACTGTCTACTGCAGTGGTCTTGCGAAATGTTCATTTGCAGATCAAGAGAAGATTATTTTTTTTAATGTTACCACTGCATATGACTGGCTTGATAACCGAGCCAGTCATTTCAGTGTTAAACTTTCAAAAAATAGTCTTCTCTCCGTCTGCAAATTGCCATTTTCTAAGAGAAACTTTAAATTTTCTTGAACACATTCGAGGGGTAAAGGGTTAATAAAACCAGCAGCATTAAAGACCACCAATTTTAGAGCCATCGTCATTCGGTCCTAGACGCAGGTGCCCGTTTAGACAGATTTGACTGTGCGAAACGTTGAACCCGGAAATATGATTCAGGAAATGTAAACCGTAACTCTAGACTTTTTTTGATAAATTGGAGAATATACCAAACCGGCGATTAAAGCTACTGGTTCAGGCACATCAGATATAAAAATAATACATAAATCTCTATCCATATAATATCATATTTCGTATATGTCTATGTATTGAAACCATCTATGGCAGTACTGCGTCTGGTGCTGATATGTACAGGATCTTATTATTTCCCCAAATTAATTTCACTCCCGATAGTAAAATTCGATTGCAAACACGAGGATACATAGATATTTCAAACCCATAATGCATTGCGAAATTAATACTACGTCATTACGTATCACGTGACTTCAACCCGTATCGTTCAAGAATAATAAACAGAGCAGAAAATGGCTGACGACTAACAAAGTAAACGAGGAAGAAAACCGCTTTATACAAAGGAAGAGGCAGAATTACGCCAATTAGAGTTGAATCGGCAAAATCGACGATGCACTATTAATATCTGCGTGGAGATAGAGCGATGGAATACTTTGAAGACGTCTCTAAAATGCCATAGTCATGTTTCTTTAGCACATATTCTGCTGGACAGGTAAGCCACTCAAATGATTTGAACGCAGTTCCTTATTCACATTCGAAACATTCGACACATTCGGTTTTTTCACGGTGGTAATAAAAATGGTGTAAGTCTGGCGCTGGTCGGTCGACCACGGGATTGTTTGCACGTTTGATGTTTAGTAATATGAATAGGCTACATTCGGGCCATATTTAAAAAAAAAATTCACGGAAATAATATTGTAGCGAACAAAAGTGTAGTGAAAAACATGAAAAATCGCCCACAATTGCCTATATAAGGCGCTATGTTGAATGAATCAGCCATTACCCCAGATTTTCATACAGATCAATCGATAGGGCTGTCAAAGAACTATCGACATGCAAAAAATTAGAAAGTTCTATCTCCATCATTTTTAGCAATGGAGGTCTGATTACCGTAAATCTTAATGGAATTCGATTCACAGGCGTATTTCTGGCGCCATACTGTTTGAACCGGCCATTACCCCAGATTTTAGACTAGATAGATTGATAGGGCTCCCAAAGAACTATCGACATGCAAAAAATTAGAAAGTTCTATCTCCATTATTTTTAGCAATGGAGGTCTGATTACCATAGATCTTAATGGAATTCCGTTCACATGTGTATTTATGGCGCCATTCTGTCTGAACCGGCCATTACCCCAGATTTTAGACCAGACAGGTTGATAGGGCTCCTAAAGAACTATTGACATGCACAAAATTTGAAAGTTCTATCTCCACTATTTTAGCAATACACGTTTCTTTCCGATATATCCAAATGTGTCGAATGTCAATTAGATAAACATTCGACACATTCCGTTTTTTCATGGTGGTAATAGAAACGGTGTAAATCTTGCGGTGGTCGGTCGACCACGGGATTGCTTGGACGTCTGATGTTTAGTAATATGAATAGGCTACATTCGAGCCATATTTAAAAAAAAGAGTTCATGGAAACAATATTGTAGCGTACAAAAGAGTTGTGAAAAACATGCAAAATCGCCCGCAATTGCCTATATAAGGGACTATCTTGTCTGAATCGGCCATTACCCCAGATTTTAGACCAGATAGCTTTATAGGGCTCCAAAAGAACTATAGACATGCAAAAAATTAGAAAGTTCTATCTCCATTATTTTTAGCAATGGAGGTCTGATTACCGTAAATCTTAATGGAATTCCATTCACAGGCGTATTTCTGGCGCCATACTGTCTGAACCGGCCATTACCCCAAATGTTACACCAAACACCTCGATAGCGCTCCCAAAGATCTACAGACATGCAAAAAATTAGAAAGTTCTATCTCCATTATTTTTGGCAATGGAGGTCTGATTACCATAGATCTTAATGGAATTCTGTTCACTGGCGTAGTTATGGTGCCATTCTGTCTGAACCGGCCATTACCCCAGATTTTAGTCCAGATAGGTTGATAGGGCTCCCAAAGAACTATCGACATGCAAAAAATTAGAAAGTTCTATCTCCATTATTTTAGCAATAATTGTTTCTTTCCGATATATCCGAATGTGTCAAATTAGATAAACATTCGACCCATTCAGTTTTTTCACGGTGGTAATAGAAACGGTGTAAGTCTCGCGGTGGTCGGTCGATCACGGGATTTCTTGGACATCTGGTGTCTAGTAACATGAATAGGCTACATTCGAGCAATATTTGAAAAGAAAAATCCTGGAAATAATATTGTAGCGTACAAAAGAGTAGTGAAAAACATGAAAAATTACCAGCAATTGCCTATATAAGGGACTATGTTGTCTGAATCGGCCATTAACCCAGATTGTCATACATAGCAATCAATAGCGCTCGCAAAGAACTATCGACATGCAAAAATTAAGAAAGTTCTATCTCCATTATTTTTAGTAATGGAGGTCTGATTACCGTAAACCTTAATGGAATTCCGTTCACAGGCGTATCTATGGCACGATTCTGTCTGAACCGGCCATTAGCCCAGATTTTAGAACAGCTAGCTTGATAGGGCTCTCCATGAACTATCGACATGTAAAAAACTAGAAAGTTCTCTCACCATTATTTTTAGCAATGGAGGTCTGATTACCGTAAATCTTAATGGAATTCCGTTCACATGCGTATTTCTGGCGTGATACTATCTGAACCGGCCATTACCCCAGATTTTTTTTTACCAATCACGTCGATAGCGTTCCCAAAGAACTACAGACATGCAAAAAATTAGAAAGTTCTATCTCCATTATTTTTAGCAATGGAGGTCTGATTACCGTAAATCTTAATGGAATTCCATTCTCAGGCGTATTTATGGCGCCATACTGTCTGAACCGGCCATTACCCCAAATTTTAGCCCAGATAGGTTGATAGGGCTCTCAAAGAACTATCGACATGCACAAAAGTAGAAAGTTCTATCTCCATTATTTTTAGCAATGGAGGTCTGATTACCGTAAATCCTAATGGAATTCCGTTCACAGGTGTATTTTTGGCACCACGCGCAGGGGGACGAATCAACATACACGCGAGCAGCCACACGCCAGGCAGAACAAGGGCCGCGCCCATGTCGACGACAATAGCCATAACGCACAGGAATCGACATGATAGGACTTCACACATACCGACACACGCCCATCGAATGGCTACCAACACTTGAATCTACATATAGTTTGGACAAGAACACGGGCCTATCGAATAGCAATCAACATTTGAACACACATACAGTTTGGACAAGAACACACACCCATCGAATATCAATCAACACTTGAATCTACATACAATTTGGACAAGAACTAGCGCCCATCGAATAGCAATCAACATTTGAACATACATATCGTTTGAACAATAAGTAACTCGGACAGCGTACATAGCGAATATTACTTAGATGCCAACTAATCAATACTGTAAGTGGACTTTGTGTATAAACTCAAACACTAATGGCTTACCCGTGTATTAATTATTCATATAGATTTATTATCAAAAGTTACCGTACCGTCAATTTACATATACAATCCTGTATTAATTAATGATCAGCTTATTTCACAACTAACTGCTTAATTAAGACTTGTATTAATTTGAGTATTCGTATCATCGTATGCCAATACACACTTGATCATACGTGACTTAACAGACGATGTGACGTCACTATAATATATTTAAGTGACACGAACTTAATGGGGGTGGGGTGGGGGTGGGGGTGTTCGTGGTTATTCTGGTCGGTTATTCAGCTAGATACTGGTTAGGATATAGTGGTAGGTTATTATCAATAATCAGAAATGGTTTAATAATAATAATAATCCATAGTTAGGTCAGGCGGGTGTGTTTGGCAATCCAGTTATCAGTCGTCGGGTATTCACCATTTAGGAACATAGATTAGGATTATAATTGTTAATAATATATGCGTAAGTTCAATCAGTATTAACGTGTTACATTGTTTGTCTTAAAGCTAGATTATCGATCTCGGTTCACCAGGGTCAAACGTTCCCCAGGGTATGAAACATACACGAGCATGGCAGAGTCCACTAGTACTGCGGCCATGTTTAATTGCTGTTGATCATATTTAATAGTAAAGTATGTAGACATGTTCAAACCAAACGAACAACCGAGGATAAGACTCTATACTTACAATGACAGACCACATGCCTTGCATAGATACCTGCATAATCTGACCACCTTGCCGAGCATCAAGAAGTTTTATAGGATCTGTCATTATGGGTCACAAGATGGTGGGTCCTTAAGACATTGTGTCTGTCTATCACCTGCCTTAAGGAAACACAGTAAAACCTGTTTATAATGGATACTGTCTGGGCCATCAAAATATGATCACTAAAGAGAGGTGATCGCGTGATAAAGTCATTCGTATGTTATATTGCATTTGCTGCCAAATGATGTTTCTTCATTTATCCCTTGTCTTATGACTACCTGTCTTAAAGAAAAAGATTCGTCCTCGGATGGAACCACACAACATACGGATTACAAAATCAAAACAAAATTGCTAGAATTAGAATCTTTCGGTCTTTTCGATGGGACTATGGAGGGATGCAGCCCGGATGACTGATCGAGTTCGTCCTCGGACGGACACAGTCACCATACGGGCTACCTAATCAATCAAAATCAAACAAGTGCGTGCTGGTGCCTGCTCGGATGATGGCCAGAAGAGCAAATGGGTCCCAGGACCCGAAAGACCCCACACCCCAACCTCCCCACTCCCCCAAAGGGGCCGGGAGGTCTCTGACCTAAAGGCCCCCCCTTGGGTACATCAGGTCATAAGACCGTACGCACCTACTCCCCCCCCCCCCCCACTCAGCACCTACCCCATCCCTTCCCTACCCCCGTTAGGTCCAGGTTAGGCCATCCCCATCACCCACGCCCAAGCATGAGGAGCAACAGAGAAGCCATGGACAAGAACAGCAACATGAGACAAAATCGAGAGACAATGATCAACACACACACACACACACACACACACACACACACACACACCCACCCACCCACCCACCCACCCACCCACCCACCCACCCACCCACCCACCCACCCACCCACCCACACACACACACACACACACACACACACACACACACACACACACACACACACACACACACACACACACACACTAATGCACAAACCGACGTCACAAGAATTCACAAGAATTCAACCGAAACCATAAAGGCCAGGCGTGAGTCTAGACCCTAGCATTGGGAACTAGCATATAAACGCCTTAAATATTACAACACACACGCACGCGCGCGCACACACACACACACACACACACACACACACACACACACACACACACACACACACACACAAAGACACACACACACACACACACACACACACACACACACACACACACACACACACACACACACACACACACACACATATAAATATATAATTTATAGTATGTATGATGGTCGCGAATAAAGCACGCAATTATTACGAACTGAATGAAGTTGCAAAGATAACATGCCTGAATAGAGTTTGTCAAAAGTGTCTGTGAAATATAATCGCCTTCCTGTACTTGTACATAACAAAGAAGATGACATGAAAAATCTTATGAGAGATAAAATGGTGAGGGGCATGCAGGTTGTACGAGACGCTATAGCATGCCTAAATAGAGTTTGTTAAGTCTCGGTGAAATATAATCGCCTTCCTGTTCTTGTACATAATAAAGGAGATGACATAATAAGTCTCACGAGAGATAAAATGGTGAGCGTCATGCAATTATACGCAAACACTATAGCCTGCCTGAATAGAGTTTGTCAAAAGTCTTGGTGAAATGTAATCATCTTCCTGCTCTTGTACATAATATAGAAGACGCCTTGATAGCCACATGAGCGATAATGTAGTGATGTTTGTGCAGGATGTATGCTATGTTGTCAAGGACGTCGAATAGTTGGTTGGAATAATTACAGCCAGGGGCAGATGTTAGCGTGCGGATGCACCCCATTGACGGGACGTCACAATCATTATGTCACAAAGGGTTCCATATAGACCATCATCAAATTTCAAATACTCAGACATGTATGAATTGTATGTGTGTAATTCTTTGCTATTTAATAAACATACTGTTGAATATTTTGAAACTAATTTAAGGGGGCACCTTAGGCAGCAACAGCACCAATCAAATTAGTTTCAAAATATTCAACAGCTTACCTGTGTAGTTTCTTTTGGAAATTGATAGTCAGGGTGTGCAGAGATTGATCGATCCCAACTCGAGCGAGGTGTGGGTGGAGCTTAGCTAGAGATGGGCAGGGCATAGCTAAAATCGGAACGGTTCATTGCATGTGTCACACATCCATTAAAGGATAACTAATCACATCTCTTGATAGCTATTCGGGTGATCTAACACGCCGGCCATAAACTACCCAGGTAAGCGTTTTATCACGCCGCTAAGGAAAATATTCAGGATTTAGTCGTTAAATGTTGGTACATTTCTACACCCTATGATGGGTGCCATGATTTACTTTTCAACCAATCAGAAAAACCCTAGTGTGTCTGCCTCGGTATATATGCTTAGTCATAGAGGCGCGAGCCTATAGTTTGGCAATGTGGTATAAAAGCAATCCTACAGGTAAGCTGTTGAATATTTTGAAACTAATTTGACTGGAAGTTGTTGCTGCCATAGGCAGCAACAACTTCCTGTCAAATTAGTTTCAAAATATTCAATGGGCTGAGCATTACACAATAAAGAATGTGATGCATTGCAGCTTACATGACATCACACACAATAGCTTGCGACAAAATGGTGTCGATCACAATTCAACATTTACTCGATATTACAAAACAGATAATTGCGATACAGATCAGGGAATGTGACATGATATGAATGATATGGAATCTATAAACCATATTCTATCGGTGCAATAGAACATTTGAGATGAGATTAGCATCGCTTTAAATTTATTTGAGCATTGTACAGTAGAGCAGTTGGAGAAGTCACATTGGTCACGCCCAGTCTAATTAGTTTCAAAATATTCAACAGCTTACATGTATAGTTTTCTGGAAATTGATAGTCAATGAGTTTAGAAATCGATCGATCCCAACTCGAGGGAGGTGTGGATGGAGCTTAGCTAGAGATGGGCGGGGCATAGCTAAAACCGGAAAAATCCATTCCAATGTATCACATTCATTAAATTTATTTGAGCATTGTACAGTAGAGTACTGTTGAAGAAGTTGGTCATATTCAACAGCTGTTCAAGTTCTCTGGATTAACATGGCAATGACCTGTTATGTTGACGTTTCTTCATTAGAAATGTGTGTGCGCTTGGTCTTCATCATTTGCCAGTTACATGGTGGTCTGTACGCGCTAAGGCATTGTTATTGGGCTATAAAAACATCAGGGTAACTGATGTCACTAGATTCAAGATTATTTACTCAATAGTAAAAGATATAGGTTTTCAACACTCAAACCATGTTGTCCGCCGAAGTCAGTGCCTATTGTATTTGCAGACACCTTACACACATACACATGCATGCACACAAATTTACAGTAACTAAGCACATGTTTTGTCATTTTAATGAATTGTTAGCTCATCTGGCCAGAAGAACCAAGTGAGCTTATGCCCAGGCCATCCGTCAAGTCGCATCACCGTAACGATTTTACAGATTGCAACTAAATTTGGTTGAAAGTATTCTAGGGTTATCTGTTCTATAACATCCATTCAGAATTTTGATTTCTCAATTTGTTTGGGTGAAAATCGTAGAGTTTATTACATAATTTACCATAAATTGTCAAATTGATTCTTCCGTTTACCATTTTGACCACTGCTTAACAGAGTTCCACCAAATCTGAATAGAAGGACCATATTGTGTCAGGCTCCAGAACTTCTCTTCACAACCATCAATTTTAGCTCACCTGGCCAGAGTGGCCAAGTGTGTGTATGCTATGGCGACTGTCCGGCATCCGGCCGTCACTTTTCTTTAAATGACTTCTCAAGAACTACTGGGCCGATTTCAACTATATTTGTCAGGAAGCATCCTTAGGGCATAGAGATTCAAGTTTGTTCAAACAAATCCGCTAGGCCAATTTGGCTATCTTGTATTTTGGCCGAATTTTAGAAACGGCTTTAAAAATCTGTGAAACCCCTTGGGGAATTGATTCAAAACTCATGAAATATCATCTAAGGCAAAAGGTAAGCCAAATTTGTTCAACAGAACTTGATTGTCCAAATGGTTCTGCAGCCATCTTGGATGACCTAGTTTTCGTGAAAACAACTTCTCCAGACCGTTGACGGGATCAGGCCAAAATTTGGGAGATGAATGATTAAGGACGAAGGGTCATTAAAGTTTGTTCAAATGAAGTTGATCTGTAAAATCAACCGCCGTGGGCCATTCAAATTGTAGCATGTTTGGCGGCCAACTTAGATCTTTTTCCTGCCAAGAACTCCCATTCTAAAGCAATAGGAAATGTAAAATCTCGAGAACGGCTGATTTCAGTTATATTTGGTATCTTAGCGCATCGAGATACGTGTTTGTTAAAAGGAGGCTGATTGGCCAATCGCCAAGAACTCCCATTCTAAAGCAATAGGAAATGTAAAATCTCGAGAACCGCTGGGCTGATTTCAGTTATATTTTGTATCTTAGCGCATCGAGATACGTGTTTGTTAAAAGGAGGCTGATTAGCCAATTTGGCCGGTGGCCATCTTGGATTTTGCCCGAATTTTATAAATGTGTAAAAAAATCTCTCCGAAGCCACTTAGGGGATTGATTCAAAACTCGTGAGATATCTAGTGAAAGAGCTGAAACAAGTCTATTCAAGGGAACTTGGTTGCCAAATGGTTTGGTGGCCGTCTTAGATGGCCTAGTTTTCACGAAAATTACTTCTCCAGATCCACTGAATGCATTGGGCCGAAATTTGGGAGATATGATTAGGGACTACGGGCCATTAGAGTTTGGTAAAGGGAAGTTGATAGGTAAAAAACATGGCCGCCATGGATCTATCAAAATTTCGCTTGCATGGTGGCCAACTCGGATACATTTTTCTGAAAATTTATAATAAAAATCATAAAAGACTACTTATTAATCACTGGGTAAAATTGAACAACACTTGGCTAAACCTTCTTCATAGAAATTAGATTCATGAATATTTCCAGTGGTCATCTCGTTTGTTCATTTGTGCTAGTGATCAATAATTCCAGGTGAGCGATACAAGCCCCTGGTTATAATGGATCTTTCCAAGTTTATCCCTCGATCATATGACGTCATAATCAGCTAAGTGACGAGTAGGATGACGTCATAATCATTACGTCATAAATGATTCTATTTGACCCGTCTTTAACTCTTAGTTGTCCAACGCATACGAATTGTGTCTACTATTTAATAACAATGCTGTCGAATATTTTGAATATTTTGAAACTAATTTGATGGGGCGCTGTTTCTGCCATAGGCCATACGTCGTAATTCGTCGTAAGTTACGTCTGTCTGGAGTTACGACGTCACGGAGGATTAAACCTCTGCCGGCGGGAGAATGTATCAGGGGCGATCGAAGGTTTTAAAAAAAAGGACTGCCCCTAAAGTGGGTGGTCTGGGGGTCCAACCCCAAAAGAAATTGAAAATTAGATGACCCAAGTGGCCATTTCCTGCGTTCTGAGTAAAAAAAGGAGCACAAAAAAGTAATAAAGAAGCACTTAGATTCCGCGTTCACGTTATAGATTTTTAGCTCACCTAGGTGAGCTTATACAATCACGATTTGTCTGTCTGTCTGTCGTCTGCCGTTTCTGAACAATTGTGGCACTTTTCACCATCTGTTGATGACCACGCCCTTAAACAAGGGTCATAACTCGGGTTCATTGAGGATATTTAAATATTGATCCATATGGGGAAAATGCATGTTTTCGTTAACTGTTGATGGATTAAAATCAAATTTAGCAGATATGTTCCTTCAGTAAAATATCTATTTGAACTATGGATATAAAGAGGCAGCACCTTTAAACATGGGCCATAACTCTGGTTCATTAAGACTTGAAACTATTGAACCCTTTGGTTAAAATACATTTGTTTTGTCAGTTGCTGATGGATTTAAAACAAATTTAGCAGATATGTTCCTTCAGGCACTAAATATTCGCCCTAAGACTATGAAGTAGCCATGGATTTGAAATAAGGGCCAGAGCCCTGGCTCTTTAAAAGCATTTTAAGTATTGAATCCTATGGGGAAAATAATCTGTGTCACGTTTCTTAAATAGGTAATGGACTAAAGCAAGATTTATCAGAAATCCTCCTTCAGTACACTTCAATCAAATGGCAATAGTGTCAGGGATGGCTGGCCCATTGATTAATGGTACTTTTCCTGTTGCTCAATTATGCCAATGTTGTTGCATTTCCCAGTCCAAAATTGTTACTGCGACCTCACCATTGCCCCTTTGGTAAATGTCAGTGTTGTGACAATTGAACTATTGATCAATAGTGTCTGTGATGGCCACCTCATTGAACAAGGGTACTTTTCCAAATGATAACTTTGTTTTTCTTTCGAAATTGATAATGATTCGAAATCCACGATGGTCGCCAGCCACCGGTATATGGTGGTTGAACTAGGTCTGGAGAAGAAACGCATCGAAATAGACGATAACCCAAAATCCAAGATGGCTGCCAGCCAAAAATGTCCATCTTGAAAATTGGTTTCCGATGAGAACTCCATTACCGTTTATCAGATTGATTTGGAAATATTGATAGGGCGGTTGGACTAGCACTGGAGAAAGAAACTTGAAGTTGATGATAATCCTAAATCCAAGATGTCCCCATCCACTAGTGGCCATCTTGAAAATTGATTTCTCCATTTCTGTCTAGCAGATCGCTTCCAAACTTCACTAGGTCTGAGGAAATATCTTATTGAAATTGTAGATGATCCAAAATCCAATTTGGCTGCCAGTCACCGCCTGGCATCTTGAAAATCGATTTCCAGACGATAATTCCATGACTGTTTAGCGGATCATGGTGAAACTTCATAGGATGACTGGTCTACGGCTGATAGCATCTCATTCATTGATTTGTTATCATGTGGTATTATGCACTGTTTGTGTAGCTCTTGATGTGTTAGTGGTAAGGATGATTGCTGCATTGGTCAATAATGATAAGAACCATTGCCATCTGTCTATGGCAACAGTTATGGGTGCCTGATAGGCCAACGATGTTTGTTGTGCATTAATTAATCTAAACATATTTACCGTTCCTCATCAGCTAGGTGAGCACTATGGCCCTTTGGAGTTGCAGATGGGTAGACCTACTTAAGTCAGGTTAGTGTTCATTTCCTAAAGTTTACACAATTTTAAAGGATTGCTTTAAATAATGAGGGGGCCATGATCCCCAAGAAAATTGTGAAAATTAGATGCTCTGAGAAGCCGTTTCCTGCGTTCTGTTGAATAAAGAAACACCTATATTTTTGACAGTACAAAATCATTTTAATGAGGGGCTCTCATAAAAATGGTCGGGAGGGGCCCCCCACCTCTTCCGCCGCCCCTGAATATTACTATTAAAAATTGTTAATTATACATTCCATTCAGCTAATTATATCCAATCTGATATCTATTTATCCTAAAGATCAACGCGAGAGTTAAAAGGTATGCATAATGAATATATTATTGATGCACTATTTTGCGTGCGCGTGGCATTATTGGTTGCGTGCCATGTTATCCGAAAATGAAGAGGCTGCGACTACGCCTAGAGATTTTGTCAGATTTTCAGTACAGACTTGACAAGTATGGTTCCCTTGGGTTCACAAAGAAGCATGATGACTTAGGGATTGCAGGCCAAGTTACCCTTTAGTGGCAGAATTACCCTTATGTGGTCAGTTACCAGTTTTCGTTTTTCCCTGAAATGAATTCCCCTTGCTCAGATATGGTTAACCCTTTAACCCTTGAATTTATTCAAGAAAATTTAACTTTTCTCATAGAAAATGTCCATTTGCAGGCCAAGAGAACGCTATTTTCGAAAGTTTACCACTGAAATGACTGGCTCGGTTATTGACCCAGTCATTTCAGTGGTAAATTTTCAAGAATAGTCTTCTCTTGGTCTGCAAATGGACATTTCTCAAGACCACTGCAGAAGCCGTTTTTAAATAGTTAATGGACATAGAAGATATGGCACGTCACCCTATAATCTCCAGCTAGCTACTTTAGGGGTTAACGTGCACCGATATGCTGACAAAGCTATCAGCTTTTGTTTATTTGCAGAAATGAATTGTCCTTAATTATGCATGTTCAATGGACATATTAGATGACACCGTATGGCTCATTTTGGTACCCAGGTATTTTGCTCACCAGTTTAGTTTTTGGCACTCTGCATACTGGGAAGAGAATATCCACCGAAATCGTGTTTGATTCAATCGAGTTGAAATTTGGTGAACTAGCTCTTATATAGACTTGATTTGGAATCAATTTTGTATTAGCTCCAACCAATAAATTTAATTAAATATTAGGTTTTCCGTGCGTAAGGTGTTCCCAATATTATTGGAGCAATAATTGAACTGCTTTTCTCATAATCTGTCAACGACTGACATGAAAATTGAGGCTATCTCAGACCTTTATACGTCGGGTTCACTTCAAAGCCTAAGTAAGCTTGTGCAATTATTGCTTTGAGTGATCACGATCGATTATTCAAAAATCATCATGATTACTCGATTAATCACCTTGGGTACAAATTACCCAGACATAACATCCAAAGAATATCAATGATGAAATCTGTAAATGGTGTTAAGAAAAGTTCATTTGCGGACTAAAAGAAGACTATTTTTGAAAATTCATCACTGGAATGTCTGGCTCGATTCTCGAGCCAGTGATTCCAGTGATACATTTTCAAAAATAGTCTTCTTTTGACTTGCAAATGGACATATGTTTACTGAGCAAAATGTCATATTCATGACCGATCGCATTAAAGTGTAATTAAGTGGTAGGTTTTGAAGTAGGTTATGCAATAGAAAAAATTCAGGATTATTCGATTATTTAATCATATAAATTCACGATTTAAAACATAATCGCGATTTTCGATTTTATCACGTAATCGTGCAAGCCTAAGCCTAAGTTATGCCCTCGGGAATTTTTCGATATACGCAATCCTAAGCCATCTGTTTTGCAATCGTTATAAATCGTATTCCTGTGGTGTGGAGAGATGCACAATTTGTTATTTTGATAGATATTGCTTAATTAATGGACCGTTCCAGTTTTAGATATACCACGCCCCGCCAACCTCTAGCTATGCTCCAACCACACCCCGCTCGTGTTGGGATCGATCGATCCCTGAACTGCTTGACTATCTATGTCCAGAAAACTATACAGGTAAGCTGTTGAATAATTTGAAACTAATTTGGCACCAACAACACCCAGTCAAATTAGTTTCGCGATATTCAACAGCGTGTTTCTTAAATAGTAAAGACATACAATTCGTACAACGTTTAGCCGTCATCAATTAAACGTTCTTGACGAACTTATCTACGTCATTCATGATGTCATTGATTATGACGCCATCGTAAACATCACGTAGTTGATTACGACATCATATGATGGATGCATAAATTGGAAAGGTCAACTGGATTTCAACAGCAACAGCTTTTCAGTACTTCCAGAAAGAGTAACTATAATATGTTTCCGTGATTCACCAACATCCTGTAGCACTTTTAGCATATCAGTGACGACAGCAGTGTACATAGAGAACAATGACCCTTTTCAGTTGATCCATCCGTCATATGACGTCATAGTTAACTACGTCATGAATAACGAAGATAAGTTCGTCACGAACGCTATAATTGATGACAGACTAGGCGTTGCTGTACGAATTGTATGTCTTTACTAATTAATAAATGTTGAATATTTTAAAACTAATTTGACTGGGTGCGGTTGCTGCCATTCAGAAATGGCGTCCAGTTAAATTAGTTTCAAAACATTAAAATCGGCCTACTCGTCCTCCAGATATTACCAGTTAGGTAAAAGTTCAATTCTTCAAAATCAGCCTATTTAACGCATAGAGTTATCTATACTAGCTAGAGACGTAGGTGGCGCTGCAATTTTGTCGAGCAGGCAGCATTCTCTCAAAATTACACGTTTTCTCTGCTATGCCTTGCACCTCAAACGTACACAATTGATTGAGGCAAGTGTGTCTGTATAAATACCTCAATGAACACTAATCAAAGTAAATCAGACACAATCTAAAATTTACCTATTCTTCTACAAGTTATAAATGTTACTAACAGAACTTTCTTATTAATGTGTGAATGAAAAACTCTGCAATCAATTTGACATTAATTAATTTAATCCTACTCAGTCAGAGCAAATGTCGTGTATTCGTGTATTTACGACTGTGTTATATAGACATTTTGAAGAATCGTTCGTACCCTACAGAATAGGGGGTGAGCCCATCGAGGCTGGCCTTCCACATACAGATACAGATTCGCTCAGCCGCGACTATTGTTGTTGTTGTTGTTTTTGTTGTTGTTGTTGTTGTTGTTGTTGCTGTTGTTGTTGTTGTTGTTGTTGTTTGTACAAGTCCTATATAGCTGGTATGGCAAAAGGGTAGATTCTCGCTATTATCTTAAACGCAAGAATAACATGGCGTGTTTCATTCACTGCGTAGAATTTTTACGAACTGGTGTAAAAAGGGAACTGGAATTAACATTTCACCGGTATGTACGCATTCTCTTTTATGATAGGGATCAATTGTAGCTAAGTAAACATCCACATACCAGTTTTCGTATGACAGATATTGCATGTTTTCCAGTTGTGGTCTATCGTTATTCAGGCCTTGCAATTATGATGAGCAATTGGCCAGCAGCAGTAGTGATCAATAGATTCTTCAAACAGTACTTATTATTATGTTATCTATTTTGTTTACTGAACAGCAGTGTAATTAAAGCCTTTGTTTGACCGATCTGATTAGGAAAAATTTAATTTTCTCAGGTAATGTCCATTTGCAGACCAAGAGAAGATAATATTTGACAAATTTCGTATTAATGCCTTCAGAGAATTCACTATCACTACACACACTCATTCTCATTCATTCTCTCTCTCTCCCCTCTCTCTCTCTCTCTCTCTCTCTCTCTCTCTCTCTCCACATGTGGCTCGTGCAATACATCTACAAGGTGCTTGATAGTCGCAGCTTGTCTCTCCCAAGGGGTATTAGCTGTAGTGGTTCAACTCCACTGGGTGCCAGAAAACAATGCATGTGTTACAGAAGACTCTCTCCCCCCCCCACCTCTCTCTCTCTCTCTCTCTCTCTCTCTCTCTCTCTCTCTCTCTCTCTCTATATATATATATATATATATATATATATATATATATATATATATATATATATATATGTATATATATAAATTATATATATAATTGCAATGCCCCACCCCAGCATATTACTATAGTTGTAATGTAAAATGCGAATGACAGCCTTGTGGCATAGTGGTGATGATGTAATTTGTAAATATAGACAATCTTTGCTGCTAATTCTGACATTTTTCTGCAGAACTTTACCATTTTTTAAATGGACGCTGACAAAATCTGTCTGGAAATAGGTAAATTAGGTATGGAGAGTATGGAACTTCTGCAGAAGGCACATATGAACATCATTCTGGTGTTGAAAGCAGTTTTATATTTAGATTTAGTGTTTTTTACACATGAATGTAGTGTGTGCTGTATTTCAGGTATCACATGTGAGGAAGTTGCTGACAGAAAACTATTGCCTGTTTCCAGTACAACAAGCGCTGAAGATGAAGCAAGTGAAAAGCTGGATGTATCTATTGATCTTATAAACACAGGGTCCATATAAGGAGCATGAAAAGCCTGGACAGTCAGAGAATTTGAAAAGAAAAACTCGTAAAAACTGTGCTTTTTCATATAAGTCATGGAAAAGTCATGAAAAATCAGAATACCACTCGTGTCAAGAATTATGCTATAAAAATTGTCATGACAAAAAAACAAATGCAGGGGATAGACCTACCATCTGAATGCATCTAGCATGTTTAGATTTCAAAGGTGTATGAACACTGTGACTAGTATTATAACCACAACCAACCAGACTCTAGTTGTCTAACTCTTGATCAGTTTCCCTTTATATGTCAAGAGAAGACCATTTTTGAAAATTTACCACTCGAATGACTGAATCGGTAACAGACCCAGTCAATGTCTCCTGCAGATGGACTCTGATTCAATGGAACTCTTGCTTTTCTTGACTATTAAATGTTTGAACATGATTATAGTAACCATTTAAAGGTAATAATTTGTCAGAAAAACACACATTTTTTGCTTGTTGATTGTCCAATTGCATGGCAAGAGACGGTTTTTTGACAATTTTGCACTGGAAAGACTATCTCGGTAAATTTTCAAAAATAGTCTTGTCCTGCAAATGGACAAGACTTGCATCATTCAGCAAAATTTGCTTTTCTTGACTAATCTTGACCATTCTTAGCCGTTTAACACTCATACCAGCCAAAAACGGCTTCAGCTGTGGTCTTGAGAAATGTCCATTTGCAGACCAGAGAATATTTTAGAAAATTTACCACTGGACTGATTGGCTCGATAACCGAGCCAGTCATTCCATTGATAAATTTTCAAAAATAATCTCTTGGTCTGCAAATACAGATTTTAAATTTTCTTGAAACTATTTAAGGGTTAAATGGTAGAACACAGGATAAGTACCCGTTTAAATGTCATACCTATGTGCCTTGAAAACTTATCAATATCAGGGGGAAAGACAGTGCAATGTCAGAGAATTTATACTTCAGTCCCTAAGAATGGTGAACCCTGTATATTGTTATAATGGCATAATGATGTCAATGATATGATGATGTCATGATAATAATCGAAATAATAATATTAAATAATAATGATGGTGATTATACTAGTGATTGTAATAATGATGAAAATGATGTTTGTAATGATAATATGTACATAGTTATTTGTAAATATTGTTCATTTGAGTTTCACATATGTGACAATGTGACCTGGGTTTGTAAATAAATCGGAATTGTATTGTAGTTGTAGTAATGGTATAATGGTATAATATGATTATATATCAATATAGTGACAATGATTGTAAATATATTATTTAAAAGACAATGATAATATACAAAGAAACTGCCTTTGTTCAATATCACTTTATCGCCAGAAATGTTTTAATTTACGCATTGCAGATATGATTCATAATTCAATTTCAAAGCAAGCGCACAGGTTAGCTGGTGCATATTTTGAAATCAATATGACTTGAAGCCGCCATAGAGAACATCATTTGAACCATTGATGGTTAAGTTTTGTCAAGAAAATTTTACTTCTAATTTTTGCTTAGTGAATGTCCATTAATTCATATGCTAAGAACAAGCCATTTTTTAAATTACCACTAGACAGCTAGAATGCCTGGCTTGTTTAATATCGAGCCAATCGTTCCAGTGGTAAAATTTCAAATGGACATTCCTTCAGACTACTGCAGATTTTATTTTGTCTGACTTGACCATTAAATGGTTAACACAATATTTGTTATTACTGCCTTAGTATCTCGGTATCTTTATTTCACAGTGAAGCTATTGTGTATTCTTGTAAACATGCGTCTAATTATCCTCGCCACGTAAAGGGAAGAGGCTATTGCGATCGAGTGTGCGCGTGTGTCCGGAGCTGTATCTCGAAAACTACTACATGTACACGAGGATTTCCAGGCATGTGAGCCACATAAAAAAATGGGTCCAGATCGGATCGGATCAAATTCTTGATCTATGGATATCTCGGAAACTGCTGGTCTGATTTGGCTCAATGTTTAACACTTAGGATTCCACAACTTTTGTCATGGTCCGAAAAAATAAAAAAAATCTGGAAAAGGGAGGGTGAGGGTCTACAATCTCTGATTTCTTTTATTTATCAGGTTCTTATTTTAAATAAATCTATACATTTTTCTGATCCATTTGTTTGTTCCTAAGATATTTACACATTTCAGCCATGCATACCAAAATTAAGTACCATTTTCACCACTTTATTATGTCAAATATTTAGAAACTAAACTGATCGAAAACAAAATGTTCAATAGTTATTGGGGGAAAATTAGAATATTTACCAATACAGTGATTGCCTTGGTTAATCTGTATGTTCGTCTGTCGGCCTCCTGCCTTGGTTAATCTGTATGTTTGTCTGTCGTGGTTAAGTTCTTGGTAATGGTTTACGCCCTGCATATATTGTCTTATATCAGGAATCGTTAATCATATTGAAACTAAATTTGGACACATGATTACCTTATTGAAACTAAATTTAGACACATGTTTACCCCGAGGTAGTACAATGACAGTGAGGTCACACGGTCAATGCCCCCCCCCCCCCCTAGACATGGGTCTCAAGTGAAAGCTTGACACTTTTACTGGTCAGCTTGGGGCGAAGAAGACTGGGCAGCCATTTCTCACATTTTCCCATGCTTGATGCTATTTAGAGGGGGTGGTGGTGCTGGATCGAATGGACAAGGTAAGGGGCCTAATATATTTATCACAAATGTTGGCGTGACTTGTCCCGCGTTCCACCGATTATATTTAAATATATCAGTATCCATTTTGAAAACAATCTGACTAAAAGTTACTTTCTAACAAACATTTCAAGGTGGCTTAATAGAGAACCGCTTCAATATTTTTGAAAACGTTTTGACTGTCTCAGGCAGCTAAAGTTTCCAATCTCAGTTTTTAAAGTAAGCAGATTTCTCTCTACACTTTAACACATGGTTACCTATGTTGATAATATTAGGTCTATATAGCGAGGTTTGGTAAATACGAAGGTTGCTAACCATTTTGAAAATGATATCGCTGATTCAGGTACAAATATCCCTGAAAATCGGGGATTATTTAAAACATACGTCTATCTATGTTCCAAATTTAATTTTTTAAATCGTACTTGGTTTTTACTCAACAGTGGTTTGTTTGTTTTATACGTAGACATGGTATAAAGCAATAACAGTAATGAATATTGCTGACTATTTTGAAAGAAATTTCGTTGAAATGAAGGATCTATTTGACAAAATTTACTTTTAAGATACCTGAAAATCGGGGATTATTTAAAACATAGACCCTTCTATATATGTTCCAAATTTTATTTTAAAATCTCAAGCAGTTTTTACGCAACAGGGTTTGTATACATAGAGACGCCAGCCCATGTTTACATGTAATAGCAGTGTCGCTCTTTTGCCGTCTTAGCGGCCGCGCCAGCCTGGCTGATATCTAGACATTGAGCGCAATAGCGGAGTATCGGGCGCGCTGTCTCTAGTCAACATAACTACCTCTATGATTTAACGTGGTTTAAACCATAGATCTAACAAGTACACATATTGATGCAAGGCATCAATGGTAAATAGCGTGCACGGAGCTTATTATAATTCTGAGAATAAACTCAACTGTTTCATGAAAAAATGAAGTTATATAAAGGCATACAAGCTACTTATGACAAAAATATATGCGGAAAATAAACACAAAAGAAGGAATATTTCTTGCAAAAAGATATGGGCAGTATTAGCTATGGGCTAGGAAAAGCAGCTTATATTTTTGGTTAGTCCAACAATTTTTCCATCCATCCTTTTTCTCCAGGCCAAACTCCTTAACAGAATGAGGAACAGACAAAATTAAGAGCAGCCAGTGATAAGAAAATAGCACTACTGCATCAACAGAGCGTAACAGATCAAATTTGGGTCATTAGGTATCAACAACTTGTAAAGATAAAGAAATCAACAGAACTGGCAGCCCAGTCAGTAGAAAATCAGCACATATTAAAGAAAAACTGTAAAGAATATTTTAAACCTAAATCTTGATACCTTCCTAAACAGACGTGAAGAGCTTATTACCCGGAAATATATTGGTGAAATATACACTGCAATGCTAGTGAAATGCACAAAGCAAGTATATTTTGATGCAATACAGGGCCCCGATCTGTACCGACAGATAACCTTTTCAACAAAGTTAAGTGGCCAGGATAGAACCAATACCGTGAACCTAGTTTTCTCCAATGAAAATGATATAGTAGAAGACATTCTGACAAGACCCAGTGGGAAACAGCCACAATCGTGATCTGTTTCATTTAGCTATCATATCTATTAAACGATTTCTTTACTGGAAACAGTGACAAACTATTAAATCAAATATTTTTGCTCGACAAAAGGCCAAAATCGGCCTCAACCGTTGTAATGATGACGATCTTGTTGACCATATGTGCACATGTTAGGGTATTAGCCTGATAAGTCAGGTTCTACAAGTACACGCGGCTAATAATATGGGATATATAGAAATATGTTCACATTACTATAATAAATATTTGGTGGTAGAATTATTACAATATTTCGCACAGCACGAGAACATAGTGAGTTATACATGGCCTTATGTTCGAAAACTGGCTACAAGGCATGTAGAGATATTCTGGTACCGAATATATTACATCATTGGAATTTGACAATGGTGTGCCACTACTAAATTGCATATGACGAAATTACTGTATAGTAAACATTTTTAAAACCTTTGATACTTTATTAGCGTATTCATATACGTATCTAACCATCTGGGTGAACTTCTGGCGTCGAACCTATTGCAAGCAGTGTGGTACAGAAAATCGTTGATCTGATAGAATTTTCGCCGATTTTCGGTAATTGTGTACTATGAAATTACGTTCCTGTAGAAATTTTTTTAATTCTGAATACAACTAGCATATTTCCTATAAGTATCTGTGGGTGAAATTCTGAGGGTGAACGTATTGCAATGAAAACCATGAATTATCCTAAGTTTGAGCTTATTTACGTTATGGAATTTTTTAATCTCACTACGTCGTAAGCTTATGCCTATGCCTATCTAAACATATGGGTGATATTCTGGGACGAACCCATTATGAGCGATATGTCAGGACATATCGACACCTATCTGAATGTGGTGAATGTGAACCAACCATATTACAATGGGGCCATATAGCGAATATGTAACTACTTATTACCAAATTACTTGATGGTAGAATCGTGCAAAAGCAGTAGTACATATTCAGTTATATACAGCTATATGTAAAAAAAATGATTACAAACCGAGAACTGACATTCTAATACTGAATATAGTAAATTGTTGGCATTTGACAACTGTCCGTGGGTACTAAATTGAATATTACGAAATTACTACATGGTAGAAATCTCAAGATTCATTAGCGTATTCATATCCCTATCTAACCATATGGGTGAAATTATGTAGCCACACATATTGCAGACGGTATGGTATTGAAAACCACAGATCTGCCAACATTGGAACAAATTTATGCGATGAAATCGCATGCTACGAAAATACTTCACATTCGAATTCTATTAAATTCCCACTGTAACTAGCATATTCAAACTCCTATACGGCTATGTGAGCGAAGTTCTGGAACAGACCATATTACGGAAAGTAGGGCACCGAAAACCACGAATACACCATCATTTAAGCTAAATTTTGCGTATTAAAATTACTTCATCTAGAATTTTTTAGATTCGGAATATAATTAGCTTATAGACTAGCTCAAGTCTATGTAGGGTAAATTATGGGGCTGAACATACTACAGACAATAGGGCACTGAAAACTGTGGTGGTTTATTAATACAATGAACCTTTCCAGTTTAGCTATGCCCTGCCCATCTCTAGCTAAACTCCACCCATACCACTCTCGAGTTGGGATCGATGAATTTCTGAACTATTAGATGATAAATTTCAGGAAAACTATACAGGTAAGCCGTGAAATATTTTGACACTAAATTGGCTGGGTCCTGTTGCTGCCTATGGCAGCAACAGCGGCCAGTCAAATTACTTTCAAAATATTCAACAGAATTTTTTATTAAATAACAAAAACATACAATTCGTACAACGTGTCAGATTATTAAGCATTTAAGATGGACTGAATCGTGTCAGTCATGACGTCATTATTATGACGTTATCCTACGCGTCACTTAGTTAATTACGACGTCATATAACGTAATATGATGGATAGACAACCTGAAAAGGCCCATTAGCAAGTGGTATTAATTACCCTCGCTCCAGTTTCAGTTTCAGTTTTCTTTATTTCACTCAGTCCGTTATTAAACGGAATATGAGGGTACATAAATCGATAAACATGTGACGGTAGAGATCTGTATACATGAGAGTACCGCAATTATTATTATTATTATTATTATTATTATTATTATTATTATTATTATTATTATCATGATTATGATGATGTTGATGCCGCCGCTTAAGGAGTAGCAGTAGCAGTAGCAATAGCAGCAGCAGTAGCAATAGCAATAGCAGCAGCAATAGCTGTAGCAGTAGCAGTTGTTGTTGTTGTTTTTGTTGTTGTCGTTGATAACAAATTTATTGTTGTTGTTGTTCTTGTTGATGATGTTGTTGTTGTTGTTGTTGTTGTTGTTGTTGTTGATGTTGTTCTGTTGCTTTTTGTTTTGAAAATCGTAAGTATTTACACATCCTGCTTAGTATCGGTCTATTACATATTGCGAATAGACCTTTGGTTTTTTCAAATGTATTCTCCCTTATATAATAATGAGGTATGTATCGGTGTCTTTCTCTCACATATTTCTGACATTGGAAGAGAAAATGGATTTCATCTTCTATAACATTGCATATACTACAGAGGCGCTCATTGCGTTCTATTCCGATCCATCTCTTTGTCTCAATAGCGAGTTGGTGATTTAGCGTACGAAAGTGGCAGAATGTTATGGCGTCCCGGTATGGGAGTAATTTTAGGTATTTCTCGGGCTCAAAATTCGATTTAATTTGTTTATAAAACGTCAGTCGCGATGATTCGGCTAATGTTCTAGACCATTTTTCTATATATTGTTGTTCTAAAATATGTTTGGTTTGTTTTATAAATTGTTTAGTATTTATTTGCTCTGTCTCAAATAAACTTTGTTGACCTGTGCTCTCCAGAATAGATTTGATTGTTTCAACCCATTTAAACCGTTTATTTTGTTTTGTCATGTAATCCGTTGCTAAAAAGTATAAGATGGATGATAGTTTGCCGTATCCCATATTTACAAGTCCCGCCCAGAAGCGAATCATATTGCATTTAATTGTAATTTCCAGTGGAAAAATACCAAATCCCCCATAGATCATTACGTTTGGAGTGCTTTGTTTTAAATGAAGTAAATTAAAAAAAAACCTTTAATTCACACGTTTCTATATGGGCATAATTTTCAAAACCCCAGATTTCTGAACCGTAAAGTAGAATAGGTAATATCATTGTGTCGAATAATACAGCTAATAAGTCGATCGGGATGTCGTGCTCTCTCGTCTTCTTTAGTAGAGAATATAAAGCTTTAGTGCCTTGTTTTACGTTTCTTGCTTTACAGCTTGTGAATGTTCCTCCGTCAGAGGATGAGTGTATTGTATTCGGGTCTATGTGCGTTCGGGATGGCAAGCGTATACAATCTATGATTGGCCTTGTTAAAATATGTGACCTATAAATACGGGTGCTCTCTTAATACAAGTGGTCCATATTGTGTGGACCACGCATTAACAAGTGGTATTAGCCCTGTAATGCTCAATTTGCTCATGCCAATTTCAATAGAGGGATCCATTTCTAGGTATGCCACGCCTATTTCTAGCTAAGTTCCACCCTGTTTTTGCGTGTTGGAATCGATGTCTATATATACGCTGGATAATGAATTCCCAGACTTCCAATTTCAAGGTAACTATACAGGTAAGCTGATGACTATTTTGAAACTAATTTGACTGGGTGCAACGAAAACCATGAATCGGCCTAAATTTGAGCCGAAATTATTTCATGATAGATAGTTTTAAATCTAACTACTCCGTAAGCGTATGCCTATACCTATCTAAACATATGGGTGGCATCCTGGGGCCGAACCCATTATGAGCGATATGCCAGGACATACCGACACCTATCTGAATGTGGTGAATGTGAACTAACCATATTATAATGGGGCCATACGGCGAATATGTAACTACCTACGATGAGATTACTTGACGGTAGAATTGTGCAAAAGCACTAGCTCATATTGAGTTATATACATCCATATATAAAAAGAATTATTACAAATCGAGAACAGACATTCTGATACCGAATATAGTAAATTGTTGGCATTTGACAACTGTCCGTGGCTACTAAATTGAATATTATGAAATTACTACGTGGTAGAAAACTCAAGATTCATTAGCGTGTTCATATCGCTATCTAACCATATCGGTGAAATTATGTGGCCAAACCTATTGCAGACAGGTAATAGTAGGGCATTGAAAACCCGCAGATCTGCCAAAATTGAAACGAATTTACGTGATCATATTACATACAGACAGTAGGGCACCGAAAAGCACGAAAAAACCCAACATTTAAGCCAATTTTTGCCTAATAAAATTATTTCATCTAGAATTTGTTAGATTCGGAATATACCTAGTATATTAAGACTCAAGTCTATGTAGGTGAAATTGTGGGGCTAAACATACTACAGACAACAGGGCACTGAAAATTGTGAATCACCGGAGATTTAGCAAATTTTCGGTATGAAATTGTGCACTACGAAATTACTTCATGGTAAAAATCTTTTTAACCTCAATCCATTAATTCACTAGCGTATTGATATACCTATCTAACTATATGGTTGAAATTCTGTGGCCGAATTTCCTGTGGACGTTCTTAACTTAGCACATGCATAAGCTTACACTTTCGGTTGATTTCTGTATTCAACAATCTGCTACAATATTATTGACAGCAGTTTTGACTGGAAATTTGGAACATTGGTAGTCTATCAATACTGCTACATAATTGCATTGGCCCTTCATGGGTTTATTCCCACGGATGGATAAAAGACAAAAGGATACTACTGATAATCACACATCCATTATTCATTCGTATCCCGCGAGTTCTCTTTCGATACAAGATCGAGAAATGTATCTCTTATGTAGCGGCCTATTGAGTAGCCAGTCTGCTACGGAGATAGACTGGGTCCTGGTCTTTCTCATATCCGAAGTTGGGTCTGTGTAACAGTCTAGTCGTTGTGATAACGTAAGAAGATGACCGGTCATTACCGGTGTAGTTTCGAAGAGCCAAGCCTTTATTTTTAGATGGATCCATTATTGTTAGGAACTCTGTCTACTTTTTCGCCCTCTACAATATTATTACGCATGTTTTTCTTTTGAAATTTACCACACACATAGTACGCATCAAGACTGTCTGTAACAAGTCTGTAGTGTTTACCCTATCTCGAATGCAACAAATGTGACTCATACTATAATACAATACGGGAAAGGTTAAACAGACATGGTACATCATCGTCGTCCTCATAATTTATTAACCCTGTGTTACCTAAATTGAGTCAAGAATATAAAAAAAAAATTTGGTTATTGAGTGCCTATTTGCAGGCCAATAGACGACTGTTTTGAAGAGTTACTATTGGAATGACTGGCTCAATTATCGAGCCAGTCATTTCAGTGGTGAATTTTCAAAAATGATCTCTTGACCTGCAAATTAACATCCTCAAGATCACTGTAGAGGCCGGTTTTGGCGGCCTCCTCATGAAAGGGTTAAATACATTAAGAGAAGATGATTAATAGGCTTACATGGGCAGTCGTTGTCGTTGCAATACCTAATACAGGTCTATGATAGCAACAAGTAGGTGGGTAGGTGGGGTGGTCTACCAGTCAAAGTATTAAAAAGATATTCGTATAGTTGTCTTTATCTGAGATATTGAAATTTCGGTGTTAAACATTCTAAAGGATTTTGTTAGAAAAACACACAATTGTGCCCAACTAAGTCACATCTTGGTGGCGGTTGCTTGAAATGACTTCCATAGGCCTAACGTTAGTCAATCGGTCACTGAATCCGGATGGTTTATTAATACATTAATACCGCGCTCGTGTTGGTATCGATGGATCTCTGAGCTTCTTGACTATCAATTTCTAGAAAACTATACAGGTAAGGTGTTGACTATTTTGAAACCAATTTGTCTGGGTGCTGTTGCTGCTTGTAAATAGAAGCGGAATTTCCGAGTTCAGTATTTTCTCACAGATTTCGTTTATATGAGAATATCATATTACTAACAAAATCGTATTTTTGTTGCAAATTCCAGTTGCTAGCCGAATAAAATGTCAGGTTAATGCATCCAACCAAACTTTATTTACGATGAAAATACATAAATTCAGGTCATGAGTGTTTGCCTCAGCTTACCAATGACGTCATATGACGTCATAATCATCTAAGCGGCGTGTAGGCTGACGTCATAATCATTACGTCATAGATGATTCTATATATCCCGTCTTTAACTCTGAATAGTCCAACACGTTGTAAGAATTGTATGTCTCTACTATTTAATAACCATGCTGTTGAATATTTTGAAACTAATTTGACTGGGCGCTGTTGCTGGTCCCATAGGCAGCAACAGCACCCAGTCAAATTAGTTTCAAAATATTCAACAGCTTACCTGCATAGTTTTCTGGATGGTCAGTGAGTTCAGAGATCGATCGATCCCAAGACGAACGATGTGTGGGTGGAGCGTAGCAAAAACTGGAAAGGTTCATTAGTAGTCACTATGCTACTGTAGAGAGTGCACGGCAACGTTAGAAACATTTCTGTACGGTCTCTCTTTTGATTACTAAAAAATTACAGACAGCATTATGTATGGGTTGGATCGGGAAAGTAGCCAGAAGAATGTCAAGAGTACTGAGAAAGGTTAGGAGTGACTGATAGTTGTCAAATTGCCAAAATGAAATGAATGCTCGCTCTGAACAGCTGTTAGTGACAGCTTGCTTCAATATCCATTCAGGCGCCCTGGCGATTTACTGAACTGACGTCATCAGCGGTCGTGACAACTATCCCCATAGCGTGTGTATGCCTATGGCCACTCTATAGCTGTACTACGTCTAATGTGTAAAACTACACAGATGGTATAAAAACCTATGCTATTCACACACTGGTGGCGTCATCATTATGATCTATGATGCTTTACTTTACTACAGAGCACGAAGATTTACAATGAAGGAATCCAGTTTTTTCTATCTATATTTTATTTTTTGTTTTATTTATCCGTCTCCAGCTAAGCTCCGTCCACGCTTTCCACGTGTTGGGATCAATCAATCCCTGCACTATCTGAATCTCAATTTCCAGAAAACTATACAGGTAAGCGGTTAAATATTTTGAAACTAATTTGATTGGGTGTTGTTGCTGCTATGTTTATTAAATAGTAAAGCCATTCAATTCGTACAACCTGACGGACAATTAAGCGTTTAAAAGTTACTAAATCAAGTCATTCATGACGCACGTGAGTATGACCTCAGCCCACACGTCACGTAGTTGATTATGACGGTATATGATTAACTGAGAATCTGGATTCCTCAATTACTTCAAATACCTCGGTAAATGTGTTTTAAATTTTAAAAGCAAAGGGGAGTAAGTTTTCCTATAAATTATATCTTTTAATTATTGACCAAACCTTTTGATTCACATTATTAATGTAAATTAAAAAGTTGGTTCAATAATTAAATTGATAGTTTGAAAAAGAATTTGGCTAGCCCGTCTCTAGATAGTTTATGTTGGAAATACGGCAAAAATTCCATTACTCTTTCTGTGAACCAGTAATGATAAAATGTAATATATAACAAACATTACAACTTGTTTCTCCATTCCCCAGAACTAGAGGTTTGGGGGTTTTGTTGGGTTGAAATCGGGTTCGTTGTCAATGTACCCCGATTACCCCGATCACATATCCGAACGACGAGAGTATAACGTGGTACAAATTAACTATGTAACAGTGTTTACATTTCTTTTCAAGCCGCTATATTTTAATCCGATTATACTCTGTCGCGTTCGGAAATGACACTCTTTTACTCCCATGTGCTTGTACAATACGCATGCGCAAGTACCACGTGATACTTACGATCGAATAAACTTGTCAACATATCTGAACTAATTCTGGTGTGTTTGTGGTAACTTGGTGTTGTGATGGTATGTGAAACTTCGTTCACGTGTCGCCAGTGTCTAGTAGAAAGCATTGGCCTATATATAAAAGCAATCAGAAGAAGGTGATTATTAGCTCAGCTGGCCAGAATGGTCAAGTGAGCTTATGACATGGCGACCATCTGTCGTCCATCCATCCGTCAGTTGTTCGTCATCTTTTGCTTTAAAACGTATCTCCTAAACCGCTTGGTGCATTTTAACGAAATTTGTCTAGAAGCATCCTCTATTTTGATTGGACGATTTTTTTTCACGTGGCCATCTTGGATTTTCTGAAAATTTTCTGAAACCCTTTAAAATACAATTTCTATTTAATCAATGGACCGATTTCACCGGAAACTTTGTGGAACGATCCAATAGGGTAGGCTTCAACAGCAGGCCATTGATACTACTCAAATATTAGTTAGTTTAGTTTAGTTTATTCGGTACACTTCTCTTGAAGTATACGAATACAGGTACATGAATAATACTTTAGTACTGGCGGTATACAGTACATAAACAATACTATATTATATGTGCATATAATCTATTTCACAGTCAGTTATGGCATTTGACCGACCGCGTCTGCGAAGCATGCGTCATAAGCCGGTGCCCGGTTTCAATTGCTTACAATTGGAGTCAGGCACCAGTTCAAGACGATAGCCTCATGAACACGGTCAGCCGAATGCCACATATATTTTACCATTTGCATAAAATACTTCACCAATTTCTCTCGATCAGAGCTAGTATGCTCCTGCGACGAAGTTTGCCAAGGCTGATCGATGGGCGCCGCTCTCTTTTTGAGCGACTACCTCCGCCCAGATCAGTACCAGATAATTGCTTTTGAAATTAAGTATTGATAATCAAGTGTGCTAAATAGGGATTTTATCAAGGAATATGTATATATGTAGGTATTTTTATATCTCAGGACGCACGCATACGCACGCGCGCACGCAAACACGAGCACGTGTTCCCAACACGCAGGTACGCACTTCGAGCACTATTCAGTAGTTTTTTTAGAGACTACTGAGAGATTTAATTGGGAATAACGCCATACCTCAGTATTGCGTTACGCCGGTTAAGTCTCTAGTGAGAACGCGGCCTTAATCCAGAATAACGCCATACTGAAGTATGACGTTAATCCCGATTAACTCAAGTGAGAACACGGCCTTAGTTGATTGTGACCATTCTCTCGTATATAAACCTAACTTTTTCAAACAAATATTAAGGTGAACCATGCAATATTACAATTTCTTTGCGTTTGATTTCCACAGACTCTTGAGAAAATCTTAACTCGTTAAGCCTTATATCCCAAAACGACATATTATCTTTAGTGTGAATAAAATTCTGGTGATTATTTTGAATCTAATTTGACGGGGAACTGTTTGCTAGCAACAGCTTCGAATCAAATTATCTGAAAATATTCAACAGCTTACCTGTATTTTTGTCGAGTAAGCAAGGCCCTGGAATTTCAATGGTTACTGTTAGACTTGTGCGATAACGTGATTAAATTAAAAATCGCGATTATTCTTTAAATCGTGAATTTAGACGATTAAAGATTATATAATCGAATAATCAAAAATAATTTCTACCGTATAAAATATTCCAAATCCTACCTTTGAATTACTTTTTAATGAGATCGGTCACGAGAGTTTGCTCCGTGAATGTATGCCTGTTTGCAAGCCAAGAGAAGACTATTTTTGAAAATGTATCACCGGAATGACTGGCGTGAGAACGTCAATCCCGCTTTCATCATTAAAGGGATACTAATCTCTTCCCAAATGTTATACTGCACCGATAAATTATGGTGTATAGATTCCAGATAATTCATATCCTGTCACATTCCCGTTTCTGTATCACAATTATCTGCTTTGTAATATCGCGTAAATGTTGAATAGTGATCGCCACCATTTTGTCTCCTCAAGCGATAGTGTGTAATGTCATGTACGTGCCAATGCGTTACATTCTTTATTATGTAATATTCATCTCTATGGCAGAAACAACTTCCAGTGAAATTAGTTTCAAAATATTCAACCGCTTACCCATTTGATTGCTTTTATACCACACTGCCAAAATATAGCTGGCGCCTCTATGACTGAGCTATATCTCTAGACAGGCACGGTAGGATTTTTCTGATTGGTTGAAAAAGTAAATCATGACAGCCATCATATGCCGTAGAAATGTAATAACATTTACCTACTAAAGCCTAAATATCTTTCTTTAGCGGCATGATGAAAAGCTTAACATTACCCGCATAGTTTATGACCGGCATATGAAATCACCTGAATAGCTATCGAGAGCTCAGATTAGTTATCCTTTAATATGCTTTTCGCTGCTATGATTGGGTAATTTGTTCCGAAGCTGATTAATCGCGTAATCACGAATATTCTTAAATAATCGATCATGATTACTCAAAGCAATAATCGTACAAGCCGAGTTAAAGGGTTCAGAAATAATATTATAACTAATTGCACTTTGTTCCTAAACAATGGAGTGATTGGATCTGTTATTTAAGTATATTGCGTCGTAAGCAATTACGGCTCGTGTAGGCTGACGTTACACTAATTAAGATGTATTATGATTCCGTCATGAAGTGGGAAAATTCCTTCACGCCCACTCACATAGCTACGCTGTACTCGATACTGGAACGTAGTGGGAGGGCGAGGATCGTGCAATGGGACAATGACGAATAGTATGTCTTTGATGAATTTGCAAATTAATCAACATTCTGCTGAATATTCTGAAGCCAATTTGACTGGGAGCTGATGCTGGCAGCCTCCAGTCAAATTAGTTTCAAAATAGTCTACAGCTTACCTGTATAGTTACCTTGAAATTGGGATTCGGGGAATTCATGATTCAACGTATATACATAGATTCCAGTACGCATAAAAGTGGGAAGAACTTAGCTAGACATGGGCGGGGCATAGCTAGAAATGGGCGTGGTATAGCTAGAAATTGACTCCTTAATTAAAATAGGCCATGACAGTTAAAGGAGGAATCGGATTTAGCTATGCCCCGCCCATCTCTAGCTCCGCTCCACCCATATTTTACCCGTGTTGGGATCGATCGATCCCCACACTCTGAATCTCAATTTCCAGAAAATTATACAAGTGGGGACCAAGCTGTTGAATATTTTGAAACTAATCTGACTGAGTGTTGTTGCTGACTATGGCAACAACAGCGTCCAGTCAAATCAGTTTCAAAATATTCACTAGCATGATTATTAAATAGTAAAAACATACAATTCATACAACCTGACTGACTATTAATTGTTTAAAGGTTCATATTCACAGCAAAATTACTGAAAATAAAATTATTTAAATTTTATACTTTTAGGGGCTTAAACTGTGAGCCTATATGTAATGAAACGAAATAAATCTTAACATATGATGATTTCATTCCATATAAATTAATATAATTTTTTAAGTTGCGAAATTTAAATAGAGGCCCATGCCTCTGTTTCAATTTCGCAACTTAAAAATTTATATTAATTTATACATAATAAAATCATCATATGTTAAGATTTATTTCGTTTCATTACATATGGGCTCGCAGTTTAAGCCTCTAAAAGTTTATAATTTTAGCAATTTAATTTTTAGTAATTTTGCTGTGAATATGCCCCTTTACGCCTATAAAAGAGCACAATTTAAACAATTTTATTTTCAAGCTTTCTGGTGTGAATATACGCCTTTAAGACGGACTAAATCGAGTCATTCATGGCGTAATTGAATTAAATTAAATGCCACTATTTTACGACGCGACACGTTTATCCCTCTTGTATCAAGTTAACGCTTTAATGGCCAAGCCGGCCAAAACGGCCTTTACAATGAACTTGACGTTTAGACTTTAACACCGTCCATTTGAAGACCAGGAAAACACTATTTTAGTAAATTTACTACTAGAATGACGGGCTCGCTTTCCAGCCAGTGATTCTGTTGGTAAATTTTCAAAAATAGTCTTCTCTTGGCCTGCAAATTTATACATGTTCTTGTCCATTATCCCTTTAATGGTAACACCGGTCAAAAAGTTCACCTGCAGTCGTACCTAGGAATGGATATTTGCAGGACAACAGAAAGGTATTTCTTGTAAATTTCACTAGTAAATCTTTAAAATTAGTCTTCCTTTGGCCTGCTAATGTACATCTAGTCAGCAAAAATCTAAATTATCTTAACCAGTAAAAGATTAATGGAGGAATCCAGTTTTAGCTATGCCCCGCACATCTCTAGCTAAGCTGCACCCACGCTTTGACCATGCTGGGATCTATCGATCCCTTCACCCTTTGAATATCAATTTTCAGAAATATAATCAGGTAAGTTGATGAATATTCTGAAATTAATTTAACTGGGTGCTGTTACCACCCAGTCAAATTAGTTTCAAATATTCAACAACATATTTATTAAATAATAAAGACATACACTTCGTACAACAACGCTTAGTCCGTCACCAATTATTCGTTCGTGATGTACATATCGACGTCATTAACTATACCGTTATCCTACACGTCACGTACTTGATTATGACGTCATATGTTTGATGGGTAAACTGGAATCCTCGAATGATATACGTATCGTTTTGGAGTTTTGGGGTATTGTTAAGGGTTATTGTGACTGAATGTTTTAACGGCATAGACACAGATACCTTGCAATAAACCTGTTGTTAAAAAGTGCACCAGTTACCATACACAAGTGCAATGCACCTTTCCATTCTTAGCTATGCCCCGCCCATCTCAATCTAACCTCCACCCACATTTCGTCGTGTTCGGATTTATCGATCCCCCAATGTCCTAACTATCCATTTCCTGACAACTATACAGGCAAGCTGTTGAATATTTTGTAACTAATTCGACTTGGTGCGGTTGCTGCTTATGACTATGCCTATCGCAGCAACAGCGCCCAGTCAAATTAGTTTCAAAAAATTCAACAGAATATTTATTAAATAGTAAAGACATACAATTCATACAACAACACATAGTCCGTCTTCAAATAATGCTTTCGTAACGTACTTATCAACGTCATCCATGACGTCATTCATTATGATGCCATTCTACACGCCACGTAGTTGATTATGGCGTCATATGATGGATGGATAAAGTGCAAAGGTCCATTGAGGATTGCAGTTCATCCATCCGTCATATGACGTCATAATCAACTACACGGCGTGTAGGATCCCGTCATAATCAATTACGTCATTGATGGCGTAGTAGAGATCCTCACGAACGCTTAATTTATGCCGACTAAGCGTTGTTGTACGAATTGTATCTCTTCGCTATTTAATAAACACGCGGTTGGGTATTTTGAAACTAATGTGACTGGGCGCTGTTGCTGCCTATGCCCAGTCAAATTAGTTTTAAAAATATCCAATAGCTTACCTGTATAGTTTTATGGAAATTGATAGTCAGTTAGCGAAAGATGGGCGACGCATAGATAAAAGTTGGATTCCACCATTCACAACAGATTCCATTAAAATCTAATAAAATCTAATAAAATCCTTAACCACTCTAATGTCAATTTATCCATAAAACGGAACCTTCCGTGATCTCTCGGAATGTCCATTTGTAGGCTAAGAGAAGACAATTTTTTTCTGGAAATTTACCACTGAAATAACTGGCTCGGTAACCGAGCCACATATTTCAGTCGTAAATTTCCAAAAAAAAATAGTCCTCTCTTTGCCGGTAAATGGACAATGACTAAGGACAGATTTTGATATTTTTAAACAATTAATTCTTTAATCATCAAGCCGGCCAAAATGACATGTTCCGAAAGCTGCTTTTTTCCCTTATAAATTCGTTTGGTAAAGTTACAAAAAGAGTCATGTCTTGTCCAGCAAATGGACATTCACTATGCAATGTGTCCAATTTTCCAGAAAAAATCTTGACCGTTACATGGTTAATTGGTATAAGTAGCATTTTGAGAGCTTTGCAGCGCTGGTGACACAAGAGGGGTTAAATTGATTAATTTCCTATTTTTTTAGTGTTTCAAGTTCCGATGTCTGATTCTCGCGAGATAACAAAACTGCCAGCCTCAGAGTCCGTAGTCCTTCGTAAGATATGGTGCGATTTCGTCATAGTTTGATATTTTGTCTTTAAGTGATCCAGGGTTTTGTTTTATGATATCCGATTGAAACTCTCTGTACAGTTTCCTAAGTCCAAGGAAAGAAATAATCTCTGCCATTTCATTCTTCCGATCTTCACACAACCTTTCATACGTCACAGTTAACATGTTTGGGTACGCGTCTATATCCTTTAACGCCACTTCCCACATATGTTTGAAGGTTTGCGAATAGTCCTGAAATTCCGTCCAGTTTAAAGCGATTTGATATTCGTTTGGTTTCTTATTGGAAAACCAAATGCTGGTCTTCCATGCTATTTTCAATGAAACAAATCTGTCTAGAATATTTTCCCTGTTTAAAACGATTAGACCAGGCTGATCAAGTAAGTCCACCAAGTCCTTCAGAGACACACCAGTGGCCTTAAGTTGCTCCACGAAAACTTTAAACCCTACACTGACCTTTGACCTGTCTTCTTTAGCATTAACCGAGTCATTGATATGTTGCAGGAGTCGGTTCTTATCGGAGCCTTGCAAATTATTTGCTACCAGATATTTCTCGTCCAGCAGTTCTGAGTGGCAGCTCACTTGTGGATGGTTATTTAGTAGACCCACCAGCATTGTGGACCCCGAGCGAGCCGTGCTTACGATAATAAAATAACGTTTTTGTTCCATCTCCGAATCATTGCTGATACTTACAGTCGTATCGTCCATCAGGTACACGGAATATGTCCATGACGATAAAATGATCACAGCCACAACAATGTAAAAAACCATGAAATAGATTTTTTGTTTCATATTCGGTTTGTTCTCACTATTTATTTTGCAATGTCGTCGTCGTCTATGGTTGTTTACAAAATGGCGATACGCATGACGAGTGATGTGTTGTGTTCACTTCTACTGGTGTCCAATTACTACAACGATTCATACACGCTTCTTTCTTGTATGACATATTGATATTGGTTTGGATATTTTATACATGTTTTAGTCTACATCGTTACAATGTTATATGCCTTATCATTGTGTAGGTATGGATTATAGGAATAAATAATGTTGAATCATGAATCATAAAATAACCGTTTGAACCCCGTAAGACACTTTGTTAAAGCGGAGGTCTTAGTTTCTCAGACAATTGTCCAGTTTCTAACCCGTTCAACAAGATATATGAAGTCAGACCATTGTCCAGTTCATAACCCTTTCAACAAGATATATGAAGTCAGACCATTGTCCAGTTTCTACCCCTTTCAATAAGATATATGAAGTCAGACCATTGTCCAGTTCAGAACCATTTCAACAAGATATATGAAGTCAAACCATTGTCCAGTTTCTAACCCTTTCAACAAGATATATGAAGCCAGACCATTGTCCAGTTCCAAACCATTTCAACAAGATATATGAAGTCAAACCATTGTCCAGTTTCCAACCCTTTCAATAAGATATATGAAGCCAGACCATTGTCCAGATCCGAACCCTTTCAACAAGATATATGAAGCAGACCATTGTCCAGTTTCTAACCCTTTCAACAAGATATAAGAAGTAGAAATATATGTATGGTGCACGAAAGTTTGAGTTTTGTGGAACTATAATAGGACTGGAAGTTGGTGTGCCATAAGCAGCAAACAGCTTTCAAGGCGAATTCGGTTCAAAATAATGCACATTACAATTCTTAAACTAGATTGCCTGGTCGAAGACGCATAATCGCAAATCCCCATGTTCACTGCTTTGACCTTTTAACACTCCCGAAAACAACCCTTGGGGCGGAGCCAAATGTAAATGTCCTTTTACAGTCCGCAATTATATGGGTAATTGGATATTATATTATATTATATTTTGGATAAATACTCACATATCCAATTTGGTTGAATTTCATCCAAGATAGTCAGAGGAGTGGCATTACAATCAATTGTATGACCTTTTGACCCCATCCACCACCACACTTGGAGCGGGGCCATATGTAAATGTGCTCAACCACTCCACAGTGATATGGGTAACTCATACCAAATTTGATTTAAATCCGTCAAACAGTTTCGGAGGAGTTGCATTACAATGAATTTCATGACCTTTTGACACCCCTATCCCGGGGTGTGGGGTGTGGGGGTGTGATGGGGTGGGGTTTGTGGCGGCGGCGGGCCCAAATGTAAATGTACACATCTACTCCACATTGATATGGTTATAGTCCAGTCAATATAGGGATATACCTAGAACAAATTGCAACAGAAGCTTTTTTGGTTTTATGTAATGCTACTGGTCCTCACCTACCAGAAAATAAAAAATTCCTAAAAATTCTATCCCGGTAAAGGACTATTTCACAGAATTTAATAGGACCACTTAAAACCAATTATTAAGCTGAATATCTTATGTATCTTTGACTGGAGACCCATAAAATGTCTTAACTACATAAATAAAAGTGATAGCAAAGAACTGTTATTTCGTGATATGATCGCTATATGACATCCCGCTAACAGTAGATCCGTTACTACGTCTCTTGATGACGTCATCATGACGTCAATTATCAATCTTCCAATATTCAAGTAAATTTAATCCAAGTTTTATGATTTGTTGAATCAGTATGATGAATTTAGTAATGGTTTATTTTATACAAACAGTTACATCCGTCATTTTCTCAATGGACGGCAAGGTCCAACATACTCATATTATCTTTACACAAGACCAACGTCTATGTCGTCAAATTCTGCAAGATCTACAGCTTGACAACTAGGAATGTTGCTGCAGTTGGTACCCTTGCATTCACCACATGCATATGTACAATGTAGGCTATGCTTTCTGCAGCTGCATCGCAATGTAGCACATTCTCCTCGGCACTGGCATCGAATAACTTTCAGAATGCAATCAGGAGCTGGTAGCTTATCCATTGTTCTGGGAATAAATTTCCCCTGGTGAATCTGCCATCCGAAATCCTCTGGCTTTAAGATCTCTTGCTCCTTCGTCCATAACTTTATTTGGAAGTAAACGCGAAAACTATGATACTTGGCTGCATCAGACGTTGGTGGCAGATTTTGAATCTGCAGAGATGAAATACTCTTAACCACTTTTTCTCGAAATTTTCGAAGTCTCAATGCGTCCAATGTATCAGTTTCAATACCACCATACATACATACCAATAGCTTTTCACCAGACACCTGAATTCCGACATTAGTAGATGTGTGGCAAAATTCCTTTGCATGATTCATGAATGAAGAATTGGACTGCATCTTTCTAAGAGGAACACCTTTGCCTATGCCAAATAAACGTGATGTTGGACTACTTACAATCATTGACTTCTCTGATTCTAACTTTTCATTTATCCGCTCAAACACATCATCGGATATCACTGATTCTAGAGTCATATTTGATAACAACATCAAAATGGCGTAGAGCTGCTCCAATATCATCACACGTCACTACTGCATTATCTATATTTCCTTCACTCACCTCTAAGATAGGAATGCCATACGCCGTTGACAGAACCATTGCATTAAGTGCTGCATCAACCAGGAAATGTCCACGTACAGCTCTGGCATACGCTTTTCCAGTCAACATGTGCGTTACAGCATTTTCAGCATACACCAACTCCAGTACGTCTGTTAACCCCGATGACTGCATGAGGTGACCAATGCAACCAAGGTAGCTCATTGTTGTGTGGAAGCCACCTAGAATCAAGATTATTTGCACTAAATAACTTCTCTCGCCTTCACGAGCCATGATTGTCTTGGCCTTCCACCAAAGTGGCTGATCGAAGGTGACAATGGGTGTTGAACCATGACGTTGGTTTTCCGAAGCAATGAACTGCAAGGTTGAATAAATACAACTCATGTCAGTTGGATCCATATCTAGCATTTGGAGAAAGTGGATTGATGCTTTTCCCGGTTGAACTCCTTTGCAAATGGCTTGCATGGTTCCAGACCAACCGGGGCGATTAGGACGCAACGGCCAGGACACTTTCCACATTACGAACAGGTGTTTCCAAATGTCAGCCACACTAACAACAGGTAGTTTATCATAAACCAAAGGTACCCTATTGCCCTTTACTGCTTTGTAGTAGTGAATAGCAATCTTTGCATTATGGACATTATTACTGGCTAACTCTAGCCATGGAATGACATGTTGCTGTGCTAACTCAGGGGTAACGGCTACGACCATGCCCATGCCATGGAAGGTACCATGTCCATCCAACGTACGCAAGTTGTGGTCAACATTATCTGCAATATATTGTCCAAAATGTCCAGTCATTGGGATATCAGTCCCTGGAAAGCACGCTGCACTTTTTGAGAAATTGACTACCTCTGAATATGAAACACAAAAGCCATGACTTGCCAAGCATTCAATCAAAACCTTGACCCAAACTGGTGATGCATTTGTACTCCAAGTCCTAATGGTATTGGTGCAATGACAACCCTCGGTCTGGTCATCTGAATCATGCACTGACCAATAGAAGCAACTTTCACATCCTTTGACTCCCCACTTAAAAGGTTTTCTAGGAGGACGCGAAGTGTCGTTGGCAGATATGCCAAATTATGTTCCAAGGATCTGATATCAGTTGCCCCTGGGTAGATATCTTTTGATGTCTGCATACATTTGATGTCATTTTTTATGAGCGCAGCTGCCGTTCTAATGATCTGATGCTTTCTTATCTCCTCGTCGTCCACCTTTGGTGCATCATGAAATGTCTGCAATATCTTTGCAGCAGTTGTTCGAAAGGTTACAACATCTGGACGACCGTTAATATTAGTTATTACTATGCTTTCCCATACATGATTCTCAAGCTTTTGTCGCATACATTTTACACTGTAAGGTTCAGTGCAGAATTCTGACATTTTGTTAACCAGGTCAACTACAGTTGTCTGTTCATCATCGATTTCCCTCAGATAATTGACTACCTTCAGGAAAGCGTCTTCCCTCGATGTATCTACTGGTCTGCCCAAACGTGGAATTTTGGGTTCATCTACTGGGGTTCTTCTATATCGCATGGGAATCTGTTTGCCAGTTCTAAAATTAACGCTGCACACTTGGTGGTATACAGCTTCCACCGCAAGAAGATCCCTAGCATATATGACCCGTCCTCGAACCTCTTCTGTCCAACTATCGTCTTCAGGCCTTTCATCACATGCAGCAATAATTGATTTCTGGCAATCCCATGTGCGTACCTTGAAAACATCATCATTCTCATCACACCTACTATTTGTCTCAACTGCCGTCCCACATAGAAAGCAGTGGTCCTTGAATCGGAATTCAGGTACCTCTGAGCGGAGAATGGGTGATGGGGTATTTCGCCGGTTGCTTTCTAATTTTCTTTTTCTGGCTGCTTCGATCTTAGTTCTATCAATGTGATCTCTCCTACAGGAAACATGTAATCTTTGCCCTTTTACAATAGTCATAGGTGCAATCTCACGGGTCAAACTGGCTTCATTTATTCCAGCAATACCTTTTGATGATATCACAAATGTGGGTTTGCCATTGTCAAGACTCTCCCCACAAATTGCACAGCATGCTACATTTGCTGTTTCGTCCATGACGTTGAAATGGTGAAGTAAAACAATGTAATTAATGATTAATTATCATGGGACACAATGACATACATATTTCAACAGTAATTCATATATGGTAATGGGTAAAGTGTTGTGAATTAATGTATGTGTAGGGTTTTCATATATACATGCGCTCTGGACACCAGGTCCTTGAAAGCGCTCTATAGCGGTTCTGTGTGCATAAAGTAAACAAACACTGTTTGTTTCAGCCGATTTGATGAAGAATGACTTGATAAAGCCAAAGCTTGACAAAGAAAAGCTTGACGAAGTGAAAACTTTACAAAATGTGTGGAGAAAACAGAAATGAATATGGAAAACAAGTTTATAAAAAGTTCCGCCCGGAACGTACATTCACGGAAAATAATAGTCAGAAAGTGTTAAATGTCTCTCTGCTCGTTATAAAGGACCTGCTGACAATAAAAAGCACATATGAGACATTCTGCGCATAAATTCCGCCGTTAGCTACAATTTAGCCATAGACTTCCTACAAATGGATGCTTCTAGCGTAATGTATAAATACTTCAATGCCTCCTGTCTACATGTGACGTCACCATTAAGGGCTGGTGACGTAAATACACTAGCAATGAGACAGCACAACACTTTTACTAGTAGATTCAATCACTTAGCATCACATTCTACCATTTCTTACTTTTTAGAAATACATTATATGCGTCTAAAATTAATAGGAAATGTAATCCTTAGCTTGCAACAAAAATGTGGCAGCCATTTTTAATCACATTAATTAGGACCTTTGCCGGTGTGGGATTTTTAAGAATTTTTTATTTTGTGGTACTTGAAGACCAGTAGTATCAAATAAAACCAAAATAGCTTCTGTTGCAATTTGTTCTAGGTTAACCTTATTTAAGCGTAGATTGACTGGACTATTAACTCACATACCGAATTTGGTTGAAATCCGTCCAATTGTTTCGGAGGAGTTGTATTACAATAAATTTTGGTCCTTTTGACCAGCACTTGTGGGGGGGGGGAGGGGGAGGGGCGGGGCATTACTGGGAAACACAACGTCAATGTGATTTACACTGCCTTGTTTTGTCCACGTGATTGCATAATAACCAATGCTTGTTTATGTTTCTCTGAGACATTAATGGAAAACACAGCATCAATGTGATACACAATGCCTTGTTTCGTCCACGTGACTACATAATAACCAACGATTGTTCATGTTTCTCTCTAGCATTATTAGGAAACACAACATCAATGTGATGTTCACTGGTTTGTTTCGTCCACGTGACTACATAATAAACAATAATTGTTCATATTTCTGTGTGACATTACTGGGAACCACAACATCAATGTGATAGACAATGCTTTGTTTCGTCAACATGAATACATAATAACCAATGAGACTTCATGTTTCTGTGAGATATTACTGGGAAACACATCATCAATGTGATGTACAAAGGTTTGTTTCGTTCACGTGACTACATAATAAACCAATGATTGTTCATGTTTCTCTGTGACATTAATGGAAAACACAACATCAATGTGACAAACAATGCTTTGTTTCGTCAACGTGACTACATAATAACCAATGATTGTTCATGTTTCTCTGTGACATTACTGGGAACCACAACACCAATGTGATAGACAATGCTTTGTTTCGTCAACGTGAATACATAATAACCAATGAGACTTCATGTTTATGTATGACATTACTGGAAAACACAACATTAATGTGACACACAATGCCTTGTTTTGTCCACGTGACTACATAATAACCAATGATTGTGTATGTTTCTGTGTGACATTAATGGAAAACACAAAATCTATGTTATGTCCAATGCTTTGTTTCGTCCACGTGACTACATAACAACTAATGATTGTTCATGTTTCTGTGCGACATTAATGGAAAACACATCACTGTGATATACAATGCCTTGTTTCGTCCACGTGACTACCTTATTACCAATAATTGTTCATGTTTCTCTGTGCCATTAATGGGAAAGACAACTGTAACTTTCCGGGTAGTGTCGGGCCGTTTCGGTGTATCATGTCGACTCGCCACGCCGCAAGTGCACGACGAGTAATGACGCTGGCTAGCATCCGGTCTCGGGGTGACGGACCTTGTACGAGACTGCCCAGCCGCAAACAAAAACGGGCTCCTAAGGCTGGTGGAACTCAATTGTTCCGGTGGCGCCATGCGACCATCGTCGCGAACATTAAACACAACGGTCTCATCCCAAGAGTTTGTGTCACCAGTATGCCTGCCCATAGCGATTTCGTGATCTATGGACTTACAAGATTTAATTTGGTGACCTACAAAATATAAGTCTATACAATGCGTTTACCTAAGCAATTAAAAATATGCTAGATAAAACTACAATAAGAGCATATGAAAATACGAGACATAGAGACGGGTAGATGAATTTTTTAACATGGGGCTCCCGGAGGTACCACACAGACTCGTAGGTCTGCAGAGGTATCCCCGCAAGGGAGGCTCCCGTACACGAGACTTAACTAATTAACTTAATAAAAGTTATTATAACTTTATGCTGAAAGGAAGAAGGTTATCTAGGACGAAAAGTTATGTGCCTCACGCGGGCACAACTCCTAGTGCTAGTTTGGGTGAGGAGTATTATCCTGGCGTGGACCGTCGTCGCTGAATCCTTGCTGAATTCAACGGGCTTTTCAAATCTGTGAACTATTTCAAAATCGGTTGAGAAATGGCTGAGTTATCCAGCGAAATCTCTTCATGATTATCTTCAAAATATTGCCGTGACGTCATAGCCACGTGGACTCAAAGCTTCTAGAATGTTCTAGAACGTTCGACTGCGCTATTATTAGTTGTGCGCTGATTGGCTCTTGCTCGAATGATGATTTGACGAAGCCTGTGCCTGTGACGTCACGATGAGTATAAAAGGAGAAGCGATCCAGTGATCGAGAGCATCCTCGGCCAGGGGCCGAACAGGTTGGATCTGTACCAGCTACTAATAAGCGCGACAGACAATACGTGTCTTTCTTTGCTATGTGTCAGGTTTTTATCCCGTAATGTGCAGTTCTCCAACCCACCACAGTAAAACAATTTTGTAACTCCCCCTTTACGGGAGTAATTGGGAACTTCTGATAATTGTTAACGAATACCAACAGCCACATTCGGAACACAAATTTGCGGTGAGGCCTTTATGGCCTGAATATGTGAGTCTACAGATGTAGAGACGAGATGTTCTTTGATGGATGACTCGCCGGATCTGCCGGCCATGCCTAAAAGTGGTATTTCAATCGTTGCCGCACTTACATCGTGTCGGTTCTTTCGACTTTCGACCGCAGCAAGTAAACTCTGCCAGGTGCGTCTTCAGAGCTGGTGGACGTACCCAGCACCGTGAAGCTTTGTTTTGTATCCTCGTTTGCCTCTGCCAACCCCTGCTAGTGACGGGTTGTTTACACCTTCCATCCATGCCATCGGTGTATGGGAACTTTCTTCACCACGTAGTACTATCGTATCTTTTACTGACTGCTCGTTAGACATTCTATTAGGCCTACAGCACTAAGCGATGCACTCCCACCATGAGTGTTCTTGTGGAAGTCTTGTTTGCGGAAAACAGCTTGCGGGAACCAACCGGCGGGAACTTTCCAGCTTCCAAAGAGCGCATCATTTCACATCGACTACGGATCAACGTATCAATTTCAGTAACATGGTAGCCTAACTTAGGAATGACTACCAAGTAGTCAAGTAACTATACTTCACAGTTTAATTATTTCTCTATATAGATATTGTTAATTATAGTGTATCCGCAATAACGGTCCCGATGACTAAAAGGAACCGTAACGGTTTTAGGACCGCTAGTTATAATTTCTGTAGTTGTTAATAATTATTCTCATTTTCCTCAATGTGTTGCTAACCCCACTATAGTAGGTTCGTTAACCTGTACTGTCATATATATTTTGATCACTGGACACTATTGCTTGTTCTGGTTAGATTATGTATATATCGGGCCAGTGGCCATCCGTTCAAATGCTTTGTTTATTCATAGGAAATATAGGACTGCAGTGCATGTAGGAAACACTATACAGCAGCACTGATACATGCAACATTTTCTCCCGCCATGAACAATTTCTCACTGAGGTCACTGTCCGTGCTATAACTTTGTTAGCCCGGCATGCTACCGACTAAACCTTTTCTATTCAGCTCAATAGGATAGGCTCAAAATGATTAGAAACACTTTCTTCATTACATCCTTTGTAATATACTCTTCTCTTCCGGTAGTGCGATAATCTAGCCCCGCACTCCGGTAAGACTCATAACTCCAAGATTTCTGTCCCTCTTCATGTTCCACTAAGCCTTGTGGCTTCCTAATTGTTTGGATGTCCCTATCCGCACCATGGGCTGATCCGACTCTGGGAAACTATTGGGGTTTCCGAGCGGTGATGGCCAGGGTGTGGTGTCACATACATTTCCCTTGTACTTTGGATACTTAGTAGTTAGCACTTTAGCCCATGTAGGAAAGCACTGCGAAAACATATATTAATTATTATTTTTATTGCTGAACAAACCTCCCGCACTGCAGTGCAAAACAGGGTAACTTGTATATAGACCTAACGACAGGTTAAACGGTTAGTTCCATAGGACCGGTGACGGGCGAGATACGTACCCCCACCAAATTCCATAAGAATGTCTGGGCATGATATTTAGATCTGCCACGCCCTTGCGGGAAGGACATTTACGGTGGGTATTCATCTCTCTTACCCCCACCATAACAATAGAACAATGGTCTAACAATGCTTTCGTGAAAAGTAACCCATGTCTTGTAACGTTTTATGTGGTTACGGGGCGGGATGTCCAGATTCTTATCCAGTTCGGCGATCTTGCTACGTAACATGTATGAGCGCTGTCTTCAGTATTGATGTCTTAGGGCATCTGTTCTCGGTGACAGCCGTGTCTAATAGCTAGGTAGATACCAGCCAGTTGCAGCCAAAAATAGTTCTTGTTTTGAAAACAACTGAAAGCGAATTAAGCAAAGCAGAAGGCCAGCATAAATAAAGCGGCAACTACTAATACAGCAGACCAAGAACTACATAAGATGGTGACCTGGGAATCCATCGGGAATCCTTCATCCCGTCTTCACGTAAAACAGGGCGCATCCCTATAGTCATAATGTCACTAGGTATGGTCTTTTCTTTCTAAGGCATTTTTGATAGAAATATTAGGGTAGGCCCATTTTTACCTACTTTTCTTCTTCCGCTTTAAGCAGTGGCGACACCTTCCCGAGATGGAGGCCCATGCGAGGCACTTGCCTCTTGCAAGGATTCAGCGACGACGGTCAATGCCAGGATAATACTCCTCACCCAAACTAGCACTAGGAGTATTGCCCGCGTGAGGCACATAACCTTTCGTCCGAGATAACCTTCTTCCTTTCAGCATAGAGGTATAATAACTTATATTAAGTTAATTAGTTAAGTCTCGTGCACGGGAACCTCCCTTGCGGGGATACCTCTGCAGACCTACGAGTCTCTGTGGTATCTCCGGGAGCCCCATGTTTAATAGTTCCATTCTCTATGTCTCATATTTTCGTTTGCTCTTATTGTAGTTTTATCTAGCATATTTTTAATTGTTTAGGTAAACTCATTGTATAGACTTATATTTTTAGGTCACCAAATCAAATCTTGTAAGTCCATAGATCACGAAATTGCTATGGACAGGCATACTGGTGACACAAATTCTTGGGATGAGACCGTTGTGTTTAATGTTTGCGACGATGATCGCATGGCCCCACCGGAAGGATTGAGTTCCACTGGCCTTAGGAACTGCTTTTTGTTTGCTGCAGGGCAGTCTCGTACAAGGTCCGTCTCCCCGAGACTGGATGCTAACCAGCGTCATCACTCGTCGTGCACTTGCGGCGTGGCGAGTCGACATGATACACCAGAATGGACCGACACTACCCAGCAAGCTACATAACCAATGATTGTTCATGTTTCGTGAGACATTAATGGAAAACACTACATCAATGTGATACACAATCCCTTGTTTTGTCCACGTGACTACATAATAACCAATGATTGTTCATGTTTCTATGAGACATTAATGGAAAATACAGCATTATTGTAATGTACAATGCTTTGTCTCGTCCACGTGACTACAGCATAACCAATGATTGGTTTTTTTAGTTAGTTACTTTTATTTTTCAGATTAAACACAGTATGATATATACATTATAGGTTGCTTGTAATTAAGGCATTGCCTATGAGGCTTACAAGCACCTAGATTAATATTCGTGTATCTTCACACTATAATACATATATAATACAAAGACATTTAATAAAACATGGATGTTTTCGGTTTTTATGAAAATCTGTGATATTGAGCGGGGCAAGATATTGTGATGGAGGTCATATACCATGGTATACAGCTGCATTCCGCCAATATCTGTCAGCTTTAATAAATTCTCTTTTTTAAAGATATTTTGGTGTACTTTTTTGTCTGTGAATAATTTGATGCTTCTCTTTTGCAATCCAGCCAACTTGCTGAGTTTTGTTTTGTGTGTATTTGTCCAGATTGCATTGCAATATGTTAGGTGTGGAAGAATGAGTGTTGTGTACAGTGTCTTAAGTGTTTTATTTGGGATAAATGGTTTTAGTCGTCGTAACACACCTAGGTGTTTTGTGACTTTTTGCTAATATAATCTATGTGGCAGCTCTAGGATAAGTCGATGTCCAAAAGAACACCTAGAAATTTAGCCGAGTTTGTTTGCGCAATTTCTTTGTTGCTGATCAGGAGTTTTGGTATTTTACTTCTGTCAAATTTTTTGGCGTGTATGAATAACATATGTGATGGTTTGTCTACATTTAATAAGAGTTTATTGGGCGCAAACCACTATAAGTATGCCCATTTCCTCATTTACTCTGTCATATAGTGTATTTATGTCTTTGTGAAAACTAAAGGCATTAGTATCATCTCCGAAGAGAGAGAGAGAGAGAGAGAGAGAGAGAGAGAGAGAGAAAGAGAGAGAGAGAGAGAGAGAGAGAGAGGGGGAGGGAGGGAGAGAGAGAGAGAGAGAGAGAGAGACCTGGTTGCATATTTTAGGTACAACATTTATATAGATAAGAATGAGTAAGGGGCCAAGAATTGATCCTTGTGGAACACCACAAACTACATGTGCTGGATCAGAAAGGTGTACATTGTATTGGACATATTGTGTCCTGTCAGACAGGTATAACCTAAACCAGTCAAGTGCGACTCCCCTGATACCATAATAGTATAATTTCTTCATGAGGATTTGATGGTCATTCGTATCAAATGCTTTTAAAAGATCCAAGAAAATGCCAATGACGTGTTGTTTATTTTCCAATGATTCATTAATCTTTTCTAATATATCTATTAAAGCCAGCATAGTAGAGCGTTTCTTTCTGAATCCATATTGTCTTGAATATAGTATTTTCTACTTATCTAAATATTTTATTAAACGGTTATACATAAGTCTTTCTAGTAATTTTTAAAATATAGGTAATATTGATACAGGCCTGTAATTGCTAAATAGTGATGCGTCTTTGGCTTTATACAGAGGAGTGACACATGTGATTTTCAGCATTGATGGAAACATTCCCTGTGTAAGAGAGAGATTGCAAATATGGCTTAATGGTAATAAAATTCCTGCAGTGCATGATTTGAAAAGTCGTCGTTTAAACATATCAGTACCTGCACTTTTTCCTAGCTTAAAATTAATCATTACTTAAATGGTTTCTTCATGATGTGTAGGGCTTACGAATAGTGATGACATATACCTGTCATTCAGGTATTGGCCAAAAGTTGCGCTTGATTTGATTGTATTAGCTAATGTTGAGCCTATGTTTATAAAATAATCATTGAATTTATTTGCAATCTCCGTTTCATTTGTTATTAATTTATCATTGTACATAAATTGTGTGTTTGTCGTGCTTTGCCTATTTTTATTTAGAATAAACTTGATTACTATCCATGTGCTATTTATGTCACCTTCTAATTCCTCTAACTTGTTGTAAAAGTAATTTCTTTTAGAGCTTCTGATTATTTGATTGTGTTTATTTCTATATTGTTTGTATTTTTATTGGTTGTTGCTAGTTTGACATTTAAAAAATTGAAGATACAGTTTGTTTCTTATGACATGCTGCTAGAATTCCATTTGTAAGCCATGGTTTTTTTGATTTCTCTTATATCGTTTTATTTGATTAAAAGGAAAACATTGTTCAACGATGTGTGTACAAGTGCTATTAAATGCATTGTAGGCATCTTCACAAGAACATCGTGACACTACTTCATCCCAATTCTGTTCCATAATTTTGAGTTTAAATGCATCCATGTTGGAGCTACTAAAATCGCTGCAATTAATAATTTCACTTTTTATGATTTTAATATTAGCAACTGATTTTAATTCTAGAAGAAAAACAGGGAAATGATCAGAGACATCAGACACAAAAATGCCTGATCTGCTACATTCTGAGAAGATGTTGGTAAAAATGTTGTCAATTAGTGTTACAGTAAATTCTGTTATTCTTGTTGGTTTTTGTTATTGTTGGTATGAAGGAATAAGAGTTTAACAAGTTAGTAAAGTTCTGGGTATGCATTGAATTAGTAAATCGTAAATTGACATTAAAATCACCTGCAAGATAACATAATTTATTTTCCTTTTGTATAATTTTGAGAATGTCTTCAAATATGTTGAGAAAGATCTCAGTATCCTTCCAGATGGTCTATAAATGACTTTATTATCTGGAATTTCAATAAAGAAAGTGGTTGAGACGGACATGACATATGATATCTACGAGGGAGTTTATATGTAAATGTGAACTTAATGATACTGATTATACATAAGCGTGTGTGTGTGCGTGAGTGTGTGAGTGCGTGTGTCGGTAATTGCAGTCTAAATGGGTATGACCTATCCAACCAGAAATTATTGGGACCTTTCAACTTACATATTCCACCTTGATAATGTCAAAATTATTATCGCGTACGCGCTTGGTCTGAATACTATTTTGTCAAGTAGGGTGCGGGTGAACTGAGTTGTCACGCTGCACGCGCCGCACGCACACGGTCTGAATGGGCATTAAGGTGTTTTTGAGGATCATGTGATTTTGAGTGTTGGTCTTTTTACACTCTCATTGTGGGCTTTGTCAAGTGTTGGTGGTGTCAGCAAAATGAGCAAATCATGTTTTAAAAAAAAGAAGACAGTATTTAGCACTGCATCTGCTAATTTTAACGTCTTAATGGCTTAATTTTATCAAGGAAATTAAAATATTGACTTATTTCCGTAGGAGACTATTTTGAAAATGTAACGCTAGTGGCATACGGAGATACGTAGTCTTACGATCGTTTTATGCACTCGGCCAGTCATTCAAGTGGTACATGTTCAAAGAATTTGAAAATAGTATTCTCTTGGCCTGCAAATTGGCATTCGCTATCTTCAAGACCGCTGCATTGGCCGGGGTTTTTGGTGGCTTCACCATGAAGGGGTTAAAAAGACACCGCGAGACGAGTGGTGCCAGGAAAATTGTAGGCCCTACATATTTCAACTATATAGCGGATATACCGCCATGACGACAACTTATTTCTTCAGAAGCATTAAAGATCCTTATGTAGTTTTGAGACCCCGATTAATTTTAAGTCAGGCTTTAAAGCTTAATAGTCCGACACGTTGTACGAATAGTCTTTACCATTTAATACACATTCTGAGCAACAGCACACAGTTAAACTAGTTTCAGAATATTTAACAGTTTACCTGTATAGTTTTCTGGAAACTGATAGTCATGGAATTCAGGGATCGGCAGATCCCAACACGAACGAGGTGTGGGTGACGCTTAGCTAGAGATGGGCGGGACATATCTAAAACTGGACAGGTCCATTGTGTGGACATCATCAATGAGATTTATATAGGCTTACATGTGTGGATGTAACGAATAACCAATTTGACCCGTTTGTAAATGTTATCTTAGAGCATTTTGGTGTGAATGTGCACCTTAACATTTGATGATTTCATTTGGTATAAATTAATATAATATTTTTATTTGTGAAGCTGAAATATGTACGTGTGGTGTCTCTAATTCAATTTCGCAACTTAAAAAATTTATATGAAATCACCGTATATGTTAAGATTTATCTTGTTTCATTTATATAGGCACATAATTTAATCCTCTAAAAGTCTACAATTTTAATAAATTTATTTTAAAGCAGTTTAGTGCGAATATGCAACTTTAACAGGGGGATTGTTCCAAAATAAATTTTTCCTCACTTGTAAAAGATTTTTCTATTGCCTTAAGATACCTCCGTTGGTCATGCGACATGTGAAGGGTTAAATTATCATTCAGCTGTTTCGTCGAGCTTACAATTCAAAATATATTTATATCAAAATTTATAACTCGGTGCTTTCATGTAATGGTATTATAAACATCCATCCCCCTAGTGATGATCTGCAACGCTGACCGCTTATGTCTATATATAAGCGCATCACACTCTGTACTTGGCTTTGTATACTTTTTAAAGGTGTATAGTCACAGCAGAATGCTTGAAAATAAAATTGTATAGTTTTGGAGGCTTAAACTGTGGGCTTAGACGTAAAGAAACGAAATAAATCTTAACATATGATTTCGTCAAGTATAAATTAATATAATTTTTTTAAGGTGCAAAAATTTAATTAGAGACACGAGTCCCTATTTCAAATTCACAGCTAAAAAGTATCATAATTTACACGGAATAAAACTATCATATGTTAAGATTTGTTTCGTTTCATTACATCTAGGCACACGATTTGGGCCTCTAAAAGTCTACAATTGTAACAATTTTATTTTCAGGCATTTGGTGTGAATATGCACCTTTAAATGGCTCTTGCGTTGAAATCAGATGGGTTTATCATATTATTACCGTTGGTTACAAACTCCCATTTCAGTGGCGTATGAAGGGACTTGGACAGGGTTGTTGTGGGGTGGGGTGGGTGGGTGTGTGGTGGGGGTGCTGAAGGGCCAAAAACCTAAGGGGGCGCTATGGGGGATACACTATAGGAGCAGCAAAACCCGCCCCCACCACACACACACACACCCACCAGCCCCCAACCCACCCCACCCCCACACCCCACACACACACCCCTGACCCTACGCCTATGCATTTGAAACTCCTCATTGCTCAAATCATTCACATCGTTGACATCATTTCACCTCCGCACTACAATAGAAATTCGGAGATTACATCACATCACAAATTGCACTCGAAAAACGGAGCATCCAATAATACACATAGAGGACGGATACACACCGTGCTGAATTTCAGTACCCTAGGGCGGAAGGAAATCTAAAAAAGATGTGTAACTTCAAGCCAAAAAACCCCTTACTTCTCCCTATCGCGAGACATGAACATATCATTGGCACCAAGCCACGCCTCTAGGTTTATTTTTTACTGAAGCTTGTAATTCAGTCGAGTGCTAGGCTCGAGTACTCGACATTTACTACCCGTACAGTCGGATATGAGGGCTACCTTTAGGTTGTCATCAAACGTCGAAAGGCTGCGTTGTATTCAAAGCGCTTAAACGAATCATTATGTCTTGACATATTTTCGAAAATAACCTCTAACTATTCCGTTTGTATAGTGTGATTGCTTATGAATCGTCTATGACCTGATAAGCCTAGTTAATCTTTATTTTCCCCAGTAGATGTACATATAAATATCACTTCCGCGATTCGGACTTCCTCCATCCGGACTAAGTATGATCACCTTTCTCAATCGAACCAGGCATTCCAGTGTTACAATTCCGAAAATAGTCTTCTATTTGCCTCCCAAATGCCCTTCACTGGGCTGAAAATGGTTAATTCCAAACGCTTACTTACTTTTTTAATAACATCGGTCACAAAATTTGTCATTTTGCTCTGTGAATGTATGTCCAATTAAAGGCCAAGGGAAGGCTGTTTTTTGTGGATGTATCACTGGAATGACTTGCCCGAGAATCGATCCAGGCATTCCAGTGATACAATTCCAAAAATAGTATTCTATTGGCCTCCCAAATGCATTTCACTGGGCTGTAAATGGTAAACAATCTAGTTTTCTTGCTCATCTGGGTTCATGAAGGTTATTCCTGGTAATCCACCGCTGTAACCGCTGGCTCGACTAGTTGATTCAGCTGTTTCAGTGCTGATTTTCATAGATGACCTCCACCGGACTACTAATGGATACTTTAAGATGACCATAGACTACTATTATTAGCATTCGTCATTATTATTAACCCTTTGACACCCATACCAGCAGCTTCTGTAGTAATTTAGATTTTCTTGAACAAATTCATGGTTTAAAGGGTTAATTATCATTACCTATCCCAACCAATGATCAGCCCTCATCATCATTTCAATTTTCAGTTGTGTACATGTAACAGCAACGTAGAATATTTTTGCCTGATTGAAACTAAGCCGTGTATAATCTTGCCAGGACAAGGAAAATATCTCTGGCATCTTCGTCCCCTAAACTCTTTCCAACAATAGTTGTTTCGGCTTTCTTCTTCTTCTATCCTTACCATGCCAACCAAACTTCCCTGCTCATCCTAATCAAAAAGCCTTATTATGTGACTTGTGTTCGGAGTGGGTTCACTTAAGATGTTCTAAACTCACTGCTTCTGATTATCTCCATCTTGAGTTAGATGACCAACCATGGTGGTGTCTAAACTGCAACAAATCTTTATTCCCTTTCAATCACATTAATGATGATGCTGACTACACACTTGCAATCATGAATCCACATGTTGAATATAACTACATAGAGCACATACAAGACCTAATTCTAAATCCCTTCAAACTTAACACCCACACATATAGAGACATCAACTCAAAAGATGCTTGAACTGACTTATCCATACCTCCATAAACTTGTAACTATACGCTTCTAAGCCAATTTAATGACTTTATAACAAATAGTAAAGAAAGCATTGCACTCTCACTCATGCACGCAAACACTCGATCGATACTGAAGAACAATGACAAGTTAAATAATTTCCTAGATATGAGTGCACATGAGTTTGGAATTATTGGAATTACAGAGACTTGGCTAAAAGTAAACTCACCTACTACTCTAGTTAACAAGAATAACTATACATTTATCGAAAAGCACAGATCTGACAAAATTAACAAGGATGGCGGAGGTGGTGTAGGCATGTACATAAAAGACAATATTCAATTCATTTTGCGTGAAAACTTTTCCATAATGGAAGAATACATTGAAACAATATTTATCGAAATTCCAATTCAAAAGGGTAGAAATAAAATTGTCGGTACAATCTACAGGCCTCCTGACAGTGACAACAAACAATTCATTGAAGCTTTGAGCAGAATTCTGGATACAATACAAAAGGAAAATAAAACAGCCTACCTTATGGGTGATTTCAATATTGATCTGTAGCAACAGAAATGTTGTCATACCAAAGACTTCATTAACTTATTAAATACCTACTTTTACTATCCGACAAAAACTAAACCAACTAGAATAACAGAATATACGGCGACCGTCATTGACAACATATTCTGCAATAATATTAATCGCAATATCAGTAAAACTCATGTCGGAATTTTTGTAACTGATATCTCAGATCATTTACTTATATTTCTCCTAGAAAAACAACAAACATACCAGAAACAATTCGAACAGGAAAAATTTAAATGCAGAGATTACTGTAAGGTCAACATTGAAACATTCAAAAGATCTATGTCAGAGGTCGATTGGAGCATAGTAACATACATTCAGTCTTGTGAGCATGCCTACAACAACAAATTTCATGACATCTGCACGAGTATTTTTGAACAAAGCTTTCCAATGAAAAAAAGTAAAAAATATAAGCATAACCCAACTAAACCTTGGCTTACAAGTGGATTAATAGCTGCCTGTCATACAAAACATCAGCTCTACTTAACATTTATCAAGTGTCAAACTAACTACAATTAAATTCAGTTTAAAAAATATAGAAATAAATTAGATCAAATATTAAAAACAGCTAAGAAAACATATTATCACAAGAAATTTGAACAGTCTAAAAATGACATAAAAGAGACATGGAAAACCATTAAATCACTTTTAAACAAGACCAATACGGCACAACAGACACAATTTCTTCACAAGAATAAGGTCATTACCGATAAATTCGAAATTGCCAATGGATTCAATAATTATTTCGTAAATATAGGACCAGAACTTTCAACCAAAATTCAATCAACATCCAAGAAATCTTTTTCTGATTACCTTACAGGCAGCTATCAATCATCATTCTTCGTTAACCCTACTAACACTGAAGAGATCTTTAACGTTCTAAACAAACTCAACCCAGTCAAAAGTGCCGGAATCGATGGTTTTAAGTGGCGCATTTATAAAACCTGTGTTATGGATATCCTTATCCCACTTAGTCACATTTGCAACTTACCCCAGCACAAGGCATTTTCCCATCAAAACTAAAAATAGCACGTGTTACACCAATTTATAAAGCCAAGGATTCTACTAACTTCTCAAACTATAGACCAGTCTCCATACTTCCACTTTTCTCCAAGTTACTAGAGCGCCTTATGTACAACCGACTGACAAATTACCTGGACAAAAAGTCAATTTTATACAAATCGCAATATGGATTTCGTGAGAAACATTCAACAATGCATGCAATAGCCGAAATGACAGAGAAAATTATTGAATCACTGGAAAAAAAACAAAGTATAATAGGCATCTTCTTGGACCTTTCAAAAGCTTTCGACACTATCAACAACCAGATCCTACTAGAAAAACTTGCCTATTATGGTATAAGAGGCAGTGCACTCACCTGGTTCCAGAACTACCTAAGTAAAAGAACACAATGCGTACAATATAATGAGATATTCTCTGAAAACAGGCAATTAACTTGTGGTGTTCCTCAGGGATCTATTCTTGGCCCATTGCTGTTCCTTCTTTACATGAATGATCTACCTAACATATGCAAGCACATGCCATTAATACTGTTCGCTGATGACACAAATGCTTTTTGCTGCGATGACAACATAGACACCTTATACAGAAAATCAAATAAGGAAATGGAAGAAATTACTGACTGGTTTTCAATAAACAAATTATCGCTGAATGTTGACAAAACAAATTATATGTTATTTACAAATCTCAAACTAAAAAAAGATGAAATTCAAAAAATCTACATAAACAAAAAAGAAATTGAGGAGGCCCTATTTGCCAAATTCTTGGGAGTATATTTGGATAAACATTTGACCTGGGCTAAACAAATCGAGATGGTAACAGCAAAGGTGGCAAGATGCATAGGTGTCATACAAAGACTAAAACCTTACATGACACCAGCTACTACATAAAACTATATACTGCACCCTTGTTCTTCCGCATCTCACCTACTGTAACGCTATCTGGACGAATACACACAAAAGCAACCTAACAAAACTACAAAGTCTACAGAAAAAGGCACTAAAACTCTTTTCTAAACCAGCAAAGGGCCAGAATATATTCAAGTCAGAAAAGCTATTAAAACTAAAGGACATAGGCAAACTACAGATGTACACCATTGTAAAGGAGTTTCACCACAATACATTACCACAATCCATAGCCTCCAATTTCACACTAAGCACCGACATCCACAAACACAACACTAGGACAAAACACAATTTACACACTCAAATTACACGAACAGAAATAGGAAAACGACGAATTACAATAGCAGCCACAAAACTATGGAACAGCACCAGTACAGAAATACGCGATAGCATATTAAACTTGAAATCCTTTAAGAAGATTGCCAGGGAATCTATGATCGACAAATACTAAATTAATATATTTATACCTGATGGTCACAGATTCTCTGCTAATTAATAATAATACAAGCCTAAGACATTCCACCACCACCACAACCACTATAGATAAACTAACCTAACGTAATAATTGAAGTAAGAAGTCTAAACACAAACATACTTCACAGTTTACTTTCACTACCACTACACCTAAATAACCCACATACGATCAACGCATCTATCGATTCTTAACAAACTCTAACTATCTCAACTTTATATTACAGTGATGAGCTCTTCCCTGCCCCCACCCCATCCCACCCCACCCTCAGTAGCATACAAAAGTCCTATATAATAATAAACCACTCCAAACTAAATTTAAATAAAATGAGATAATGATGTAATTAGGGAGTATATGTATAATATATGTTTAATTAAGTCAGTAAATATGTATGAGTGTATTTAAATAGTAATGCCATAAATATGTGTTTGAATGTCGTGTGTTTTATGTTTGTGCACATAGTGGCATATATCTATGTAAACATCAAAGAAGGGGCATCCCTACCCACCCACCGCTTAATGGAAGACATATCTATTAAATACATGTATATATAACATATATATCAAAGTTTATGTCCGAACTCCACAAAACAAACCAAAATAGTCCTGGACTTTCACATCAAGGTAGCTTTTCACCATTTTGTCACTGTGCCACTGTCTTGTGTGTCGTATATATGTCAATGTATAAATGTTGTAATGTGTGTAAGGAGTCCATCACTCAATAGGCCATGCCTTTGATGGACTGCCTGTTTAGATTATATTTATTGTATAGAAAAAAACATGAAATAAAGCAACTTTGAACTTGAACTTGCCTTGTTAGATAATTAAACGCATGCACATCTCGTAACAGGAAGTTGTGGGTCTAGTAGCTACATTAGGGAACACTTCCGGTTGCCGTGTGGAGAAGACGGAAAGAATAAATTTCTCCCAATCTTATCGACAATTATCGTCGTCATCCTTGTTATTGTGCAATAGTTTTAATAAAAATACTTTTAATTGCTGTCCGGAAGTACTTTTATCGTCTTATTTATTAACTTTGCCTGTGATTCTTGACGTATCTTGTGATATCATGCCTTACTAGTCGAAATAAAAAGTAATCGGTACGACGCCATATTGAACTGCGCCTGTCACCAAAAAATCAGCAACTCATAAATCTATGTATCGTTGCTAGATTCAAAGACAAATAAGTGAAATTCGGTCTGCCAAAACACATCATAACATCTAGATTGTGTGTCACAGCAAGAAGACGATTTTAACATGCTCAATCTGTCAAAATCGGTGTTTAAAAAATGTCAGCAAAGTCAGCAAAGTCAGCAAAATCGTAACTGAAAGATTTTAAACCTTCACATAATCACCATCTTTTAAACATCTTCAGAACCATATGATCAAGATTTTTATCTTCATCTTCATACAAGTATCGTATCTACTATCGACAAAGTTTTAATTTTCATCAAATAAAAGTTTTAAATTGTTGTTTTAAAATAAGTCTGTTGCCAGAATAAAGCCGAACTCATATTTAAAAAATTGAACTCAGACGTGTCCACTTTTAAAGTCTTCAAAAGTTTTTTTAATCATCTTCGGAAGTTCGAGCAGTATAAGCAGTGTTTTTTAAAATTCAGAAAACTTTGCCTCTAAAGCAGAACTCTCTACCATACGAATAAAACTGAAGTGTTTTCCTTACATCCTCCATCTCAAATTTAGCAAGTCTTTAGCTGCAGCCAGCAATATGTAGCACAAATTCGCAGTCGCCTACAACCAGTCATACCTCGTGCAATTGACGGTGTCCAGACCACGCTTCAGCGACCATCATAGTGTCACGTTCATTGACCTGCATTCTGAAAATTGCAACCCACGGCCAGCCCCTGCAGACAGCTGGACCAGCATTTGAAGTATTCTTACCTACGCACGCCTCTACCGACGTCCATATAAGGTAGGATCTAATCATTATTAACTGATAATTTGCAAAAGAACATTCCTGTCTACTCTACCACTAGAGAATCCCACTCACCATGGAGGTAGCCAACTCTATCGGTGAAGCAACTCCAAACACCAGGGTGGAGCGGGTACGTCAACTCCCAAAAAAGTATTCACCTTCAGTTCCTAAAGGGAACGGAGATAATTATCGTCAAATGGGTTTCAGATTAAATAAGGCGAAGGCTATGAAGAAGAAAATAAATGCAGCAAACCGGTCTTGTCCTATCGACATTCAATATAAGCCCAGAAATCTTGTCATAGACCTCTCTGCAGCTGCTTATGAAGCCTACAGAGTTGCGATTACCAACCATCTGAACGACAATACCAAGATATCTTGTAACACTACCTACAAAAGAGATCGTGATGGCCTTACTATCGAAGACTCCAAGACCCGTGTGGGGTGGCCACCAACTCTTTAGAGTCAATCTCTACCATACTCAGTGTAAGGTGGTCATAAATGGTGTTAGCCTACACCAGTTCATATCTATAGACTTGCCTCACATTATAACAGCAATAAATAGCACCTCAAACCTAGACGAGGTAAATGACCGAATCCGGGAATTCTGCCACAGTTACCTGATAAACCAGTCATCCAGTACCAAGGACAATGACTTGCGCCATTCTCCGCCATCAATTCAGTCAGGCAGTAATCCTAGTATCAGTACATCTCAGCTATCGTCATCCAACCTCAGCTTGAACAACCATATGACAGCTAGCCCAAAACAGCCAGATCATTACACAAATTCTGTTGAAATCATCATCACTAAGACTACCGGCCGTCCTAGCAAGAGGAAGGAACCAGTATCTAGTCCACTCACGCCAATGACTCCTGGAAATAGTGCCTTAACGGGACCAACTTCATTCCATACGTGTCCAGCAAATCTGTACACCTCCGATGACAATGCCGACACCTCGGACTCGTGCTTACACTGTCAACAACACGTTCTATCCAGCGCCGTATTATGCGAGACATGTGACAACTGGATACATTATCGTTGTGAAGACTTATCTCCAAGCGCAGTTACAAAACTGGAACAAGATAAACATCCATACACATGCTCCTCTTGCTCACTTTTGTTAGAACAGGACAGCAGAGAAGATGAAGTAGCGGAAATACCAAGCCCGTCAGATCACGATCAGCTGAACCAAACAGCCCAGCGATGCGATGTGCCACCCACAAACGAAACTGTCATCACAAGTGAAACTATAGCACTTAGTGCTCCCATCCCAGAAGATGCAGCAAAAAACAAAAATGTCAATGCCACAGACTCGCTGATAAGATCACTGTCACTCGAAACCAAAGAAAAGCAGTTAAAAGCTCAGGAAAGGTCACTAAAAGCTAAACAAATCCAGCTCAACAAACAGCAGGAGGAATTCAGTGAGCAATCATCCTGCCTTGAAGAACTTATGTCACTAGTCAGTAACCTAGAGTCCAAGATTAACACTCTGTCAGAAGAGAACCGCCTACTAAAACTTAGTGCTGTCTCAAAATGACATACAAACCTCGGCAAATGCTCCATCTCTGACACCTTATTCTCCATACGGCTATATGTGTCCACCATGGTTACCTCCAGCATCAGGCTTCCAGTGTTTTTCACCACCTCAGCCGCCACATCTTGGGTTTCCTCCGCCACCACCCCTAGCAGCTGGATACCGGAATTTTCCACAATCTCAGCCGCCTCTAGCAGCGGGGTACCAGAGCTTTCCATCACCTCAGCCACCAGCACCAGCTGGATACCAGAGCTTTCCACCATGGCCACCTATCCCACCATGCTGTCACCAAAACCACTATATGAGTCAACCTAATGTACCATCTCATTCAGGTCATATGGACACCCTGGTTGCGTCACTGACAACATTAACTACCGCTCTGATCGCAAATGTTACTAACAGTACTATGCAACTGCAGAAACCTAACAACCATAGTGCTAGGCGTAGCCAACAGGCGGGTAACTTCGGAAGAGTCTCACACCAGAATCAAACTAGACAGCAGGATTTGAACAAACCATCAACAACATTGCCAATGACACTGTCCGATTCCACATGCAAACTCTACCAGAATGAATCTCAGCCAGTGCCTAGCAACGGGCTACAGGATGCAGCTTCCAACTGTCGCGTAGTAGTCAAACCAGTAGCTGTAAATATAACGAGCGAAAGTCAAGCTCTGTCAGAAAGTTATCAAAACCAAGACGTAACCTCCAGAGTCATAGCCACAAATAATCAGACCAATAAATCAGAGGTTCTTTCTCCTCTAACTCCGACAGACGAACGGCCAGCGCCTGCGTTTGCCAATAATAATGAGAGTCAGAAAGAACATTCCCGTCAAATACCTAACCAATCATCCACAGATAAACAATATTGCAGTGAACAAGCCTCGCTAGATAACAACCAGCAGCAAGTCTCACCAGCTCGAAGTAACATTCATTTTAGAGTCTCCTCAGGGGACAGACAAACCACCACCCCACAGAAACGACTAGACACTACACATCTCTCTGATGTATACCTAAGGATTGTTTCCTGTAACATTGAATATATCACCAGCAACATCGCCTATGTGGAGGAGCTATTGAAAGGAAACCAAACCATCCTCTGCCTCCAGGAACATTGGCTCTTTAACTACCAAGCAGATCATATTTGCAAAGCATTTCCATCACATGAAGCAGCCATAAAGTGTTCAGACGATGATGACCCTCTACCTCCCTCATATAGACCTAGAGGTAAAGGCGGGGTTGCAGTCATCTGGCATAAAGATCTGTCAAGGAAAATTGAAGTATTACCGGATGGCAGTAACAGAGTCCTAGCAATACGCATAAGTACAGAGGAAACACCCTTAGTTCTCATTAACACCTATCTGCCTTCCCAAGGCTCTTCAGACCAATACAACTATGAAAGCATCTTGGATGAAGTTTTTGAAATTCGAGAACAGTTCAGAGAGGACAGCCATATTCTATGGACAGGTGATGTAAATGCAGACATACATAGAGAGAAAACTTCAAAGAATGATGTACTTTTTAAGGAATTCTGCACTTTTGCAGCCTTCAGAGTGTCTGATAAAACCACAGATTGCCCAACATATTACCACTTTTCAGGGAACATTATATCCCATATTGACAACTTCATTGAACCGACGGATCAAGAAACAATAATCACAGATATTGTAGTTGACACAAGAAACGTTATTAACCAGAGTGCACACGACTCAGTCACTGCAACCTTATTACTAACAATACTCCCAGGGAGGGTAAAGAAGATAAACTGCCCTCCGCAACCACGCGTTAATTGGTCGAAAGCAAATCTGGAGCGTTATAAGTCATTGACTAAGACCAGACTTACAAAGGTCTTAAAGGACTGCCCGCCAGCCACTTCTCCAGATATCATACTTCAAGCCACTAACTCTATTCTAAAGAAGACCGCTCTTCAGTGTGATCCTACATATGCTAAACCTCCTCGCCGTAGGACAACAACTAAATGGAACTCGGCACTAAAACCGCTAGTCTCTAAAGCGAAAGCTGCGCACTGGGCCTGGAAGAAGGGAGGCCGTCCTACAGACAAAGTCAACCAATTAACTAATAACAGGATGCGCACTAAACAAGCCCTACGTCATGCTCAACGCCAACTGTCAGCTGCCTTGCGTAACAATCTTCACAGTGCTATCATGTACATGTCAACACATGACAAACAATCCATGTTTAAACTTGTACATAAACATCGACCTGGTAGCAGAGCATCAAAAATGCCAGCCATCGACTTCAAGCAGTTCTCTTCAAGAATATCAGAAACTGAAGGATGGGGCGACTATTTTGAGGATTTGGCTACTGCCAAGCATCATCCTAGTTTCAGTGAAGACGCAAACAACTCTGCTAACATGATCCATGCTCTCCTTAGCTCGTTGCCATCAAACAAAAATGCTGTTCAACTGCTCACAGAAGCTGACACAAAGAGACATATTGATTCAATGAAAAAGGGTAAAGCTGCAGACTCATTTGGCCTATCGGCGGAGCATGTGAAGTTTGCCTCTGAGGAAGTAATAAGTGTCATCACACGTCTAATTAACGGAATACTGAAACGGGGGACGATTCCAGACGGTATGAAAATGGGCATCGTATCACCAATCTTGAAGAAAGGAAAACCAGCAAACAATCCAGACAGCTACAGGCGTATTACAGTTACATCCCTTTTAAGCAAGTTGCTAGAGAAAGAACTTCTGAAACGGTCAAGGGCAGTCTTGGACCCAGAACAAAACAAGCTGCAATTTGGATTTACCAATAGATGCTCTTCTACTCATGCAGCCTTCTTGCTTACTGAATGCTTAGCTCAGGCAAAAGATAGTGCGTTGCCACTGCTTATTACATTATTGGATGATTCAAAAGCATTTGACATGGTCTGTCACAAAAGCATGCTGAATGCAGCCTCTTCTCAAGGACTAGATGGCAGACTATGGGAGCTATTTAACAGCATGTATACCGGCATCACATCAGTAATCAAGTGGCAGGGGAATGTATCTAGAGCCTTCAATGAAGAACTCTGCATCAGACAGGGCGCATTCACATCTTCTGATCTCTTCAAACAACGTAGCAACCAATTACTGAATAAACTGACAGCTCATCCAGATGCATTTCGCATTGGTTCCATTCCTACTGGCGCCATCATGTGTGCAGACGACCTGGCCATTATCTCCAGGTGTCCCTTTCAAATGCAGCAACTATTGAATATTGCAAGGCTCGATGCATCAAACGAGCGATACCTGTTTAGCACAGCAAAGACCAAAGCTATGGTCCCAAAAACAGCACCTGGTAAATCTTCAGATGCATTTCTTCATCTTAATGGAGCTGAATTGGAACTTTCCCCAGAGGAAACACATTTGGGAATTCACAGATCAAATAATGTAAAAAACAAGTCAACAATCATTGCACGTATTGACTCAGCACGCCGAGCAGCATACTCGCTGATGGGCGCCGGAATGCACGGTCTTAATGGTATTAACCCAATGACATCCATCAAGCTATGGGAGATCTATATCACACCAATCCTTCTACATGGCTTAGAAGCGGTTGTGCTCTCAAACAGCGAAGTCCAAATGCTGGAGGACTACTACAGAGGGACTTTAAAAAGACTGCAGCATCTACCTGCCTCAACCGCTAATGCTGCTGTTTGCCTAATCCATAAGAGAATACTGACACTGTTTCTCAATGTGCTGCGACGACCTGACTCAATTGAAGCGTTGGTTATTAGACGACAGTTGGCAGTCAAAAGCTACAACTCCCATAGCTGGGTGATTGTTGTTAGAAAGCTCCTGATTCAGTATAAGCTTCCATCAGCGTTCAACCTTGTAAAATCCCAACCTACAAAATGTTCCTGGAAGAAGCTGTTGCATGCTAATGTGAATAACTACTGGCTAGAAATCCTACTCGAGGAAGCTGCAGCGAAAGTAACATTGGGATACATCAACTTATCGTCCTGCAAAATAGGAAGTTGCCACTCAGTCTGGAATATGGCAAACACTGATACCCTTACGGTCATCAATGCAACAGTCAAAGCAAAGTTGCTCTCTCAGCGCTACAACTTGTATGCCGGCTCTACTCGAAACCGTGCCTCTAACACTGATTGTCCACACTGCGAATCTGAACCAGAGACCACTGAACATTTCCTTCTTAATTGTCCATGTCTGGAAGAAACCCGCAAACCACTCATCAACAAGATTGAACACATCATGTTAGCCGGTAACCTCCAAACCTTGAAAGAATGTCAGCAGGACAACATCGTTAGACTAATTCTCGACACCTCCCATACATTCACTAAATGCAATCCGCTCGCGATCATGCTAGAGGAGGCCAACCATGACCTCTGTTTCAAGCTGCACCGCAAGAGATCTTGCATACTAACTGGAAAGTCTCAGTACACTATATTTCGTCCAAGAAGGCATAACGCGACAAAATCAATATTTTACATCAGCTAGGAACTTAGTGCCGGCTGGTGGTTCTCCTAGAACAGAGAGGAGGGATTTACAGAACAAGTAAATCTATTACAAATTATGACTGGAATTGATTGGAATTGAATTGGAATTTATCAATTCCGGTCAATTCAAATTATCAATTCCAAATCCAATACCGGTGTCTTCAAATTTATCAATTCCAATTCCAATCCCGGAGTCCTCAGATTTATCAATTCTAATTCCGGAATTGAATTGGAATTGACTGACCAATTCCAATTCCAATCAGAATTGACCACAACCCTGTTTCACATAATCTGAAATCACATAGAGTATTTCAAGAAGGAATCGATAACACAAATCCTGACTCATAAAATGTCTCCTAGGTAACTGTTTGGTTCATAGGGTCTCTCGACAATCTAAAACTAGAGAGCTACATAGGCTAGCCTAGCCATAGCTAGTTCAGTTTAGACTACCCCGGACCTAGCCTATAGCCTAACTTATCCCAGCCTAGCCCAGGCTAGCATAGCCTACACATAACTATTTCAGCTTAGACTACTCTAGACATAGCCAATTAGCCTAGCCTAGACTAGCCTAGGCAGAGTGTTGTAGCTAAACTATCCTTATGGTTGGCCTGCCATAGGCTAGCCCTCCCAGTCTAGACTGGACTAGCATAGCTTAGACTAGCATAGCTTTGCTTATACTAGCTTAACTTAGAATAGCATAGCTTAGCTTAGAGCAACAGATTACTTTAGCTTAACTTATATTAGCATAACTTAGCCTATACCAGCATAGCTTAGCACAGATTAGCTTCGCATAGCTTAGCATATGTTAGCTTAGACTAGCTTAGCATAGTTTAGACTAGCATAGCTTGGCTTCGATTAAAATAGCTTAGCTTTACTTAGTATAACATGGCTTAGACGAGCATAGCTTAGCATGATTAGACTATCTTAGCATAACATAGCATAACATAGCTTAGACTAGCATATGTTAGCTTAGACTAGCATAGCATAGACTAGACTAGACTAGCATACCTTAGACTAGCATAGCTAAGTGTAGAGTAGGAGCGATGAACTTAGACTAGCATAACTTAGCTTAGCGTAGACCAGCACATGTTAGCGTACCTTATTATAGCATAGCTTAGCCGAGTATATCTTAGCTTAGCGGAGGATGTCTTAGCTTAGCTTAGTTGACAAAATCTTAGGTTAGCTTTGTCAAGTAAATTTCAGCTTAGCCGAGTATATCTTAGCATAGTTTAGCCAAGGATAGCTTAGCCGAATACAACATATCTTAGTCTAGTTTATCTTAGCTTAGCCTAGTATAGCTTAGTTTATCCCATTATTTTAACATAGTCTAGCACAGTATAGCTTATTCCAGCATATCTTAGCTTTGCCGAGGATAGCTTCGCTTAGCCGAGTATAATATACCTTAGCCTAGTTTCTCTTAACTTAGCCAAGTAGAGCTTAGCTTAGTTTATCCTAGTATAGCTTAACTTATACCTATATAGCTTAGCCCATCATAGCTTAACTTAGCCTACCCCGGTATAGCTTAGCTTATACTAGTATAGCTTAGTTTAGCTTCGCCCAGTATAGCCTAGCTTAGCCCAGTACAGCTTAGCTTAGACTAGCATAGCACAGCTAAGACTACACTAGTAGAGCATAGCTTAGCTTAGACTAGTCTAGCATAACTTAGCCCAGAATAGTATAGCATAGTCTAGACTGGTATAGTATAGTTTAGCTTAGCCTGGACTAGTATTGCATAGCTTAGCCTAGACTAGTATAGCATAGCTTAGCGTGGACTAGTATAGCATAGCCTAGTATAACATAGCTTAGCCTAAACTACCGTAGCTTAGAGTAGATTAGTATAGCTTAGTCTAGACTACTATAGCTTAGCCTAGACTAGACTAACCTAGTATATAGCTTAGACTAGTATATCTTAGACTAGTAATGGTGTACATCTTAGACTAGTATAGTTTAGACTAGTATGGCTTAGAGCCTTAGACTAGTATGTCTAATATAGCATAGTCTTAGGATTAGCCTAACATAAGCTGGCCTAGGCATAGCTTGCATAATATAATGTAGGGCCTAGATTAATTTTATTGGCCCACCTTAGACCAGACTCCATAAACTATAAACCTGTCTTATTGGACCACCTTATAGACCTGCACATGAATGCACTTAGTCACCATAGACAGTATAACACCTGTCTTATTGAACCACCTTAGACCAGACACTAAATACTGTAAAACCTGTCTTATTAGACCACCTTATGGATCATGCACATACACATAGTCACCCTAAACAGTAAAACCTGTTTTATTAGACCACCTTATAGATCACATACACTTAGTCACCCTATAGACAGTAAAACATGGCTTATCAGACCACCTTATCGATCGCTTACACTTTGTCAATATAGACAGTAAATAATATTGAATCTTGAATATCGAAAACTGGTAAATTATACAGTGATATAACTTACGTAACAATGAAACGCGCGAGTTCTATTCAAACTAGATCTACATTATCCAATCAGCGAACTAGATTCAATAATCATTGGTATACTCGTACTGGTTACCGATCGCCACATTTTTTTTCCTCCCCTAAGTGTGAAAATAGCGCTTGTACGCATGCGCTCAAAACAGGTTCAGACAGTATGGCGCCAAAAATACGCCTGCGAACGGAATTCCATTAATATTTACGATAATCAGACCTCCATTGCTAAAAATAATGGAGATAGAACTTTCTAATTTTGTGCATGTCGATAGTTCTTTGAGAGCCCTATCAACATATGTCATCTAAAATCTGTGGTAATGGCCGGTTCAGACAGTATGGCGCCATAAATATGCCTGAGAATGGAATTCCATTAAGATTTACGGTAACCAGACATCCATTGCTAAAAATAATGGGGATAGAACTTTCTAATTTTGTGCATGTCGATAGTTCTTTGGGAGCCCTTTCAACCTGTCTGGTCTAAAATCTGGGGTAATGGCCGGTTCAGACAGAATGGCGCCATAAATACACATGTGAACGGAATTCCATTAACATTTACGGTAATCAGACCTCCATTGCTAAAAATAATGGAGATAGAACTTTCTAATTCTTTGCATGTCGATAGTTCTTTGGGAGTCCTATCAAGTTACCTGGTCTAAAATCTGGGGTAATGGCCGAGTCAGACAAAATAGTCCCTTATATAGGCAATTGCGGGTGATTTTTCATGTTTTTCACTACTTTTTTGTACGCTACAATATTATTTCCATGAATTGTTTTTTTTAAATATGGCTCGAATGTAGCCTATTCATATTACTAAACATCACATGTCCAAGCAATCCCGTGGTCGACCGACTACCGCGAGATTTACACCGTTTCTATTACCACCTTGAAAAAACCGAATGTGTCGAATGTTTATCTAATTGACATTCGACACATTCGGATATATCGGAAAGAAACGTGTATTACTAAAAATAATGGAGAGAGAACTTTCCAATTTTTTAGATGTCGATAGTTCTTTAGGAGCCCTATCAACGTGTCTGGTCTAAAATCTGGGGTAATGGCCGGTTCAGACAGAATCGCGCCATAGATACGCCTGTGAACGGAATTCCATTAAGATTTACGGTAATCAGACCACCATTGCTAAAAATAATGGAGATAGAACTTTCTAATTTTTTGCCTGTCGATAGTTCTTTGAGAGTTCTATCGATTGATCTGTATGAACATCTGGGGTAATGGCCGGTTCAGACAGTATGGCGCCATAAATACGCCTGAGAATGGAATTCCATTAAGATTTACGGTAATCAGACCTCCATTGCTAAAAATAATGGAGATAGAACTTTCTAATTTTTTGCCTGTCGATAGTTCTTTGAGAGTTCTACCGATTGATCTGTATGAACATCTGGGGTAATGGCCGGTTCAGACAGTATGGCGCCATAAATACGCCTGAGAATGGAATTCCATTAAGATTTACGGTAATCAGACCTCCATTGCTAAAAATAATGGAGATAGAACTTTCTAATTTTTTGCATGTCTGTAGTTCTGTGGGAGCGCTATCGACCTCTTTGGTGTAAAATCTGGAGTAATGGCCAGTTCAGACAGTATGGTGCCAAAAATACGCCTGTGAACGGAATTCCATTAATATTTACGAAAATCAGACCTTCATTGCTAAAAATAATGAATATAGAACTTTCTAATTTTGTGCATGTCCATAGTTCTCTGAGAGCCCTATCAACATATGTCGTCTAAAATCTGTGGTTCAGAAGGTATGGCGCCATAAATATGCCTGAGAATGGAATTCCATTAAGATTTACGGTAATCAGACATCCATTGCTAAAAATAATGGGGATAGAACTTTCTAATTTTCTGCATGTCGATAGTTCATTGGGAGCTCTATCGATTGATATGTATGAAAATCTGGGGCTAATGGCCGATTTATTCAACAAAGCGCTTTATATAGGCAATTGTGGGCGATTTTTCATGTTTTTCACTACTCTTTTGTTCGCTACAATATTATTTCCGTGAATTTTTGTTTTAAATATGGCCCGAATGTAGCCTATTCATATTACTAAACATCAAACGTGCAAACAATCCCGTGGTCTCCCGACCAGCGCGAGACTTACACAGTTTTTATTACCACCGTGAAAAAACCGAATGTGTCGAATGTTTATCTAATTGACATTCGACACATTCGGATATATCGGAAAGAAACAATTATTGCTAAAAATAATGGAGATAGAACTTTCTAATTTTTTGCATGTCGATAGTTCTTTGGGAGCCCTATCAACCTATCTGGATTAAAATCTGGGGTAATGGCCGGTTCAGACAGAATGGCGCCATAAATACGCCAGTGAACAGAATTCCATTAAGATCTATGGTAATCAGACCTCCATTGCTAAAAATAATGGAGATAGAACTTTCTAATTTTTTGCATGTCTGTAGATCTTTGGGAGCGTTATCGAGCTGTTTGGTGTAAAATCTGGGGTAATGGACGGTTCAGATAGTATGGCGCCAGAAATACGCCTGTGAATGGAATTCCATTAAGATTTACGGTAATCAGACCTCCATTGCTAAAAATAATGGAGATAGAACTTTCTAATTTTTTGCATGTCTATAGTTCTGTTGGAGCGCTATCAACATATGTCATCTAAAATCTGTGGTAATGGCCGGTTCAGACAGTATGGCGCCATAAATATGCCTGAGAATGGAATTCCATTAAGATTTACGGTAATAAGACCTCCATTGCTAAAAATAATGGAGATAGAACTTTCTAATTTTTTGCATGTCGATAGTTCTTAGGGAGCCCTATCAAGTTATCTGGTCTAAAATCTGGGGTAATGGCCGATTCATACAAAATAGCGCTTTATATAGGCAATTGTGGGCGATTTTTCATGTTTTTCACTACTCTTTTGTTCGCTACAATATTATTTCCGTGAATTTTTGTTTTAAATATGGCCCGAATGTAGCCTATTCATATTACTAAACATCAAACGTGCAAACAATCCCGTGGTCGACCGACCAGCGCGAGACTTACACCGTTTTTATTACCACCGTGAAAAAACCGAATGTGTCGAATGTTTATCTAATTGACATTCGACACATTCGGATATATCTGAAAGAAACAATTATTGCTAAAAAATAATGGAGATAGAACTTTCTAATTTTTTGCATGTTGAGAGTTCTTTGGGAGCCCTATCAACCTATCTGGATTAAAATCTGGGGTAATGGCCAGTTCAGACAGAATGGCGCCATAAATACGCCAGTGAACAGAATTCCATTAAGATCTATGGTAATCAGACCTCCATTGCTAAAAATAATGGAGATAGAACTTTCTAATTTTATGCATGTCGATAGTTCCTGGGAGCCCTATCAATGTATCTAGTCTAAAATCTGGGGTAATGGCCGGTTCAGACAGTATGGCGCCAGAAATACGCCTGCGAATGGAATTCCATTAAGATTTCCGGTAATAAGACCTCCATTGCTAAAAATAATGGAGATAGAACTTTCTAATTTTTTGCATGTCTGTAGATCCTTGAGAGCGCTATCGAGGTGTTTGGGGGAAACTCTGGGCTAATGGCCGGTTCAGACAGTATGGTGCCAGAAATACGCCTGCGAATGGAATTCCATTAAGATTTCCGGTAATAAGACCTCCATTGCTAAAAATAATGGAGATAGAACTTTCTAATTTTTTGCATGTCTGTAGATCCTTGAGAGCGCTATCGACGTGTTTGGGGGAAACTCTGGGCTAATGGCCGGTTCAGACAGTATGGTGCCAGAAATACGCCTGTGAATGGAATTCCATTAAGATTTACGGTAATCAGACCGCCATTGCTAAAAATAATGGAGATAGAACTTTCTAATTTTTTGCATGTCCATAGTTCTTTGGGCGCCCTATCAAGCTCTCTAGTCTAAAATTTGGAGTAATGGTCGGTTCAGACAGTATGGCGTCATAAATACGCCTGAGAATGGAATTCCATTAAGATTTACGGTAATCAGACCTCCATTGCTAAAAATAATGGAGATAGAACTTTCTAATTTTTTGCATGTCTGTACTTCTCTGTGAGCGCTATCGACCTGTTTGATCTAACATCTGGGGTAATGGCCACTTCAGACAGTATGGCGCCATAAATACACATATGAACGGAATCTCATTCAGATTTACGGTAATCAGACCTCCATTGCTAAAAATAATGGAGATAGAACTTTCTATTTTTTTGCATGTCGATAGTTCTTTGACAGCCCTATCGAGTGATCTGTATGAAAATCTGGGGCTAATGGCCGATTCATTCAACATAGCGCCTTATATAGGCAATTGTGGGAGATTTTTCATGTTTTTCACTACTCTTTTGTTCACTACAATATTATTTCCGTGAATTTTTTTTTAAAATATGGCCCAAGTGTAGCCTATTCATATTACTAAATATCAAACGTGCAAACAATCCCGTGGTCGACCGACCAGCGCGAGACTTACACCGTTTTTATTACCACCGTGAAAAACCCGAATGTGTCGAATGTTTATCTAATTGACATTCGACACATTCGGATATATCAGAAAGAAACAATTATTGCTAAAAAATAATGGAGATAGAACTTTCTAATTTTTTGCATGTTGAGAGTTCTTTGGGAGCCCTATCAACCTATCTGGACTAAAATCTGGGGTAATGGCCGGTTCAGACAGAATGGCGCCATAAATACGCCAGTGAACAGAATTCCATTAAGATCTATGGTAATCAGACCTCCATTGCTAAAAACAATGGGGAGAGAACTTTCTAATTTTTTCAGGTCGATAGTTCTTTCGGAGCCCTATCAATGTATCTAGTCTAAAATCTAGGGTAATGGCCGGTTCAGACAGTATGGCGCCAGAAATACGCCTGTGAATGGAATTCCATTAAGATTTACGGTAATCAGACCTCCATTGCTAAAAATAATGGAGATAGAACTTTCTCATTTTTTGCATGTCTCTAGTTCTGTGGGAGGGCTATCGACCTGTTCGATCTAACATCGGGGGGGGGGGGGGGGGGTAATGGCCAGTTCAGACAGTATGGCGCCAAAAATACGCCTGTGAACGGAATTCCATTAATATTTACAAAAATCAGACCTTCATTGCTAATAATAATGGAGATAGAACTTTCTAATTTTGTGCATGTCGATAGTTCTTTGAGAGCCCTATCAAGATATATGTGGTCTAAAATCTGTGTTAATGGCCGCTTCAGACAGTATGGCGCCATAAATATGCCTGAGAATGGATTTCCATTAAGATTTACAGTAATCAGACCTCCATTGCTAAAAATAATGGGGATAGAACATTCTAATTTTTTGCATGTCTGTAGTTCTGTGGGTGCCCTATCGAGATGTTTGGTCTAAAATCTGCTGTAATGGCCAGTTCAGACAGTATGGCGCCAAAAATACGCCTGTGAATGGAATTCCATTAATATTTACGAAAATCAGACCTTCATTGCTAAAAATAATGTAGATAGAAGTTTCTAATTTTGTGCATGTCGGTAGTTCTTTGGGAGCCCTATCGATGTCTTTGGTGGAAAATCTGGGGTAATGGCCGGTTCAGACAGTATGGCGCCAGAAATACGCCTGTGAATGGAATTCCATCAAGATTTACGGTAATCAGACATCCATTGCTAAAAATAGTGGAGATAGAACTTTCTAATTCTTTGCATGTCTGTAGATCTTTGAGAGCGCTATCAACCTGTCTGGTGTAAAATCTGGGGTAATGGCCGGTTCAGACAGTATGGCGCCATAAATACGCCAGTGAACAGAATTCCATTAAGATTTACGGTAATCAGACCTCCATTGCTAAAAATAATGGAGATAGAACTTTCTAATTTTTTGCATGTCTGTAGATCTTTTGGAGCGCTATCGATGTCTTTGGTGTAAAATCTGGGATAATGGCCGGTTCAGACAGCATGGCGCCAGAAATACGCCTGTGAATGGAATTCCATTAAGATTTCCGGTAATCAGACCTCCATTGCTAAAAATAATGGAGATAGAACTTTCTAATTTTGTGCATGTCTATAGTTCATTGGGCGCCCTATCAACCTGTCTGGTGTAAAATCTGGGGTAATGGCCGGTTCAGACAGTATGGCGCCATAAATACGCCTGAGAATGGAATTCCATTAAGATTTACGGTAATCAGACCTCCATTGCTAAAAATAATGGAGATAGAACTTTCTAATTTTTTGCATGTCTCTAGTTCTGTGGGAGCGCTATCGACCTGTTTGATCTAACATCTGGGGGTAATGGACAGTTCAGACAGAATGGCGCCAAAAATACGCCTGTGAACGGAATTCCATTAATATTTACAAAAATCAGACCTTCATTGCTAATAATAATGGAGATAGAACTGTCTAATTTTGTGCATGTCGATAGTTCTTTGAGAGCCCTATCAACATATGTCGTCTAAAATCTGTGGCAATGGCCGGTTCAGACAATATGGCGACATAAATATGCCTGAGAATGGAATTCCATTCAGATTTACGGTAATCAGACACCCATTGCTAAAAATAATGGAGATAGAACTTTCTAATTTTTTGCGTGTGTGTGCGTGCGTGCGTGCGTGCGTGCGTGTGGTCCGGCCATCAGTGACACAATCTGGTTGTCATCCTCTTGCTCGACCATGCCTGCTTAAGATTCTTTTCTTACCAAAGTGAAAAAAGGGTGAAGAGCAGTGTGGTCACTTAACTATCGTCTCAAAACAGCTAAAGCGAGTGGATTGGCTGAGTCTGACACATCCCTCATATAGTAATCCGTAAATGAGGACTCACAGTGCCATTGTGCAATGGCCATGATGTCCTCTAACGGAATACCACTGTAAAGGGCGGTCGAGGCGGCTATTCCTCTAACATCGTGTGCCCTTGCGCCTTGCACCTGGTGCCCAGTCGCCATCTCATGAGTAGTCTGAATGCATTCGACTACCCAACGAGAGATAGTATCCATGGATGCGGGCGCCATAAGGCTTCTTATGGCAGATCCACAGATGTCTATCATTCGACCGTAATGAGTCAGTCCGTTTCCTGTACTTAGTCAAAGCACGGACCGGGCACCAGACACTGGCATCACGATCAAACCGTGTTAACTGCGGTATTATGATCGGTTTGCCGGGATATCTCAAAGATTGATTCGTTGACATAAACTCTGCTCTTGGCAGAAGACGCAGACCCTCTCCGGAGACAATAAATCGGTCCCTCTCTGCCGAAAGCGCATGGATCTCACTGCGCCTTCTAGCTGAGGAAGCTGCCAATAGAAAAACTGCCTTTAGAGTCAAATGCTTTAGACCAGCCGAACGCAACGGTTCGAAAGGGTGCTTGGCCAGTACATTAAGCACTAAAGATAGACTCCAGGCTGGAATGACTACCGGTTCTCTCGGTCAGAGATTGCTCATTCCCTTCACCATCAGATTTATCTGGGCCACCTCTGGACTATCCCTGTTGGCTAGACAAGGGGTAACTGATGCCAAAGCTGACATGTATCCAGCAATTGTGACGGGAGCTAGTCCTGAAAAGAACAGCTCACAGAGAAAGTCTGCTATTTGCTGAATAGTGGATTGAAAGGTATCAATACCCTTGTCTTCATACCAGTCTGCAAATCTGTTAACCTTGTTGTTATATGACTTGAAGGTTGACCTCCTTCTCGCAGCCGCGATGAAATCAGCAGCTTGTCGAGAAAAGCCTTCCGACGTGGAACGTTGTTTGATAACATCCACGCAGTCAATTTGAACATTTCAGGACGCTCGTGTAGGAAGCGTCCCTTGGCCTGGGAGATTATGTTCAGAATCTCGGGCAACTGCACTGGGTTTTCCACCAGCAGATCCGTGAACCACACCCTGCTGGGCCAATACGGCGCTATTAGCAGGACCAGACACAGTTCCTCCCTGACCTTCACCAATACTGTCGGCAGAAGAATGGTGGGTGGGTACGCGTAAGCGTGCATCCCTCTCCAGCTTATCGCCAGAGCGTCTGTATCGACGGCATATGGATCTGGAATCGGCGAGACATAAGTCATGATTTGAGCATTTTCCCTTGTGGCGAACAAGTCCACGTTGGGTTTGCCCCAATGCTCGAAGATCCCTTGTAGAACTGGAGGGTTGAGGGACCATTCTGTTGGCAGAATTCTCTGTCTGCGAGACGAAGCATCCGCCAGAATGTTCAATCGCCCAGGAATGTCAGCTGCTTTCAAAACAACCGAGTAATTCCTGCACCATTGAATCAAGTGCCACACTTTGATACACAGTGCGGGTGACCTGGTCCCGCCATGGCGATTTATGTATGATACTACGATAGAATTGTCCGACCGTATCAACATCACCTTGCCCATGATCATCGGAAGAAACTCTTCCAATGCCAGTTCCACTGCCATCATTTCCAACAGATTGATATGCAGCTGGCTCTCCTGGAGAGTCCATGTGCCCGAGACCTGGTGTTTTCCCAGGCAGGCCCCCACCCCTCCAGCGATGCATCCGTGTACACGGACAGCTGGGGGTGGGGTAGGTGCAGCGAAACCCCTACTAGGAGATTCTGACGCTTTTTCCACCATACAAGATGCGACATTATCGGCTCCAAAACTGGCACCAGTTTTGACAGGGGTTCTGTTCTGTGTCCACAGAGACATCAGATACAACTGGATAGGTCTTCGCATTAGAGCAGCGTACGGGATCACCTGCTCCATAGAGACCATCATGCCCAGCATCTGAAGAAACCGCCTCGCCTGAATGTGGTTTCCCACTCGAAAACTCTTGAGGATGGCTAACAGAGACACCACTCTGGGCTCTGACGGGTAAACCCTGCCCTCCTCGAGATCGAATCGCATCCCCAAATAAACGAAATGTTGCGTGGGTGTCAACTTGGATTTCTCCTTTTTGACTATCCATCCTAGATCTGAAAGTAGCTTCAGAGTCAGAGCAGTATCCACGTTCAACCTGGCTGCCGAGTCTGCTTTGATCAGCCGGTCATCTATGTAGGTGTGTAGCGCCACGTTCTCTTTTCTGAGAAACGCTGTCACCGCAAGGACCGCTCTTGTGAAAACCCTTGGAGCTGTCGACAGGCCAAATGGGAGAACAATAAACTCCCATACTTGCTTCTGAAACGCAAATCTCAGAAACCTGTGACAACTCCTGTTCATTGGAATGTGGAAATATGCATCTTTCAGATCGATCGACACACACCACATTCCTTTCCTCAATCCCGCCATTACCGACCTCGGCGTTTCCATCAGGAACCAAGGCGTATGGATAAACCCATTTTAATGGCCTGAGATTGAGTACAGGTCTCCATCTCCCTGTGCTCTTGGGGACAAGGAACATATTTGAATAGAAGCCTGGAGTGTTCTGGTTCGCTGGTTTTATTGCCCGCTTCAGAAGCAAACCCGACACTTCGTTTTGAACGGCTTCTAACTTGTCTGGTTCCCATGGTACGGGTGTCCAGACAGGTGCCAAAGACAGATTCTGCGGCGGAAAGTTCCACCACTCCGGCATGTAACCCTGGGATAACCATCCCAGGACCAGACGTCACACCTCGCCAGGCCTCGACGAAACGCATGAGCCTTCCACCCACCATAGATGCCTCGACGTCTAACGGGGTTGTCCGGCTCACGGTCCACTCCACCCCCAACCCCCCTTTCTTAACGAGAGAGAGAGAACCATTTCGGTCTTGGCTCGGCAGATTTAACTGCCACCACTGTTCCTGTCGCACAGGTGCGGTCCAGGCGGATACGAAGAGAGCTCTCGTACCCTCAGGTACGATCCGCTCCCTTCTTTCCGCCCTTTGAGGACTTACCCTTACCCTTGCCCTTCCCGCCTCTAGGGCGATCAGGAGCAATATTGGGGAGGGTAGGGGCCTCCACAACCTTCCTGGCTTTCTTAGCCAGCAGCGGCTGAGAAAAACCAGATGAAGCAGAAGTCGCAGTAGGCTTAGCTTTCGCCTTGCCTTTCTGCTTCTTCTGCTTCTTTGAAGATTGAACAGCTAACGGTTTCCCTACAGCCCCTAGTGTGTGCGCTTGCCGCACTAGCTCCAGCCGTAGGTTTACCGCCAACCGTTTCTGCGCAATGCTGGCAGTGTCCTCTAGGATGGCCGCGCCTGGCCACCGAAGATGCTAGGCCCTGTCAGGGGTGTCTCAAGAAGACGCTCCCTGACTGCCGTAGCCGGACGCATATGGTCAAGAACCATTTGCCTCCTGGACTTTGTCACACGTGCCTGCACCCTTGCCAGCGCATCAATAGACAGCACCAAACCGTCATTGACGCACGAATGCGCCACAGGTGGCACAGGGTGGCCTGCCCCTGCTTCAGCCCACACCGACTGAAGAAGGCGATACGAATGGTTGACAGCAGTCATAGCTGCCCTCACATAGGGACAGGACTTCATCCTGGTGTGCCCGGGACAAGTGCCGGACCGGGGCCACCCGCTCCCGCACTCTGAACACCCAGAACCCATTGGTCATCCTCGGTGACCAATGGTACCACACCATACCTGTCGTATTTCCCCCGTGGAATACGACCTCGCCCGCACGTCCCTGGAGCCCTTGGTCATGAGCTGCTTACTATAAATAGCCTCAAGCAACTCGATGAACCGTGGATCCAGTCCAACAGATTGGATCCTGGCTGCGGGCAAGATCCCCGTCCTAATCGATGCAACCGATGGACGGGGCGCATCCTCCTCGGCCGTGGCCGAAACCACAGACGGGTCAATCCTGGCTAGCCAAGCCAGAGCATCCGACCAGTCTACTCCCGAGGAAGACACACCCGTGAACATGTCACCCGTTGACGCGTTCACGGGCCTGCTAACCACGGCCTCCTGGCAAGGAGCCGCGGCTGACACGCCCAGCACTCCGGTACCAAACGGTTCCGCCGCCACCCCATGAAACACACCAGTCCATGGGGTAGGCCCGCACGGAAAACCATGCGGACCCATAGCAGACGCGGAACCGTGGCCAGACACGGGCACCAACGGCACCCCACATCTGACCGCCGGACCAGGCGAGATAGGTGAGTACCACGCCTGGCCCGGCACACCCGTCACCATGTCGGCTGGCGTCAAACCAACCGTCACGGGACTGGTGTCTGGTACCAAATTGGCCTCAACGACAGGCGGAGCCGCTGCCCTGGCTTGCGCCAAGCCAGACAGATGGAGGACAGTTCTCATAGTTCTTGAGAAGTCATTTAAAGAAAAGTGACGGCCGGATGCCGGACAGTCGCCATGGCATACACACACTTGGCTACTCTGGCCAGGTGAGCTAAAATTGATGGTTGTGAAGAGAAGTTCTGGAGCCTGACACACTATGGTCAGTCTATTCAGATTTGGTGGAACTCTGTTAAGCAGTGGTCAAAATGGTAAACGGAAGAATCAATTTGACAATTTATGGTAAATATGTAATAAACTCTACGATTTTCACCCAAACAAATTGAGAAATCAAAATTTTGAATGGAAGTTATAGAACAGATAACCATAGAATACTTTCAACCAAATTTAGTTGCAATCTGTCAAATTGTTACGGTGATGCGACTTGACAGATGGCCTGGGCATAAGCTCACTTGGTTCTTCTGGCCAGATGAGTTAACAATTCATTAAAATGACAAAACATGTGCTTAATTACTGTAAATTTGTGTGCATGCATGTGTGTGTGTAAATACAATAGTCACTGACTTCGGCGGACAACATGGCTTCAGTGTTGAAAACTTATATCTTTTACTATTGAGTAAATAATCTTGAATCTAGTGACATCAGTTTCCCTGATGTTTTTATGCCCCATTGACAATGCCTTAGTTGCATTGGCGCGTACAGACCACCATGTATCCGACAAATGATGAAGACCAAGCACATACACATTTCTAATGAAGAAACGTCAACATAACAGGTCATTGCCATGTTAATCCAGAGAACTTGAACAGCTGTTGAATATGACCAACGTGACTTCTTCAACAGTACTCTACTGTACAATGCTCAAATAAATTTAATGAATGTGATACATGGAATGGATTTTTCTGGTTTTAGCTATGCCCCGCCCATCTCTAGCTAAGCTCCACCCACACCTCCCTCGAGTTGGGATCGATCGATTTCTAAACTCCTTGACTATCAATTTCCAGAAAACTATACATATAAGCTGTTGAATATTTTGAAACTAATTAGACTGGGTGTGACCAATGTGACTTCTTCAACAGAGTGCTCTACTGTACAATGCTCAAATAAATTTAAAGCGATGCTAATCTCATCTCAAATGTTGTATTGCACCGATAGAATATGGTTTATAGATTCCATATCATTCATATCCTGTCACATTCCCTGATCTGTATCGCAATTATCTGTTTTGTAATATCGAGTAAATGTTGAATTGTGATCGACACCATTTTGTCTCCAAGCTATTGTGTGTGATGTCATGTAAGCTCCAATGCATCACATTCATCATTATGTAATGCTCATCCCATTGAATATTTTGAAACTAATTTGACAGGAATTTGTTGCTGCCTATGGCAGCAACAGCTTCCAGTCAAATTAGTTTCAAAATATTCAACAGCTTACCTGTATGACTGCTTTTATACCACATTGCCAAACTATAGGCTGGCACCTCTATGACTAAGCGTATATACCGAGTCAGACACACTAGGGTTTTTCTGATTGGTTGAAAAGTAAATCATGACACCCCTCATAGGGTGTAGAAATGTACCAACATTTAACTACTAAATCTTGAATATTTTTCCTTAGCGGCGTGATAAAACGCTTACCTGGATAGTTTATGGCCGGCGTGTTAGATCACCTGAATAGCTATCAAGAGATGTGATTAGTTATCCTTTAATGAATGTGTGACACATGCAATGAACCTTTCCGATTTTAGCTATGCCCTGCCCATCTCTAGCTAAGCTCCACCCACACCTCGCTCGAGTTGGGATCGATCGATCTCTGCACACCCTGACTATCAATTTAAAAAAACAACCCACAGGTAAGCTGTTGAATATTTTGAAACTAATTTGATTGGTGCTGTTGCTGCCTAAGGCGGCAAGTTAAATTAATTTCAAAATATTCAACAGTATGTTTATTAAATAGCAAAGAATTACAGACACAATTCATACATGTCGGATTATTTGAAATTTGATGATGGTCTATATGGAACCCTTTGTGACATGATTGTGACATCATCATACATGCGCTGAACTGATTATGATGTCATACTAGGTCAGATGATGGAAGGATACTCTGGAATGGTGAATTGAAATGGCTAATAGCTCACATTCCTGCATATATCTGTCCATTGTCAATGGACCGTTCTAGTTTTAGCCATGCCCTGTCCATCTCTAGCTAAGCTCCACCCACACCTAGCTTGTATTGGGATCGATCGATTCCTGAATGACCAGACCATCTATTTCCAGAAAACTATACAGGTAAGCTGTTTAATATTTTGAAACTAATTTGACTGCTTAAATTAGTTTCAAAATATTATTCAGCAGCGTGTTTATTACATATTAAACACATACAATTCGTACAACAATGCTTAATCCGTCATCAATGGACCTTTCCATTTTTAGCTATGCCCCGCCCATCACTAGCTAAGCTCCACCCACACCTCGCCGTGTTGGGATTGATCGATCCGCAAGTGCCCTAGCTATAAATTTCCTGAAAACTATACAGGGAAGCTGTTGAATATTTTGTAACTAATTTGACTGGGTGCTGTTACAGCGCCCTGTTAAATTAGTTTCAAAATATTCAACAGAATATTTATTAAATAGTAAAAGCAAACAATTTGTACAACAACGTATAGACCGTCATCAAATATGCGTTCGTGACGTACTCATCGACGTCATTCATTATGATGTCATTGTACACACCACACAGTTCATTATGACGTCATATGACGGGTGGGTACTCTGGGAAGGTGAATTAAGTGTTGGTTACAAACGTAGTCATACATGATGTAATTGATTATGGAGTCATCCTTCACGTCACTTAGTTGATTATGACAGCATATAATCGATGGATAAACTGGAATCCTTCATTATTCCAAGATGGTTTTCATTGTTAGCGGAGCCAACTTGTAACAGGGAGATTACGTCATGTACCTAAAAACTAGGTGATGCAATATTCCCGTCAGACCAATCAGGCTCTCTTCAAACAACTTGGTTGCCTTAAATTATTTTCTCGTCCATTCTCACATGAATGCAGAAATCCGATCTGTTACTCATGCATACGACGTAATAATCAATTATGTCACATGTCGGCTGACATCGCAATCAAAATGTGTAATGAATGACGTATCTAGGTCCATCAGGAACATAAAATAGTCCATCAACTCTACAAATTGTATATCTTTACTATATAAAACAATCTGTTGAATATTTTGAAAGTAATTTGACTGGGCACTGTTGTTGCTTACCTATAGTTACCTTGAAAATAGGATTCCAGCAAATAAAACTAATCAATATTTAACAATCATAAGGTACGCAATGGACCTTTCCAGTTTTAGCTATGCCCCGCCCATCTCTAGCTATGCCCCGCCCATCTCTAGCTATGCCCCGCCCATCTCTAGCTATGACCCGCCCATCTATGGCTAAGCTCCAACAACACCTCGCTCGTGTTTGAATTGATAAACCTCTGAACTCCCTGACTATCAATTTCCAGAAAAGTATTCAGGTAAGTTAATGGATATTTTGAAATTAATTTGAGTGGGCGCTGTTTATTAAATAGTATAGCCATACATTCAGACTATTAAGAGTTAAAGACGGGTAATGATTATGATGTCATCCTGCATACCGCTTAGCTGATTATGACATGAGCTGATAGATGGATACTCTGGAAAGGTAAATTTCAATGGATCCTTTGAAACTCTTCACAAAACATTTGGGAGTCCTAAGCTGCGCTATCATCTATGGGAGTATATACCTCAGATATCCCAAACAGGATCGTTGGGAATTCACTGTTTGAATCCGTATGACCAGTGGACACTTGCTGTTAGATCAAGTGGGAAATCCGCCCATTCATTCTTAAGAATAAGTTGTTAAAGGACAAGTCAATTTATCAACAAGTACAATGACAAACCATAGATTATTAGTTATATATTTGTACTTTATCATACATACAATCAGAGAAAAACAGTAATCTTTCTACAGAGCTTATCATACGACACAATAATCCGCTATATATAGCTGAATATATTACACACTATATATGAAATCTCCTCGTTAAAATAGTATACAGTAAATTATAACTGAGTGCTAACAATGTGGCGTGTATACAGGTACAAACAAACAAAGTAAAGCCTGCTTTCCATAAAATCTGAGCAGCTTTTGGTTGGTTACAGATTTTATGGGAATACAATTTACAAATTGTCGCGGATTATCTGTGCCTGATCGGATTATCTGTGCCTGATCGGGGAGAAATCAGGAGTTCTCGATTTGTTGCAAACTATCTGTGACAGTCTGCGGTGTTTTTCCAAATGAGAACACTGCGGCCGATTGTCTGCAAGGAAATTCTCTCGCAGAATGCAATACACATATTAGAAAATTCTCCACCAGACTTTATGAAAATATAAAATCGGCTACCTGTGACAGATTATATACGACAATCTGTGAACAACGCAGATCGCTTATAACTGATTCCAAATTCTATTGGAGCAGAATCAGTTCCCTGTCCCAGCAACAGCCGTGAATCAAATACAACTTGTTAACCCTTTAACACTCATATCAGCCAAAAACAGTATCTGCAGTGGTATTGAGAAATGTCCATTTGCAGACCAAGAGACCATTTAAAAACATTTACCACTGGAATGACTGGTTCGATAACAGAGCCAGTCATTCCAGTGGTGAATTTTCAAAAATAGTCTTCTCTTGGTCTGCAAATGGACATTTTCTATGAGAAGATTCAAATTTTATTGAATAAATTCGACGGTTAAAGGGTTAAGGCCCATTCAGACCACATAAACATGCTCAAATCACTAGGACATACCATACCTGCAACATTTTTGTAGATAAAGTTCTCATATATTGATAAAAGATACAAATCCTAGCTAAATTTAGGACTATTTTTAGGTTATTGGCACTTGACTAACTAGGACTGTAGCTGCCATCTTAGATACATATTTGCTGGCGCCATTACTTAATATTCTATTGAATTTTGTCAGTGCACAATTTGTTGGTGAAAAGAAATGCTAATGATAGTCATTATTTTGCTGGCTTCCGCAATAAGAGCATTGTAAGTGCAAAGACTAGTTCAATACTGTTTGTATATTTCCTATGAGGCAAGTGAAAACAAATATATTTATAACAAGTATAGTTTACTGAAAACTGTTGCAGTCATAGGCAGCAACAACTTTCCCTCAGATTGTTGTTAAAATAATCAGCTGACAATACAATTGTTACTAGGTAAAGATTTGATCATGTTGGCTGAAAATCGTTGACGCAATAATTTTCAATCAAATTGTTGTAAAAATAAGACTTGCTGAAAATATGTTGAGCAACTTTATTGAGTGTCATTGCTGACCAAGGCAGCAACAGCGTTGTCAACATTTTCTCAGAATAATCAGCAGGATTTGTATTTTGTTAGCTAACAAGCGCATGTAGAACTAGATAGGCCTATATGATATAGTGAATCGAGACCCAGTGTCAGATATGCTTCTGTTCATTTCATTCTTAATCAGGAGGGCAAGTGTATTATTCTATTCACTGTATGCCAGTCAGAGGAAATCATGCACATACTGGTGACTGCATGATCTTTGCAAACATATTTTAGACTGGAATAGGCATACAATATGTATGTATGATTACTGTATTCTGCGGCTGTAGTAGTAGAAACATCCTACAGCTGCAATCAGTCCTTCTCTGCTTTTGCCCACTGCGTCGTGTCCTCAGCTAAAATCCTTAGCTTTTTCAGGTGCATTCTTGATTTGAGTGTACCCCTCTCCTGGCTCTGTATTTGCTGGCTCCACGTAGGGCAAATTCCAAGGCTCTCTGTGCTGGTGTCTCTTCTGGCATCCTTAGCACATGACCAACCATCTTTGCTGGGCGACTTTTACAAACAGCGCCAATGTATAACACATCTTGTATAGTGTATCATTGGAAATTATGCTGCCAGGTGTGTAGGTGTTTGCGGTGGCAGGCATCAAGTTTGTCCAGAGCTGCCTTTGGAGCTGCCAAGCTGTTACAGTTATACAGCATCAAAGATATGCAGGTGCATTGTATAAACGTATTATTTTAGTCAAGGCCATCTTTGATCTACAAATCCATATAATGTAGGCCTCACTAATCGAGTATGCACTTGCTAGCTACGAAACAGACCGACTGCTGATTATTCAGAGACAAATTTGACAAAGTTATTGCTGCCTTAGTCAGCTATAACTGTCAATAAAGTTGCTTGAAATATTTTCTGCAAATCTTGCAACATTGACTGCCATGCTGATTATTTTTGAGAACAATTTGATTGAACGTCGTAGCATCAACAATTTTCAGCCAAATTGTTATCAAATCATTACCTAGTGACATTTGTCTTATCAGCTGATGATTTTGACAACAATTTGATGGAAAGCTGTTGTTGCCATCGGCAGAAACAGTCTTCAGTAAACATGTTATAAATATATATGTTTTCACTTGCACCATAGGAAATGTACAACTATTATTGAACTAGGGCGTGCACTTAAAAACACGCTTACCAAGGAAGCCAGCAGAAGAATGACTCGCATTCGTATTACGAATATGGTTTACCAACAATTGCGCAATGGCGAATACAAGAATCTAACACAATGGTGCCAGCAAATGCCTATCTAAAATGGCGGCTACACTCATAGTTAGTTAATGTGTCCATAAAGCAACAAATAGTCCTAAATATAATTAGGATATGTATCTTTTATCAATATATGAGAACTTTAAAATGCTTTTAACAGTATCGCGCAAGTCATAGTATCTTTCATGGTTAATGGGTTGGTGAAGATTATCTCTCTTAATCCTTTCAAGGACAAATCCTGAAAAAAGTATTCTTTATGATATTAAACTTATTCTGTTGGATATTTTGAAATTAATTCAACTGGAAACCATTGCTAATGGTTTCCAGTCCAGTTACTTTCAAAATATTCAAGTTTTACTGTATGGTTGCCTTGAAAATGAGATACACGGAATTCATTGTTGAAAGGGTGAAGCCGAGTTCCTATAAAACCTGTGAAAACCCATTCAGACCGCAACGCATGCGGCCCGACAAATGCATATAGACACATCCGACTTGAGAAAATAGCATTCAGACCAAGTGCGTACACGATCCAACATGTAATCATGACAACATTAACAACGTGGGATACGTACAGTGAAAGGTCACACAATTCTGTCCAATTGGCTAGGTTCAGGATTTGTCGCTGAAAGGATTAAGAGAGATAATCTTCACCAACCCATCAACCATGAAAGAAACAATAGAATAAACTGTGAAATCTGTTGAAATGACCACCTGCCATTTGGGGACAAAACATGTAGTTCTTTAATCCTTTGATAGTCAATCCAGGCTAAATCTAGGCTAAAACCGCCTCTGTAGTCGCCCTGAGGAATGTTCCAGCGCAAGCCAAGAGCAGACTTTGAAAATAAAACACTGCAATAAATGACTCGATATCTGAGCCAGTCATTCCAGTATTAAGTTGTCAATAAAGTCTTCTCTTGGTCTGCAAGAAAAAACTTCAAATTCTTTTGACCATTACCTATTTGATGGACATGCTGGTCCAGCGAGTTCCGCAATGGTCTTGAGAAATGTTTATTTGCAGGACAAGAGAAAGCTTTTTTGTGAATTTCAATCATTACGCTACATATTAATTGGCCCACGGCAGCCATATTTTTTTACGTATCACGTTCTATTGAACAAAGTTGAATGTCCTTCAGTTCCCAATCATCTCCTAAATTTTGGCCCGAACCATTCAGCGCATCGGAGGTCATTTTCGTGAAAACTAGGTCATCCAAGATGACCATTAAACTATTTGGCCAATCAAGTTCCCGCGAACAAACTTGGTCAGCCCTTGCTTTAGATGATACTTCATAAGTTTTGAATTGATCCCACAGCAGTTTAGATTTTTTTTTTAAATCGGCTAAAATTCAAGTTGCCCGCCGGCCAAATTGGCCGATCGGCATCGTTTGAACATACTTGAATCTCTATGTACTACGGATGCTTCCTGCCACATATAATTCAAATCGGCTAAGTGGTTCTTGAGTTGTTTAAAGGAAAAGTTGACAGATGACGGATGGACGGACACAAGACGGACAATTGCCATGGCATAAGCGCACTTGGCCTTTCAAGCCAGGCGAGCTAATAAGTAGGAATAATTTACTTTTGTTCAAAAGGCTTGGCTTAACGAAAAAGCGCCACAAATGAGTGACCAATCAGATATTATATGAGCAGGTGTGTGTATATAATTGTAACGAGTGACCAATCAGAGATTAGATAAGCAGATGTGCCCGTACATTGTAGCAAGTGACCAATCAGATATTATATGAGCAGGTGTGTGTATATAATTGTAGCAAGTGACCAATCTGATATTAGATAAGCAGATGTGCGTGTATATTGCATTGAGTGAACAATCAGACATTACTCTCCAATGCTTCAGATAATATTACATCACTAATGGGTATATACCCTCTGTAAACGATCGACACATATTAATTCTGATTACATTTGATCTAGGCAAGAAAAAATTGCCAAGCGAAAGGATTTTAAAACAAGAAAAAATAGTGATAGATTTACAAGTGGTGAAATATATGGATTACCGAGGCCTTTTGTGCGTGCGTGTGTGTGTGCGCGTGCATGTAACAGTGGGTATGAATGCCTATGGATACATGGGTAGGATTGCATATGGATGCGTAAGCGAAACCACCCCTTGTCCGGGAATCCAAAAGCAACCACAAGTTTGTTACTTAGAAAATGTTCTATTGTAACCCACTTGTATTAAGCCATTGCCTGTGTTTTGGGACCAGCACCGTTAGTGCGCCATAAAATGTGTTTTCAAGGGCAATAGAGCTGCATCATACATCAGAAAGTGGAAAAGAGGGGATGACACCATTAAGTATATGGATGGTGCTGTACTCAAATATCACATGACATTACTGGTGTCACTTTGGTGATCGGTTAAATAATATTTAACTTGCTTAGTTAATTAACTAATAAAACAATGATAAATAAATCAAGTAGTTAATTACTGTCGCAACTACGCAGATTATATGCATTCATACATCTGTGAGTGTTCTGAGTTGGCGACTATATATTATAATACAGCAATTTGTGCATGTGTAAGCAAAGCAATCAAAAAATGAAAACAAGATTACAAAGTTAACCGCATTCAGAGTAAGGGCGTAAATTATCTCGGAGTCGTTTCAAAGTGTCTACTTATTAATCCAGAGCGAGGTAACAATATATGTTTGTACTTAGCAGAAAGCTAAAGGGGGTGACCAATCAGCGTGATTGATACCAATAGGGCCCATAGTGTGTAACTGATGGATCCAGTCAGATTCTCAGTCCTTACGGAAGGGTGTGTTTCTCTTGCATTCAGGGTCATGTGGTAGAACCTCTATTATGTGATACTGGACACATGTGTGACTGTGTCCCGGGCAGGTAAAATGTTTTGCCACTGATGTGTCTTTGTTATGTTTTATGTTCCTGAGATGCGTATCAGGAATTCTCGGAAGGTTTCTCCGACATATTGTTTTTTGCATCTAGAACAGGTAAGTAAATGTAACAATATATTTAGATTTAAGGGCATAGCAGTTTCTAAACTTAAAGTATGGAAAAAAATGACATTACCTTGGTTGAGCCACAAGCCAGCAATGACATGCAAATTATAGAATCCCTAATGACTAAGCTCTGGCTATTACCTGTCAGATCCAGCTTTTACTTATTATATGAGCAAATTATGAACTATCATTACTACACAGTGATGTTACATGACTTAAATGTCTACCTACAGCGAATAATTTCAAACAGCAAACTGATTTAATTATAATGTGCAGGCCAACGGATGAATATGATCTGTCAATCAAGTAGATGACATCATAATCAATGACACCAGATGTAGGATGCTGTCACCCAGAATTGACAGAAACAATTCATCCGCCAAGTAACTCTTTGATGGATTTATTATTAAATAAAGATTCTGTTGAAATTTTGAAACTAATTTCACTGACCACTGTTGCTTAAGCACACCCAGTCACATTATTTTCAAAACATTCAACAGTTTACCTGTATAGGTACCGCGCTATTGGTATTCTGGGAATTCAGTCTTCGATCGGTCCCAACACGGGCAAGGCCTGGGCGGAGCTTAGCTATAAATGGGCGTGGCATAGATAAAATTGGATTCATCCATTGATAACGTACAACTTGAAACTTAAAATTGCAGTAATTTACTCACTTCATTGATTAAATTCAATTTAAATAATTCAATAAAATGTTGCCAGTATTCAGAAAGCCTTGGAATGGACATTTCCGGTTTTAGCTATGCCCCACCCATCTCTGCTAAGCTCCACCCACACCTCACTCATGTTGGAATCGATTGATCTCTGAACACCGTGACTATTAATTTCAAAAAAACTACACGGGTAAGCTATTGAATATTTTGAAACTAATTTGACTGGTCCAGGCAAATTAGTTTCAAAATATTCAACAGCATGTTTCTTAAATAGCAAAGAATTACAAAGACATACAATTTATACAACGCGTCAGACTCTTAGATTTGATGACAGTCTATATGGAACCCTTTGTGACGTAATGATTATGACGGCATCATACATTTTACTCGCGCAGAGCTGATTATGACATCATACGAGGTCAGATGATGGATGGATACTCTGGAAGGGTGAATTAGCTGTACTTGGTGCTGATATCTACAAAGCTCGTAGAAGACATCCCTGCACTGGGACACTGACAATCAAGACGAACCTGAGTGAGCTAAGGACTCGCGCCGAGGACAAGAAATAATGGACATGGAAGGACTGACTGAACTACAGGTGTTTTCATAGTATTGCAGCTGCAGAATACAGTATATATATCGTTATCATCATCAATAATCATCATTATCATCTCATCATCATTATCATCCCATCATCCTTATCTTCATCATCATCATATTATCATTATCATCCCCTCATCCTTATCATAACTATAAATGTTAACCAAATGTATAATTTCAATGGACCTTTCCAGTTTTAGATATGCCCCGCCCATCTCCAGCTAGGCTCCACCCATACCATCGCTTGTGTTGGGATCGATCGATCTCTGAACTTCCTGACTATCGATTTTCAGAAAACAATTCAGGTAAGTTGTTGATTATTTTGAAACTAATTTGACTGGGTGCCGATGTAATGATTATGATGTCATCCTACACACCGTTTAGCTGACTATAATGTCATACGACATCATTACTCTGGAAAGATCAACTGCACAAACATTTCTTTTATAATCATGGCACTGGTGATAAAATGGAGGGATCCAATCCATCACTCAATTATATGATGTCATAATCAATTACATCACATGTAGGCTGACATCACAATCATCGTGACGTAGTATAACGCCATGATGAATCTCGAAAAGTCTGCCAAGTGTACAAATTCTATGTCTTTGATGAAGTTACAATTTAATAAACATTCTCTTGGATATTTTGAAACTAATTTGACTGGGAGATGTTGCTGCCATATAGACAGGCAACAGATGACACCAACAGCGTCCAGTCAAATTAGTCTCACAATATTCAAAAGCTTTCCTGTATAGTTAGCTTTTAAATTGCGATTCTGGGAATTCAGGATTAAAGTATGATTCCAACACTCATAACGTGGGCGGAGCTTAGCTAAACATGGGCGGAGCTTAGCTAGACATGGGCGGGGCATAGCTCGAAATTGGCGGGCCATAGCTAGAAATGGATCCCTCCATTAGAAAAGTATTTCTATAAATAATCATGGCACTTTCTATAAATAATCATGGCACTTGTGACAGTTTTTTCATGCTGCGAAAGATGACATATTGCTTGTAGATCATTACTGTTGTGCTGTGATCAAATGTACAAGAAACATTATTAACCCTTTAGTGGTCAAATTTTCTCAAGAAAATTTTATTATTTGCTAATTGAATGTCTATTTACAGGCCAAGAATCAAATTTTTGAAAATTTATCACTGGAATGACTGGCTCTGTTATCGAACCAGTCTTTCCAGTGGTAAATTTTCAAAAATTGTATTCTCATGGCCTATAAATGGACATTCTACAAGACCATAATAGAGGGTGGTTTTGGCCGGTATGACCATTAAAGGGTTAATGGAGGAATCCAGTTTTAGCTATGCCCTGCCCATCTCTAGCTAAGCTCCACCCACACTCTGCCCATGTTGGGATCAATCATTCCCTGCACTCGCTGAATCTCAATTTCCAGAAAAATATACAGCTAAGCTGTTGAATATTTTGAAACTAATCTGACTGGCTACTGTTGTTACTGTCATATGCCCAGTCACATAAATTAGTTTCAAAATATTCAACAGAATGTTTATTAAACAGTAGACATACAATTCGGACAACGTGACGGACCATTAAGCATCTAAGACCGACTTAAATACGTCATTCATGGCGTAATTGATTAGTGATCGATAAACTGGATTCCTCCATTAACTGGACAAGCTCATGACTAATTAATTCAAGTTAACCCTTCTTGTGTCAACAGCACCTCAGAGCGCTCGAAAGCCTTCTTGTGTCAACAGCACCTCCGAGCGCTCAAAAGCCTACTTGTGTCAACAGCACCTCCGAGCGCTCAAAAGCCTACTTGTGTCAACAGCACCTCCGAGCGCTCAAAAGCCTACTTGTGTCAACAGCACCTCCGAGCGCTCAAAAGCCTACTTGTGTCAACAGCACCTCCGAGCGCTCAAAAGCCTTCTTGTGTCAACAGCACCTCCGAGCGCTCAAAAGCCTTCTTGTGTCAACAGCACCTCCGAGCGCTCAAAAGCCTACTTGTGTCAACAGCACCTCCGAGCGCTCAAAAGCCTTCTTGTGTCAACAGCACCTCCGAGCGCTCAAAAGCCTACTTAAATCAATTAACACTTTAATGGTCAAGATTTTTCAACAGAATTATGATTTTTGCAGGATGACTATTTTTTTGGTAAATTTACAAAAATATCTTTCTGTTGGCCTGCAAACTGAACGTAAATTTCTCATGACGACTGCAGAGTCCGTTTTGGCCGGCTTGACCATCAAAGAGTCAATGATTAAGAAAATTCCAGTTTAGCCAGTGTCCATTTGTAGGCCAAGCGAAGTATTTCTGAAAATTTACCACTGGAATGCCTGGCTCAGTGGTAAATTGTTAACATTCCTCTTCTTCCGGTCTGCAAATGGACAATCCTCAAGACAACTGCAGCGTCCATTCTTGACCATTAAAGGGTTAAGTTGACACCAGAGGGATTAAACAATCTATTTACTCAATCCTTGACCTGCCTATATGCATGGTCATGAATTTTATAGTTCAGCTGCCTTTAGAATAGCATATGACAGTAACCCCTTATCACTCAATAATAATGATGAATTCTGTGTATAATACATGTATCTCAATCTACACCAGTGCATTGAAACATGAATACGGCATCCTCAATTAACCTTTAACCCTCCATTTTGTTCAAGAAAATTTTTTCATAGAAAATGTCTATTTGCAGACCAAGAGAAGACTATTTTTGAAAATTTACCCCTGGAATGACTGGCTTGATAACCGAGCCAGTCATTCCAGTGATAAGCTTTCGAAAACAGTCTTCTCTTGTTCTGAAAATGAACATATTCTATGAGAAAATTAAAATTTTCTACCTGTAGATTTCCCTGGGAGAATTTATTAACAAGGAAATCTAATGGAGGAATCCAGTTTTAGCTTTGCAGACCAAGAAACCTATTTTTCAAAATTTACTCTGGACTGACCGGCTCGGTTATCAAGCCAGTCATCCCAGCGATAAATTTTCATAAATACTCTGCTCTTGGTCTGCAAATGGACATTTCCCCAAGACCACTGCAGAAGCCGTTTTTGGCTGATATGAGTGTTAAAGGGTTATGCTCTAACCACGCTTTGCCCATGTTGGGATCGATTAATCCCTGCACTCCCTGAATCTCAAGTACCAGAAAACTATACAGGTAACCTGTTGAATATTTTGAAACTAATTGACTGCATGCTGTTGCTTCATAATAAGTTTCAAGATATTCAACAGAATGTTTATTAAATAGTAGACATACAATTCGTACAACAACGCCTAGTTAATTATCAATTAAGCGTTTCTGACGAACCTAGCTACATCATTATGATGCAATTGATTATGACATCGTCCTACAAGTCACATTGTTGATTATGACGTTATATGATTGATGGATAAACTGGAATCCTCCGCTCCATCACCCGTTTTCAATGTGATGTCACACAAATATATACACAATTAAATTGTGATTAACATCGTGATCGCTTACAGTACCATATGAGCAACTATAAGCAGTGTGGTCTGTGTGCCACTAATCATCCATACCAGATTCTTCTTTACTAAACCTGTGATAAATTAACCCTCACAACTCTGATGTTAAAATTTTACATGTTCAAATTAAATTAAAAGATGAACTGGTCTTCATTTTTCAACAAAATTTGCTGGAAGGTGTTGCTACCTATGACACAGAAATAATGTCCACCAAAATTGTTAAAAAATGTTTCTTTGCTATTGACACGGTAAAAGATAGAATGTTGACATCAGAGTGGTAGGGGTTAAACATGAATTCTGAACTTGCTCAATGACCTCTATATATTATACAATATAGATATAACTTGGGTTAAGCAATTAATGGTCAAGTCAGCCAAAATCTGCAGTGGTCCTGATAAGGTTATTTTTGGAAATTTACCGCTGGAATGTCTGGCTCGATAAGATAGCCAGTCATTTCAGCAATAAATTTCGACCTCTGACTGCGTGCAAATGGACACTGATTAACTCTTTAATGGTCAAATTTGCTCAAGAAAATTTAAATATTTGCTTATTGAATGTCCACTTACAGGCCATGAGGATATTTTTGAAAATTTATGACTGGAATGACTCGCTCGGTTATCGAGCCAGGCATTTCAGTGGTATATTTTCAAAAATAGTCTTTTCTTGGCCTGCAAACGGACCTTCCTCATGACCACTGGAGAGGCAGGTTTTGGCCGGCCTGACCACTAAATGGTTAAAGTAAACATTTTTATTTTCTTGACAAATCTTGGCTGTTAAAGGATAAATAATTTTGAAATCAGCAATGACATTCGACATTTAGTTAAACTGTTTTCCAAATAATCATCATATCTCTCTTTGAATAACGATATTTACAAATTCAAAGTGATTTGTAGTAATAGTTTGTGGATATCACTACAGCATAGCAAAGAAATAACTTTCTAAAATTTTTGGAACAAAAGCAGACGCATGTCAGTTCCAGGTGACCTTTGACCACGGTGTAAGAAATGTTGTGTTGAATACTTTGAACAGAATGGTATTAGAAGACATTGCTGTTAGGCAGCAGCAATGAATTCAAATCTAATGGAGGATTCCAGTTTTTCAGTCAACCACATGATGTCATAATCGTGACGAATAGGATGACATCATAATCAATTACGTTTTTCACAAACGTTTAATTGATGGCGGACTAAGCATTGCTATATGAATTGTTTGTCTTTACCTTCTAATAAACAATCTGTTGAATATTTTGATAATAAGTAATTTGACTGGGCACTGTTGTAAATTAGTTTCGAAATATTCAACAGCTTACCAGCTTAGTTTTCTAGAAATTGAGATTCAGGGAGTGCAGGGATCGATCTACTCCAACGTGGGTGGATATTAGCTAAAGATAGGCGGGGTATCGCTATAACTGGATTCCTCCATTATGTTCAATACATTCAACAGTATGTGTTGAGTTATTTCTGAACTGTACTGTATCTCTCAAACGTATTTTATTCACAAATAATAATGACTTTATACGTAGATATTACATTACAAACTAAACATAACAATTATGTAATTTACTGTTGTGTTTCCAATTGAGATCACAAAGTATTGGCTTAATTCAACTATATAACAATTTTAGAAGGGATATTGTTTCGGGTTCCTTTGGCAAATTTGCCACAATTTGACTTTACAAATATGTATGTGCGATTAAAATCCTATAATGCACTATAAATGACTCACATGAATTTCCTCCCTTACTACACATGAAAAATAATAGAGGAACCCACTTCTGGCTATGGCCCGCCCGCTTCTGGCTATGGCCCGCCCACTTCTGGCTATGGCCCGCCCACTTCTGGCTATGGCCCACCCACTACTGGCTATGACCAGCCCACTTCTGGCTATGGCCGCCCCACTTCTGGCTATGGCCAGCCACTTCTGGCTATGGCCCGCTCACTTCAGACTATGGCCCGCTCACTTCAGGCTATGGCCTGCCCACTTCTGGCTATGGCCCGCCCACTTCAGGCTATGGCCCACCTACTTCTGGCTATGACCTTCCCACTTCTGGCTATGGCCCGCTCACTTCAGGCTATGGCCGGCCCACTTCTGGCTATGGCCGGCCCACTTCTGGCTATGGCCCGCCCACTTCTGGCTATGGCCCGCCCACTTCTGGCTATGGCCCGCCCACTTCAGGCTATGGCCCGCCCACTTCTGGCTATGGCCCGCCCACTTCTGGCTATGACCGGCCCACTTCTGGCTATGGCCAGCCCACTTCTGGTTATGGCCGCCACTCCTGGCTATGGCCCGCCCACCTCAGGCTATGGCCCGCCTACTTCTGGCTATGACCTTCCCACTTCTGGCTATGGCCCGCTCACTTCAGGCTATGGCCCGCCCACTTCCGGCTATGGCCCGCCCACTTCTGGCTATGGCCTGCCCACTTCTGGCTATGGCCTGCCCACTTCTGGCTAAGGCCCGCCCACTTCTGGCTATGGCCCGCCCACTTCTGGCTATGGCCCGCCCACTTCTGGCTATGGCCCGCCCACTTCTGGCTATGGCCCTCCCACTTCTGGCTATGGCCCGCCCACTTCTGGCTATGGCCCGCCCACTTCAAGCTATGGCCCGCCCATTTCTGGCTATGGCCCGCCCACTTCTGGCTATGACCCACCCACTTCTGGCTATGGCCCGCCCACTTCTGGCTATGGCCCGCCCACTTCTGGCTATGACCGGCCCACTTCTGGCTATGGCCAGCCCACTTCTGGTTATGGCCGCCACTCCTGGCTATGGCCCGCCCACTTCAGGCTATGGCCCACCTACTTCTGGCTATGACCTTCCCACTTCTGGCTATGGCCCGCTCACTTCAGGCTATGGCCCGCCCACTTCCGGCTATGGCCCGCCCACTTCTGGCTATGGCCCGCCCACTTCTGGCTATGGCCTGCCCACTTCTGGCTAAGGCCCGCCCACTTCTGGCTATGGCCCACCCACTTCTGGCTATGGCCCTCCCACTTCTGGCTATGACCCGCCCACTTCTGGCTATGGCCCGCCCACTTCTGGCTATGGCCCACCACTTCTGGCTATGGCCCGCCCACTTCTGGCTATGGCCCGCCCACTTCTGACAATTTGACCAAGTCCTGTATCGCATTCCTCAAACACATTTAGGGGTTTTATTGTCATTTTCTAGTGAACACAAGGTACATTAGAATGGTCACAGCATCAACACGATATTCTACAAAATATCAATGTTCAAACTTGAATTGATTTTGCAGGTCATAGATAAATACTAGTCTTCATCTTTAAAATATGAATAACATATAGTGTTCTCAAATCTGAAACATCCTCTCCAGTAATGCAGTGGCAGTCACACTGCTTGAGAGCTCCAAAAACCTGTCTTAACCATTACCACACTGATGTTAAATTTTAAATTTTCAAATTAAATTAAATTAAAGAATGAACTGGTGTTCATTTTTCAACAAATTTGGTGGAAGATGTTGCTGTCCGCCCACCCAAATTGTTGAAAAATGTACACCAGTTTCTTTACTATTAGTGAGTAGTGACTATTAGTTCTCTTAGTAAGATCAGAGTGGTAAGCTTTTTTAACCTTTTAGCCATCGAATTTGTTCATGAAAATTTAAATTTTCTCATAGAAAATGTCCATTTGCAGACCAAAAGAAGACTTTTCTTGAAAATTTATCGCTGGAATGACTGGCTCGATTATCGAGCCAGTCATTCCAGCGATAAATTTTCAAAAATAGTCTTCTCTTGGTCTGCAAATGTACATTTCTCAAGACCATTGGAGAGGCGATTTTGGGCGGATATGTGGGTTAAAGAGTTAAGGCATGGAGATCATAACCAGTACATACCTAAGGGAAACGATTTGTAATTTTTTAACGGAAATATATGAGGCCGGATTTATAAGTTAAACTTCTCTTGTGCCGTGCCAGCTAAATCTGCCTGAAAATGACAGAGTCCACTATACAAATCAAGCTGTCATCATTAGCGTGACGTGACAAAAAGTTTGACTAACAAAACAGGCCTTAATGACTCATTTTAAATACATGTAACGATTCAATAATTTACCCAAATTTATGAATCTAATGGAGTTGGATTCTCACATTATTCTGAAGAACTGAATATCTATATTCAGTTGATCTTTTCAAATTTGTATATATACATGTACATCGTATCCCTACATGTAATTAACCCGTCAATAAAAGGGACTCAACCGGCAAGATGAGCTCATATAGGGACAGTGGTTTTCTGTTTCAACATTTGCCATTTTCCGTCTCAGAAAATTTCTGATTCCGTTTCACAAACTTACATCATCTAAGCTCCATGTACACTTAACTCTTTAACACTCAAACCAGTCAAAAGCGGCTTCTGTAGTAGTCTTGAGAAACATCCAGTTACAGACTAAAAGATGACTAATTTTGAAAATTTACAACTGGAATGACTGGCTCGATAAATGAGCCAGTCATTCCAGTGGTAAAAAAACAACCCCGGCTTCTGTAGTAGTCTTGAGAAACGTCCATTTACAGACTAAAAGATGACTAATTTTGAAAATTTACAACTGGAATGACTGGCCCAATAAACAAGCCGGTCATTCCAGTGGTAAAAAAAAAAGATTTCCAAAAAATTGTCTTCTTTTGGTCTGCAAATAAAAAAAGAATGAAATTTTTTTGAACAAATTTAAGGCTTAAAGGGTTAACAACGTACACAAAACACACAAATTTGTGTCGTGCAAAATGTGTTATTAGTCTACATAGACACTACACCATCAGGCTGGGGAAGATATGAGTGGATAATAGTTTACAATTGTACACATTCTGGAGGAACATGCCTTTAACATGTTAATTTCTGGCTTGAATTTCATGTTTCCGTTTCAATTTTAAAATGTTTTGCAGAAAAAGGTGATTTTTCTGTTTGAAAATCACTATTCCGGTTTCAAATTACCAATTGCGTGAATCCCGTTATCGCAGAAAACCACTGGCTCCACTAATATGTATGGGATAATAACACCGTAATCATCTGATTGAAAGAATCAGTCAGGGGGGGGGGTTACTTAACGACGTACTGGGTCTGTCCAATTTTTGTGAGCGAGTTGACACAGGGAAGTGAGTGACCTTTACCCCGCTAGGTTGATGCCTATAGGCTCCATTGTGTGGAGCTGGTGTATCCAGTGGCACTCCTTCTGGTTCCTCCATTTGGTGGAGGTTTCGTCCTCAGGGTCTGAGGAGGGCACCTGTATTATTCTGAATTGCATGTTCTTCTTCTTCTTTTCGTTCGCTGATCATACCGCCAGTCCTGTAAGTGACTATCGACATGATCATAAACGCTAAGTGCGTGGATCCATGGTTTATTAGAGTGCGCCGTGCGGCCTGGAACTTCCGTCTTCAGCACTCGAGGTTTCTGTCAGGGTTACCTCACCCGTACCTCCTTTAGTCGCCTCTTACGACACGCAGAGGATACGGAAGGTGCATTCTAAGCCCCACCTACAGGGCAATGAATTGCATGTTGATTCTAGAATGTCCAGGTTTATTGAAGTGTCGATACGGTAGTGTCGTATTTCTCGTTCTTGCAGAGATTCGTGATGGAAAGCAGGTGGTCTTGGATGCGTATTTTGAAGGTGCGCAGAGTTTCGCCTACGTATTGTTTTTTGCAAACTGAACAAGTGAGTAGGTATACCACATTTCTCATTTGGCAGTTGCCAATGATTTTTGATCTGTAGGACAGACCTGTATGGGAGCTTGAGAAGAATCTTTCTTTCTGCATGGTGTGGCACAGTGCAGCTTTTTGTTTTGCAAGGTAGAAGTGGGTTTCTGTGGGGCAGCGCCCTGTTTGTTGTGGGTAGTTTGGCTCTCACTATGGGGTCTTTGATTGTTTTGTTCCTCCTGAAAACTAAGAGCGGCCGGCGGTTCTGGGAAAGCTATTCTGCATTTGTTGCTGGTTTCTAGAATTGGCCAGTATTTTTCAATGGTGTTTCAAGAAGATACCCGTTCTGTTGAATTCGCAAACGAAGACTGGTTTTGCTTGAGTCAGGCCAGTGAGTGTAGGCCTACTGCTACAGGCACCCTCCTCGTCACAATGGACGTTACCTCGCTGTACACAAACATCCCGAACAATGAGCAGTAGCAAAATTCTGCCAGAAACATGGACTCCCAGGGGAACTCTCAATAAAAGGCCTCCTCAACCTTCTCAAACTAGTCTTAGAATGTAACAATTTTGAGTTCAATGGCGACCACTATCTACAAGTAGGAGGAACTGCCATGGGCAGCAAGAAATCTTTCGACCACGGTGTAAGAAATGTTGTGTTGAATACTTTGAACAGAATAGTATTAGAAGACATTGCTGTTAGGCAGCAGCAATGAATTCAAATCTAATGGATTCCAGTTTTTCAGTCAACCATATGATGTCATAATCGTGACAGAACAGAATGGCTTGCACATACGCCTGCATTTTTATGCGGATTTAGAAACAAGACTGCTACAAACAGCACCTTTCCAACCGTCACTCTATGTCAGCTACATAGATGACATCTTCATGATATGGAACCACGGCGCAACAGCATTAAATACCTTTGTAGACCACATGGATTCAGCTCACCACAGAATTAAATTCACCATGGAATCTTCAACAGAACAAGTATCTTTCCTGGAAACCATGGTCAGAAACAGTGATGGCCACACGATCATATTTGATCTATACACAAAACCCACATGGATATCTCCACTACGATTCAGCACACCCATCAAACTGCAAGGACTCATCCCCATATGGCCAATTCCTGAGACTAAGGTGCATCTGCACCGATCTGGATGATTACGACAGGAACAGCCTAGCCCTACTAGGCCATTTCACCAACAGGGGCGAACTACACCAGACTCTGGATACCGCCAGAACAAAGGCCCGCTCAAGCAAAACCAGTCTTCGTTTGCTAATTCAACAGAACGGGTATCTTCTTGAAACACACCACCAAAAAATACTGGCCAATTCTAGAAGCCAGCAACAGATGCAGAATAGCTCTCCCAGAACCGTTGCTCTTTGGCTTCAGGAGGAACAAAACAATCAAAGACTCCATAGTGAGAGCCAAACTACCCACAACAAACGGGGCACCGACCCACAGAAACCCACTTCTACCTTGCAAAACAAAAAACTGCACTATTTGCCACACCATGCAGAAACAAAGATTCTTCTCAAGCTCCCATACAGGTCTGTCCTACAGATCTAAAATCATTGGCAACTGCCAAATGAGAAATGTGGTATACCTACTCACTTGCTGTTTGCAAAAAACAATACGTAGGCAAAACACTGCGCACCTTCAAAATACGCATCCAAGAACACCTGCGTTCCATCACGAATCTCTACAAGAACGAGAAATACGACACTACCATATCCAGAGACACTTCAATAAACCTGGACATGCTAGAATCAACATGCAATTCAGAATAATACAGGTGCCCTCCTCAGACCCTGAGGACGAAACCTCCACCAAATGGAGGAAACAGGAGTGCCACTGGATACACCAGCTCCACATAATGGAGCCTATAGGCATCAACCTAGCAGGGTAAAGGCCACTCACTTCCCTGCGTCAACTCGCTCACAAAAATCGGACAGACCCAGTACATCGCTATTACCCAGTCATATGCATAACCAGAAATGGCTTCTGCCAGTGGTCTTGAGAAATGTCCAATTTCAGACCAAAAGTACTGTTAAAACATTTACCACTGGAATGACTGGCTCAATAACAGAGTCAATCATTCCAGTGATTAATTTTCAATCATCTTTTGCTCTGCAAATGGACATTTTCTATTAGAAAATTTAAATTTTCTTGAGTAAATTTGAGGGTTAATGTTCAGTATCAGACATGTACCTCTATCATACATTGTCCTCCACATAACACAATGACCTCTTAACCTTTGCAATAGATCAGGCATAATAGATGGAGCCATTCCTAGCGATGCCCCACCCATTTCTAGCCAAACTCCGCCCACTTTGTCTGTGCATTGGAATCAATGCGAAAATTTTAAACCTGAAGTTCCAGAATCCAAATTTCAAGGTTTATCAACTGTACAGTTAAGCTGTTGAATATTTTGAAACTAATTTGAAGGGGAGCTGTTGTTGTTGCCTATGGCTGTAAGAGCTTCCAGTTAAATTACGTTCCGTATATTTACATTGTAACACTTCAATATTCATGTTGGCAAAACAAGGCTTCTGCAGGCGTCTGTAGAAATGTCAATTTGCACACAAAAAGAAGACTCGATTCCAGTGATAAATCTGTAAAAATAAGTCTTTCTTGGTCTGAAAATGGACATTTGCTGAGAAATTTAATTCTTTTGGCCAAATTCAAATTAACGGTACGATTGTTTCGAACTTGAGAGACTCATATTATAATAGGCTATTAGGCCTTTAATGGTCAAGCCGGCCAAAACAGGACTCTGTTATGGTTTGTGGAATGTCCAATTAAATGAAAAATTTTTGGAAAATTTAACACTGGAAAGACTGGCTCAATAACCAAGCCAGTCAGTCCAGTGATGAATTTTCAAAAATTGTATTCTCTTGGCCTGTAAATGGACATTCAATTAGCAAATATTTAAATTTTCTTGAGAAAATTTGACCATTAAAGGGTTAACATCTCTCAATCACCTTAGCTTGCTTGCCTCTATGAACAAATCTTATATTATAAATATCTTTATATACAACATGTATGTGGTAATTAAATTTAAAAAAACAAAAAAAAACTTCGACAAACTATTGCCTGTCTGTCTGACTTTTCCTTCCTTATAAAGTTGGTCTTTTTCCGATTACCTGTATGATTATCCATACTGAAATGTATAATCGCCCGGCATATTGGTGGTAAAATGAAAGCCGCCGCCACCGCCTCCACCTCCATTAGTGAAGAAAGTCTGGAAGATCTGGTTCGGGTCAAATTCTGAAACAGAAATGATTACAATGCAAGAGAAATTGTGTAAGCAGTGGTAGAAATTAGTATCAAAACCTACTAGCCAGGCTGGTTACCTAACATAGTTCTTGGTAGCCCACCACCAGATTTGGTAGTCCAAAATTCCAGACTTTTTTCAGACATATTTCAAAATTCCAAACGCACCCAGGTCTATTACAATAACTTGTGCTTAATGACAACATTTATGAATAAACTACCCAATGAAATCTTTATGAATATCTTACATTGTTGTGTCGTAACTAGTTGAGCAACCCTCACCACATCACCACCCTCCTTTAACCATAAAATTTATTCAAGAAAATCATATATACAAAATGTCGATTTACAGACCTAGAAATGGATATCTTTTTTAATTTCCCACTGGAATGGCAGGGTCGTTAACCGAACCTGTCATTCACATGATAAATTTTCAAAAATAGTCTTCTGGAAAACTATTTTTGAAAATTTATCACTGTAATGACTGGATCCTTACCCAAAAATAGTCTTCTGGAAAACTATTTTTGAAAATTTATCACTGTAATGACTGGATCCTTATGACTGGTAGCGCAAGGCAGCAACAGCTTTCAGTCATATTATTTTCAAAATAGTCAACAGAATATGCATTAATTATTATAGAATTCCACCTGTATCAAAGAACCACCGCCTTAATGGCTCTCAAAACAAGTGTCCGCTATACACAGATTTGACGGTTATTGAATAGCACGCAGACAACGTGGTAGGGCTTTTCACAGTAATGAGGCAGTCAGACTTTCACGGTTTCAGTTCAGTTTCACTTTACAGTCGACGTGTTCTAGGGCATTTCCCAGTAATGAGGAAGTCGGCAACAGCAATTTTCAGGAGAGTTATATTTAGATAAGAGGCTATCAGATCTTGGTGGATATACCTCCAGTAACTGTCAATGGTTTATGGCTAGATCTTGGTGGATATACCTCCAGTAACTGTCAATGGTTTATGTCTAGATCTTGGTGGATATACCTCCAGTAACTGTCAATGGTTTATGTCTAGATTTTGGTGGATATACCTCCAGTAACCGTCAATGGTTGATGTCTAGATCTTGGTGGATATACCTCCAGTAACCGTCAATGGTTTATGTCTAGATCTTGGTGGATATAACGCCAGCAACTGTCAATGGTTTATGTCTAGATCTTTGTGGATATACCGCCAGCAACTGTCAATGGTTTATGTCTAGATCTTGGTGGATATATACCTCCAGTAACTATCAATGGTTTGTCTAGATCTTGGTGGATATACCTCCAGTAACTGTCAATGGTTTATGTCTAGATCTTGGTGGATATACCTCCAGTAACTGTCAATGGTTTATGTCTAGATCTTGGTGGATATACCCCCAGTAACTGTCAATGGTTTATGTCTAGATCTTGGTGGATATACCTCCAGCAACGGTCAATGGTTTATGTCTAGATCTTGGTGGATATACCTCCAGTAACCGTTAATGGTTTATGTCTAGATCTTAGTGGCTATACCTCCAGTAACCGTCAATGGTTTATGTCTAGATCTTGGTGGATATACCTCCAGTAACTGTCAACGGTTTATATCAGATCTTGGTGGATATACCTCCAGTAACTGTCAATGGTTTATGGCTAGATCTTGGTGGATATACCTCCAGTAACTGTCAATGGTTTATGGCTAGATCTTGGTGGATATACCTCCAGTAACTGTCAATGGTTTATGTCTAGATCTTGGTGGATATACCTCCAGTAACTGTCAATGGTTTATGGCTAGATCTTGGTGGATATACCTCCAGTAACTGTCAATGGTTTATGGCTAGATCTTGGTGGATATACCTCCAGTAACCGTCAATGGTTTATGTCTAGATCTTGGTGGATATACCTCCAGTAACTGTCAATGGTTTATGTCTAGATCTTGGTGGATATACCCCCAGTAACTGTCAATGGTTTATATCTAGATCTTGGTGGATATACCTCCAGTAACCGTCAATGGTTTATGGCTAGATCTTGGTGGATATACCTCCAGTAACTGTCAATGGTTTATGTCTAGATCTTGGTGGATATACCCCCAGTAACTGTCAATGGTTTATGTCTAGATCTTGGTGGATATACCCCCAGTAACTATCAATGGTTTATGTCTAGATCTTGGTGGATATACCTCCAGTAACTGTCAATGGTTTATGGCTAGATCTTGGTGGATATACCTCCAGTAACTATCAATGGTTTATGTCTAGATCTTGGTGGATATACCTCCAGTAACTGTCAATGGTTTATGGCTAGATCTTGGTGGATATACCTCCAGTAACTGTCAATGGTTTATGTCTAGATCTTGGTGGATATACCTCCCGTAACTGTCAATGGTTTATGTCTAGATCTTGGTGGATATACCTCCAGTAACTGTCAATGGTTTATGTCTAGATCTTGGTGGATATACCTCCCGTAACTGTCAATGGTTTATGTCTAGATCTTGGTGGATATACCTCCAGTAACTGTCAATGGTTTATGTCTAGATCTTGGTGGATATACCTCCCGTAACTGTCAATGGTTTATATCTAGATCTTGGTGGATATACCTCCCGTAACTGTCAATGGTTTATGTCTAGATCTTGGTGGATATACCTCCAGTAACTGTCAATGGTTTATGTCTAGATCTTGGTGGATATACCTCCAGTAACTGTCAATGGTTTATGTCTAGATCTTGGTGGATATACCTCCAGTAACTGTCAATGGTTTATGTCTAGATCTTGGTGGATATACCTCCAGTAACTGTCAATGGTTTATGTCTAGATCTTGGTGGATATACCTCCCGTAACTGTCAATGGTTTATGTCTAGATCTTGGTGGATATACCTCCCGTAACTGTCAATGGTTTATATCTAGATCTTGGTGGATATACCTCCAGTAACTGTCAATGGTTTATGGCTAGATCTTGGTGGATATACCTCCAGTAACTGTCAATGGTTTATGGCTAGATCTTGGTGGATATACCTCCAGTAACTGTCAATGGTTTATGTCTAGATCTTGGTGGATATACCTCCAGCAACTGTCAATGGTTTATGTCTAGATCTTTGTGGATATACCGCCAGCAACTGTCAATGGTTTATGTCTAGATCTTGGTGGATATACCTCCAGTAACTGTCAATGGTTTATGGCTAGATCTTGGTGGATATACCTCCAGTAACTGTCAATGGTTTATGGCTAGATCTTGGTGGATATACCTCCAGTAACTGTCAATGGTTTATGTCTAGATCTTGGTGGATATACCTCCCGTAACTGTCAATGGTTTATGTCTAGATCTTGGTGGATATACCTCCAGTAACTGTCAATGGTTTATGTCTAGATCTTGGTGGATATACCTCCAGTAACTGTCAATGGTTTATGTCTAGATCTTGGTGGATATACCTCCAGTAACTGTCAATGGTTTATGTCTAGATCTTGGTGGATATACCCCCAGTAACTGTCAATGGTTTATGTCTAGATCTTGGTGGATATACCTCCAGTAACTGTCAATGGTTTATGTCTAGATCTTGGTGGATATACCTCCAGTAACTGTCAATGGTTTATGTCTAGATCTTGGTGGATATACCCCCAGTAACTGTCAATGGTTTATGTCTAGATCTTGGTGGATATACCTCCAGCAACGGTCAATGGTTTATGTCTAGATCTTGGTGGATATACCTCCAGTAACCGTTAATGGTTTATGTCTAGATCTTAGTGGCTATACCTCCAGTAACCGTCAATGGTTTATGTCTAGATCTTGGTGGATATACCTCCAGTAACTGTCAACGGTTTATATCAGATCTTGGTGGATATACCTCCAGTAACTGTCAATGGTTTATGGCTAGATCTTGGTGGATATACCTCCAGTAACTGTCAATGGTTTATGTCTAGATCTTGGTGGATATACCCCCAGTAACTGTCAATGGTTTATATCTAGATCTTGGTGGATATACCTCCAGTAACCGTCAATGGTTTATGGCTAGATCTTGGTGGATATACCTCCAGTAACTGTCAATGGTTTATGTCTAGATCTTGGTGGATATACCCCCAGTAACTGTCAATGGTTTATGTCTAGATCTTGGTGGATATACCCCCAGTAACTATCAATGGTTTATGTCTAGATCTTGGTGGATATACCTCCAGTAACTGTCAATGGTTTATGGCTAGATCTTGGTGGATATACCTCCAGTAACTATCAATGGTTTATGTCTAGATCTTGGTGGATATACCTCCAGTAACTGTCAATGGTTTATGGCTAGATCTTGGTGGATATACCTCCAGTAACTGTCAATGGTTTATGTCTAGATCTTGGTGGATATACCTCCCGTAACTGTCAATGGTTTATGTCTAGATCTTGGTGGATATACCTCCAGTAACTGTCAATGGTTTATGTCTAGATCTTGGTGGATATACCTCCCGTAACTGTCAATGGTTTATGTCTAGATCTTGGTGGATATACCTCCAGTAACTGTCAATGGTTTATGTCTAGATCTTGGTGGATATACCTCCAGCAACTGTCAATGGTTTATGTCTAGATCTTTGTGGATATACCGCCAGCAACTGTCAATGGTTTATGTCTAGATCTTGGTGGATATACCTCCAGTAACTGTCAATGGTTTATGGCTAGATCTTGGTGGATATACCTCCAGTAACTGTCAATGGTTTATGGCTAGATCTTGGTGGATATACCTCCAGTAACTGTCAATGGTTTATGTCTAGATCTTGGTGGATATACCTCCCGTAACTGTCAATGGTTTATGTCTAGATCTTGGTGGATATACCTCCAGTAACTGTCAATGGTTTATGTCTAGATCTTGGTGGATATACCTCCAGTAACTGTCAATGGTTTATGTCTAGATCTTGGTGGATATACCTCCAGTAACTGTCAATGGTTTATGTCTAGATCTTGGTGGATATACCTCCAGTAACTGTCAATGGTTTATATCAGATCTTGGTGGATATACCTCCAGTAACTGTCAATGGTTTATATCAGATCTTGGTGGATATACCTCCAGTAACTGTCAATGGTTTATGTCTAGATCTTGGTGGATATACCTCCAGTAACTGTCAATGGTTTATGTCTAGATCTTGGTGGATATACCTCCAGTAACTGTCAATGGTTTATGTCTAGATCTTGGTGGATATACCTCCAGTAACTATCAATGGTGTATGTCTTTGATTTATATCCTACATCAAAGGACCGCTGTTAAATATTTTGGACACTATTTCACATGTTAGGCAGCATATACGTTCTGTTACATATTTAAAAAAAAACCTTCAATGCTGATTAGGCTTGCGCGATTATTCCTTTCATTAATCACGATCGATTATTTAATAATAATTGCGATTACCCGATTAATCAGCTTGAGTACAAATTATCCAGATATAATAGCAAAACAGCATATCAATAATGATAGCTGCAATGGTGTTGAGAAAAGTCCATTTGCAGGCCAAGAGAAGACTATTTTTGAATGTATCACTGGAATGCCTGGCTCAAGCATCGAGCCAGTCATTCCAGTGATACATTTTCAAAAATAGTCTTCTCTTGGCCTGCAAATGGACATGCATTCGCTAAGCAAAATGTAAATTTCCGTGACCAATCACATTAAAGAGTAATTAAAAGGTAGGTTTTGAAATATTTGATGCTGTAGAATTATTCACGATTATTCGATTATTTAATTTTTAATATAAATTCACGATTTAAAAAATAATCGCGATTTTCGATTTAATCACGCAATTGCGCAAGCCTAATGCTGATAGTTATACTGTTATGACCGTAGTGGCCTTGTTGTATGCTATCTAAGGTTTATAGAGCTATGGATTTGTCATTCTCTGCAAATTGGTTGTTTTTCAAATGTGAAAGCATTCTCTCTTTATAAGTTGAGATTCTTCTTAAATATAATATTTATTCCGTTTTAAATTCCAGGTTTTGAGTTTATATGTGACTAGCAGCTTCTCTTGATATTGTATGTGCTCCTCTGGTATTGATATTGATCCAAGGGTAGAAATTATGCGACTATTCTATGTTATTTATGAGCTGCATTGTCCAAGGTCGTATTTAGCAGAAGCCATTTTTACTTCTACCGTTAAATTCCGTACATATTGCACACTTTTTTGCTCAAATTATATGTTATAAAAAGCTACTGCGTACTATATACAAGGATAAATATTTGACCCATTTTTCCCCCTCAGAATCGCAAAATTCAGAGCTGAAAATGTGATTTTATGGATCGGGAATCAGTCGGGAATAACAATCGCATTCTATCATGTCTATAAGGATACTACCTCAACTGGATCATTGAAATGTCTAAATATTGTCTTATACCTTTATTAAATACCATACTGTGTTGTAAAATTATCAAATAAAACATCATTCAACTTTTCTACAACGCGATTGTTTCCTGTAACTTGTTCTAATTTATTCAGAGTTGAACATGGAGATGTTTAAAATCCATAGATTGCTATCCAGACACGGCCATAAATGAGTCGAAATAAGTACGATCTAGCCAATGTTTTCCAAGGCAATCTAGCATTTATTATATCTATAGAAAGGGACGTTACTCTTGTTTTCCCAAGTTGGACATAGAGATATTTAAAATCCATAGATTGCTACTCAGATACGGTCATAAATGCGTTAAAAAAAGAATGATTGAGCCGATGTTTTCCAAGGTGATCTAGCATTTACATAGATACAGAAAGGAATGTTTTCTATGCGCTAATGTTTTGACCAATCGGTGGGCGGGATGATTATGATTGACAGGTTACGGTTAAAGGTCACAGCTGTCAAAGATTCCTGTTCTGATGGAAATTATATTTGTATTTTTATATCCTTCAATAAAGTTTAATATAAAATATTAGCCAAAAGTGTATGCAAATGATATTCCCGTGATTAAACAGCAGATTAACACACGCCACAAACTGGACTTTATAAGGAAAACATATTCAACATGCAATAATAAGTCAGTGATTTTTTGTTACCAGTTTTCGTGCACATGTCTCTCGATCTTACTGCGTGCTATACATGAATACAAGGGTTTTTTCAGGCCAATTTTCGGCGTGCGCACTATGCACGATAGCGCAGTATATACAGAATTTAATGGTAATTCAGAGGCCAGGTCCAAATTCCATTAATTTTCCACAATATTTGGTGGCGTTATCACCAGTGAAAATTTTTTTAAACTAAACTACAGACTAATTAAAAGTATGACCCATCTGCATGATTATTCCCTTTGGGATCTAGCGTCTACAGTTAGAGTATCCAGTATTTTTCTTGTTTCTTACGTATATGTATTTCATTCGGATTTGGATACACAATATCAGCGTCTTAAGAAATCTCAATAAGAGGCATATTTTTTTTAATTTTACCACTCGAATGACTGACTGGCTTCATGGCTTGGTTATTGAATCACTCATTCAAGAGGTTAATCTTAAAAAAACAAAACTTCTTTTGGCATGCAAATGGATATCCACTAAGGAAAGCGTTGGATTTTCTTGAGAAATCGTCACCAACGGGTTAATACAAATACATAACCCTGTGAAATACTGTGCACCACACGCATGAACACGCACGCAAGCTAATTTCTCTGTGCTCCTATTACCGTGAAAGAATGAACCACCACCATCCATATCCTCCAAGTCATGTCCCTGATCATAGCGCATTCGCTTTTTGGAGTCAGACACGACAGAGTACGCTTCTCCGAGTTCCTTAAATTTTATCTCTTCATCCTTCCGAACTTTCTCTCCTGCATGAGCGTGGCGATCTGAAAAGCCATATATATATATATCCAGTTCTATATTTATTACTCTGTAAACATTTCACAAAGGGTAGACATGCAGCAAAGCTAATGGTACAATACAAAGGTAGGCTTGATGAAATTATACGTTCCTCCTGTATCTTCATTTTCCAAAGCCCATTCCCGCCACACTTTATTTCTGCGAACACTTTCTGATGTCTTAGCGGACAAAATGTAGTCCATAAAAACGGCGCTGGCTCCAAATTTTCGGCCATAATAATTCAATGGGAAATCGGGTAACAACTACATATAGTTATCTATCCAGCATTCGTCGTCTGGGCATAGTAACCATGGGAAATGGACACAAACTAATGGACTAATTTCGGACAGTCGAACTTGAGCTAGGATTTCTTTAACAAGTGTTGAACACTAACTGTGTATTTCCCATTAGTTTATGCTAGTACCTACTAATATCAATGGCCATTTCCCTCGCTTACCTGGATGGTGAATGAGTGCACGCTTCTTGTACACTTTCTTGATTTCATCATCACACGTCTGCTGGGAAATCCCTAAGATTTATATGTTCCTCTTGTATCTTCATGTTTGCAAGGCCCATTCCCGTAACACTTTATCTCATGTGGACACTTTTTGATATCTTAGCGGGCAAATTGTAGCCCTTAAAAACATCACTGGCTCCAAATTTCCAGCAATAAAAATTCAATGGGAAATCAGGTAACAACTACCTATAGTTAACTATCCAGCATTCACCTGGGCATAGCAAACATAGCAAATGCACGTTAAGTAAACAAACGAAAGGACTAATTTTAGCAAATCAAACTTGAGCTAGGATTTCTATAACGAGTATTGAATATTTTGAAGACACTACCTGTACCTATTTCCTGTTAGTTTATGCTAATACCTAGCACCTACTAATATCAATGCCCATTTCCCCCCCACTTACCTGGATGAATGCCCATTTCTCTCACTTACCTGGATGAATGCCCATTTCCCTCACTTACCTAGATGAATGCCCATTCCAACCCCCCCCCCCCCCCCCGCACTTACCTGGATGAATGCCAATTTCCTTCACTTACCTGGATGAATGCCCATTTCCCTCACTTACCTGGATGAATGGCCATCTTCCCCCCCCCCCACTTACCTGGATGAATGCCCATTTCCCCCCCCCCCCCCTCTTACCTGGATGAATGCCCATTTCCCTCACTTACCTGGATGAATGCCCATTTCCCTCACTTACCTGGATGAATGCCCATTTCTCCCCCACTTACCTGGATGAATGACCATTTCCCTCACTTACCTGGATGAGTGCCCATTTCTCCCTCACTTACCTGGATGAGTGCCCATTTCCCTCACTTACCTGGATGAATGGCCATTTCCCTCACTTACTGGATGAATGCCCATTTCCCTCACTTACCTGGATGAGTGCCCATTTCTCCCCACTTACCTGGATGAATGCCCATTTCCCTCACTTACCTGGATGAGTGCCCATTTCTCCCTCACTTACCTGGATGAGTGCCCATTTCCCTCACTTACCTGGATGAATGGCCATTTCCCTCACTTACCTGGATGAATGCCAATTTCCCTCACTTACCTGGATGAATGCCCATTTCCCTCATTTACCTGGATGAATGCCCATTCCCCTCACTTACCTGGATGAATGCCCATTTCCCTCACTTACCTGGATGAATGCCCATTTCCCTCACTTACCTGGATGAATGCCCATTCCCCCTCACTTACCTGGATGAATGCCCATTCCCCCCCCCCCCCACTTACCTGGATGAATGCCCATTTCACCCCACTTACCTGGATGAATGCCCATTTCCCTCACTTACCTGGATGAATGCCCATTTCCCTCACTTACCTGGATGAATGCCCATTTCTCCCCACTTACCTAGATGAATGCCCATTTCCCTCACTTACCTGGATGAGTGCCCATTTCTCCCCACTTACCTGGATGAATGCCCATTTCCCTCACTTACCTGGATGAGTGCCCATTTCCATCACTTACCTGGATGAGTGCCCATTTCCCTCACTTACCTGGATGAATGCCCATTTCCCTCACTTATCTGGATGAATGCCCATTTCCCTCACTTACCTGGATGGTGAATGAGTGCACGCCTCTTGTACGCTTTCTTGATTTCATCATCACACGCCTGTTGGGAAATGCCTAAGATTTTGTAATAATCTTTTCTTTTACTTCTTTTTAAAGCAATTTTGGCATCCTGTAACAACTTTTTGTATTCTGCAAATAGAAAATAACCTTTTAAGACTTAAATTTGTTCAAGAAGTTCTTTTTTTTCCAAAGAAAATGTCAATTTGCAGACCTAGATAAGACTATTTTTGTAAGTTTAGCACTGGAATGACTGGCTCCTTTATCGAGCCAGGCATTCCAGTGGTAACTTGTTAAAAATAGTCTTTTCTTGGTTTGCAAATTGACATTTCTCAAGACCACTGTAGAAGCCGTTTTTGGCTGATATAAGTAGGCTTGTGCGATTATCCCGTTGAGTGATCGCGATCGATTATTAAAAAATAATCGTGATTACTCGATTAATCAGCTTGGATACAAATTACCAAGACATAACAACAAAAGAATATCAATGACGAAAATTGTAATGGTGTTTAGAAAAGTCCATTTGCAGTGCAAGAGAAGACTATTTTTGGAAATGTATCACTGGAATGCCTGGATTTTTCATGACCGATCGCATTAAAAACTAATTGAAAGTTAGGTTTAGATATATATTATGCAATACAAAATATTCACGATTATTCGATTATTTAATTTTTAATCATATACATTCACGATTTAAAATATAATCGTGATTTTCGATTTAATCACGTAATCGCGCAAGCTTAGATATAAATGTTAAAGGGTTAAATATATAATTTCATCTAAATGACCGGTGGGCAGTGTGCTGGGGGCAGTGTGCAGGGGCAGTGGGCAGTGTGCTGGGGCAGTGGGCATATGCTATATGTATTTCCCTGTAAAAAACACTGAACTCCTGGCGCTTGTCACCACTAACACTTGTGAGCAGGGCTCTGGTGGTCGGTAAAAAACACTGAACTCTCAGCGCTCATCACCACTAATAGTTGTGAGCAGGGCTCTGGTGGTCGGTAAAAAACACTGAACTCCTGGCGCTTGTCACCACTAACACTTGTGAGCAGGGCTCTGGTGGTCGGTAAAAAACACTGAAATCCCGGCGCTCGTCACCACTAATACTTGTAAGCAGGGCTCTGGTGGTCGGTAAAAAAACACTGAACTCCCGGCACTCGTCACCACTAACACTTGTGAGCAGGGCTCTGGTGGTCGGTAAAAAACACTGAACTCCCGGCGCTTGTCACCACTAACACTTGTAAGCAGGGCTCTGGTGGTCGGTAAAAAACACTGACTCCCGGCGCTAGTCACCACTAACACTTGTGAGCAGGGCTCTGGTGGTCGATAAAAAACACTGAACTCCCGGCGCTCATCACCACTAACACTTCTGAGCAGGGCTCTGGTGGTCTATAAAAAACACTGAACTCCCGGCGCTCATCACCACTAACACTTCTGAGCAGGGCTCTGGTGGTCTATAAAAAACACTGAACTCCCGGCGCTCGTCACCACTAACACTTTTGAGCAGGGCTCTGGTGGTCGGTAAAAAACACTGAACTCCCGGCGCTCGTCACCACTAACACTTGTAAGCAGGGCTCTGGTGGTCGGTAAAAAACACTGACTCCCGGCGCTAGTCACCACTAACACTTGTGAGCAGGGCTCTGGTGGTCGATAAAAAACACTGAACTCCCGGCGCTCATCACCACTAACACTTCTGAGCAGGGCTCTGGTGGTCTATAAAAAACACTGAACTCCCGGCGCTCATCACCACTAACACTTCTGAGCAGGGCTCTGGTGGTCTATAAAAAACACTGAACTCCCGGCGCTCGTCACCACTAACACTTTTGAGCAGGGCTCTGGTGGTCGGTAAAAAACACTGAACTCCCGGCGCTCGTCACCACTAACACTTGTGAGCAGGGTTCTGGTGGTCGGTAAAAAACACTGAACTCCCGGCGCTCGTCACCACTAATACTTGTGAGCAGGGCTCTGGTGGTCGGTAAAAAACACTGACGTAAAAAACACTGAACTCCCAGCGCTCGTCACCACTAACAGTTGTGAGCAGCATTCTGGTGGTCAGTAAAAAACACTGAACTCCAGGCGCTCGTCACCACTAACACATGTGAGCAGGGTTCTGGTGGCGCTCGTCACCACTAACACTTGTGAGCAGGGTTCTGGTGGTCAGTAAAAAAGATAGTTTTGGCTTTAGTGCTGGTCAGAATTATTGAGTGGTGGCCACTCATGACCAGTGCCGTCCAGGGTGGGTAGAACCCTATGTGAGCCACTGGCCACACAGCCTAATCTCAAACTGTATAAAATGATTCGAGCCTTTGGGACGCTACACAATGGCAATATTCAATGTTTGATGTTAGAGACGACGCCTGCTCAGAAAGCATTAAAAATATGTTAAAGACATGCAAAAAATGTGAAAATCATTTTGATTATGTTGGAGACTGAATGCTGAATGCAGCAATAATGGCAGAAAACAAATCTTTATTATATATGATTTAAGCCCTTGATGAATTAAGTCTACTGAAAAACTTTATAAACATTATTCTAATTCTTGGGTGTACCCTTTAACCCTCATATCAGCCAAAAAATGTCGTCTGCAGCGGTCTTGAGAAATGTCCATTTGCAGACAAAGAGAAGACTATTTTAGAAAATTTACAACTGGAATGACTGGCTCGATAAACGAGCCAGTCACGAGCCAGTCATTTCCATAGTAAATTTTCAAAACCAGTCTTCTCTTGGATATTTCCTAAAAAGTTGGTCCCAATCCCACGATGATTCATAATAAGGAAAAATTAGTTACCTCTCCGGGATGTAGAAATTGTTTGAGTGTAGCTTTCGTGACCATCTCGGTCACTTCTTCACCGTCACTTACTGCTGAAGAAGTGACCGAGATGGTCACGAAAGCTACACTCAAACAATTTCTACATCCCGGAGAGGTAACTAATTTTTCCTTATTATATACGTAGTCTTCTCTTGGTCTGCAAATGGACATTTTCTTTGAGAAAATTTAAATTTTCTTAAACAAATTTAAAGGTACATATTCACAGCAAAATGACTGAAAATAAAATTGTTTAAATTGTATACATTTAGAGCATTAAGTGTGTGTCTAGATGGAATGAAACAAAATACATCTTAACATATGATGATTTCATTACGTATAAATTAATATAATTTTCTTAAGCTGTGAATTTGAATTAGGGACTCGTGCCTCTGTTTCAAATTCACAACTAAAAATATGAAATTTATTCATACGGAATGAAATCATCATATGTTACGATTTTTTTCATTTTAGTCAATCGAGGCACACAATTTAATGCTGTAAAAGTACAACTTTAACAATTTTATTTTCAAGCATTTTAGTGCGAATATTTTAGTGTGAATACGCACCTTTAAGGGTTAGAGTTTAAAAAAAACCCAAATCAGATAAAGGCCACACTAAACGCATGTAGAAGTATGGATAAAATTTGAAAATCATTTCCATTATGCTGCAATTACCTGAATGCAATGATGATATACATACATGCAAAACAAGTCTCTAGGGTTCTATTGAGATCAGATAGGCCCATAATGAAATAATGCTAGATTGAAAACCATTTACATCATCCCTGGTGCACACAGGATGCAATTTGGATCGCAATGTCAAGCCACCCTCAGCTTTGTGTATGGCTAGCCCCGATGCCTCAATCACATTATTCAATAAGTGGAGTCAACAGAGAAATCCACTCTATCGATCAATCATATGACATCATAATCAACTACATCACATGAGGCTGACGTTCATCATAATAAATTATGTCATGGATGACGTAATCAGGTCCACGATAAACGCTTAATAATCCCTCAAGTTGTATGAATTGCATGACTTTACCATTTAATAAAATTTGGTATATTTTGAAACTAATTTGACTGGGCGCTGTTGCTGCCATAGGTAGCAAACGCACCCAGTCAAATTAGTTTCAAAACATTCAACAGCTTACCTGTATAGTTTTCTGGAGTTTGATATTCATCGAGTTCTGGGATCGATCGATCGCAAAATGGACTAAGCAGGGGCGGAGCTTAGCTGGGAATGGGTGGGGCATGGCTAGAACTGGATTCCCCCATTAATCAACTCGGTCTTACAACCATACTCTACCTCTGGATTTGTCCATTTTGCATATTTTCTCATAATCCCAGACAGCTTCCTGGTACTTTTCATTTTCCTGGTAACTGCAAACACACAGCACATTCAATACTATAAATCTCCATGTTAACACTAGAACACAACTTAGAGATAACCAAACTTCACGGTTGAGTATTTTGAACATAATTGAATTTCTATAATTTGGAAACATTTAATTTATTGTTGAGCTGTACTGTAGATACAACATAAATGTATATCACATATGCAGGTGATTGAATCATTATATATACCAACGACGAAAGCAAAAGCAGATATTAGCTTCAGTACACAGGTCTAAACTGAGCATTTAGATTCCTGTGCCACAATTCACCATCAAAACTTCCCACTGGTGCTTATTTGAAAAATATAATCTCATAAGATGTTACTGAGAGAGGGGACAGATAGAGAACAGTATGAGACAGATATAAATGGGAGATCGGGAAGAGAGCAATGAGAAAAGTAGTCTTCTTCTTCTGTGGAGGGAGAGACAAGTGGACGGGGGGGGGGGGGGGGGGGGGGGGGGGGGGGGGGGGGGGGGGGAGGGAGGGAGGGAGAGCGGGAGAGGGCGCAAGAGAGAGATGGAGAAGCAGATGATCTAGCAAAGAGGACAGGAGACAGACAGTGGAGGGAAAGACAGTGGAGGAAAAGACAGTGGAGGGAAAGTGACAAGTGGAAGAGAGAGTGGGGGGGGGGGGGGCTAATAAGAGAGAGTGAGCGGAGAGCGAGGGAGCGATCGACAGGGGAGAGAGAAAAAGGGGGGGGGAGGCAGGTAGCGAAAATGAAAGCGAAGTGCTCGCCTGGATCCAGCCAAATTAGTAGTAGTAGTAGTAGTAGTAGTAGGCAGCAATGTCTTTTAATCCAGTCATGTTCAAAATATTCATCAGTACGTTATCATTTTTGTCTGAGCTGTATTGTATATAAATGATAATAGGCAGAACCCATTCTACATTCTTCTGTCTGGCCATCCAGTCATCCACCAATGCCATTCCCCATACCAAGAAATGAATCTCAATGTTCATTATTTCAATTGGTGGAGAGAACTTGTGTTGCGGCTTACTGCCTTACCTTTTAGCTCTCCTAAGATAAGCTTTGAGATAGGTACTATCAAGTTCTATGGCTTTAGTACAATCTTCTATAGATTGGTCTACTTGAGATGTCTGCAAATGAAAATACAGAAAACAGGTGAAAATATTTCCCAATATTAACATATATGGAGGGAGTTATTTCTAGCTAAGTTCCACCGACTTTTTATGCATGATGGAATCTATTTATTAAAGCACTCTGAATGTTTACTAACCTGTTAGTGGTCAGAATTGGTCAAGAAAATAAAAAATATTTGCTTATTGAATATCCATTTGCAGGCCAAAAAATTAATTTTGAAAATTTACTACTGGAATGACTGGCTCGATTATCGAGCGAGTCATTCCAGTGATAAAATCTCAAAAATATGCCTCTCCTCGCATGCTTGGCCTGCAAATCTATATAAATTCTCTAGACCACTGCAGAGGCAGGTTTTGGCTGGCTACACGTCTTCTTGCTCGTTCACTCCTTTTGTCAGACCGTCACATCACTGGTAAGGATGTCATATTTTTTACCATCTCAGCGGGTTGAATACAAACTTGTCACCTGAGCTGGTTAGGGCTGAAGTTTCTGAGGATTTTAACGAAATTAACCGGTTCACGATACAGATACCCGAACGACGAACTGGTTAACAAACCTTTTTAATATGCTATTGTATGGGAGAAATTACTCCTAACACAAATAACATTTAAAGGCAGGTGGCTTTACTGGCTAGATGGAAGAAAAACACAAATGATAAGTTCTAACAATAAATGTTAGAAAATAATATAAGATTCATAGCCAGCTAAGTTCCATTCATGGCAATATTCGTAAATCACACTTAGAGGACATTCAGAGATTGCTTGTCTATTAGACCTTTAGGTACAAAATCCGGCTCTTCATATCATAACAGGGTCTATGAAGACCAGTCCAATAGCAGCGATGGAAGAACTTACCTATATCCAGCCACTTAAGCAGAGACGAGAAATCAAGGCCGAGATTCAATACGAGAAATTCAAATTGATGCCTCACCATCCCATGCATATGCTGAGTCACCAAGTGTCTAGAGGAAGGCTCAAAAGGAATAATTTCTTATTAACTTCAAAGAAAATTGAAAGAAACAGAGTCGGACATCTTCCCCAGATGTAGAAACATAAATGCTATCTCTGAGAGAGAACCGTGGAAAGCTTCTGAAATAGAAAACACAATTTCAATCTGGCCCTCGATTCCAGGGATTGAAAGCAAGGGAGATCAAGCAGAGGTGACAAAGTTCTCGCATTGAGTCATATTGCAGAAAACTACCCTGAGGAAGAGTGGATACATGTTTATACAGATGGATCAGCTATCCAGGCTGTCAAGAATGGAGGGGCAGGTGCTCACATTCGGTTTCCATGTGGAGATATATCAGACTCATGCTTGCCAACAGGGAAGCACTGTAGCAATTACACTGCAGAAATCCAGGCACTGATCTTAGCTAGCCAAAAGCTGATACAACGAAAAACCAGAAATGAAAATATTGTCTTCCCGACAGACTCCCTCTCAGTGCTCCAGGCACTGGCGCTGGAGAGTGGAAAGGAAAATACAGATTTAATTCAGGAAAATCTTACGCAACTGGCCAAGGAGAACAATGTCAACTTACAGTGGATCCTCTCGCATTGTGCCATATTAGGAAATGACAAAGCTGATCAACTGGCTAAGGAAGGGTTAAATAAAGAATAATTAAACCGTGAGGTTGACATTGAAGAACTGAAGCATATCATTAAAGCCACAAGACCCACCAGCAGGTAGCACAATGATGCAATACACAGCCTCAGTACGGAGGATCAGACATGTATCTTTAGATTGGTCACAATCGTCTCAATGCATATCTTCAGTCTCAAGATTACAGATTCTGCACTTTGTGAGTGTCAGCAGCGATATGAACAGGCTAGGAGAAGCTTCTGGCCTATTGAAGTATCTTTTGAAGAGAAGATCAGAGGTGACAGACAGAGTTTGACGACCACTTCAGCTTTCATGCACCAAATAAGGAAAACAGTCTAAGATTATTGTCATGAGAAAGATGAGCGCAAGATGAAGACCTTTCACCGACATATCACTGAAAAAGTAAATTCTTTTTGATATAAAACTTACTCTGTTGAAAATTTTGCAATTAATTTGACTGGAAGCTGTTGCTACCTAAGGCAGTAACAGCTTTTAGTAAAATTAATTTCAAAATATTCAGTTTTCCTGTATGATGTTTCTAAAATGAAATATGGGAATTCATCGGTGAAAGGGTTAGCCTATGTATGGTTCACGAAACACACAAATCCCATGCAAGCAAACCGAACCGTGGTTCGTCTTCCCTTGGTTTGTGATTTTCTGAACCAACGAATGTTCATTACAGCCCTAGTGCTGGTATACGTAGGCCAAGTGTGTCGCTCGAGATAATTATGCAACGCGAAACCTTACAAGATACGTTCTGTCATCATAGGGTCTGATCCACGCGAACAATTTTGAAAATATAAAACAGGTGAGAGTTTAGTTTGTTATGGACGGTTCTTAGGCGAAAAAGAATGCCTTCTTAGCTCTGGAAAGAGAATATTAACCATAAGTTGCATTATAGTCAGGATGTTGCTGTAACCATTTCTTCTGAAGCTTATTTTTTATGACAGTTTTCCGCTCTGGACGTGAGACATGGCTGTTAGTTCGGGCCAATTTTCCTCTTTATCTTGCAAGACTATTTGCTGCCTCATTACCTTTTATCCCACAATGGGTGGGAATCTACTGCAGACCACATTTCTTGCTTTTCCCAGCAAGACACACAAGTGCGGAGCTCACTTCAGTGCTGTCCTCTGGCTTTTTAGTGTACAGAGTACAGACAGAGCATCTGGGAAGAATCAAGATAACAATCTTTTTTCTTGCTTTTTTTCATGTCTACCAAGGTGGTCGCTGCCATTTTTGATGCTTCGGCTTCTGCACTGTAATTTGAGAATCTATCTGTAGGAAATGAGAGATGTTGACGTGGTACATGCTCTTTGTATCTGATCTCTACACCACCTCGACCACAATTGGTCGCACCTCTCCAAAACCCATCTCTGAACAGCCATGCCCCTCCAGCATATAACCAGCTAGACCATTAACTGTCTCGCTGCTGCAAACCAACATCTCGCTGCTGCAAACCAACATCTCGCTGCTGCAAACCAACATCTCGCTGCTGCAAACCAACATCTCGCTGCTGCAAACCAACATCTCGCTGCTGCAAACCAACATCTCGCTGCTGCAAACCAACATCTCGCTGCTGCAAACCACCAAACAATAATATGAATCAGCAAAAAGGCTTGACTCACCGAATATTTTGAAAACAATTTGATTGAATGTTATTGGTGGCTTATCCACTGACAACTTTTAGTCATACTATTTTCAAAATATTTAGCAGGGTCAGATATATAACACTTGCTATATGTTGTCTGAAAAAACTCCCGCAGTCAGACCATTAAATGGATAATCACTTAAGCAAAATTGGGTCACCTAAGTCACTAACCCTACTGGTCACCCCAAATGAATCACTCTTACAGAGAACCATTAGGTACGACTCACCTTTGAGCAGACTGTAGCTCTATTAAAATAGAGCTTAGAATTTGTGAATTTGTTTCGCTTATCAATTTCTAGCGCGTCTGTGTAAAGTTGATAAGCCTCCTGTAATCTGCCAGCACGAAATGCGCTATTACCAGACTCTTTCTTGGACAATAGTTGTTTAGCTTTCTGAAAACAAACAACACAATAGGCAGAGTTATGGATTATATATTTTATTACATGTATATATAATAAAGACGGGAAATACTGTGTACTGAGTATATCGAGTCCAATTGGTTTTTTGGTATACAACAGATCGCACATTGCCATATGCAGCGGTGGCAAGATACATGGATTGTTAGACTATGATATTTATCACGCTAAGTCTGGTATCATATTACACAGGGCCGGGCAACGCAGAGCAAGGGAAAAATGTAATGCCCTATGGAAGTCGAGTATTATGCAAAGTCACATTGAATATGAATGAACATTGTATACAATCTCATCTGGAAAAGGCAAACTATTGACCAAATCAAGATACCCATGGTACATGTATTATCCCATGAGGAAATTATACAGATATTGTCACAAGACTGAGCCCTAAAACAGGCCTCAAAATAGGAGATCGAAAAATCAATCTCCTGCCGATCTCCTGAATGGAATTTCAGAACAATATTTTGATCTCAGTTTCTGCTGGGGGGGAGGGGGGCGGGGGAGTAGTAAAAAAATCTGTTAACACTTCATTTTGCGCTCATGATACGATTCAATCAAAAAATGTCAAAACCTTTACATGGTCTAACCCTTTAACACTCGAATTTGTTCAAGAAAATTTCAATTTTTTCATAGAAAATGTCCATTTGCAGACCAAGAGATTATTTGTGAAAATTTTCCACTGGAATGACTGGCTCGGTTAACAAGCCAGTCCTTCCAGTGATAAATTTTCAAAAACAATTTGGTATGCAAATGGACATTTCTCAAGACCACTGAAGAAGCGGTTTTTGGCTGATATCAATGACTCAATGTTCATTCACACGCCAAGATATTGAAGATAAATTAATTTTTTGAAAACATCCACTTGGAATGGCTGGTTCAATAATCGCGCCAGCCATTTGTGGTAAATTACATTTTTTCCTGGCTTTCAAAATTGCTCTGTTCATTGAAAAAATGCATGTACATATCATGTAGGACGTCAGTGTTGGAAATTGGCAATCGATGGGTTACCTGGTGGTTGTCACGAAGCCGGAGTATGAGATCATTTTATTGATCTCCCCAGGTGGCTTTATTTCGAGGCCTGCTAAATCCTACCTGCAGTGCAAGAACTGTACTGGCCTTAGCACGTCTTCAGTGTAGCGAATTTGAACTGGATATGATATGCCTAGATGTATTTTCAAATAATCTAGCAGTAACCATGTTTTCAAAGAATTTTTAAGTTTGTCAGCCGACATAACCCTGTTGAATATGGACAGATGTCATTAAAACAAAATAACGACATGTTGTCACTCCCTAACTCATCATGTATATCCAGTTGTAAAAGTATTACACGTCTAGATTTAAAACTCACAGAGATCTGGCCAGGACAAGAAATTTTCTGACTTAAACATGCAGGTGAGATAACTCCCAAAAATATTGAGATTTAGTCAAAACAAAATCATGACACTCTCTTCCAATTATTGATATACAAGCTAACACAATTTTCAAATAATCATGTAGGTTGGAAACTCTCATAGATCTGGTATAGACAAGAAATGGAAAAGAAATGGAGAAATAGACAGAATCAAGTTACCGTATTTCTAAAACAAAACCGAAACACGTTAGTTAGTACAATTTTGAACAAGATCTAACAAAACATTAATGTCCTGTTGAATATTTTGAACTTAAGCCCTCTTGTGTCAAGAGCGCCTCAAAGCACTCAAAATGCTACTTATAATTATATTAATTAAGCAATCAGTCCTTTAATCGTTAGGATTTCTAAAAAAAAAATTAAATCTTTGCTTAATGAATGCAGTCCATTTGCAGGCTAAGAGAAGACAATTTTGGAATTAATAAAAATACACCCGTCTGTTGTCCGACAAATGGAGGCTGCTGCTTTGAACCGCTTGAACATTAAAATGTCCAAAAAAATTCAAACATTTGCATAAACAGTGTCCATTTGCAGGCTAAGCGAATACTGGGGAATGTCCATTTGCAAGCAAAGAGAAGACTATTTTTTGTTTGAAAATTTATCACTGGAATGACTGGCTCGGTAACCGAGCCAGTCATTCCAGTGGTAAATTTTCCAAAAAAGTCTTCTCTTTGCTTGCAAATGGACATTCCCCAATAGCACTGAAGAGGCGTCTTTGGTCGGGTTCACCATTAGATGGTTCAGTTAACACAGGGGGGGGTGGGGGGGGGGGGGTGGGGGTGGGGGGGGGGGGGGGGGGAGGGGTGTTAACTTGGCTTCCAATCAAATAGTGCAAAATAGTCAACAGTACATTTTACATGTATCTTGGTCTACAAATGAACATTTTTCAAGTCCTGCATAAGCCGTTTTTCGCTGGCTTGAGTGGCAAACATGTCAAAGCTTCAATATACCTTATAGATATCAAGAGCCTTATTATGGTCGGGTGCTAATCTGAGCACTTGTTGAAAATGTAGGAATGCCTTCTCTATATTGTCCTGATAGTAGAGACATGTTCCACGGATGAAGAGGGCGTCGACTTCACCACCGTCTCTTATTAAGATATCTCTGAAAACAGAAAAGGACATGCACAATGTACAGAATTGAGATTTACGCATTACCAATGCTTAGAATGTAACCCTTTAAGAACTCAATTTGGCAAATATTGCCTCTATCGTGGTCTTGAGAAATGTCAACTTCTGACAAAGAGAAGACAACTTTGGAAAATATATTACTGGAATGACTGGCTCGATAACCGAGCCAGTTATTCCAGCGATACATTTTGAAAAATAATCTCTAGATTCGTAAATGGACATTTTCCATGAGAAAATCTTAATATTCTGGAACAAATTTAAAAGGTTAAGAGGAAGAGGGCATTGCATCTGGGTCTGTCTGTCTACGCAATCATATATATATATATATATATATATATATATATATATATATATATATATATATATATATATATATATATATATATATATATATATATATATATATATATGGGCTTGTCCACACTAAAGTGACCAAAAGTGTGACATGAAAGTCAGATTTTAGAAATGGGTATGAATAAAGTTAAACATGTTTTCTGTTAAGGAAAATGACTTTATCTACTGAAAAAAATCAAAAGAAGATAGTAATTTGTGGATTAAGCGTAAAAATCAACAGAATATCAGATGCTGTCAGAAAGTTACGGTTGTGATTTTGACAATGAAAAATGAGAGACTATTGAAAGAACTAACAACAGAAGCCATGCTAATATAAATAAATGGCACGCAACATGATCAAAATTATAGAAAACAGTATGGAAGAATGTTCCCGTTGCGACTTCAGTATGTTATCAGCTTGCTTTGCTTGAATTTTAATACTGTTCTTTACTGCCTTTTGTTCAAATTTGCAGTTGTTTTTAACATTGCTGTTTTGTACTAACATATTATACATGATTATGTTGTTTGGAATTCATACAAAGAGTAATTTATTCTACAAGCCGAAACAATTGGCAGAATGGTTTTCCAAGGAAGCATCCGTTCCACTAGGGTTGCACAATATCACCATTGACTGTCACAATATATCATGCATGAAGTTGTACATGTACAGCAATGGCTTCCAGTCAAATTATATTCCTAACAGCACCTTTCATGTAAAGATGATGGTAAAGGAAATTCATCACTGAAGGGGTTAAGCTGAATGAAGCAACACATTTTGTTTGTCATTCTAAATACAGCTCTTTGATTTTAGAAATAGCTTGCTGCCTAAGTTTTTACGATATAAAGAAGAGGACATTTTCAATTTTTTTAAACCGATTAGATGTACAATGAACTTTCAAACCATATCTTGAACTGTTAACAACCGTTCCTGTTGGTCCAAGTTCAGGTGGTCTGTTAACGTGCTGATGAGTCCAAAACAGACTGCATGGGCCCAATAACATTATGGATGAAACTATAACCTTATAAAATCTGTGCAGATTTGAATAATGCAAACTTTAACTAGTATCCTCGTTTCATATAGCTTTGAGGGCGATAAACACAATAAATTCTGAGAAATAAAGAAATGTATCATCCGACGGTATAGCCGTTATTCATGACACAATTCTGAGTTGTGGTCATGATTTCCGATTGAGAAAACTGCGCGTCAAGCGTCACGACCACTAAGGTCAAGGTTACATTTGCGACGGTAGTTGATGTCTCGAACTCGGTGACCTATGTTCAAGAGTTAAATATGGACATAAAATCGTGAGGTTATCGATTTCTACTGTGGATTTAAAAAATATATAGGAACTATTCATTAAAGGAAGCATAGGTTGCGTGGTCGTGACGATTGTTTTGGTCGTCACATGGAGTAAAAAATGTTGACAGAACATTTCTTACCTTAGCTTTGGCGCCATTGTTTTCTCATCACCGTAAAAACAAAAGGCTTGGCGTGTCACATGACCGGTTTTACACCATCACGTGATGCTTGGTTCTTATTTCCTGGAGCCGTGCTATAAATTTATGGATTTCTTGTCCACTGTTACGGTTGTGATTTATTGACAGAAAGTTGACAGAACATTTCTTAGCTTTGGCGCCATTGTTTTCTCATCACCGTAAAAACAAAAGGCTCGGCGTGTCACATGACCGGTTTTACACCATCACGTGATGCTTGCTTCTTATTTCCTGGAGCCGTGCTATAAATTTATGGATTTCTTGTCCGCTGTTACGGTTGTGATTTATCGACAGAAAGTTGACAGAACATTTCTTACCTTAGCTTTGGCGCCATTGTTTTCTCATCACCGTAAAAACAAAAGGCTCGGCGTGTCACATGACTGGTTTTACACCATCACGTGATGCTTGCTTCTTATTTCCTGGAGCCGTGCTATAAATTTATGGATTTCTTGTCCGCTGTTACGGTTGTGATTTATTGACGGAAAGTTGACCACTTAACTTTTTTCTCATAATTTAAACATAATCTAGCAATAATCAAAACTATCCAAGTGGCAGTGAATGAACAAAAGATATAAGAGATAGTATTTGGATAGAAAAGTACAGCCATACACGTAAGGAATAGCAACTAAGCTAAAGTGAGATTTATACTAATTTTTGACGGAATGCATCACAACCATAACACACAATTTTGTAGTGAAATAAAAAAATTTTCTCCTGTAAATCATGACAAAAATGAGCATATTCATAGAAAGCTATGTCCTTTTCTTTAAAATGTTTAGGCTGAAATCCAAAATAACTCATTTAAATTGCTTCTTTAGCACTGAAAATTGGCTCATTCTCATGTCACACTTACCCGCTCTAATTTCACTCATATTTGTGGCTGTTAGTTGAATGAAAATAATTTTATTCTGCACTCATTTAACTTTTTTTATCTGTAATTATCTCTCTGAGATACCTTCAACTTGGAAATGATAAGAACAGGAAAATTAATTGGGTCTTTATCATCGAAATTAACAATTCAAATGTAGACCCGAAATCATTCATCAAATACAGTTTAGTGTGGACAAGCCCATATATATATATATATATATATATATATATATATATATATATATTATATACAATTCACAGTAGCAATTCAGTAAGCACTTCTGTCCAATCATGCCAATGACATGAACGCATAGTTAGAAATGTTCACAGTTGTAGTAGAACAGTTTGTATAATTATGCACACATACGCAGTCTCTGACTGTGACTCTTCATATCGCTCCAGGAGACACAGAGCTTCTGCCTTTTTTACTTTAAACTTTACACAATTTGGAGAGACGTCTAAACACTGGTTCATACGGAAGAGAGCCTGCAAAACAGTTATATACAATTATCAGTATATGTACAGTAACATTTTACAATGATCTTGTAACCATCCAACAGCAGAATCGATGTGGCTTATTCACATGCGGTATATATATATATATACTTTACATAACACTTAACCATTTATAGAACCATGAATTCTACTGGTGATATTTTCTTGATAAATCCTGACCAGCAAAGGGTTAAAAGCTTAGTCATAATTATAACCTTACATTGTCCAAAGGGTTTCAATTAATCAGCTAAATTTAAGAGTTTTTTAAAACCAAGTACTTTTAAAGGCATCGATCTAACCGTAACTTTTCTCATAGAAAATGTCTATTTGTAATCCACGAGAAAACTATCTTTGAAAATTTACCACTGGAATGACTGGCTCGATAAACGTGCCAGTCATTCCAGGGGTAAATTTGCAAAAATAGTCTTCTCTTGGTCTGCAAATGAAGTTTGAGAAACACTGCTGTCTCAATTTTAACCAAGACACAGACACAGGGAAGCTGTTGAATATTGTAATAGAAATTTGGTTGTAACTTGTTGCTGCCATCTACAAGAAGCAACAGCTCCCAGACAAAAGAGTTTCAAAATATTTAAAAGAATATTCCATACATCTGTTGTTTCTCTGTCATGTCTGTAGGGGTTACTCAAGAAAATGGTCATTTGCATGTCAAGAAAACAATTTTTGAAAATTCACAATTGGAATGACTGGCTCGATAATCGAGCCATGCACTAGTCATAAATTTTCTAAACTAGTCAGTCCTCTGGCCTGCTAAAACATTTCTCAAGACCACGCTAGAAGCTGTATTTGGCTGGTTTGAGTGCTAAAAGGTTAAAGACCTTCAAATATCACCATGAACCTGTTACCGCAAAGCTCATAAATATCACCATGAACCTGTTACCGCACAGCTCATAAATAAGTTAGCTAACAGGTTTCCAAATTGAAAACAGAAACATTTTAGTTAGTACAATTTTGAACACAATGTAAAAAATGCTCTGTTGAATATTTTGAAGATAATTGGATCAGAACACTTGTTGCCTTAGGCCAGCAATTTGTTTTCCAACCCAATTATCTTCAAAATATTCAATTTAGTACATTTTATTTTGTTTTTGCAAATATTTCAGAATTGTACTGTATTACAACATGTAATCTTTACTGTCTTACTCTTCTGAAATCGCCGTCCTTTTCCTGAAGGTCTCTTTCTGTGTGCATCTCATGTTCCTGGACATTCCTGGTAATCTGAAGCTAGAAAATGATGTAAAATATAACACAATGTTCAACATACATGGCAAACAATGATAAACTTACTGGATAACGAACCACTCTGAAGAATCGATGTACTAGGGTATTAGATGTCACTAATGGAAATGTGAACGAGGGTGGTGGAAAGTAAACTTGTGTAGGCATGCAGATTTCAAGAACTGTTAGAAACACATTTTTGTGTTAAGTGTTTCTCATGGGCTTAGAAACTATCAGAAAACATATTGAACTTTATTCATTTCTGTGATTGCTCTTGTTGATTATTTGGTTTTTGCATTTTCAAGGGAAAAACTTACATGTATAGTTTCTGTGAAATCTCTACGCGGCCCTGTAAGGCAAATGTCACAAACATATCTGTGAAAAATCTAGATGGCATCTGAGACCACCTACATGTAAGTTTCTGATTTCTCTAGGGGAGGACTGCAGGAACACCTTACCACTACGTGTATTCGGCCGGCTTGAAGTCTCGTCTCCTCTCTGGGAATCCTTTTCCTATCACACATACATGTACACGTAGTCAGTGGTAGTAGGCGAAATTGTCCAATCTTTTCAATCAATTAACAGCATTTCTTAAATTTACATACTTTTTCCAGATTTAACTTACACTGTCATGACTGTTCAGTGCATAGTTTAACCATTCAACAGTCAAAACAATCAAAAGATTTCCCTAGTTAATGTCCATTAGCAGGCGAAGAAGACACTTTTGAATGATGAGCCAGTTATGGCAGTGCAAAATTTTTGAAAAATTGTTTTTAATTGGCCTGCAAATGGCCATTTCCCAAGACTACAGCAGAGGCTAGTTTTTGGCTGGCTTGGTCATGTTAGCCACTACCCCTCATATCGGGCATAAACGACTTCTGCAGTATTCTTGGAGAATGTCTCTTTGCGGATTAAGAGAAGAGTATTTTTGAACATTTAACCCTAGAATGCCTGGCTCGATAACTGAGCCAGTCATTCCAGTGTTAAATTTTCAAAAATACTCTTCTCAAGTTCTACAAATGAACATTTTCTATTAAAAAAAAAAAATCGAAATATTCTGGAATACATTTTATGGTTAAAGGGTAAAGTATGTTAAGTGAATACCTCATTCAATGCTTGGCTGTTAGCTGGCTCTAGGTCGAGGACTTTTTTATAACTGGTAAACGCCGCTGCTGTATTTCCAAGCGTTAGATGACACTTTCCCTCTCGTAAATGACCCTTGTTAATGCAAGACACACAATAGTACTGAGATGAATATATATATATATATATATACGTATATGTACACGGCATAATTAATCTGGTATCGCATCTCAATTTGCTACACATAACTTGGCTATAGGTTTGTTAACCCTTACCCAGAGTTGCCCATATGCGTCCTTTTGCGCGTATATACGCATAAAAATGGCAGAGGGACGCATAAAAATTAACCCTCTGCGTCCCTGAGGACGCACAAGGGACGCAGTGAAAAAGAGTAACGGAAACTGGTAACTTTGCGTGAGCTTAATTAGCGATTATATTATCGTGTGTGTATATTTATTTGTGCATGTTTTTACTTTAAAAAATATACCTAATGTATTGTGTGTTCAATAAAAACGAACTTACTGCGTTGTTTAAGACTATTATTTGTTGTATGTTTTCTTGCACAACCCAAAGTTGTTAATGCCCATAAATCAGATTCAACTACCATATTTAATTGTAAACACAATCCCCAAATCATCCTTAGTATTCCATTTGCTCTAATTTTTTTAAATAATGAGTTTACAAGCCTGATGTTAGTCGCCTTGTTTGGCCTACAAATTGCAAAAATACCCGCCATGTTTCTGTCTGTTGTGCTAAACGTCAGTGTGACGTGTCAGTATTTGATTGGATAACAGCGGAATCTCCCTCTAGAAGAACTCACGCTTGAGAAATCCAATGCAACTGATCAAGCGTATACACACGTGTTTGGGCGTCTTAACCCTTTCACAGCTCAGAACATAGGACAGATCACAAAGTTGTTATCACTAATCTGCTGAATATTTTGAAATTAATTTGCGCATGCCTACTTGCCTAACTTACAGGCAAAATATTTTTTTCTATTTAATGATCAAAATATCTAAATGGATGAAGGAATATATGGAAAATATTGTGATATCTTTTACATTTGAATGGTCATTTGACGGATTAGCGGCGGTGTCTTTGTATTGCTGTTTGAATAACGGTATCACTGCGCGCTATAAGCCCGTCTTTTATTTAGCAATAGCGGCTGATTGATTGACTGATGGATTAGTGTTTATAATGTTTAACAATACTCGATCGTTAGGTTTTCCCAATTTCTCAACTAAATTGATCTGAATAGAATCTGTCCGCTTCGTCATTCTCTTTGAATTTAAGACAATAATTGAGCAAATCATGCCGAGTATTAGACTTGATTTATCTGTGTATATATACGAGAGCAATCTTGACTTCATTAAATTAGTCAAAATGCAACGAAGCTTGTTTCAGTTTGGCGTTAAGCGACCTCTAGATTCTACATGTGCTGATAGTGATGATAACGATGAAAGTATGGCAAAGCGTAGCAAAATTTGTAGCGAGTCTTGCGACACCAGTGCGAAAATTTGTGAAAATGTGGTTAAAGTAAAGCAAGTGAAGTCTAGGAAATTCAGTGACGTTTGGTTAAAAACACCGGCGTATAGTAAATGACTTGAGGTTCTGGATGGTAAAATGAAGTGTACGTTTTGTAGCAGTGCGAAGAAGGCTAATAATTTCGTAAGCGGTAGTACAAATTATCAGAAATCCGCGTTAGACCGACATATTGCATCGCAAGACCACAAGGAGGCAGAGACTGCTTCCGTACTACGGATTCGATTAGAAAAAGCAGTGGCCGCATCAAATGAAGAGTTCGATCGTCAGTTATGCCGGGACAAGTAGAGCCATGAGGCCCAGATCAGGACGGTATATATGATGAGTAAAAAGCTCATCCCAGCAGCGATGTTCAACGATATCGTCGATCTACAGGTAGGCGTACGTTAAAATATTGATTTTTTCCAAACAGCGTATAGCTCAAAGCTCCCCGATACAAGAGTCCTTATTGGATACACGCTAATGCGTTATCTATGCTTCAGCCAATCAGCAATCGCGTTACATAGTTACTCCCTATGAATTAGACATATCCGGCTGATATATTTTCACTAATTACGCAGTTTAATCTGATTTATACAGATTATTTTTGATAAATTATTGTTTTGTCTGATCTTAGCCTATGTTAGCCTATGTATTCCACTATATTTAGTCATTCCAGTTACATTATACCGAAGTAGGTCAAGTCGTCCTTGAGCAAACCCGTACCAGGTATTTCTGAAAATTTGCCACTGGAATGACTGGCGCTGTTTAGAGCCAGTCATTCAAGTGTTAAACTTTCAAAAATGGGTATTTTGGTGATCTACAATGGTGGCCAAAAGTGTTAAGTGCTAAAGGTTAATAAACTATGCATAGTTAATATTCTCTATATATATATACATTAACAGTATTTACAATGTCATAACTAGTGCTTTCAACATGTTTAATAAAGTGCTTTATAATTAGATCAATGTGTTGTGTTTATTTTAAGAAAAAAACATGGGACCCCCCATATTTCAGATGAGGACCCCATGGGACCCCCAGATTTTACAGTGGGACCCCCAAATCTGAGAGTGTGGGGTCCTTGGGACCCCCAAAAATCAGATGCTGTGGGCAACACTGCCCTTACCCCTCTGATGTCAAAATATTCAATTTTCAAATTAAGTTAAAAGATGAACTGGTGTTCATTTATCAACAAATTTGGTGGGAGATGGTGCTGTCGTAGACAGCAACATCGTCCACCAAAATTGTTGAAAAATGTACACCAGTTTCTTTGCTATTGACACAGTAAAAGATAGAATATTGACACCAGAGTACTTGTGGTTAAGTGTTCTATAGGCTTGGTAAGTGATGCTGTATTTCTGGATTCAGCTCGATTGTTAAATACACAAAAGAATGTTTCTGTTTAACAACAAATGATGACGTCATAAACACATACTTATCATTACTGTACTAACACAGATTTGAATGTTTCAGAGCGAATTTAAGAGATAAAAAAAACAACTCAGATTTTGGAATCACCAATCTACATCGTTGGTCCCTATGGGATCTGGCGTGTGGGGTGGGTGTATCCTGTACTTCATTTGTTCTTTTCCAACATAGGTTTTTGTTGAGATCCTCAGGGTATGACAACGAACATGTATAATTTTAAAGGACACGTTCTGTCCACTATGATTGGGCAAATTAAAATGTTGAGCAACAGGAGTATCTTTGTGTTTTTAATATCCCTTCGATATTCTTCCGCCCATATGTGGAATTCACGTTTGGTTTCCTCCACAAACTGTTGGTGGCATTATGTGCATGTGAGTAAGTATATGACATTGCGTGTGTCACAGTATGTCTTGACCGTACATCTGTATTTTAGGCCCATGTGAATGTTACCGAATTCACGTTTACTATCCATTTATGACAGAAAAACCTACATTGTCCGGTGAATAGATAGATAGGGTTTTGAAAAGGGTTTCTTTGGAACCCCGTAGTGGTGGGAAACTCAAGTTTGGTCATGACAGGTCTTTGTGATTCTTTCTGCAGCCAAACATTGGTGGTGTAAGCAGTGCGTTTCTACACTTGAATTTAAGAGATCATTTCATTTTACAAGGATTTAATGACAGGGTTGGAATTCCTACCCTAGGCTGAACTCTCTCACGTATGAAGTATTAATTGCCATACATTTTTGCGGGAAATTATACAATTTGCTATGCAAATGCCAAATTTTAAATGACATGTATGCCCTGGTGTACATGTTGTTATAATCTTCATATCAGGTATTTATGCCTCAAATTTATTCAAGTAAACTTCAATTTTCTCATTAAAAATCTCCATTTGACAACCAACAAGCTTATCTTTTTTAATTAACCACTGGCACGACTGGAATAACTGCCTCAATTACATAGCATGTCTAGCTAGTCATTGCCGTGGTTAAGTTTTCAAAAATAGCCTTCCCTTGATCTGTAAATGGACATTTCCCAAGACCACTGGCAGAAGTGTTTTTGGTCATTCTGTGTTAACCCTTATCACTCTGATGTCAATATTCTATCTTTTACAGTGTCAATATCAAAATAACTGGTGTACATTTTTCAACAATATTGCTGGAAGATGTTGCTGTCTACGACACCTCTACGACAGCACCATCTCCCACCAAATTTGTTGAAAAATTATTCAAGTTAATCTTTTAATTTAATTTGAAAATTAAAAATTTTGACATCAGAGTTGTAAGGGTTAAAAGCTTAACATGTTTACTGGAGGAATCCAGGTTTAGCTATGCCCCGCCCATCTCTAGCTAAGCTCCACCCACACATCTCCTGTCTTGGGATCGATCGATCCCGAACTCTATTAATATCCAGAAACTATACAGGTAAACTGTTGAATATTTTGAAACAAATTTGACTGGGTGCTGTTGCTGCGGCTTATGGCAGCTAATTGCATCTTTCGTCATTGATATGGCTTTGTTGTTACGCCTGTGTAATCTGTACACACGCTGACTAATCGAGGACAAGTGTAATCACGATTATTCCGAAATAATCGATCACTCAAAGCAATATTCATGGCTCATACAACTTGGGCACAATAAAATTCTACATGTATACTTTTTCCAGAATGTATATATTTCAAAATTCCAGATCCACTATTATTAATGATTATAGTGACTAATGGCTATGAATATCCTCATCTCCTAAACGTCCACCCCATCCCACCCACCCACCCCCAACAACAACGCAAAAATAAAGCATTTAATATCTTACATTGTTGTGTCTTGCCTAGTAGAGACTCAGCCTATCTCCTACCACATTGTACATTGTAACCCTATATTATACATGTAGTTATATTTTCTAATCAATCTTTGCAGACCTAAAGATGATTATTTTTGAAAATTTACCAATGGAATGATAAGCTCGTTATGACTAGAAGACCCAAAAGGCAGCAACACCTTCCAGTCATACTATTTTCAATACATTCAACAAATTAAGCTTTAATTTGTGAAGAATTCCACCTACATGTATATCAACGAACCACCATCTCAATGTCCCCAAAACCAAGTGTCCACTATACACAGGTTTGGCTGTGTATTGAATAGTTTGCGGACACCGTGGTAGGGGTTTTCCTATAATGAGGCAGCAAGCTTTTCACGGTTTCAGTTCACTTTCACTTTGCAGCTAGGGGATTTCCCAGTAATAAGGAAGTAAGCAGCAATTTCAAGGAAATAGGAGAGCTATATTTAGACAAGAGGCTATGTGTACCGTATGTATTAGATTTTTGTGCTATTATATAACTCCCGTAACGTCACTGGTTTATGTCATTGATACATATCCTGCATCACAGTATCGTTGTTAAATATTTTGAAAACTATTTCATAAAAGGTTGTTGCAACAACCTTCTGTTAAATAGTTTTCAAAATATTCAGCGCTTATATGTATACTGTCATGACTGTAATGGGCCAGTTGTCAGCTATATCTAATCTTTATAGATCTGTTGTTATACACGTCAAACTGGTCGTTTACAAAGATGAAACCATTCTCTTTCTTCTAGTAAGTTGAGATTCCAGGTATTGCAAAATAAAGAGTTCTGCTGCTAGTGCTGTGATTGTAGTTTCTATAGTTGCCTATTTAATTTTTTTCACCCAGTTTTGGGCACCCAAACCCGTTACAAGGTTCAAAATCAGTCTGAATCACGCCCTGAACAGCAGTTAAATAGTGATGTCTCGCCTGGAGCCTCGAGTCTCAGCCACCGGGCGGGACTCAATCTAAACAAACTGTCAGAAACTCTCTTTGGTTGTCATGGTTGTGGTCGGAAGAATTACAATGGCTGATATTTTTAATTTTACCTTTTCCAAAAGGTATCGCAAAATATTGAATTTTCCATAAATTTTCAAGCCTTGGAAAAGGGTTTCTTAATTTTCTTTACTTTTTCCAGACATCCAGACTTCCGTACGAACCCTGAATCATCACACAAACCTAATCTGATGCTATGGGGACAATCTAAAAATAGAGGCGTGGCTTCTACGAGAATACATCCCTAATGGATTGACCGGCCATCTTATTACGTCATCATAATGACTAGACAGTTACACAGACTCCACTTCGGCGACCAGACATATCGGGACTCAGTCCATCTCTGTAGCGGACTGTAAAAGGAACACTATGGATTGTGTTGATTTTGGTGTCATCTTAACCTCTGTATCACTGGCTTAATAGACATTAAAAATATCAATATCCACGCAACGGGGTCAGCAAATTTTTGACCTCATTTTGTGCGACAGATTTTAATTTTACGACGAATTCAGAGGGACTATTTTTCTGTTAACTACGTGTCATACGGACTACTACAGGCTTTATATCATCTCGTTTTACGTGAATTAATATTGTCTGGTATGAGGAGAGTAGCGCTCGTGGCCTTTTAAGTTTCAATTCTCTCTTACCCCACTATTCCGGTGGAAATTACTACGCCAATGGCTACTCAATACATACAAGATACTTTTCTCGATCTCGAATCGAAGATCTCGCGAGATACGAATGGCTATGAGGAGTCTGGATCGGTATACATCAGCGTTCTAATCTGATATTATAATCAAAATGTCACTTTTTAAGTGACATATGCCAGTCACAAAAGTGGCAAAAAGTGAGACAGTAGCATTTTAACGCTCTGGCATTTTTGGTGAATTAACAATTTAACCCTTTAATGGTCAAATTGGGTCACATTTTTTTAACCCTTTAATGACTAAGTTTTGCTTAAAAATTTAATATATTTACTTATAGAATGGCCATATTCAGGCCAAGAGAAAACTATCTTTGAAAATTTACCACTAGAATGACTGGCTCGCTTACTTGGCCTGCAAATGTACGTTCCTCAGAGAGCACTACAGATGCCGGTGTTGGCCGCCTTCATCGTGAAAGGGTTAAATATTTTCTTATTCAATGTTCATTTATAGGGCAAGACAATAGAATTTTTGAGAATTTATCACTGGAATGACTGGCTTGGTTATAATCGACTCAGTCAAATCCAGTGGCAAATTTTCAAAAATCCTATTCTCCTGTCCTGTCATGCCTGTAAATGGGCATTCCACAAGATCTTAACAGCATCCGGTTTTGGCCGGTATGACCATCAGAGGGTTAACAAATATTCGGTTGACTATTTTGAAACTTATTTCACTCGGAGTGGTTGTTGCTTATCAATTTAGTTTCAGACATGTTAGAACCTTTGTACATGACACTTTTCTGTGTTTGAAATTCCAGGACATTTCCCAAGCAAAATTAACAAATTCCATGGATGGCCTCCAAGAATTGATGTCTAGTTTATGACACAGATCCAGACATAAGCTCCGAGTTATTCTGCAAAATGTCTGAATATTGTCTCTTGCAACAACCAAGACACATCCTTATTTTGATAAGCTACTGCTGTAATTTTTACTGCATAGCTCGGTGATTTATTCTAACAGATTTCTTTTTATTTTACATGATTACCATTTTTCATGACTTTTCCATGATCTATGATAAAACAAGAATTCTGCAGAATTAAATATCTCGCCTGTCTCCTGTTTGTCACAGACGCATTGACCTTTGACCTTGTGATCCTCGTGTTATCATGCTGCTTCCTAAGATTATAGGTAATCATGTATTCAAGTTTACTTCCAAAGGATTAGCCAACCCTGAAATATAAGATTTGCTGAATGGAAAAAATTAAAGTTTAAAAAGCAGAGGTCAAAGAGCAACATTAGAATAGCCTTGACCTTTGACCTGGTGACCTCGATGTCACCATCCCGTATCCGCTTGGTATAAGATACCATGTACCCAAGTTGTGTTCCATTAGGGTTAAGCAATCCCGAAATATAACATGATCAGATTTGCTAAGCCTAAAAATGTAACATTGAAAAATAACAAAGTTTTGTAGAGGTCAGAATGTCAGAACCTTCGACCGTGTGACTTCAGTGTCAACATGCTGCTTCCTAACATTATAGGTAACAATGTACCCAAGTTTACTTCCAATAGGATTAACCAATCCTGAAATACATGTATAAGTTGGAGTCTTGCTAAACGCAAAAACTTAATGTTGAAAAAGAGTTCTGTATCAAGGTCACCTTGACCTTTGACCTTGTGACCGCAACATTATCATACTGCTTCCTGAGATTATAGGTAACCATGTATCCAAGTTTAGTTGCAATAGACTTAACCCGTCATGGAATATAAGCTGAGAAGTTTTGCTAAACACAAAAACTTAATGTTGAAATAACAGAATTCTGCATCAAGGTCAATGACCTTTGAACTTGTGACCCCAACATCGTCATGCTGCTTCCTATCATTATAGGTAACCATGAATCCAAGTTTAGATGCAATAGGCTTAACCAATCCTGAAATATAAGCCGAGAAGTTTTGCTAACAGAATTCTGTATCAAGGTCACAGTGACCTTTGACCTTGTGACCCCAACATCGTCATGCTGCTTCCTATCATTATAGGTAACCATGTATCCAAGCTTAGTTGCAATAGGCTTAACCAATCCTGAAATATAAGCTGAGAAGTTTTGCTAAACGCAAAAACTTAATGTTGAAATAACAGAATTCTGTATCAAGGTCACTTTGACCTTGTGACCACACCATCATCACCATGTATCCAAGTTTAGTTGCAATAGGCGTAACCAATCCTGAAATATAAGCTGAGAAGTTTTGCTAAACGCAGAACCTTTATGTTGACGCCGCTGCTGTTGGAAAAGTAATACCTATCTCACGCTTTCTGCTTCGCAGGCGAGACAAAAATCACCGATTTTCCATGACTTTCAAGGCCTGGAATTTAAATTTTCAAATTCCATGACTTTGCAGTATTTCCATGTTATAAACTGCTTGTTTGAAATTGTTTAAAATTGAGATTCTGGGATTTCAGGGCTCAGTGTTAAAATCGATTCAATCGTGCATAAAAATTTATATACGTGTACATGTAGCTTCACTACAAGTGGGCGGAGCAACTACAAGTGGGCGGAGCAACTACAAGTGGGCGGAGCAACTACAAGTGGGCGGAGCAACTACAAGTGGGCGGAGAAACTACAAGTGGGCGGAGAAACTACAAGTGGGCGGAGCAACTACAAGTGGGCGGAGCAACTACAAGTGGGCGGAGCACAGCTAGAATAATTATAAATATGTGTACTGTTTGTTTTGTGAACAGTGTTATTGCGACATGCTTATAGACCATGTACATACGCCAGCCTTTCTTGTACTGGCACCCAGTGTTTCTCATAGGACCTAAATTTTGGAGGTCACAGGGACACCACACCATGAAATCTGGGAGTTTCCAAGCTGAAATCTGGGGCTTCCAAACCGAAATTTGGTGTTCCCAAACAGTATTTCTTATCCTTGCGCTATATTAGACGGTACCATGGGCACACGACTATGAATTATGTCCTATACTAGATTTTTATGGGTCCCATGGGACCCACTACCCACTAACACTACTTTTTGGGGACCCAAACAGCATTTTGGAGGTAAATACCATCAAATGGACCCTTATGAGAATCCCTGCTGGTTCCTTAACAGTGTCCGACTGCCGCACAGCACCAGACAATAATTTCAATGGGCAATAAGTATGGACCTACTGAATATTTTGAAAACAATTTGACTGAAAGTTATTGGTGGCCTAGCCACTAATAACTTTCAGTCAAATTGTTTTCAAAATATTCAGCATATCCAGAGTTAAAAACCCTGGAAAATGTTATCTGCATAAATTCAACAACTGAATTTATGTGTTACTAAATTATGTACATTACCTTCACAAAACTACTGTCTAACTGGACTGATCGCCGAGCATCTTCGAGGGCCTTTCCGTAATAGCTGAGCATCATATAAGCAGCGGCTCGATTGCCATAGTATGCCGCACAAGTGGGACAAAAGTCTGAAATTATATTTCAATTCATGAATTCATTTCCTCACTCAACCAATATTTTGAAACTAATTTGACTGGGTGCTGTTGCTGCCTATGGCAGCAACAGCACCCAGTCAAATTAGTTTCAAAATATTCAACAGCTTACATGTGTAGTTTTATGGAAATTGATAGTCAAAGAGTTCAGAGATCGATCAATCCCAACACAGATGTGGTGTGGGTGAAGCTTAGATTGAGATGGACGGGGCATAGCTAAAAGTGGAATGGTCCACTGATTTGTCAATAAAGTGTAGACTTGTGCGATTATTGCTTTGAATGACCACGATCGATAATTTTAAACCAATCTCGGTACGAATTACCCAGACAATGTTCACCAATACCATATCAAGAAAGACAGCTCCAACGGTGTTTAGAAGTGTTCATTTCCAGGCCAAAGAAAAAACTATTTTTGAAAATGTATCGTTGGAATTCCTGGCTCGATGCTCGAGCCAATCATTCCAGCGATACATTTTCAAAAAAAGTCTTCTGATTTGGATATGGGTAGAAATTATGCACGATTATTGATTTTATTTCATTATTTAACTTTTAACTCGTTAACCCTCACATCAGCGAAAAACGGCTTCTGCAGTGGTATTGAAAAATTTTCATTTGCAGACTAAGAGAAGAATATTTTTGAAAATTTACAACTGGAATGACTGGCTCGATAACCGAGTCTTGGTCTGGAACATTTTTAAATTGAGAAAATTGAAATTTTCTTGAACAAATTTGAGGATTAAAGGGTTAATCATACAAATTCAGAATTTAAAAAACGTGATTTTCAATTTAATCACGTAATTTACGTAAATCACACAAACCTACTAAAGTACCTACTAAAGCACATGTATACATGTTGTACATACACGTATATATGGCGTCATAATCAAATATATCACATGTTATCTGACATCACGATAAAAATGACTTAGCTTCGTCACGAAAATCAGTCCATCACAAACCTGTACGAATTGTATGTCTTTGATGAAGTTACAATTTTAAAACATTTTGTTGAATATTTTGCAAACTACTTTCACTGAGAGCTGTTGGCTAAAATGGCTTCTGCAGTGGTTTTGACTCTGTCGAGATGTCCGTTTGCAGACTAAGAGGACGCGTTGTTTAAATTTACCACTGGAATTACTACATGTACATGTAGCTCGCTTATAGCGCCAGTAATTCAACTTTCCAGAGTATCCATCCGTCATCTGACCTCGTATGATGTCATAATCAGCTCAGCGCACGTATGATGACGTCACAATCATTATGTCACAAAGAGTTCCATATAGACCGTCATCAAATCTCAAATACTCCGACACGTTGTATGAATTGTATGTCTTTGTAAGAATGTCCATTAGCAGATCCAGAGGGGATTATTTAAAAAAATTTAACCCTAGAATACAATGGACCTTTACGGTTTTAGCTATGCCCCGCCCATCTCTATCTAAGCTCCACCCACACCTCGCTCATGTTGGGATCGATTGATCTCTGAACACCATGACTATCAATTTCCAAAAATCTACACGGGTAAGCTGTTGAATATTTTAAAACTAATTTGACTGGGCGCTGTTGCAATTTTTTTGTTGTGACACTGTTGTCAGTCTATCAAATCTTTTTTACATTTCCGACAGAGCCGCTGAGTTGGCACCTATATTTACAATTACATGTGCTTGGACTATTACAAGTACATGTATTCGACGCTTTAACCCACAAGCTAGCAAAAAAACAGCTTCTACAGTGGTCTTTGGAAATGTGCATTTGTAGACCAAGAAGACTAATTTTGAAAATATCCCACTGGAATGACTGTCTCGATAACTGAGTCAGTCATTATAGTGTGATATTTAAAAAGTCTTCTCTTGGTCTGCAAATGGGGGATTTTCTTTGAGAAAATTTTAATTGGCTTGAAAAAATTTGATGGTTAAAGGGCGAGTGTTTAAAAAATCCACGATATAGGTAATTACTATACTCACTGAGAGCATCTTTAAACGCTCAAAGTTGTTTAAAAAACTGTCAATTTTCTCAGAGAAAATGTTGATTTGCAGACCAAGAGAAGACTATTTTTGAAACTTTATCACTGGAATGACTGGCTCGGTTATCGAGCAAGTCATTCCAGTGATAAATTTTCAAAAATAGTCTTCTCTTGGTCTGCAAATAGACATGTCGAAAAACCACTGCAGAAGCCGTTTTTGGCTAATATGAGCGTTAAAGAGTTAACCGATCCAATATATACAGGTTACAAGTAAGTATACTCACTGATAGCATCTGTATAGCATTGCAAAGCTCCTGCATAATTCTTCATTTTGTACAATTTGTTTCCATGTTCTTTCTTTGCATTGGCCAGATCTTCATTGCTGCGGTAAGCACACAAAAAGTTCACCATTAGGCATGTTAGATCAAGCCAGTCAACAGTACTGACATGACAGACCAAAGACAACATAAAACATCATAAAAATTTGTTATTAGATTATCAGACCCTAAAAAAATTAAGGTTACATTGTACTTAACTTGACTACATGTATGTCCACTTTGATCTTGAGAAATCTCCATTTGCAAGAAAAAGAAGACCACTTTTGACAATTTACCACCAGAGTGGATGACCTGATAATCAACATGGCAGTCACTCAAATGATAAATTGTCAAAAATATTCCTGTCATGGCACACAAATATGACAAATGGATATAATGCATTAAGCAAAAATGCCAACTTTTTCACAAATCTTAACTATTAAAGGGTTAAACAGAATAAATCTGACTAGAAACTAAAACTTTCTTTACATACTGTAGCTGGTACATCACGTAATCAAATAACACAATCTGCAGTGAAGAAACCATAAATACAATGTAGTTTACTGGCAAATGTTAATGTTACCAAGGGCTTGGGATGCAACGATACACTAAGCCATGTACCCATCACGATATTTGTTTCACGATACGTATCGCAATACATAACTGTGTACATGAATGATGTACATGTATGCGTTTTAAATAAATACACGTAAGCCCATGTTCATGTTATATTTCTTCACTAATAGCATCTGTAAAACTACTATCATGCCCTTTACAGCACATAGTAACAGTAAAGGACTGAAGGAAATGTCAATTTCCCCTTCTCCGAGATAACATCCACGCAGTCAATTTCGCGCCGCTCGTGTAGGAAGTGGCCCTTGGCCTGAAGATTATATTCAGAATCTCGGGCAGCTGCACTGGATTGCCACCAACAGCTAAAGAAGCTCCGTGAACCACACCCAGCTGGGCCAAAATGGCTCTATCAGCAGGACCAGACATGGTTCTTACCAGATCTTCACCAGCACCTTCGGGAGAAGGATGATGACTCGATGGGTACGCATATGCGTGCATCCCCTTCCAGCTTATCGATAGAAGTCCACGTTGGGTTTGCCCCAATGCTCGAAGAACCTTTGTAGAACCGGAGGGTTGAGAGACCATTCTGTTGGCAGAATTCTCTGTCTGTGAGACAAAGCACCCACCAGAATGTTAAATCAGTCAGGAATGTGAGCTGCTTTCAAAACAACTGAGTAATTCCTGCACCATTGAATCAAGTTCCACACTTTTAATTAAGCACAATGTTGGAGACCTTATCTCGCTTTGGCGATTTATGTATGATACTACTGTCGAATTGTCCGACCGCATCAATATCACCGTGCCCCTGACTTCTGGAAGAACTCTCTCCAGTGCCAGTTCTACTGCCAGCATCTCTAGCAGATTGAAATGCAACTGACTCTGTTGAAGTCAGGTGCCCGAGATCTGGTGTTCTCCCAGGTAGGCCACCCACCCCTCCAGCGATGCATCCATATAAACGGACAGCTGGGGTGGGGTCGGTGAAGTGAAACTGCTACATGTAGATGCGACATGCGATGAATCCATGTATACGGATAGCTGGGGCCGAGTTAGGTGAAGCAAAACTCCTGCTAGGAGAACCTGACGCTCCTTCTACCATGCAAGATGCGATACGATTGGCTCCAAAACCTGTATCGGTTTGGATAGGTCTGTCCTCTGTTTTCAGACAGACATCAGATACAACCGGATAGGTCTTTGCATTAGAGCAGCGTACAGGATTACCTACGCCATGGAGACCATCATTCAGAAGCCTCGTCTGAATGTGGTTTCCCACTCGAAAGTTGAGAATGCCTTGCAAAAGCCTTGAATCCGATGGATAAACCATGTCATTCTCTAGATCGAATCGCATCCCCAAATAGACGAAATATTGAGTTGGTGTTAACTCGGATTTCTCCTTGTTGAGTAACCATCCCAACTCTGAAAATAATTTCAGAGTCAGAAAAGTATCCACCTCTAACCTGGTTGGCGTGTCCGCCTTGGCATGCTTGATAAGTTCTCTCTGCGGAGAAACGGTCACCGCTAGGACCACTCTGGTGAAGACCATCGGAGCTGTCGACAGCCTGAATGGAAGCATCTTCTTGATGGAGATAGAGCCATTTTGGTCTAGACCTGATAGATCTGACTGGCACCGCTGTCCTTGTTGCACACGCGTGGTCCAGAAGGATGAGAAGGGAGCTACCATACCCTCAGGTATGGTCTGCTCCCTTCTTTCCACCTTTGGAGGACTTACCCTTGCCCTTCCTGCCACTAGGGTGTTCACCTTGCTCATCTTCTTGTGCTTCTGAGGAGACTGTCTAGCCTGGCAGTTTAGCTCTAGCTCATAGTCTGTTTTGCGCAATCTTGGCCGAGCCCTCCAAGATGGTCCATAGGCACTAGGAACTCCCAGGAAAATCTTCCAAAAACAAATATTTTCAAAACTGATTACAGTAAATAATAAAGATTACACACACCTAAAGGTTTGAATCAGTAGGCACAGTAAATACTCTTGGTGGGGTGTAACACTCCTGACAATATAAAATAATTAACTGGTATTCAGTGTACGCCTCCTGTAATGGCTGTATTCCAAATGATGTAGCAAATTAAATGGAGATTCGATATCTTCAAATTTATACATCTACTAGATTGTGTACATGTAACTGTTGAGAAGCCAAATGAAACCTAAATCTAGGCCAAGGTGCACTGATAAACTAACTGTAAAGCTACTGTCTCTACTGTCGACTAGTGAACAGATGACCACGAAACAAAAAGAAAGATACACCTACTGTATGTACATGTACTAGTGTTGTTTCAATTAATCAATTTGATCGATGATTGGTTGGTTTGCATGTCCAACCAACAGATCAATCATCATTTTAGAAATCGATTCTGACTGCTTATAAATTTACGATATTAAAACTGCAGATGATTCTGCAACAGCTTCCAATCAAATTAGTTAAAAAATATTCAACAGATTATTTCTTAAAGCTTAAATATCCATGAACATGCAATAATTATTGCATTCAAAATTTCAGAATGGGTAAAAATGAGAAAATGTTAGGATCGATCATTAAATGATCATTGGTTAATATGTAAAACCAATCATCGATCACAAAACTAGTACCAATTCCCAACACTAACACGTACCATAGAACATTCTGTTACCTGTCCTGTCCAGAGGATTGATTACCTGTACAGCTCCAATAAAAGGTCATAAATGAACTTTTCACCAATAAAATTACTCAAGAGTCTGGTGACAGTAATTCTGATATTCATTTTGATATGGTGCAGCTGAAACACCTTCCAACCGCCTCCATTCTCCAAATGAACACCATGAACCATAATAGTTAATTCCCTGATATTTGTATTTGATATTTTGCGTAGCTCTCGCGAGTAAAATCCACCTTTCAATGACAAGCAAATATTTCTAACCATGTATGTCAGGAGTGTTACCGGTTTTTTGAAGGAATGACAAGTCAGGAATGAACTCACCAAGAGATACAAACCTGACAGTGATCTTCACAAACAACCATACAGTATCGCAGCAGCTCTGGACCCACGGTACAAATCACTGAAGTTCTTGCCAGAGTGTGATCAAACAGCTGTGTGGACATATGTAAAAACTCTATTGCACTCTCACCCAAATGATGACAGCACTACAACCACTGCTGAGGGTTTGATTGATGTGACAGACACTACTATGATCACAGGTGACACTGACAAGAAATCTACAGAAATTGCCAATGCCACAGACTTAGTGGGGTCTCAACCTAAGTGTTCTAAACTGGAGCAAGTAAACCAAACAATGGCTTTCCTTATGGGCGATCTGTACGACTGTTCTGAGAATGTTTCTCAATGTAACACAGATGCCGAACTCTTATCATACCGCAATGAACTTACCATTGTGGACATGAGTCGATTCCCATCTTTGAGCACACTTGCCAGATTTCTCGACATTCCCAGAACATCAGTTCCATCTGAGCATATATTTTCAGCAGCAGGCAACATTGTGACGAAGAAGAGAGCCTCACTCGATTCTGATACTGTAAACGAACTAATCTTCCTTCGAGAAAACTTCCGTAACAAGCACAGAGTAAGCTCTTTTCCATCGGAGTTAACAGCATCGACGTCAGCTCCAAGTGTTGAAAGTTAAAACCACAGATGTTTCAACAAATGTACTGCCTCCACTACCTACTCTTCCAGAGGAACTGCTTGAATAATTTCAAATTTCCTCGGATGATGCTGCTTCTGGCCAGTTGACCATTAAAGGGTTACCTTGGCATTATAGCCATATCTCAATTTTCATGTTCAAAGTAACATCACAGACTTACAGTTAGATTAAACCTTTATTGGCTAATTATTGCTCAAATTTGTTTTAAAATTTTCAATTTACTCTTTAAAAAATAGCCATCTTGAGTATTTTTGAAAATTTACCACTGGAATAAATGGCTTGCTTATCGAGTCAGTCATTTATCAAAAATTGTGTTCCCTTGGTCTGCAAATGGACATTAGCAGTAAATCTTTAATTTTCCATATTCTTTCAGGTCGGAAAATGGTTTACTATAATTTGAATAATTTCATACTTTTCCTGACTTTCCATGCTTGTGTATAAAAACTATGAACCCATGACTGTGATTTTGTTGAAAGGGTCAATTGACTGATTTCGGATCTCTTGCTTATGTCTGATGACTGTGTGTGCCACAATGCACATTGATGAAACTTAATGATCAGCCATCATAATGATATTATGAGTTGAATGATAAGGGATCCATCTCTAGCTATTCACTGCCCATTTGTAGCTAAGCTCTGTCCACGTTTTGCACATGTTGTGATCGATTTATAAACTTTGAACGCTGAATTCCCAGAATCTCAATTTCAAGCTAACTATATAAGTAAGCTGGTGAATATTTTGAAACAAATTTGAATGGGGGCTGTTTGCTGCCATAAGCCGAGTATGGCAGCTACAGCCCCTATACAAATTAGTTTCAAAATATTCAACAGACATCAGCCTGTTTATTGAATAGTAAAGCGTCTAAAGACATACAATTTGAAGAATTCATATATATATACACTTGAGGGACTTTGCAATGTTCTTGATCGAGCTAGATACGTCACTATGCATTGTGACGTCCCCCTACATGGCTACATATGACATAATTAAGTATTGACCTCATATACTTGACTGACAGATTTCCCAAGATCGGATCCATCCATTGATAATAAATGTGTTATGCTTCACATATATGTGAAATAGTGAATTATTGAGTAATAAATTGCCATATAATTAATTGGTTTGTTTTGATTAAAAGCTAAAACCACATTGTGATTTTGCCAAAATTTGGTCATATTTCCAAAATGTTGGTCCCATTCCCAGAATTATTAATTTCCTAATAACAAAAGTTAGTTACCTCATCGGGATGTTGAGTTTGTTCGCGTATAGCTCTCTAAACATCTCGGTTACAACTTACCAGAGTTATTGTTAAAGAAGTGACCGAGATGTTCATGAAAGTTATGCTCAAACAAATTCAACATCCCGCAGAGATAGGTAAGTTTTTTTGTTATCTATTAGCCTCCCTTGACTCAGATGGAGCTTGTTTGAGCACAGGCCTTTGAATTTCTGTCCATCCATCCCACTACCACATAGCCCCATACTATATATATATATATATATATATATATATATATATATATATATATATATATATATATATGTGTGTATATATATACTAGTATATTATACATATATATATATATAGTATGGGGCTATGTGGTAGTGGGATGGATGGACAGAAATTCAAAGGCCTGTGCTCAAACAAGCCACAATATTCTTGGTATACCTGATGCTTGTCCTCGAATTGAGGACGAAAGTCGGATGCTTAGCAGTGTTTGTGCTCGCTATTTATATGCCTCGGAACCATGGCAAGGGTCCCCTCAACTGCGCATGCGCACGCGCATACTCCCTGTTTGATCCCGAAATTCGGGTTTCCAGGTTCCCTATTCATAAATAATGTCATGAAATTCTGAGTAATCTAAAACATATGTATAATTTTGTAGTCACAAAAAAGCTGAATAAGCATTCAATATCTTTATTTTAACTGCAGGTGGCAACAGTATAGATTAAAATCAATAGAACATAGGTAGGTTTTGAAACTTGCAAGTATTTATGAAATTCATTATTCCTTCGTGCTGGAACGGGTACAGAGACTTTGTAACCGAATACCTGTTTGCGCTAACCGTTAAGTATTCGGTTACCTGTCCAAAAGACTGCTGGAGTGAAAAAAATGGCGTCTTGTTTCGCTAGACTTATTTATTTGGATATACCCAATAACGGAGGTTGATATTAACAAGCCGAAATATTCAACAACTTCCCTGTATAGCTTTCAGGAAATTATTAGCTAGCGCATTCGGGGGATCGATTAATCCCAACACGGCGAGGTGTGGGTGGAGCTTAGCTAGTGATGGGCGGGGCATAGCTAAAAATGGAAAGGTCCATTATATTCATTTGTTGCATATATGGAGCACAAAAGGAATCAGTATGGTAACTTTGAAATTTTGACCCCGTTGTCACACTTTTGTGCCATTTTGTCTGAAACAGGCCATACCTTATGCAGTAAGGGCATGCTATAGTTTGTTTATAAAATGCGTCATTGGGGAAACCCCTAAAATTACTACATGATAACGTGTTATGATGTAGCGACTTTCTGAGCTTATTATAAATGGCGACCCTTATTTTTTCCATACACTTTAATCGTCCCACAGCGAGGCAGAGTCAATGATCGCGGGATATGATGTCGCCGACATAAACAAATTAGTAGACAATGTGTGTTAGTCAGCTAGACGTTTTAATGTTACAGTTTTGTGAGTTAGTGATAATTTAGAAAGTAGGGCTCATTATAACGTTGACAGTTTTTTGTACATTCAGTCTCCAGCCAACACCCCACAATTCATCGTGCTTACTACAGTTTAACATTAACTGGAACACTGTTTCCGGTTTAACGTTAAACAGTAGTAAGCACAATGCATTGTGGGAGGTTGGCTGGAGACCGAATTGATACTTTCTATCAGGGCTGGGGTCAGTTACATTTAAATGTAACTAGTTACAGTTACATTGGACTGCCAGTTACAGTTAAAGTTACATTGGTTGAGCAATGTAACTACAATGTAGTTACATTTCAGTTACTTTGCATAATGTAACTAAAGTTACATTTCAGTTACATTAGTTACTTTGAGTCTTTGACTGATAATTATTATGAAGAACTATACAAACATGAGTCACCATTAAAAGTGTAATGTAGTCAACCACTTTGAGATATATAGTAGAAACAGAATACCACTTTAGCCACTGATATAATATACCGACAGAACTGAAGTTATTCCAGATATAAAATATAAAACCTGAAAATTTTAATATCAATTTGAATGAATTTTGTTGCTGCCTTACGCATTAACAAATTTCATTCAACTTGTTTCCAAAATAATAAGATTTCATTGGAAAAATGTGGATAGATGTGCATACACATATTTATCCTTCAACTTTCAACTAGGCAGGTCAGATAACAAACATTAATTTTATTGTAAGAAATAATTGGTTGAATATTTTGAAACTAATTTGACTGAAAATATTACTGACATAGGGATCAACATTTTGCAGTGAAATTAGTTTCATAATGATCAACAGATTTCATTAGAGCATTGACTTTCTGCGAAAAAGATAATCTGCCATCTACTAGTCAATGGAACAATATCACAGCTTCCAGTGAAATTAGCTTTAAAATGCTCATCAATTTAATACCAATCAGATACTCTGCTGAGTACTTTAGACTACTTTTACTTTCAAAATCTGTTGCTTGATATGGCAGCCGCAGCCTTTTTTCAGGCCAGATTAGTTTCAAAATATTCAACAGCTTTCCAGTACACTAGTTTCATTTTACAGCCTTTATAAATTTGTCTGCCATACCAAAATAGTTGATGGCTTGACTTTTATCAAAAGCATTTTTCTTTGATCTTTATCAGCACACTTATGTGAATTGACCTTAGCTCGAGTATAATTACTGAGCATCTACTTAGTAATGCACCCGAGTCCAAATTAAACGTCTGAGAATCAAAGCCAAGTACTCGTACAGATGCTCTAATCTAGAAAAGTATGTAATATCAAGATACATGTGTGTGTGGATCGTACTCGTATCGTGTGACAAAGGATCATGTTGCATCGATGCACTGATAGATCATTACATCCCTAGTTTGTAGTGCTGTTGAGAAATGTCCATTTCTAGACAAATATAAAACTATTTTAGAAAATTTACCACTGGAATGACTGGCTCAATAACCAAGCCAGTCAATCCTGTGGTAAATTTTCTAAAATAATCTCATAGTTTACTAATGGACATTTACTATAGATGAGAAAACTAAAATTGTTTTTAACTCATTTGAGTTTTAAAAGGTAACTTAATTCTCTAATAATTTTATAAACATGTTTCTAAGGTAACTCAATGTAAAAGCTGTGTAAGAATTTGATTAACGGTTGTTGCTGTCTGATGTAGCAATAACATTCAGTCAGATTATCATTGCTAACAACCATATCTTGAGAATAATAGCAGGTAGTAAATATCACATATACAGATAGAGAATGGGTTAAACCTTTAATGGTCAGGATTAGTTAAGAAAATAAATATGACTAGCCATTATTCAAGCCCGTCATTTCAATGGTAAATTTCAAAAACAATATCATGGATGCTTGGAAATAAAGTTGCAGTCTATGACATCAACATCTTCCAGTAAAATTAGCTTCAATATATCTAACAGCTTACCTGAATGATTGCATTGAAATTGGGATATTGGTGTGGCACATGCAGCAACTATGCTGCAAATTGCGAAAATCTTAATAAATTTATTTCCGAAAAAGTTGGTCCCGATCCCAGGAGGATTAATAATAAGGAAAAATTAGTTACCTCTCCGGGATGTAGAAATTGTTTGAGTGTAGCTTTCGTGACCATCTCGGTCACTTCTTCAGCACTAACAGTTAGTGCTGAAGAAGTGACCGAGATGGTCACGAACACTACACTCAAACAATTTCTACATCCCGGAGAGGTAACTAATTTTTCCTTATTACATAATAAATTTGTTATAAAAGTTTCAAATGTAACTGAAAAGTAAATGAAATTTCAGTTACTTTTGCAATGTAACTGGTTACATTTCAGTTACTGTAAGTGAAAAGATTCTTCACTTACAAGTTACTTCAGTTACATGAAAAATGTAACTAAGTTACAGTCAGTTACAAGTTACAGTTACCCCAGCCCTGCTTTCTATTTTACTCACTAATAAGTGTGGGACATTTTTGGAAAAAAGTTGTTTGCGATAATCTTTTACTTCGTAGTTACGGTATCGCCATGGGAAACACCAGGTAGTTTGCGGGGGAAGGGCGGAGTTGGTTTTTATTTATAGCAAAAAATCATATTGCCGCAAGAATATTGAACCTACGAGAAAATGAGAATATGATCAGAGTATCGGTTTCTAACAGGGTATGGTCAGTTTTGCGGATTGCATAAGAATGTAAAGCTTTTGTCAAGAAATGACTTCTATTTCATAATTAGCAGGTGTTCAGCGAAATAATACATGCATTAAAATTTTTAATTCCTTGAAAAATAAATTTACTGTGTGTACATACAGAGTATCGGTTTTCAGAGGGATTTTGTGTATTTAGGTACCAGTTTCTAACAGGGATGTAAATTTGATATTTATATAGTGACAAGATGATGATATGGTTTTCAGAGGGATTTTGTGTATTTAGGTACCAGTTTCTAACAGGGATGTAAATTTGTTATTTGATGATGATATGGTTTTCAGAGGGATTTTGTGTATTTAGGTACCAGTTTCTAACAGGGATGTAAATTTGATATTTATATAGTGACAAGATGATGATATGGTTTTCAGAGGGATTTTGTGTATTTAGGTACCAGTTTCTAACAGGGATGTAAATTTGTTATTTATATAGTGACAAGATGATGATATGACATCACTGTCTATTATATGACACCAGTAGAGCTGGGCAGTATTGATATTTACATGACGGTATCGGTACCATGAAAAAATACTGCGGTACACCGTCATCTGAGCTTGAGGCATGCCACAAAATTAGAACAATTTTTTCCATTTCCTTTTCACTTCCATCTCACATCAACGGTAAATGTAGGTAAAATAAATAAATCGGCTTCCTGATTTAGAGAAGAAAAACATGGCTATTGCGACTGTTTAGTTTCACGATTTTGTTAGGTCGCTATTTTTATTGACGTAATATCATTCACGGGAATATCGGTCAAAGGGTGTGGTCGACTCGCTAACTATAACCCGCTGTTTGAGACATTGGGTGCAGTATTTTCGATCTGGATTGTTCTTGCTATTAATGCGTGCGACCAGCAAATGCTAAATCTTATTTTGGCAGTCGAGCGCTTTGATAAACAGAGTCCAGACAAAATCCGCCAGTATTTAAACGGGGCGAGTGTTGTACTCTTTTATTTCTGTTGGAGTCGTATATTCCGTTACTCGCGAAAACAGGCCTATACACATACATATAACACGACATTGAATATAGCCGATTCCAAAGCTTCTGATAATTACCGAGTACCCGATGTGCAGACTCGCTACTCGCCATGCTTCACGTGAGCAATGCGTGTAAAAAGCTATTTCCGTGAACTTCCGACATGTAGCCAGTTGAAAAATGAATTACAAAAACTAAAACACTATAATTTTTAGGTGTCGTTACTTAAACTGGATTTAATCCTTAAAGAAATTTCTTAAAACAAGCCAGAAAAATAAAAAATAACGACTTCAACGCTGCTCCTTGTTAATAAATTAGCACGTGATCAAAACGGCCAGAGCAAATACTACGTTTTAGTAAAGTTTCATTGATAAATTCAGCGTAGTAATGTATTTTCCCACGGTCTAGTTCATGAACACCCAATCAAATACGTCTTTGCGAGATTGCTGTTGTGTTTGAATAGCACGCAGTTTGTATGTTATTTTGTTATTCTAGCGTGTTTGTTTGGTGACAAAATGCTTGGAGTAATAAATTACAAATAATAGAAACGGGAATAGGAATATATTATAGTGTAATTACTACCGGCGGGACGGCCAGAGAATGAGTTTAGATGTTTTAAATAAAGCAATTTTACCGTTAGACTTTCAAGACGTACGTTTGACATACAATTCTGCCTGTCAATATTTTGTAATTGACGTCTTGATGTTTGTTTTTACAACGACCCTTTCACCTCAACTCGGCTAATAGTTAGGGATGCCTGTATTTTTGGCACTATTAGCACTTATTTACCCTTGGTCAAGTCAGATTTTATGAATATATTTCTCAAATATTGCTCAAACATTATGGACGGTATTCACGGTCTTTGGAAATGTCAACGGTCACGGTATAGGTTCACGGTATACCGTGGTCCTCGCGGTACTACCGTCAGACCGCCCAGCTCTAGTGGCAAAACTACTGACACAAATGCTCCTAAAAAGGAAGAACAATTTATATTATTGTAGTAAATCTAGACCTAGTTAAATTTCATTTTTCGCAATACTCATAGACTGCAGCAACACCATTTCCAAAATCAAAATTCATTATCCATGCTTTTTAAAGTAGTAAATTTGGTGTTTAAAATGAAAATAATGATTGTTATGCATACATCATACATGTACCACAAACATTAAAATTATTTTAGTTTCTACCATACATAGAAACTATGGCCGCGTTTGGATTGGGCAAGTGCGAGAAACAAATCTACCCTGATTTGAAAAATATATAAGCACCCATGCACATCCTTAGAAAATAATTATTGTGATGTTAGTGAAATCAACATCTCGTGTTTGACAGCAACTGGCAAATGCTGTATGAAGCGAAAACTGGACAAGTTTGTTTCATTTCCTTACCAGTTATCAACATTTTTATGGACCCTTAAAAAACAGGGTTTTGACCTTGACCTTGGGCAAAATAAAATTCCATACTTTTTCCAGATCTTTTCCTGACTTATATTTCAAAATTCCAGACCCTTTAGTAGCTCTTGCTCGGGAAAGTGAGCTTATGCCATGGTGGCCGGTTGTCAAATCGTGTTTTCTCCTTAACGGTTAGACCGATTTCAGCCAAATTTGGCTGGAAGGATCCTATACTGGTACCCTCCAGACGTTTTTTTTTCATATTCTGATTGGTAAATTTTTGGGGTGAAAATCTTACATTTTATTAAGAACTTATCGGAAATTGCCAAAATGCTACTCCTTAGTCCTTAGCCACTCACATATTTCAACCAAATTTGGCTAAACCGACTATGGTGTTAGGTTCTAGAACATCTACTCAGAAGTTTGATTGATCAATTTTTGGGTGGAAATCTTAGTTTTTATGACAAATCTACCGCAAATGGTCAAAATTCTACTACAACTGTCCTGCTCGACATATTCATCTAAATCTGACTAGATGGATTCTATGGCGGTAGGCTCTAGAAATTATATTCAGAATTTTGATTGATCAATTTTGGGGATTAAATTTTTTTTTAAATGTACCAGAAATTGTCAAAATGTTACTCCTCCATATCTACTTAACATATTTCAACCAAATTTGGTTAGACCTATTTTCTATGGTGGTAGATTTTAAAGCATCCATTCAGAATTTTGTCTGACAAATCTACAGGAAACTGTCACAATGCTAAGGGTATATGTATAGGCTTCAGAGCTTGTATACCAAATTTTGATTGGTAATTCAGAATTTTGACTGACAAATCTACAGGAAATTGTCCAAATGCTACGGGTATATGTATAGGCTTCAGAGTTTGTATACCGAATTTTGATTGGTCAATTTTTCCAGTAGCCATGTTATTTAATGTAAAGAATTATGTATATCTTTAAATGCAAATGTTTCAGGTGATCATCACAGGCCCCTGGGCCTCCTTAAGAGGCCCTCTTACTTTTAATTAATAATTAGTGGCTAATTCAAAACACAATATTAATATACCTACCGCCAACTACACACACAGAAAACGATTTTGATTATTTTTTATACATTGTTGTCTCACCTAGTAACTGAGCAACTCTCCCCAGTCCCGACCTCAACATATTCTACCAACCACCTTGCGCTAACCATACATTTTATTCAAGAATTTTCTTTTCTCATTGTTCATTTGCAGACTTAGAGATGAGTATTTCTTGACAATTTATTACTGGAATGGCAGGCTCATTAACTGTATCTCTTATTCACGTGATAAATGTTTAAAAATAGTCTTCTTAGGGAAGACAGATTTTGAAAATTTACCACTGAAATGCCTGGCACGCTCAACAGTTAATATCTTTAGGGCGTCGAGTTTGCCGCCTGCTTACCCAAGAACCCCTACCCAAGCAAAGGAAACAAAAAGGCAGTTTTCTCAGAAAAGACTATTTCGAAAATTTACCACTCTAATGACTGGACCGGTTAATCAGCCAGTCATTCCAATGGTAAATTTTCAAAAATAGGCTTCTTCACGCATACACATAGGTAACATATAAACATACGCACACACCAAATATTGGGTGTATATTTGCAGCAAAGTGTGATGTGTGAATGTAGTTGCATTTTGCCATGAACCCTGGGTTCAGGAATTTTTCAATGAAATTTATAACAAATATAATTGCATTTCCGCAGGCAATATTTTCATGAGAGATGTCTAAATTCAAATGCAGTCCTGCCTAATCTCAATCAGTAGTTTCCAATGGGAAAACCATGATTTTCAGTAGTTTCACCATGTCAATCAGTAATGGTCTTTCAGTAGTTTTCAGTCTTTCAGTAATCACTTTTAACACAATTAAAAAGCATGAAAATTCAATTCTTTAACCCTTTAACACTCATATCAACCAAAAACACTTTCTACAGCGGTCTTGAGAAATGTAAATTTGAGAAAACTATTTTTGAACTTTTACCACTGGAATGACTGACTTCATAACTGAACCAGTCATTTTGGTGGTAAATTTTCAAAAATGGCCATCTCTTGGTCTGCAAATAAATTGAAGTGTTAAAGGGTTAATTGTCACACACATAACATCCCCCCCCTCCCACCACACCCCTTGATGTAACATTATCATTGAAATTTACTCAAGAAAAATTTTAACACCTAGAGTTATTTTAAGAAAATTTAACACCAATAAATTTCCTAAAAATTGTCATCTAAGTATGAGACAATTTTTGAAAATTTATCACTGGAATGACTAGCTATATTAACATTTCCCGGGGTTGAACCGTACCACTACCCACGCCAATGTACCCCTATCCAGACAAAAACAATTGGAATCTCTAATCTTACTCTGTAGAGCCTTGAGCACCCAATTTAACCCTCGGATTTGGATAAAATTAGTTTTCACATACCACTGCAGGGTTCGAAATTAGCGCTCGTCCGTTACTAGCAAATATACCAACCACATATTAGATAGCAATATCAATAGTCCGACGTACTACCAGAAAAAATTGACCAGAGGAGAATAATTCAGCTAATTTAATGCAGAGCGCTCGAAAAGTAACCATATTTCATTGAACATTGGACACCAATCTGGAACTCGCAGTATGTATCATGGTGTATTCACGGTCATCAATATGTATCACGGTGTATTCACGGTCATCAACATATTGCTCGTAACAGACTCTCTTGTAAATCTAAATTCTCCTATGGGGGGGGGGGGGTATGACTGTTGATCATTGCATCGTTAGCGCATCCCCAAATCAAGGCCGAGACAGTATAGTTAGCCAAGCTATGGCGGCGTATCGTACTTGATTCATGCAAGTTACAGATTTAGAATGGCATGTCACCAAGATCGTGTTCTATAGTACTGTTCTCGAAAGTTTGGACCATACTTTCTCGAAAGATTATTGGTTAATAAATATAATTATATAGAAAGCAACCAATGAATCACAAGGAAACTACCGAAAGTAAAGAAAAAGTAAAGAATGTTTTAAGCTCGAGTGCGGATTGTTTTGCCATGCCAGCGTTGTCTATTGCATAGCTGTGACTGCGGAATTTTGTTTTTACAACTTTCCGTAATTCTTAACACCCGTCACCAATTCACCAATTTTTCCAATACGTAGTTTTGAAGAGCTGACCGTAGTAACATATTTTGGATGCTATTTCCGTAAGAACTACACAGAATACGTAATGGTAGGCAGGTCAGCAAATGATTCAATGGTTGGAGTTAGTTAAAAAAATCAATATTACAATTGCTATGTTCAGAAACATATTACTGAAGCATGATAAATTCCCTGTATATAGGTTTGTATGTTGGTATGGTTAACAAATGCAGTTTAGAGATGAGAGTCTAGAGGTCACCGGGACCAATATTAACTTGCCGTCTAAACACTTTCGTCGCACTCACAGTGGGATTTTACAAGACTAGTGAGATTTCGTGTTTATTAGCATTTTATGAGAAATGGCCATCACAAGACGTATATAATTGCCGATATTTAAATTTCCCATACATTGCCATTGTAGTAACAATAATATATTGAATTTTCCATACTTTTTCAAGTCCTGGAAAAGGCTTTCTTAATTGTCCATACTTTTTCCAGACTTCCATACATGCGTATGAACCCTGAAAAAACTAATAGTGAAAATATGTTCACACATCAAATAAAAAGATACGTAAACCAATTACTTATTTCTGCTACACTTTGATCAAATCTTCAAATGTTGCGTAAAAATGATGTATCTATTGAAATAAACATGTTTTAACGATGCCATCAAAGCAATGAGTGCGGGAGAATGCAGAATGAAGGAGATTTCAATTTCCCTTTCTCCGAGATCTAACAATACTCATCATTCTATTACTTCTGATAACAAGCTATCCTGATAGCTGGCTCTAAGAATCGAGACTTAGTAAGCTTTACCGGCTCCTGGAACAGGGTACCCAGCTCCCAACAAACAGGTACCCATCTGCCAGTGAGGCTCATATTGTTTGCATAGCTAGCAAACAAGAAAATACCTATGGCTTGCATCCGTGGGGCTGGGATGCAGGGTCCGTAATAGAATGGTGAGTATTGTTAGATCTCGGAGAAAGGGAAATTGAAATTTCCTTCAATCAATACTCACCATTCTATTACTTCTGATAACACCAGATTTAGTCAGGAACCTGGTGGGAAGGGGCAAGCCATCAATTGCTACTTTTGCCCCTTGGAGAAAGATCTTAGACTTAAAACCTGACAAATGGAGACCTAAAAGGACCATAAAGTTTAAGGGACTGAATCACATTCGCATCACTGCCCACCACCCACCCCCTTTTTTTCTCCTAAGAAAAGGGAGAGAACTCCCAAACATGTCTGAAAAACGAATATGCAGAGGGTTAACTGCTCTTAGCGTATATTAGCCTGGGAATGAGCATGACTATATAAGATGAATGATCATGATATATAAACATAATACAAAAAACTCAATCTTGAATTACCTTATGATTATTGGATTCCAGACGTGGAGCCTTCAAACAATCACTTGTTCGACCATCCGAGAATGGCTAACCGAGACCCGACTCTGGGCTCTGACGGGTAAACCCTGCACTCCTTGAGATCGAATCGCATCCCTAAATAAACGAACTGTTGAGTGGGTATCAACTCGGATTTCTCCTTGTTGACTATCCAGCCTAAATTTGAAAGCAATTTCAGAGTCAGAGCAGTATCCACCTCTAACTTGGCTGGCGTGTCTGCCTTGATAAGCCAATCGTCTATGTAGGTGTGAAGCGACAGGTTCTCTCTTCTGAGAAACGCTGTCACCGCAAGGACCACTCTGGTGAAAACCTGTGGAGCTGTCGACAGGCCGAATGGGAGGACTACAAACACCCATACTTGATTCTGAAACGCAAATCTCAGAAACCTGTGACAACTCCCGTTCATTGGAATGTGGAAATATGCATCTTTCAGATCGATCGATGCACACCACATTCCTTTCCTCAATCCTGCCATTACCGACCTCAAGAGTTTCCATCTGAAACCAAGGCGTATGGATCTCCATATGGGTCTCCACCACCCCCACCCCTCGTGCTCTTGGGGACAAGGACCGTGTTTGAATAGAAGCCTGGAGTGTTCTGGTTTGCTGGTTTTATTGCTCCCTTCAGAAGCAAACCTGACACTTCGTTTTGAATGGCTTCTAACTTGTCTGGCTCCCTTGGTATGGGAGTCCAGACTGGTGCCAAAGCCAGATTTTGTAGTGGAAAATCCCCACCACTCTGGCATGTACCCCTGGGATAAGCATCCTAGGACCAGACTGTCTGATGTCACACCTCGCCAAGCCTCGACGAAACATATGAGCCTTCCACACACTATAGACGCACTGACGCCTACTGAGGGTGTCTGGCTCGCGATCCGCTCCCCATCCCCCTCTCTTGACGAGAGAGAAAACCACTTTGTTCTTGGCTTGACTGGTCTAACTGGCACCATTGTTCCTGTCGCATAGGCGCAGTCCAGGCAGATATGAAGGGAGCCTCCATACCCGCAGGTATGAACCACTTTCTTCTTTCCGCCCTTTGAGGACTTACCCTTCTCCTTCCCGCCTCTCGGGTGATCAGGAGCAACATTGGGGTGGGTAGGAGCCTCCACAACGTTCTTGGCCTTCTTCGTCAAAGGCGGCTGAGAAAACCCAGTAGAAGCAGAAGCCGCACTAGGCTTGGCTTTCGCCTTACTTTTATGCTTCTTCTGCTTCTTAGAAGGTTGACCGGTTAGCGGCTTGGTCACAGCCCCTTGTGTGTGCGCCTGACGCACTAGCTCTAGCTCAACAGGTTCTGCGCGATGTTGGTAGTGTCTTCTAAGATGGCCCGTGCTTGGCCACCAAAATTGCTAGGGCCAGTCAGGGGCGTTCCAAGCAAATGCTCCCTAACGGCATTAGTCGGACGCATATGGTCAAGGACCATCTGCCTCCTAGACTTTGTCACACGCGCCTGCACCCTTGCCAATGCGTGCATGGACAGCACCAAGCCGTCATTTACGCACAAAAGCGCCCCTCAGCCGCATAGGTCCAGGACTACCTCATGGTGAACCTGGGATTTGTCCACCAGCGCCGGAGCGGGGCCACCGCTCCAGCACTGTGGAGCCCACAGACGGGTCCACCCTGGCTAGCCAAACCAGAGCCTCAGACCAGTCTGTCTCCGAACAATACACTCCTGTGAACACGTCACCCGTTGACATACCCACGGCCCTACCAGCAACGGCCTCCCGGCTAGGAGCAATTGCTGATATGCCAGCAACTCTGGTCCTGCACGGTTCCGCCGCCACCCCATGGAAAACACCAGTTCATGGAGTAGGCCCGCACAGAAAACCGTGCGGACCCGTAGCGGTTGAAGAACCGTGGCAATACATCGGCGCCAAAGGCACCACATGCATGACCGCTGGACCAGGCGAGATAGGTGTATACCACCCCTTGGCAGCCACACCCGTCACCGTGTCGGTTGGTGGAAAACCAACCAGCACTGGACCGGTGCTCGGTACCGGAGTGGCCTCTAAACCACGGGCGGAGCCACTGTCCTGGCTTGCGCAAAGCCAGACAGATGGAGGGCGGATCCATCCAGGACAGAAATCGACCTCCATGCTCTCCACCCGCAGCATCTCAGGCCGCAGCAATCTCTCCTCCTCGGCCTCGTCATCTTCAGACTCCGAAGAGTCGTCACCAGATGAGGAAACATTGGCGCCGTCCCGGCTCCCGTGCCTGACGGACCGGCCACCGCTATTGGACCACCCTGAGGTGGCCGCAGAGAAACAGAACCCATCAGGCCGGAGCCCGACGGGACTGCCAGGGAGCCGTACGAGACGGCTCACTCAGTGGCCAGTCCAGAGCCCTGTCCAAGTACAGGGTCTGTACCAAGCACGGGAAGAGATTGCCCTGCAACTTTCGGTAGCAGGGACGAGACCAGCGTATGAAGGACGCTACGCAAGAAGCCTTGCATAGTAGGTCCAAACTACGCCGGAGGTGCCAGAGGTTGCAGACATGGAGCACGCCCAGGGGCCGAAACGGACGCTCCACGATTTACTTTCAGACCGCCTGAACCCCACGTCAGACCATGCCAAGTCCTTCTGGGAAAGGAACGTGACCATCTATCGGACGACCAAACGTCACCTATTATCAAGATTACATTTGGCACACTGAAAGCAGCCATGGTCCTTGAACAAGACCTTCACAAACTTGTGGCACTTGTCACTTGATGGCGGGGCTGGCTTGGCCTATAAATAAGCACAAACCTACAATAAGCAAGCGGAACAAAACAGGAACGGAAGGCAGACAAATAATTTTCAAATATATTGACCATAAATTAACTGTAACCTTCCAGCACCCCATCCCGCAACGTTACAGTAAAGATCGCATAGATTATGACAACAAGAACGAAGCGGACATGATACATCCATACACTGATCCTAACGGATGTATAAGCGGAACCAGGAACCATATCGCATAGCATTCGGGGTATATTTACTAATCAATATAAATTACACTCCTAATGAAGGCCAAAACGATATGTGAAGAAACAACAAAATTAAACAAACTGCTGCAAAACACGCTAAAACCACAGACCACACATTTTAATCAAGAATTTTGAAACCACCGATCATTGCAAACAGATCGTGATAACACGTAAAACTTGAAAATTCTTCTGGTACCAATAAAGTACCCAGAATCAGATGCGCGAATTAATGAAACATTTTCTTCACATAAAAATCTGAGACAACTCGGGTGTGACGTCACCCGCTCGGATAATACGGGGAACGACGTTAGACGATTTTCGTGTTCAAAAACTGTAAGCCAACAACTTATTTCATATCTGCTGATCGCCTGGGGTGAAGGAAGGCAACCAATCTGGCATATTTCGTTGTTAACACACGTCCCAGATTCGGGGTCAGAAATTGGAACATGCGACACAGACTAAATTGTATAGACCTAAGTCTTTTACAACTATGGAATAACATCCAGGATTTCAACGGCTCCTTCCATGGTAATCCAATAATCCTTTGAGAGCAAACAACTAAGCTATCACAACACAGAAATGACTTAGAAACTTTAAGAAAAGGCTAAGACAATACAAATTGGAAAAAAGCATGTAGCTCTTGTTGATCTGAAAAAAAGTTAACACTCATAACTATCACGTCCAAAGCAAAAGAATGCTCGGCGAAGCTACATGTGACAACTCATTCAGGAAGGCGAATATAACTTAACTTATCATATACTACCCTTATAGGCAAAATGCCTGTAGATATATAGGTTTTACGGAATTCCCTTATGACGTCATTTTCACATGTGCGCAGATGACTGGCCATCAAGGGTACGGCCAGCTGCTCACTCTTTTGTTAGTAAACAACGTTACACTGCCACCGTTGACGCTACTCAAAAGGCTCAAAGCTATGCAAATTGCAATTTTACGTTAGCTCTACTGGTAGTTGGCCGAATTGCCAATTCTAACATCAAATACTATTTTACTATGCATTTTTAGAAATATATTATTGATTCTATGCACATTAGAAGGCATAATACTACCGCGAGGATATGTCAGAAACGACCCCACCCCACCAGTGCATGTGGATCCTGGTAGACTACAGTATCAATACAAGCCTCGGCTCGATAGATAACGTTTACGAATGCGCCCAAGATGGCCCTACTGTCATAATGATTATCAGTGTGTGCATAGGCGAGAGAGAGGGGGGAGGGGGGGGTGGTTGGGTAGGTGTGTATGTGCATGTCTCTGTTTGTATGTATGAGATATTAAACCACCACCACCACCACCCCCGCCCCCACCCCCCTGGAGACGAGCGAGGCTGGCAAAGATATGGGTATGTCACTCACACACACACACTTCGAGTGTCTAATTTGAATTAGAAAATATGAAATTCCATATTTACCTCCCACCCCACCCCACCCGCCCCAAACCACCCCAGATAATGCAGGCGACGCTATCTCACGACATATAGATTTCAAAATTTGTTCTGGGGAAGAAACCTGTACCCATATTTAGGTTGGCTTTGCACACACCCCCCACCCCAATCCTACCCTTGAGGTGGTGGTTAGTGGGGGCGGAAGGTGGACGGTGGTGGACTGCATTAATTCCCACCTGCATTCCAGTAAATAAACAAAAGGCCCAAGGGCATGTGGCGCTCACCTGGACCATTAGCATTTGAACCATTTGGATTTAAATAGATATGGTGGATAATTTTCGGAAAATCCAAGATGGTCACCAAAAACATTTACCAATCAAAATTCTAAATAGATATTCTAGCCTACCTTGATAGGGTCACTCTAGCCAAATTTGTTTGAAATATAAATAAGGTGAAGCAGCGTTTTGACAATTTCTGGTAATTTTTTCATAAAATCTAAGATTTTCACACAAAAAATTGATGAATCAAAATTCTGAATCGATGTTCTGGAGCCAACGACCATATGGTCCTTTCAGCCAAATTTGGTTGAAATCACTCAGAATCGTAAGGCGAAGTTAAGCATTTTGACAATTTCCGCTACATTTTTCATAAAATCTAAGATTTTAACCATATAAATTGATGAATCAAAATTCTGAATGGAGCCTACGACCATAGGCTACTTCCAGCCAAATTTGGTTGAAATCGCCCAAACGGTGACGGATGGACGATGGATGGATGGTCGCTACGGCATAAGCACACCCCTCCCTACACCCACCACCATTGGGAACACCACCCAGACAATGAATGCTAGGTTGGACACACCCCATAATAGAATCTTAAATCCACCATGACTCAGTTGGTGAATTTACTATTAAACCCTCCAGACTTATGAGTGTTATTTTCACTAAGTGTGTGTTTTTGGGCACTTGAGAATGTATAATAGTCAGTAAATAAAATAATACTAAATACAGTCATACTCAGATAGCTGATCAGTACAGAATATTTTAATATTCAACTGGCAAAACATCTGAAATTTACAGAGTGAACATGGTGAGGCCATATGCTGTGGGCCAGGCAGGGGCTGTGGGACCTGGCTCTAGGGATATCTGTTCAACATTATCCCTGTAATGGTGAGGATTGGTAACTGGTATTTGAATTTTTGCTTAGTAACTGGCCATTTGTAGGTCTAGGGAAGATTTTTTACTTTATTTTATTTTACTGTCCCAGTAACAAAGCCAGCCATTTCATTTTTCAAAAAGTCATCTTCCCTTGGCTTGCAAATGGACATCTTTCAAGTAGGGTTTGTACACCTTTCAGGATTTGAAATTCTATGACTTTTCCACGACTTTCCATGACTAAAATTAACAAACTTCATGACCTCCAAGAATCAATATCTCAAAACCAGGAAAGCTTTTTTTTAATATTACTGGTATGGGATATACATGTATCTAGGGTTATTATCCCTATAACATACCTATGAAATTATTATTAATATATATTAAAATCAATTTGACTGGAAATTATTGCAACTTAATGCAGCAAGAACCTCAAGGTAGGGCTGCGCGGTTTGGCTTACAGCCATATCGGTTTCGATATGACTTTTCATATCGGTTTTAACCGAATATCGGTTTTATGGACATGAAACAAAAAAATTTAAATGATAAAAATTAGCACGAAAACAGAATGTATTTTCACGCCCTGATACAGTCGTAATGTTTTACGCCTTTAAAGCTTAATATACCTTATAATATCCATCATCGCGGGAGTGAAATTATTAATTAGACCGCCTAAATATTACGCACAGTTAAATAAACATCGTTTATTTTGTCAAAATTAATCATAAATCAGCAAAACAGGTTGCGAAAAGACGTAAATCACGTGATTGTAATTAATTATGATGTAATTATCTTCCTTTCTTCTTTCATTTCCAATTCGACCCGAGGACGAAATCATGCCTTGAAGAAAATATTAACTGTAATATTGCGATCGCGAATTTCATAAGTTAATATGATATTGTGTATAGAAGATAACGTTTTAAAAACGGTTTGAGTAATAATTTTATTTAAAATTATATCCTAATCAGCATTATAGTTATTGGCGAGATTTTGATGCAATCGGGTGATTTAGTGTTGGGACGACTTTGCATTATGTTAATTAGCCGGTGACGTAAATAAAATGGATGCCGTTGTTTAGAAAGGTTTTCCCCGATACAAATTTTAATGACAAATTCGCACATTAGTATTGTGTTTTATATTGCAAATTTATCTGAGACTACCAGAGAAAAGACGAGTGGATATTTATTTAATTAATTCGCTGCTTGATTTCTCTCGGCGTGCAGCGAGTTACATGGAGTTACACAATATGCGCAATTGGGGCCACGTTCAATTATTAGTTGCCCCGAACATAGCTTAATGGAAAGTATGGCCATTATTATTCATTACGATTTTCATGCTCGTTAGTATCTTTTATTTTTAACAATCCTGATACGAAAAACCGAAAATATGTTCATATTCGGTTTTTCGATATTTATTTTTTATAATCGGTTATGAAACCGTCAGTGCAGGATATCGGTTTTAAATATGGTATCGGTATATCGCGCAGCTCTACCTCAAGGTAAATTAATTTAAATTATTTTGAAACTAATTTCACTCTGTGCATTAATATATTTATAAAGAGATCCATTACATAGGAATGGATTTAAAGATTAACCCTTTCCCAGACAAATCCTTGAAGAACAAAATTTTGTAATACTTATTCTGTTGAATATTTTGGAATTAATTTGACTGTAAGCTGCTGTTGCTGCCTAAGCCAACAATGACTTCCAGTCAAATTAGTTTTGAAATATTCAAATGACAACAGTTTTCTTGTATGGTCGCCTTGAAAATGAGAAATCAGGAATTCAACGGTGAAAGGGTTAAGAGCACTAGCTATCATCATCATCATGGCATCATATGTACAACTGACAACTGTACCTAGACAAACAGCATAATTATGTATATAAACCTATCAAATCAGTTCAAAATATTTCAAAACCGTATTTCAATAACCAATATTGTAGGCTATAATTATAACTATATTCTATGTAATATTTGTAAATCTAACGTGTATGTATAATTCTTAATTGACAAGTCATTGTATTGTTGTATGTCCAACCAACATAAAATGAACCAAAACAACATAAGAAATAAAATGAGGTTAGATCCCTTCTTCAGTTGGATGGCCAAATTATAGCTCTTTAGTGATTCTACTGAAATTTATCTCGGACTGGAAGGAGACCTATCAAATAAAAACAGATTTTGCACCCTCGCAAATGGCAATATTTATAAAATTAATAATAAATATGTACAGAAGATATGGTGTTAAAACAATTTGAGCAATAAATTCACTATTTCCTAATCAGTAAATGCATTCAGCGGTATATTTACTGGCCGAGATTTTTTGTTCACGTGGGCGATTTCGTCACGGCCGACTTGGTTAGATTACATTCTTCCGAGTATTAATCAGCCCCCCTCACTATAGGGCGAGTTTACGCCATCGCTCTCGTAGCTACTCGAAGCTCCCCTCCTGTTTATGCGGATTATGCAAGTCTCTACCCGGGTACTAATATTAGCATTTTCGCGTTACACGCGTAACGATCTAAACTTATTCTATAGCGGAAGCTAATACATCACGTGATTTCTATTTTTATTGTGACTACATTTTATGTCAAAATTTGGATTAATTTTGATGAAATAAACAATGTTAATTAAAGTATACACAATATTTAGGCAGTCCCAATTAATAATTTCACTCAAGCGATGATGGATATAAGGTATATATTAAACATAGCCGTAAGATGGTAAGAATTTCTAGCGCAAAAAAATCCAAAATGTCTTCTATTTTCATGCTATTTTTGTATCATTTTTTTTTAAATTTTTGGTTGATATATAGCTTACATAACATATACAGCAGAATTTTATGCCATCAGATTTTTTTCTAAGCAAGATTTTCATTTTCCATGACTTTGACCAAAATTACGATTTTCCATGACTTTTCCTGGCCTGGAATTTAGATTTTTAAATTCCATGACTTTCCAGGATTTCCATGACCCGTGCGAACCATGTTCAAGACATATTACTAAAGAAGCAATTGTTGGCAATTATTAAGAAAATCTCAATTTTATCACACAAAATGCACATTTACACTTTAGAGATCAAAAGAAGGCAATTTTTAAAATTCACAATAAATGGCTGGCTTGATTATGGAGCCAGGCATCTCAAGATCAATACAAATGCTGGTTTTGGACAATTTGGCCTTTAAAGGGACAAAACCTACTCACTTTGTTATATTACAAATGTTATACTATGTTAGGAGACAAAATTATGTTGATAAAATTATAAAATAATTGAAAAGAAATTGGGAATTAATCATTCTTGGGGCAAAGTAATTTCAATTAGCAATTCCAATTCTTAAAACTTTACCAATTTATCCAATGTGGTAATTGAATTAGTACCAGTCCTGGTCATTGTTAAATTGAATCTGCTATCTAGAGCCTATAAATTTTCCTGTATGTGCGGAGTTACACCCCTGTCTGCCAGGAACTTGCTTTCCCACATCTAAGGTTCAGCATTTCCTGAGTGAATGGTACATGGCTAGATACTCATACGCCACAGGTATACTCCACTCCTATTTAAAATACAAATTGGTTTCTATGCTTGGGAAGATGTGGGGGGGGGGGGCATATGTTCAGCAATGTTTTAACATGGAGTGAGTGATTCAACACTGGCAATGCTACCTAATTTCTCTGAACCAATTCATGGCATGACACTTGCACACATGTGATTATCAAATGCTAAAACATTCTGTAGAACTTACACTGTTTGCACACACTGAGATAAACATTGATTGTTCTTTCTATACTATCTACTTTATCAAGCATATGACATCAGTCACCCATATTTTAAATGATGTAATTATTTAAATAATTAATTTTGCTATTAGCTGTAGATTGTTAATGCAGAATGTGAAGTGGAAGTGAGGCTCTACATGGGTGGTTCTCTGTTATTTTAACTACATACACACAATTTATGCAATAGCAGTTGGTATCATGTCTTGAGGCCAGAGCTCCAGATAAGCAGGGTTTTTGCATTTTCACCCAATAAAAATTTCCAATCACCCAATCAATTTTTAACATCATGAGTACTGAAATAGAAAATCATCCATTTAATTTCAGTTCTCTTGCTAATAATGTATAACAATTTACAAAATTTCAAAGAGTGAATCACCCAATTATTGAAAAGCTTATCTAGAGCTCTGCTTGAGGCCCAATAAAATAATAACCCAATCACATGCCCCTAGCAATTGATGTAGGTAAATGTAGACTTATCTTTCATGGTGACGGTTAGGGTTTCTTTCACTATGTTTTTGCTAAGCACAGCAAAATAAAGCTAGGAAAATAATAAAACTATGAAAATTCAATAAATTTTACAATCAGCCAAGTCTTTTTATGTAGAAAGATAAACATTGGAATATTTTTGGAAGCAGGTTAATTGTATCCATTGTTGCAGGTACATGTAGGTAATGAATCCTAGACATCTATATACTTTTAGACATCCATATACTTTTAACCCTCAAGGACATGTAGCTATTCATTAACCTTTTCACCGCTGATTTCCCCATGTCTCATTTTCAATGCTAGAATACAGGAAAGCTATTGAATATTTTGTAATTAATTTGACTGGCAGTTGTTGCTGGCAATGGCTTCCAGTCAAATTAATTTCAGAATATTCAACAGAATAAGTTTTATATCGCAAACAATATACTTTTTCATTTGTCGGTGATATGGTTAACTAAACACACAATTAAACATGATCAACATGTATTCAAAGTTAGTTAAGCTTATTTACTTTTATGCATATAGTAACAGTGACTTCCTCTTACAATCAGTGGTGCTGCCCTTAGCTGGCCAATTGTCTACCACCAGAAATGCAGAAGAAAACCGCTTTCCAACCCACTCGCCCCAACACATCTCATTTGCACCTCTAAATCAGCTCCTGCATGTCAAAAATCGTCACACCCAGGTGGTTATCATACTATATCTCCTGCCAGCCATGGATAATTAAACTGACTTAAAAGAATGACAACACTGCTGAACATTTTCACATGAGTAAACTTAGACTAACACCCATCTGCTATCAGCGCACAAACCGCCCCCCCCCCAACCCAACCAAACATGTACACAGTTATTGGCTCTCAATCGTCTAGAGGTTTAATTTATCACCATTCATACCATCATTAGTACACTTATTTGAGGATGCACGAATACTGGTTCCAACATGGTATGAAAGCAGAAAATAAATCATTGCCCTCAATATCGCACAGAAATAAAGTGGAAATTGAATATATTTCGCCAAACAATTATTATTTAGAGGATTAATGAGGTGTAAGATAAGATGTACAGCCAGCAAGATCAGTGTTTACTTTATCACGTCAGTGGCAGCTTGATGGCCAGGCTATCCCCGTTCTAAAAATAATGCCATCACGAAAAAACCTATAGATAATAGAATATAGTTCGCCACGAACAGCGAACATAAATAGGCGAATGTTCGCCGAACATTTTCCTTCCTGAACTCACTCAAGGTACCCTGACCTAACATATGACATAGAATACTATACGTGTATCATTCATTGTATGAATTTGTAAATTTAAATAAATTACGTGTGGACTTATGACAATTGCCATTTACATATTCATTAATCGCTCACTATTCATACTTCTTAACAATTGTTGTTTAATTTTTCGTCTGTCATATCACTAAGCAATTGTAACTGCGACTGGTGCGTGTGTGAGCGTGTGCTTGTGACTGTCACTGTGTGATGAAATCGAACGAAAATGTTTCAAATTCAGTGTTTTGTCACCAGCTTTTTCTTCTTTATTTGACTTAAAACGTATAACTGATTTATCAAAATATACCTTTCTTCGATAATTTCCACGTCCATATCCAGGTCAATATCAATATCATCATCTGATGGGTCAGCTATATCTGACGTAATATTTATCGTTTCTATCCTATCAAACATTTTTGCGTTAGACATTTTACGGAATTTCCTAGAAGTGAGGAACAGCGAATATTCGATTAACACACTCGAGTAGCCCCTTGTCGAGAAGGATAGAACATTCTGGAAGACATCTTAATCCATCAAAAGATCTGCGCCATTAAATCGCTGTTTTTGGCCGAGTATTACTTTTCTTAGCAATTAGCTGATAGATTCCGCAGTATTTTAGCTAATAATTGTAAAAAAATTACTAACTGGTGCCCGAATGTAACAATAACCCGCACAAGCTGATGCTTTGATACGCGTTAGCCGGGCCGATTAAAGCTGTCATGACATATTAAAACAGTCACGTTTGACAACTACCAGTACAAGTACACATATTCAATCAATCATATTCTATTTCTGTGAGAAGGCTAAAAGCCTGTAATGACAGATTCCTAATTTCCTTTTTCAATTTTGTAATAAATCTTGGGATTTATATTGCCAACTAGATAGTTATAGTATCGGGGGTTGGTTATCCCATAGTTTATCTAGTAGTATACGAAGTAGGAAGACATACCTCCCCCAAAACACCAGCCGAAAATAGATTCTGTCAGCTGTGTAACCTTCAAGCTGTAGAAGATGAGATGCATTTTGTCCCCCATTGTCCCTTCTATCAAACGGAAAGAGCTGCCCTATACTCCTCATTTAGCAACAATTTTCCAAATTTCACATCCCTCAGTGGTACTGAGAAATTTTCTTTCATCATGTCTTGTAATTCTGGCGATACAGAGGTGTGCAAACCTGTCCTGCTATATGTCAGCCAATGCATGATGAAAAGAAACGATCTGAATTCCTAAAAGTCTGAAAAAAGCTAAATGTCCGCTCACCTGATCACCAGAATCTTCCACTATATCCATACTCATTGTTTGCTATTGTATCTAAATTTCGAGGTCACAGGGACCCCACAATCTGAAGTCAATGGATCCCAAACTTGAACCTAGGGCTCATTACAAGCAAACGAGTTCTTGAGTATTTTGGGGCTAATATGACTGGAAGACATTACAAAAATGACTTCCGGTCATATTAATTTCAAAATATTCAACGTAAAGATTGTACCTGAACGCACCTCAATGAATCCACTTACCATTTCATTGGTTGTTAAAAGGGTTAGTGTGAGCAGTTTTCTCCAAAATAATTAATTAGTATTTCTCAACCATTCATGACTTCAGTAGACCTACGGACCCATTGCGTTTCGTTTTGGGAGTACCAAGCCATATTCTTGGGATAAATACGCTCTACGCTCAATAGGATAATGTAACTTCCAGTGCTCTGTAAATAGTAAATAATATAGATTGCATATTTATATACATATATATTTTTATATATTCATATACTCATATTCTGTCCGTCATGTACATATTTCACGTCACTTGATGTTTGGTTATATCTATATGTATGTAGATTCATGCCAATAAAATATTCTGATTCTGATTCTGATTCTATCTAATTTTGTTTCAAATGATATCATGGTTGTTGCTTCTATAACATGGTACGGAAGACTGTTCCGTAAGTCCACGATTCTATGTTTAAAGTAGTATTTTTGTATGTTTAAACGTGATCTGGATTTGTATAGTTTTATCCTGTGTCCCCTGGTTCTTGAGTCTGATCGAAATTCAAAAAGGTTGCACACTTCTGGATCGTATTTTTTTGTTATAATTTTGTAAGCTTCAATAATGTCTCCTCGTACTCTACGGTATGCAAGGGTTGGTATATTAAGGACCCTGAGCCTAGTCTTATAATTTAGTTTTGATAGTCCTGAGACAATTTGTCGCCCTTCGCTGAACATTTTCTAACAGCTCTATGTTTCTTGAGATAGGGGCTCCAAACCTGATTATCAAATTCCAAATGTGGCCGCACTAATGATGTATACAGGGTTCTAAATATGTTTGTGTCAAGGGATACAAATGTGCGCCTTATTACACGCATAATGGACTTGGCTTTATTAACTTTATCTAATATGTGCTTCTCAAAACATAGTTTATCATCAATAATAACACGTCCTTTTCATCCTCGGTTGGATTAATAGGGGACCCGTCTTTACCGAGAATATAGCTATGATTTTGTAAATTGGGTGTGCCAATTCGCATAGATTTACACTTATCAGCATTAAATTGGAGTAACCATTTACTGGTCCATTCGTTTAACAAGTATATATCTTGTTGCATTTCGTTAGCAGCATCATTTGATTTTATGCCATGAAAAAGTTTTGTGTCATCCGCATACATGTATATTTCACTATTGTTAGCTTGCCCTGTAGCTGGGGCTTAGAATACACCTTCCGTATCCTCTGCGTGTCATACGAGGCGACTAAAGGAGGTAAGGGTGAGGTAACCCTGACAGAAACCTCGAGTGCTGAAGACGGAGGTTCCAGGCCGCACGGCACACTCTAATAAACCATGGATCCACGCACTTAACGCTTATGATCATGTCGATAGTCACTTACAGGACTGGTGGTATGATCAGCAAACGAAAAGAAGAAGAAGACTATTGTTAGCTATCTCATTAGGTAAGTCATTTATATATAAAACAAACAACACTGGTCCTAAAAATAATCCCTGTGGTATCCTGCTAAATACTGATTTCCATTCTGAGTGTTCATCACTAATGATTACTCTCTGGCTACGCTGTGACAAGAAGCTTTCTATCCATTTAATAATCTGGGGGTTGATGTTATATAGATTCAGTTTATGTAAAAGTCTAAGATGGGGAACCTTGTCAAATGCCTTCAAAAATCAAAATATGCAACGTCCACCACACCACCATCACTATCCAATATTTGTAACCATTTATCCACTACCGTCAATAACTGCAGTGTGGTGGACCTACCTGGCTGAAACCAAATTGACATTTACTAAATAAGTCATTCGTTTTCATATGCTGAATGATACTGTCTCTAATTACACCTTCAAGTACTTTGCAGACGACACTTGTCAGACTTATTGGCCTATAATTGCCTGTGACTTCTCTGTCTCCCTTTTTAAATATAGGTGTAATATTGGCCTGCTTCCATGGTGTTGGTAATCTACTGGAGTTCAATGAGTTTTGAAATAATATTTTGAGCGGGTGGGCTAAAGTATTACTAAGTTCTTTTAGGATACACGGTTGGATGCCATCAGGACTTGGTGACTTTGATATTTTTAATTTATCTAAACTCTTTTTGATATCATTTTGCTTTATTTGTAAGATATTTTGCTGCGGGGTAGAGAGTCTATCAAGTTCTGGTAGCATATCGTCAGGTTCGCAGACGAATACAGATGAAAAGAAATTTGCTAGGGCATTTGCTTTTTCACGGTTAGAAGTAGTAAGGTTTTTCTTATTGTTGTCTGTATATAAGTCTGGTATAGACAGTCTAGTTTTAGTCTTAGTTTGAACATATGTCCAGAATTTCTTTGGGTTTATTTTAATTTTTTCTGTAATTTTTTTGCTCATGTAACTTAAAAATTTTTCTAGTTTCCTGACGGACTTGATTTCGTACTTTATTGTATTTAATCCTCACAATATCATTTCTTGTTAGCTTATATTCTGCCCATAGTCTACGCTTGCACTGAATCTTGGACAAAATTTTCTGACTGAATGGGAGTTTGTGTTTGTTGAAGTTTGTAAAATGTCTCTTAATACATGTTTGTGGTACACATTCCTGAATAGCCGAATTTAATTCTGATGTAATAATTTGCCACTGATCGTCTACTTCCTTATCCTTCAACACCTCATCCCAATCCATATCAAGCATTTGTTTCATTTTCTCATAATCGGCTTTCTCATACAAATATCCTGTTTTGGTTTTAGCAAGCCTGTCACTTCAGCATTAAACTTAAAGGTTATTAGTGCATGATCGCTTTTTCCAAGGGGTGCGCCAGTGTAAATTTGATCTACCATCCCCTCTTCATTTGTAAATAGTAGATCAATGCATGATGGTCTATCTGTTCCCCTCCCTCTTGTTAGTTCTGTAATATGTTGGTACAAGAAGTAATCTCTTACAGTCTCAATAAATTCGTATTCTGTATGGCCTGGCCCATTTGTAGTTGAGTTATTGACCCAATTGATGCATGGAAAGTTGAAGTCTGCAACAATAATGCAGTGGGAGAATGGCCTGTTGACTAGGTCTCCTAAAAGTATTTGTAGATTTCTGTTGTTTTCTAATGTTGAATTTGGGATGCGATAAATGCATGTGAACAACAGGTTATTTACAACACCCAAATCAATTCCAATGCTGATAAATTCAGAAAATTCAAAGTCAGTGTCTATGAGTCTGTATGGCAATGATGATTTTATATAAATGATCATTCCCCTGCCTTCTGTCCCTTTAGACATGTTCAAAGGTAAAGTATCATAACCGTTAATGTTATATTCAGCTAATACTCTTTCATATCGGAAATGCTTGAGTTTGATTTCTGAGATAGCTAGTATTGCTGGTTTGCTGTCCATAAGTTCCAGTCGTAACTTAAGCTCATTTATTTTATCTCCATTCAAAGTGTCAGCATTTGTAAATATAATTTTGAAATCTTTTTCTAAAACATTAGTAATATACGGTTTGCGACGGTGCTTATTTAGTGGTATGTTACTTTTGTTTGTTTTTGTTTTGTTGGCTATTGATCTTGATTGATTTGTTGTGTTTTTATGTCTATTATTACAATTTCCATCATCATCCATATCAGTGGCTGGATTTGTAGTGTTGCATAAATCTGGAAGGATCTTAAAACGATTGGATAATTTTAATTGGTTCTTTTGACATTCATTATTGTTTGTTTTTGTTCTAGATTGGTTAAAATACATGCGCTCTGTTGTGTTGGTTTGTGTTGCGTGTATGGGATTAATATTTAGCATGGTTGAACAAACGCACTCGTCGGGGGGGGGGGTGGGGTGGTGGGGGTGGGGCTGGGGGGTGGGGGGTGGGGGGGGGGGGGGCTATGGATAAAAAATTATTAGGTTGTGATGGTTTGCTTTGAGCTACAGTTGAATCAAATATGTTTTCTACACAACTCATAATGTTATTTGACAAGAACCTCATACCATCGTAGTTTGGGTGTATGTGGTCATGGAAAAGCTCTTGCATAATGCGTCCATCTGGATGGCAGAAGAGATTATTATGATCTATGAAATTTACAGAATGCCATGTGGCAAGGGAGTGCAACATGTGATTGAACTGCATAATTTTCCTAGTGGCATATATGCTGGTGGGTCGTGGCAAGAGAGCTGATAGGCTAATGGTAATGCCAGGTGCTAGTGCCTTGATGTGGTCAATTAAACCATCATTACTACCGACGTGTATAACTACAGCATCAAAGTGATTTGGGCTAAGGAAGTCAGTTACTCGGTTTGTAATGTCATCTATACATGCTCCACTGTAAGATCGAACTGTTGTGTTGATACAGTCATTTGACATGTGTTTTCCACGAGTTTCCTCATTGTCGAACTTCCAATTATAACGATATTGTTGTAGTTGTTTGTTCCTGTTGGGTTGTCTGTCTATTAGACCTACGTGTATCCCCAGAGTTAGGCCTATCAGGACAAGTTTGGTTCGAGAGAACTTCTCTGTAGGACCTGATTCCAGGCTGTATAATAGGGTTGGGTGTATTAGATTCCCTGATCTTAGTAAGTACAGGCACATGGTTGGGCATGTTAGATGCAGGCAGTTTGATTTTTCAGAATGAGAACATCTGCTTGGACTGATTCTTTTTCATTTGTTGTATTTCATCCAAAATTTCATTTGGTATTTCAACATTATTAAATGTTGACTTTTTTCATTATTGCATGTGGTTACACCAATATCCTGTAATTTAGGAGTTAAACCTGTGATTCCGGGATCACAGCATCACTCAGTGAGACATTGGATGCTGATGATGCATTCAGAGAATCCTTATGGGTGTCATGATGCACGATACTTATAGAGTTGTCAGCATCTAGAGGGATATTATTTCCAGATGATGCCATGTAATGCTGTGATAGATCATGGTAATATGTGCATCTATGTTCTGCGACATACCAAGCTAGAAACTCTTTATCGTGGTCAGTAATACGTGAACATTCAAAACATGTGTATTTCCATTTGGATGATGTTAAAATTGACAAAATGTACGGGGGCAGCCCTGAGCATGCGTAGTGTATCCAAACTTTGCATTCATCGCACTTGATCATATATTGATTACTAGGATCCCCACATAGACAGCCATTATGTTTATTTTTTGTGCCATTTGATTGGCTAGTATTTGGCTGGGTAGTTGTAACAGAGTCTGTTGTTGTGCAGATTGGAGGATCTGGTGTAGTACATATTGCAGGGGCAGTACAGGTAGAAGCAGAATAAAAAATTGGTTTAGAGTTAGTATATGGTAAGGTAGGATTGCTGTTTGTGTTAGCATTAGTAGTAGGTGACAAGATCGTTATTGAGATTGGTGGTGATTTAAATGGCTTATGCGCAGTGGTCTGTGTCTCTCCTACATGAACTGAAGGTGACATGGCGATGGCCCCTTCCTGTAGCGGGTTGTTTGCAATCTCTTTATTTGCCCTACGTACATTATTACAGGTATTACATAGAAAGTAGTCACACTCGATTTTCAACTGACGGGTCTTTTGTTTTGCCTACACCACAGTCATGGCAAGATATCTTATGGTCTAGATACTTAACCATGGTGACTAGTGTGTAAGTGTTGATGTGACTGTATAAATGTATATTTAACCTATGCTATTTTATTTTATTTTTAGATTTTTAGATATTCATGATGGGATTTGGTCTTGTGGTATTTAACCTATGTTATTTTATTTTATTTTTAGATTTTTAGATATTCATGATGGGATTTTGGTCTTTTTTTGCTATGGGGAACACTATCAACAAAAAGCAAATAATGAATGCTATCAACAAAGCACAAACAGTTAATGCATTTAATAATATAGTATATTATAATTAGATTGTTGATAGAATTTTGATTCTCTGCCTCTATTGTGTAAGTGGGCAGTCTACGCTTTGATGGTTGCTTAGGAACGACTTGTGTATTAATCCCAAATATAAAATACAATTTAGAACTTTTGATAATCTATCCAATCATGTGATAAGGATGATGCAGATTTTTATGAAAACGTTGCGATCTAACATTTTATTGTTCATGTTCTCAAAGTAATCACTATATATTAAACAAAACACTGTATCACTGATCTTAACACCAGTGGTGGCATCCATAGAGGTAGTTCTATTGACTTTTTTGGGGCATCATCTTACGACACTGGGACCAACTTCAAAGCAGCCCCAAGTGTAGAGCCACATTCACAGAGAAGCCTCTGTTTGGCTATAGACGCAACCCATCTCTCAAAGACACACTAGACAACGCCAAATTTGCAGACCCAAAAAGGACAGGTCAACAGGGCACAACCACAGCCAATCCAATCGAATCATGCACCAAACACAATTGCACTTTCTGCCAAAACATGGACCAATCTCACTCATTCAGAAGCTCACACACAGGGCTTAAATATCGTATAAAAACAAAAACATTTTGCCAAACTAGCAATGTTATTTATTTATTAGCATGCAACAAGTGTTATAAACAGTACGTGGGAGAAACAAAATGTAAATTCCAACTACGTATTAAGGAACATTTTAGGGATATTAAGAATAAGAAAGACACACCTGTTGCCATCCATTTTAATCTCACCAATCACTGTTCCCTAAACAATAGGATCATAGAAGTACTCCATCACGACCCTGATAGCATAGGAGCAACGGCTTCCCGCAAGGATCGTGAGTAGTTCTGGACCCACCAACTCCACTGTATGGATCCCATCGGTATTAATCACCCGGATTGGTAACCTTTTAAACTACTAAGGTAGTAAAACTTAATTAGCAATTCTAGTTACCAAAGCCTCCCTACCCTTGGTGACGCTTATGACATAATGTATTACGTCACACCTGCGATGATGCAACACTGCATATGACGTCCACTACACCAACGTCAAATTCCATTACAAAACAATTTAACAATCATATGAGTTTAAACAGTGTTCATTAATGGACTGTTTCCACTGCACTAAGAGTACCAACAGCTACAAGTTCAGCTTGGGTCTATATAGACATGATAGGATAGTTCATAGACAGCAAGGAATCTGGTGGTGTCTAGTTTGTGGCGAAATAAACAACAGGACTGAACAGTTCAGGTCACACCTAGGTGTCCGCCACAGGCTGTTTACGAGTCAACAACAAACAGTTATTGGCCTGTGCAACGTCAACAGACAGGTAACAGCCTGTGACATTGCCCTCGCCAAGGAAAGAAGTCCACGGAGATCGCCGTATCGACACAACTCACCATCACCTATGGGACACTCGCCAATATGATCTACATCACCAGCACCAACAGTAGTGCCAACAACACCACACACGGCACCAGAAGCAGTGGCAAACATTCCATTTGTATCAACCACTGAACAACCACCAGCCAGTCCGGCCTCAAATAGACCCTCCACATCAGGGCTTTCCCCGCAACGGCCAGACGAACCTTGGAATCCCACAGGTTACTCAGATCCGCTCTCCAGGCCAGAACCGTGGTACAGAGCACCCACACTGGACGACTGGTGGGAAAAACCATTCCCAACAGAACTTACCAACACCACAGAATTCCCGACTGGCGGGAAGAGGAATTAAGACCAGAATCACTCCTGGCTCTCCTAGAAGATTTATAAAGGTAAGAAACACTACCGCTCTACTTTATCATTCACAAACTGTACTCGCAATATCACCAAAAAACTATTATTTTTTTGATGCAACCGAAACTACTCCTCTCCAACACAAAAACTCAAAACATCTTACGGACATACTCTTAAGCAGAATATGTCAGTCCTCTGATGAGTAAAGCCATAACAATGGCATGAAATGCTAGTAGTCTGGATCAACATTGGACCGTTTTCGCTAACACACTAAACAATGACCGACATACTCCTTTTTACCAAAAAATGATAGCTCTGCAAAACCTAGCAGAGCCACAAAAAATAACTGTCATCCCCCCATTATTCCTTTCCCAAAAACCACCCGCCAAGTACACAAACAGAAAATGTATACAAACAACCAGGTATATGCAACTAATAATATACACATACACTCATACCTTTGAGTACATAACAAAATAGCCAACCGGGTATACAGGAAAGCATACCCACACAATCAAATGGGTATACAATGACAAGAACAATTAAAAACTACTCCAACAAACGGGTACAAGTACACACCCAAACAGTTACAAACGGGTATAAGTACACAACCAAGTGGTTACAAACGGGTACATTTGGTGTAGCCAAAGGGTATAAAAGGAGCCTGCAAATAGCACATCAGCATCCAGACTCAACTGACACCTCAGTTCGCGTCAGGACAAACCAGAAGCAACGCATCAAGCTTTTAGAAAAGTCATTTTTAACTCAATACTTCATTAGCATATTCGGATACCTATCTAACCATATGGGTGGACTTCTTGGGCTGAACACATTACAGCCATTACTAACTTGGCACATACATACTTTTCTGTTGATTTATGTATCTAACCTTCCACTACAATATTATTAACAGCCGTTTCGACTGGAAATTCAGAACATCAGTTGTCTATACATAGTGCTAAATAATTGCATGCATGGATCTTTGCCCAGTGAAGGATTAAGGACAATAAATTACTAATGAAAGTCACACGTACATTATTTTTAGTGAATTTTGTCAAATTTTTCACGCTCTACAATGTTATTATCCATGTTTTACTGTTGAAATTTACCACAAACACATAGTGACTAGTAAAATGCGTCCATGAAATTAAAATCTTTGCCCCGACGCCCTAAGAGACATAACAATGGAAATTTATACACTATCTCGAATGTTCAGCCTATAGTGTTTTATGCTATAATGCATAAGGGGGAAATGAAATAGACACAGTACATGGTATTGTCATCATAATATATTAAACCTTTACTGTCTAAATTTGGTGAATAATGTTAAAATATTTAGATATTGAATGTCCATTTGCAGGCCAAGAGAAGACTGTTTTTGCAGATTTGCCACTGAAATCTGGAATGACTGTCTCGAGAGTCATCCCAGTGATAAATTATCAAAAACTGTTCCGCATGGTATGCAATTTGACATTGCTCAAGATCACTGTAGGGGTCGGTTTGACCAGCTATGCCATGAGGGGGTTAAAATACAATAAGAGATGATGATGATAGGCCTATATTCATAGCCGCCGTCATGGTGATTTATATACTTTCAACCGTGACTTCGCAGAATCCTATTTCCAAGGTAACTATACAGGTGAGCTGTTGAATATTTTAAAACTAATTTGACTGGATATTGTCGGTACTTATAGCAGCAGCACAGTTAAATTAGTTTCAAAATATTCAACAGAATGTTTATTAAATAGTAAAGACATACAATTCGCACAGCTTACAGACTTTTCAATGTTCCTGATAGCCATAGCTACGTCATTCATTACGTATTTTGACTGTGACGTCAGCCTACCTGTGACATAATTGATTATGACGTCAACACTTGAGTGACAGCTTGGATAACTTATACCTGCTTTCCATAAGGGAATCGGTGCATTGTGATTGGGTCCACAAGCGTCCGGCATGGCACAGCTAACTATCTGAATGCTCTTGCTAATATGTGTGGTCACTTATTACAAGTGGTCCATGTTGGTTGGACCACACATTACTAAGTGGTATTGGTCGTTTAATGATCAAATTTGTACATAACAATTTCAAAGGCGAGATCCATTTCTAGCTAAGCTCTGTCCATTCTTTCGGCGTGTTGGAATCAACTTATATACTTTGATTCACCACATCCCAGAATCGCAATTTCAAGGTAACTATATACAGGTAATGTGTTGAATACCCTGAAACTAATTTCACTAGGTGCTTTTGGTGCCTATGGCCGTAACAGTGCCTGGTCAAATTCATTTCAAAATGTTCAACAGAAAGTTGATTAAAAAGTAAAAACATAAAATTTGTACACTTGACGGACTATTCAATATTCACGATGGAGCTAGAGACGTCATTCACTAAGCATTTTGACTATGATGCCTGTGAAGCTTTTATAGGACGCAATTGATAATAGTAAAGCCATACAATGGCCAGGAAAATTAGTTTCAAAATTTTCAACAGTATGTTGAATAAATAGTAAGGTCATACAATTTGTACAATGTCCAGTCAAATTAGTATTAATATATTCAACAGAATGTTGAATATTGTCTGAATGTCCACATGTTGGATTTGGGAATAAAGATTGATTGCTTGCTTGATTACTTACTTGCTTGCTTGGTATTAGATAGGTAGGTATGCTTATTTTTTTAATGCACTGGCAGCGCGATGACTTCAATTTCTGTGCTAACCCTGCTTACGGAGTGCACCTGTTAGTTTACTTTGTTGATCATTATTTCTCCGGTCGGGGATCGAACCCTCATCCTGCAATTCCGCATAGCATCAGCAACCCAGACATCTTTCCACTGGAACACCACACCAAGACAAGAATCTTGGTTTAGCGAACCAGCTTTCACATGTCGGATATACTTATACACTGGCGAATATATATTAGACTATCTTTTGGATGCACACCATATGTTGAATGCTATGCTCTCACCCCTTCTCCATCGGGATACTGGCAGTAATGATTGGTTGATTAATTGATTGATTGAGTGAGTGAGTGAGTGAGTGATTGAATCCTGGGAATTAAATCGTAAAGACAAAATTTGTACACTTGCTGGACTATTCAACGTTCCTGCTGAAGCTATTTACATCATTCATCACGTATTCTGATTGTGACATCATCCTACATATGACGTAAATAATTATGACGTCATATGATTGTGTGACAGTTCAGATCCATCCATTATCATAGAGATATCCTATGCCCATTTGCAGACCAAGAGACCGGTTTTTTTTTAGCACTTTACCATTGGAATGATAGGCTCAGTTACCGAGCCAGTCATTCCAGTGGTAAATTAAAAAAAATGTCTACCTGTTAGATGTAAATGGTAGTTTCTCAAGATTACAACAGAAGCCATTTTGGCCAGTTTGATCGGAACGAGTGTTGGAGTGGAGATTAAGAGATGTACGTGGGTACAGTTGGACAGATCACAATACCATTTTATTTATGATGCAAATGTACAGTCAGCAATTAGCCCAGGCCACCAGAGGTAGGTACAACTAGCCCCAATAGTGAGTGTATGCGTTTAATGTGCACGAGAGATCTAGACACTATATCTTAAATGTACGATTCCAATCTAAATAGAGGTGAGCTACCTCGCAATAGCGTTAGCGGTAGGAGATCTAGCGAGAACGTGAATGTCCACAATCCCTTGCGCAAAATGGCAGCGCCTATAGGCAATAGACCTTTCCAGTTTTAGTTTTGTCCGCTCACCCCTAGGTAAGCTCCACCCACACTTCGCAGTGTTGGGATCGATGGATCCCCACGAATGCTTAGACTATCAATTTCCTGAAATTTATACAGATAAGCCATTGAATATTTTCCAACTAATTTGACTGGGTGCTGTTGCTGCCTATGGAAGCAACAGCGCCAAGTCAAATTAGTTTCAAAATATTCAACAAAATATGTATTACATAGTAGTCAAATTAGTTTCAAAATATTTAACAGCTTACCTGCATAGCTTTCTGGAAATTGATTGTCAGGTATTTCGGGGATTGATTGATCCCAACACGAGTGAGGCGTGGCTATAGGTGGGCGGGGGCCTAGCTGAAACTGGAAAGGTCCATTATGCATTCGTGATGTACTTGTCATAATGACGTCATTGATTATGATATCATTCTACACGACACGTAGTTGATTACGACGTCATGTGATGGATGGATAATATGGAAAGGTCCATTCTAAACACAACCAAGTGAATGCGTAGCGCTGAGCGGGCACGGAAAGAGATGACAGGCCTACACGCACATCCGTCGTAGTTGTCGTGATTTATATAATACTTTGAGCCATGACTTCCCAGAATCTCCTTTTCACGGTAACTATGAAGGTGAGCTGTTGAATATGTTGGAACTAATTTGACTGTGTGCTGCTGCTTATTAAATAGTAAAGCTCTTCAATTCGTACAGCTGAAGGACTTTTCAATGTTCATGTTGGACATAGCTACACCAGTCACTACGTATTTTGACTATGACGTCACCCTACAGGGGCACTATTTGATTATAACGGCAGGGCTGCAGCATCTGACTGCTCTAGCTATAATTGATTATAACGGCAAGGCTCTACAATATCTGCCCGCTCTTGCTAAAATATGTGCTCACTTATTACAAGTGATTCGACTGCTTAGGCTACGTTATACAGCTCATAAATAAGTTTATATACTTACAAAACATAAACAGAAATTCTGTCTTGTTTTACAAACATGTTAATTTATTCTTTAGATGTTCTATACCATCGAGTTCGGGGTTTTACAGTACAGCTCATACATGTAAATAAGTCACTATATTTGAAAAGAAAACAGAAATACTACCTTGTTTTGAAAACGTGTTAATTTATTTTTTAGGTTTTCTATACCAAACGGTGTCAAGTTTCGTGGAAACTGTGAGATAAAAAAACCCCATGGCTTTAACCATTATCTTGCTGATTTCAAAGGCTAGGCCTAGTTGTTTCATGGTCAGTACAAGAAAGATTTGTGCAGATTATATAAACAATAATGCTGAAAGGTTTACGGCAGCAGTTTCCAAAATGAATAGACGTTATCATACAGCTATCATATGTACATAAATGTTTGGAATTTCAGCGATGTATGCGTTACGTTTTAACGCATTTCTGTACTTCTAACCGCCTCTCTGTATTACCGTAATCAGATCAGCGGTCGAGATATCTATCCCATTCCCCCATAGTGAGCGTATGTGTATGAGCGATCTAGCCAGTATATATATATATATATATATATATATATATATATATATATATATATATATATATATATATATATATATATCCTAAATCTATGGTTCCAATCAAAAAATAGAGGCGCGCTCTATCTTTCTAGCTAGCTGTTGGAGACCACAATCCCTTGTGCAAAATGGCCACGCCTATACGCAATTCTAGACACAACCCGAATATAAGCGTAGCCGTAAGCGGCCACGCAAAAAGAAGTTGGCATGCCTCCAGATCAAGACAGTAAGTTAACATGTTAATTAGTGAGAAGCGCTCCGCGGAACACTCCAAGCAGAATCGGATTGGAAAGCACCGCTATTTTGGGAGGCAATGTCTTCCATCACTGTGCCCAGAATGCCCAACAGGACACCTCAGCTCGCTCCGGAAGCATTCCAAGTCTTTCCAGAGCTGTGCTGCATAACGGCCATGGTGGTGGTGGTTAGTGGTGTGGTTTCTAGTAGTTGTCAATAACTATGTTTTGATGAATTTTTTGGATGATTTTAACGTGCGTATGTCTGTATCTGTATTATTCCATAATTGTATTGCTTGGTAGGATGGTGTTCGTGTAGCTGCCTCTGTTCAGTGGTGTGTGACGTGCAGGTTGGAACTTGTTCTTGTGTTGTGCGTATGTATGTCTACATTTAATGAAAAAAAGATTGGATAGAGATGAGGGTAGGTTGCCATTGTGGTAGTCCTTTAGAATTGCATATAATTGAACCTGTCCAATGTCTTCGAGTTTAGGATTTTGTTACTTTTGAAGGTGTCGTGTCCCCCTACTGTTTGCAAAAATAGTTTGATAAATTGTTTTTGTAGTGATTTTAGTTTTTTTAGTTTAGTTTGATATGTATTGCTCCAGATAGCATTGCAGTATGTTATGTGTGGAAGTATAAATGTGTTACACAGAGTTTTTAAGATATGAGATATGAGTCTGCGCATGATACCAATATTCTTTGCTACCTTGGATGTGATTATCTCTATGTGCTTCTCCCAGGTTAAATGTTTGTCCAAATAGACGCCTAAGAATTTAACATACTCTGCCTCCTCTACTTCTTGATTGTCAATGTAAAGTTTTGGGAGAGCAGCTTCTTCTGGTTGGCTAGATCTTGTAAATAGTATAAAGTTAGTTTTGTTAACATTTAGAGATAATTTATTAATTTTGAACCAATTTATAATCTTTTTACATTTCATTATTTACATTTTTGTATAGAGTATTTATATCGTTATGTCTACCAAATACATTGGTATCATCTGCAAATAGTATTAATGAAAGTTGGTTAGTGGCATTGGGTAAATCATTCATGTATAGTAAGAATAGCAGGGGTCCAAGGATTAAACCCTGAGGTACACCGCAGACTAATCTTTTGTTTCCTGAAATAGCCCCATTAAATTGAATACATTGAATCCTGTCATTCAAATAATTTTGAATCCAATCCAAAGCGATGCCTGTTATACCTTAAATTGATAATATTTTCAATAAGACTTCATAGTCAATAGTGTCAAATGCTTTAGAAAGATCTAGGAACACCCCGAGTGTATGTTCCTTATTTTCCAAGGACTCAAATATTTTTACCATCATATCCACAATGGCAAGCATAGTAGTGTTTTTCTCTGAAACCATACTAGGATTTGTAGGTAATTCAATATCTATTTAGATAATTAACACTTATGTTGTAATATAATCTTTCCAAGAGTTTCGAAAAAAGTGGAAGCACAGAGACTGGTCTGTAGTTAGTAAAATCAGATGGATCTTTAGCTTTATAAATAGGTGTTACTCATGCTATTTTTAGTCGTGATGGGAAGATACCTTGTGAGAGTGAGAGATTTCAGATGTGATTTAGCGGGGTGAGTATTTCTGTTATACAGTGCTTAAAGATGTTCCAATTAAAGTTGTCAACACCTGCACTTTTAGTTGGGTTAATTTGCTGTTGGTGTTAGGATCATTGAGTGTTGGTATCTGTCTGACAAATAGTCTTGTATATTTTTGGCTGAACTGGTTTGAATTTTTTGTGATAGGTTAGGTCCAATATTAATAAAGTATTCATTGAATTTGTCTACTATCGCATTTTTATCTGTTATAATTGTGCTATTACTAATGAACCGCGCTGTTTCCAAGCTGTGTTTTTCTTTATTCAATAGTGATTTAATTAATTTCCATGTTTCTTTTATATTATCTTTGCTCATCAAATTTATAATGGTAATAGTTTATTTTTGCTGTCCTAATAATTTGGTTCAGTTTATTTCAATATTTCTTAAACTGAGTATCAAAATTTCATGTTTGACAATAGAGAGAGGCCTACAGAGTGTTACTAGACGTGTTTAGCTTTCAATCGCTGGCTTGTTTATTCTGATTTTCATACTAAATCCATTCTGTTCTGTTTGAAAATTTGTGCGTGTAAAATTTCAATATGAATTCGGAAACAAGTGTATTATAGCTGTGTAATCTGTTTTCGGGAATATTGCTTATCTGTTGCTATGTCAGTTAGCTAACAAAATAAGTGCAATCCTCAGTTTCTAACTACGAGATTCTTTCTAAGATATGCAAATATGAACCTATAACATGCATACAATTGTGGAACTGGTGGTATCCTGCAATCCTGGAATTCGCGTTTCGTGGCTGCCGGGCTAGCTGATTCCCGCTGTTTCCACGGATGCCCGGCAGTCGTACCTTGAAACTTGAAAAACGTGCATCTGCTGCCAGTTCCACGGGCCGATTCAAGACCTCTGTGGTGGCCTATGTGAAATCCTGTCGGATTTGTAGCTGTAGCAAAAAAGCTTCCATCAGACCTAGAGTTGCTCTGGGCGAGTTCCATGCCGGTTTTCCCTTGGAACGGGTACATATGGACATTTTGGGCTCCTTTATCACATCTGCACTGGGAAATAGATATGTGTTGATGATTATAGATCAGTTCACTAAATGGGTTGAGTGCTATGCGTTCCCTGAACAAGGGGCAGAACTGGTAGCCAAAACGTATGTGGAGCGTTTTGTCACCCCATTTCTTACACACCAACCACGGTCGTAACTTTGAGAGCAGCCTATTTAAGGAATGTATAAACCGTACTGTCTTGCAGTGTATACAGTGTTACCTGCAAGAGCATGACAGACAGAAAGATTGGGGCAAGTGTATTCCTTTCATCGCTGGAGCTATGCGATCTACTGTAAGCCGACAGACGGGTTATACTCCCAACATTGACATAATGTGCAATGCCCTGTGTCCGCGACTACAGAGGATGCCCCTTCAGATGCCAGTGACTTCGTCCAACAGTTACAGCAAACATTGCATGAAACTCATGAGATAGCATGGGATAACCTTAAAATGGCTCAGAAGCGCCAGAAAAAAGAGTATGATCTACGTACGTTTGCATGAGCATGCCTATCATGTTGGTGATGTAGTTTATCTTGCTAATTCTGCAACTAAGATAGGCCAGTCCAGTAAACTACACCTCCTTGGACTGGTCCATTTATTGTTTATAAAAAGTTGTCAGAAGCATTGTTTGGTATCAAAAACCAACGCCGGGAACTGATTGTTCACCATAATAGATTAAAGCTGTGCAGAGATCGTGATTTATCTCTCTGGGTATTGGGAATGAGACGTGCTATTAGCTCTGAAGATCATGGCGATGATGATGACTTATTATTCCACGATAATGGTCGTATGTTATCTGATGATAACCATGTATCCATTTTTGGAGAGGATTTGGATGAAACCATTCCATATGGTATTGATCCATCCTCATCAACTCTGCATAATGATCTAGATGCTGTTTTGACAGATGACCTGGATATCGACTCTGTTTTACCCGTCCCACAAACACAGCATCACTCCTAGGTGCATGAGGTGTCAGGTCCGAGGAGAAACATATCACACTTCCCCTAGGCGCATGAGGTGTCAGGTCCAAGGGGAACCGCATCACACTTTTCCCCCTAGTCGCATGAGGTGTCAGGTCAGAGGGGAAATACATCACACATCGCCTAGAGATGACCAACTCCAAACTCACACCATTCAGAGTCGAACAGGAAGGCAGTGCCGTCTTCCCAACAGGTTCCTAGATTATGAACTGTATTAGAATGCTCTTTAAGCATTCGTGAATTAGACTATGTAAGTCTTCATGGACCCTACTTGTCCACCTGCATAAATGTTCCTCTGGTTTCATCTTATTTTGGATTCATTTGGTCATGGTACTGTTGCGGACTGCAGTTAGCTTTTTCGGTCGTAGTACAGTACTACAATAGTAATGTGATAATGTACACTGGTAACAGTAATTCAACATTAAAAGAATTACTGTAATCAAGATGATATGAAATTATGACTTCAAATTTTGACATTCTGCATGACATTCAACTTGTCCGGAAAACATTTGTAATCATTGGCTTATGTTCCGTTTCCATCTTAGCTTTAGTTTCAGCAACAGCAAAATTGTGATGTTCTATTCTTTGTAAGATTTTGGGAAACTAAATTAGTTGGACACATAATCACATAGTGGCTTTTTCCAGCAATAATACTCCTTGAGATACTAAAAACCAACAGGGGTCCATCGCTGTATGACTCACAGAACGCGTTGTTATAATTATGCTTTTTTCAAATGATGCGTGAATAATTGCGCGTAGTAATGCGTGGTTATATTTATGCATTTCTTGATCACGCATTACAAATATGTGTTGTCAAATGGTGTGTAAATTGTTACGCATTAATCATATCCATTGTATTGTTAACTGTATTTATTGTCCGTCATGACATGTAGTCATGATAATGCTCTCTGTTTATGTGTATATGGATTAAATCCATGTACACGCTTTTTATAAGTGTATGCATCATATGTTATGATGCAAACTCATCTATGTATAGTGAAATTCAGTTTAGATTAGCTATTCAATGCCAGTTCTACATTTGTCAGCTCATAGTTTATAGGGTAGCTCAAATATATTATAAATAGTTTTACTAGGTCAGCACAGATATTTTATAGGATAGCCCAGAGATATTAATTCCACATCAGGCCAGTTCAGATATTTTATATTAGGTCTCTATATTTTCTCTATTAAACGTGTAACAATTACATGTTAATTTGATGCAATGATGCATTATTACTCTATAATGCATGACTCATGCATATTTATAATGTGCAGTACTCTATAATGCAGAAGTCTTGTATATGACAGCATATTTATAATATGCATTTAGCAAAGACTGCATAAATCGTGCAAATGCATTTCTCGCACTTACCACATTATAATGCGCAAAGTAATTGACGCGTTAGTCATAACGCAAAAGCATGTTTCTTTCTTCTCTGTATTATCCGTTCTGTTTTAGTTTCACTCAGATATATTTATTGTGATAGGGATAGTGGTTTTCCGGATTTCCTAAATTTGTGGATTCAGATCCGTTCAATTATATAAGAGGTATATCATAAATGTTAGGGTTAAAAATGTTCACTAAAATTTAAAATATGCAATATTCATAGGTTTTCCTCGAATCTCACATATGTTAATTTCAGATAACACTTCCACTAAATTCATGTGAGATTATTTTTATTATTTCTTCTTTATCAATTCGGCAATTCCATCAATTCTGTCAGTTTTCTGCTGTGGTGGAAAACCACTGTCCTTAATTTAAATTAAGGATGCTATGCTGTTTTAAAATCTATAATGATGACTTCTCGTCGGGCAGCCATCAGTCTATCCATCTGTTTTAGCGTCTCGTTCCATCGGGATAGATTGACATCTACAATGGCCAAATTTTTTGTTCTCTCTTTGGATATATAAATTAGAACATTAACTTAGATAACCATTAATTCTAGTCGATTCTAATTCTTTCAAAGTTAGCAGTTGAGCGTCAATGGCCATACAATTATATTATAAGTTGGTTTTTATGTAATTTAATTTTTTTTCCAAATTTTAATTTGGAATAATTGAGGCTTCCAGATCTTTAGAAATAGGAAGCCTCGTTTTAAAAACAGGGAGGAATGTGGAACTGGCAGTATCCTGCAATCCTGGAATTCGCGTTTCATGGCTGCCGGGCTAGCTGATTCGCACTGTTTCCACGGACGCCCGGCAGTCATACCTTGGAACTTGAATAACGCACATCTGCCGCCGGTTCCACGGGCCGATTCAAGACCTCTGTTGGGTGAGTACCATTTTATATGTAGCTAAGTTACTACACAATATTGCAATATTGTTCATATACATATTATTAATAATCTATCCGTTGTCGCAAAAGGAACTTAAAGCTGAGCCACCATCTTAAATCTAAAAAAATAAATAAATAAAAGATATCCACCAACTTCACTAAAATGTCAATGCTATTGTGGGCCGGTGTACTTTATACATTAAAATATATGTATACATTAAAATATTGTGATCAGTTAGTGTTATTCACGCGACGTTAAGGCTGAAACATCATCCCAAATGAAAATGAATCGGATCAAATGTAAACAACACTATAACCTATAGTAACATTATCTTGCACATGTGTTTTCTTACCAATCTTTCTATCCAACCTCTTACTTTTTTATGTACTGTCATTCCTCCGGCTCCCCCTGTCTTTACTTTCCCTGAGGCACCGCAGGGCAGAGAAATAACTCTCACATTCTCTACTAACAGGTAAGGGTCTGTCCTTTTTGTATTGTCTTCTGTACGTTACAATGGACAGTTAGGCATAATAGATTTACATCTTACATCCAATCTGTTGACCTGTAGAGCGTTCACACTGGTGTGCCATGATTGTAAACATCCTACAAAACACACACAATTTAGATCATCCGATTACTGGCTGTGCAATGAATGCGATACAATAAGAGAAGATGATGTCCGCAGGAAATATTTTTTCCCCAATACCACACACATTCCAGGAAATGCCACAACCTCTCCAGATGCGAGCCATAACTCTGTCTCTGCTATTACAGCGACCATAACAACCCCTCCAACTACCATCTTTACCTCTTCTGTCAGTCTAACCCCAAGTAATATCACCATTGATAGACGTCCTAAGACTATTAAGACCAAGTCACAGCCGCACTGCAGGTGTGGACACATTGACAACCAATACATGATCAAATGTGATACATGCAAAGACTGGATCCACTATACATGTTCTGAACTTCCTCCATACATGCTCTCTGCACTTGTTCACTCCAAGCGTAAATATTCATGCCAAAAATGTACGTCACTGTCTACTCATATAGCAGATTTCCTGGCTTGGCATATTTTGTCATATGACCGAGAGTATATACAGTATGCTGATCACCTAGGCCATTTGACATCCCTGTCAATGGCTGCTGAGCCAATCCAAATTCCAAATAAAACACTATCGGACAAAGACAACTCCGTAGAGGATATGAGAATAGACAGGTCCATGCAAGACTCGCATGATTCCCAAGGCAGTTCTTTACCATCCCAGTCTGTGACTGCTGACACAGTCCAAATTCCTGATAAAGCACAAATAGACAAAGACAAATTTGAACAAAATCAGGAAGTTGGCATCTCCATGCAAGGCTCACATGACATAACAAATGGCACGACTGAGACTCTAAGTCCAAATGCAGCTAATTTTAAACCACTATCAGATGACATTGAAACTGAAGACAAGATATTGAGAAAAATCTTAAGTGAAATAGGAGCGATTAAACAAAACTATGAACACCTTAGTGACCAAGTACTAAATCTTCAGACTGCTCAACAGTTAATGTCTCGGACAACAGCTAGAAACCAACAAACACCAGAGAAATGTACCCCCCTGTCTATGAAATCACTTGGGAGTGACTCAAACAAACCTCAAAGTATTAGAAATTCAATCAACGCACCAGTCGTAAGACCATACATTGTTAACACATGCATGGCCACAAATCAGCAGCAACCATTGCGGCATGCCAGAGCAACCTCCACCTTGACACATTTTGATCTTGGTCACAGACAAGGTGCAGCTATAACTAATGCTGCAAACAGAAGTAACGTCAACAACCACAAAATCTCAGAAATTTTTGATAGAACTCAAACCACACACATAGATAGAAACTCTGATCAACCATACAGATGATACAGCGATATAGTTTCTGCTATCCCGGCCCCTGTAACTAGCTACAAAAATCAAAACACTAACAATGGAACAAATAACAGAAATAGCTACACAACACATGACAACTCACACTTCCCACCTCGAAACTACATTCCAAACCAGCCTGCACCAAACCCAACACGAAGAAATGTCCTCATTATTGCCAGTGCAACACTGGCAAAACTGAGCGGCCGATACATGTCAACTGAACAAACAAATATAATGATCCGATCCTTCTCAGGTGCACGAATTAGTGAAATAACTGACAAACTGGATTCTTATCTCTTATCCAATCATTATGATGCCATCCTCACACATGTTGGCTCTATTGATATTGGTAGGCGCAAACTTGAGGGGATGATTCAAGATTACAACAACCTTATTGATAAAGTTAAAAACACCTCACCTGACACACAGCTCCTAGTGTCATCCTTGCTACCCCGTCCATCCTTGCAGGATACACACGAAAACGACCAAGTTTACCAATTCTATGCAATGCTTTATTCCTTGGCAACCCACTTAAATACCATGTACATTGAGAACACACATGTGTTCACTAGAGAAACCGGAGAGACAAAATACGGGGGTGTATTGAGATCACATCCATCCCAACTTTCATGGACTCTGTTTGCTCTCAGACAACTTCACAAGTTACCTATATTCTAAACTGCACCAATGCCAGGATTTTTGGCAAGGCCCGGTACCAGGAATGCGAGGGGTATAACATGCATAGCATTTCCAAATCAGTTACTTTGTCAAGCCAGAGACATAACAAATCCAAACCGTTTTATGCTCCTTAAGGATGAATTAAACGAATCCAAAGACATAGAAAACCATTTCTTAATTGAACCTTCCATTGCCTCAAATAGCGATAATGATAAAACCCAATCTACACATAGTCAGAAAAAGCCACTAAGAAACATTGGTCATTTGATCAACCAAATAAATTTTATAGACTGGTCCCCCCGGCAGTATTTCCAAACTCACAAATCCTAAACTAAAATACATCTACGTTAACTGCCGAAGTTTAATGAACAAACTGGATGGACTAGAATTATACACACACCTGTTAGAACCTGATGTGATTGGGATCACTGAAACCTGGGCAAATGCCCACCACTTAGAATCTGAATTGGCACTGGCTGGGTTTATATGTTTTAGAAAAGACAGGGCAAATCGTCAAGGTGGTGGAATAATGCTTTATGTAAAGAACAAATACAGACCGTTAGTACGGCTGGATTCTGAATTAAATTTCCATGAGATATGGTGTGATTTGATGCTTGGGCCTACAGAAAAATACTACTTGGTGTATACTACAGAGGCCCAGATGCTACTGAAGACTACAACAACAAGCTAAATAAAATTATAGAGGAAAATAGTAGGAGAGGCCTGGTTTTGATCATGGGTGACTTCAATTACCGCAATATTGATTGGGAAAACTACAATTCGAGTTCTTCCATGGGTGCCAAATTTTTAGAGACTGTGAACTCCAACTATCTACACCAACATGTGAACTCCTCTACAAGAGAATCCGCAATTCTAGACTTAGTGTTAACAACAGAAGAAAACATGGTTGAAAACTTAGAAGTGCGTGAGCACTTTGGAGGGAGTGACCATAACATTATAGTGTGTGACATGGTGACAAAGACTACAATCGAGGGAAAAATCTAGCCTATTATAGATTATAACAAAGCGGAATACCAAACACTGAAAAACAAACTAATCCTCATCTCATGGGATGATTTATTCCAGAATAAAGATTCCGAGTAATGTTGGGAAATGTTTAAAAATAATTACCATGGACTAGTTACTAAACATATACCTACAAGGACTCCGAAAATATCAAAAAAATCTCAATGGATGGACCACCTGGCACTGAAAACGGTAGGTACAAAATACAAAAAGTGGAAACAATTTTCAAAAACAGGGGACCAATAACTTATCAGATGTACAGAAAGGCCCTCGGCGAGGCAACAACAGCATGCCGAAATGCAAAAGGAAAATGTGAAAAGAAACTATCAGACAAAATTAAACAAGACAGCAAGAGTTTTTATGCTTATGTAAGGAAAAAGCAAAAAAACAAAACATAGGGTAGGACCACTAAAAGATAATGAAGGAAACATCCTTCTAGATACATTCGAGAATGCTGAGCTATTAAATGAATACTTTTCATCAGTATTTATGACTGAAGACTTAAGCAGTATCCCAACTCCAAAGCAAACCAATATACAAACCAGACTGTGTAACATAGAAATATCAGCCATCATTGTCGAGGAAGCTCTTGTTAACTTAAAGCCGGATAAGGGAGCGGGACCAGCCAATATACACCCTAGGGTACTGAGAGAAGCCTCAAACGAAATTGCTGACCCTATATCCAAGATTATGATCAAATCGATTAGATCTGGAAAAGTGCCTGTGGATTGGAGACTAGCCAAAATCATGCCAATCTTTAAAAAAGGGGGAAAGGACCAGCCAAGTAATTACAGGCTGATCAGTCTCACCTCATGTAAGGGAAAATCTTAGAAACATTACTCAGAAATCAAATCATTGCCCACCTGGAGAACAACTATTTAATAAGCCAATCACAACATGGATTTAGGAAAGGCCTATCTACACTAACAAACCTACTCTGCCTTTTTGATAAGGTTACTACCCAATTGGACAATGGACAGAGGCTGTGCAAGAAAATTAAATCTCACGGGATAGACGGGGAGATACTCCAATGGATTACAAATTGGTTATCAGATAGGAAACAGTGTGTCATAATAAATGGACAGAACTCTAATTGGACAAGTGTAAAGAGTGGAGTACCCCAGGGATCGGTCCTTGGGCCAATTTTATTTCTTATCTATATAAACGACATAGACGAAAACATTACAAGCCAAATTGGTAAATTTGCTGATGATACTAAATTAGGTAAAGAAATTCTGAACAAAGCAAGTACACTTAAACTCCAAGCAGATCTCCACAGAATTTTTAGCTAGTCTCAGGAATGGCAGATGCTCTTTAAATAAGATACATGTAGAGTTTTACACTTAGAACACAATAACGTGTGCTATAGCTATAAAATGGGAAGCAACACACTAGCAAAAAGCATTGAAGAAAAAGATTTGGGAATAACGATTCAGCAAATAATGAAAGTGTCAAGACAATGTGAAGTAGCGTCAAGAAAAGCCCTAGGTCTGATATATCGTACAATAAAATATAAATCCCGACCTGTTATTCGCCAGCTTTACAAATCCCTCTTAAAACCTCACTTAGACTACTGTATCCCCTTCTGGTGCCCACACCTACAAAAAGACATAGACTTACTGGAGCGGGTACAACACAGGATGACATGCATGATCCCAGGTTTAGCAAGTATACCTTATGAAACACGTCTCCAGAAACTAAATCTTACAACATTGAAAACCAGGAGAATCTGAGCTGACATGATAGAAGTCTACAAGAATCTTTCTAACCAGGACCATATTAAGCCAAATGAATTCATTACAATGGCATCTACACACACTAAGGGACATGCACTTAAACTTCACAAACAACCCTGTCGACTTGATCTACGCAAGTATTTCTTCACAAATAGAGTTGTTAATGTATGGAATTCTCTAACAACGGAAACAATTAACGCTCCAACATAAAATACATTAAAAACAACCTGGACTCATTCTTCAAGTCACTGGGTTTTATATGGACCTAAGGTCGTCTAACTCCCAAAAAACTTCAGTCACTTCTTCTACCCTGAGGTATTTGACTGCAATCACTGGTAAATCACTGGTAATTTGTACACAGCCGGGTGTTTAAAAAAGGTTAAATACAGCTTGTTCCTCTTATGGCAAGCAGCTATCAATCCTCTTGTTAGCCAAGGTTTAGTCGGAATTTCTTAAATTTCTTAACTGTTTTTAGTGGAAATGCAGCTTCATAGGCATTAGTACATATATAGTGGAATGTGTTGTAGGCATCTTCACATGCGTCGCAGCTGGTCACCTGATTCCAATTTATGTTCACCAAACTGTTTCTAAACTTTTCTATGTTCTCATTTCTAAAATCTCTACATGTTGTTTCCTCCTTTTCGAATAACTGTGTTCTAACTTGTTCATTTTCCATGTAGTAGACTGTTAGGGGGTCTGAATTCATGTCTTCAACAAAGATTAGGTTTTGGGATTTGCAATATTATTTGAGAGAATATTGCCAATGACAGAGGCCCTCTTTTCAGTTATTCTTGTCGGTTTTGTGATGAATGGATAGTATCCAAATGTTCTTAATAAATTTACAAAATCTTGAGTAGGGTTTCATTTTCTCTAAGTAAATCAATGTTGTAATCACCCAATATATAAACTGTTTTAGTCTCCTTTTGTATGGTTTTAAAGCATTTTTTCTAATGTTTCTATGAATTTTTCTTTATCACTTTCTGGAGAACTGTAAATGACACCGACATTTTGTTCTTACCTTTTTCCATATGCATTTCAATAAGGATAGATTTAAGTTATATGTAGAGTCATTCTACAGAAATGTCCAAATCTAGAGCCAGCAATTCCTAGTGTCACACATCCGGGCATTTTGAGATGGGGCGCCATTAAATTTGGGGTAAACTTACTACCATCGTCCTATCACACGGTCTCACTAGTCTGAGTTCTCTGACTCTGTCAAATGCCGGTTCTGATCATTTGTATCTTGCGACTAAACTAATCCCAGGGTTTAAGGTCATGATCGGCTTTGAGGAGAGATTAAAGAAACTGAAGCCAGTGGCAGGAGAGGGGTGGTGGGGGTGGATTTTTCATTCAAAATGCAGGAGATGACTTCTAAGAGCATCTATTTTAACAAAATTTCCGGTGTAGTTCCCGCCACCCCACCGCCACACAGTGTTGTGTGTACTGTATCAGGGTAAACTGGAATCTCTAGGCGAAAAAGATTAGTTTATGACCTGGAGTCAACTTGATGTCATGACCTAGAATGATAAAGTTCGCTATAAAGGCGAAAACTAGGGGTCAAATATCCAACACAACCCTGCAATATTCTAGTTAATATATACGTTGATTATCTGACCAACTGAAACTCAAAATGATTGTCAACAATAAGTACCAAATTTGACACTGAACAATTATAAAGTTGGCAATTAAACGTGAAGATTCAACCTACATGACACCCAAATGGCTCGGTGATATTCTCGTTGATTCAAAGTGTTAGACAGGGTTGATATTCCAGTAGACTGCGCTATTGAACAAAATTGAGTGGATGGACTTATGGGCGGATTTGATGGAGTGTACGATGGGTCTGGATTGATGGACTTGAACGGATTCAGACATACAGACATACAACTTAGCAGGATATATGGTTACCTTGGCCAGTAAAAGATGATCTCTGGTATGGCACTATGTAACTTAGGCCCTACTACAGAGCCTAAGCATGTTTCTGACGCGTGACCAAATTTGAACCCTTTGACACCGAAAATATCAAGATTTAATTTTGGTCAAGAATCAGAGATGACTGGCTGGCTTTGGCAACAATTTACCAAGACCAAAGACCTCTATTAGCTAAGAGAAAGCCTAGTAAAACATACGCACTTACAACCAGGTCCCTCTATGATCTTCAAACAGCGAGCGTGTAAAGTCTGGACCCGCCTAATGCCAGCATTTCCGAAACTGTTTGACAGATCACTGACAATTTGAATGTCATACCCTCATTCTACGTTGGAGGTTAAAACCATGACATTCTTATTGACAGATATACGTCAATCAATTCGTACAACAAATGGTGAGAGAGAGTTTGACTCACACCTGAAACTGCTCAAGTCAGGAAGATTCAGTAATGGGGTTAAGTATAATTTTGTAAGGCAGTCATTGAGCTTATAATCAAACATTTATAATCGCATGCACGCATCAAACATAATAGATAGCAAAACTCCGGCGTGATATCATATATGACATGGATGATTATTCAAATAATAGACAATACGATCAGAGTGGTATGATAATACGTAGGTTGATTAGATGACATATTTCATTAATACTAATATCTGGTTCTGAGATTTTTATTGATTGGCTAATTGATTAATTAGTTAGACCAGAATTCCATTTAATGGACCCATGGTTTAACCAAGGTAATCAATCAGGAAATCCTATCAATAGTTTAATGTAATCCTCATAGGGCAGAAGTAGCACACATTATGAATACCGGCCGGTAAGTAGTGCTTTAACTTTCGAATTTAAGCTACCTTCGCGTTGACGAATTCATGATGATTTTCCAGGAGATGCAATGAGTCAGTCAATTTCAGTCATTGGACCACTGTTCTACGATGACTCGGTGCCATGATTAATATAGTTCCACAAGCTCTTGATGTGACAGTCATGTTCGCCCTAGGCCACCATTAATAAGATTCCCACTGATCGGTACTGGCTTTATGAATGTCTTATGCCCGATTCGACCATTAAAGCGTCACCAAGGCCAATGCCCAACGATGTTCCTCTAGACTGGATTTCATCCTCCGACTGGATAACTGACGGATACAGCAAGACGGCGACAGTTCAAAGTTTGAAAATATGTACAGTAGCAGTCATGCTATCGGCCTATATATCCGGATCACACCGATCAACAAGGCGAATTCAGGTTCCGAAATTACGTAGTCATATGCGGCATCTTGACTACCTCGTGGTCAGTAATGAATTAATGTCATCGTATTCCACAGAGAGTCACCTCTGATTTTTTGGGTTATTGTTGAAATGAACACACAAATTGAGATGTATAAAGGTGCCACAATAATATAATGCGCAGATATGTAGTGTGCCCTATCCTAACAAGTTTTAATGGAGTTTTCTAGAGGAGAAAATCTCAGAACACTAAATGGGATGACATGAGCCTATAATTAATTTACTAATTCAAGTCAAACATACATGCCCTATATTTCTCCGCCTAGCAGACGACATGTGCAATGTGGCTGTATGTCAATTTCAAGATTGTATATTGCCAGCTGATTGCCTTTCAATGAGCTATGCCCGCGTTGAACTAATTATAGGTCAAAGCATAAATAGATTTTACTGGATATTATTAATGTGAGATTACGTTGTAAAGTAGGATTTCATGACCCAATGTCAAAATTACAACACCAGGTCTTGTCGGCATTAATCATATACCAACATCCCTAGCGGTCAAATTGACCATGTGAATGAGGATGTGTACCGAACTAATGAGGGGCGTGGTAAGTGGGAGGGGGAGGGGGGAGGGAGGGAGGGGGGTTAGTAGGTGACAGAGTGTGTGTGTGTGCGTGCGTGCGTGCGTGCGTGCGTGCGTGCGTGCGTGCGTGCGTGCGTGCGTGCGTGCGTGCGTGAAGGATAGGATGAATGACCTATTTAACTTCTTCAATTTCAATCCCCTCACCTATATATTACATCAATAGTGTGATGTCACACATATCATGTGCCATCACACATCACAACTGTGAATATGTATTTCTATGGTACTGTCATTGTCCACTGACCACGTATTGCTATTGCTCATAAATCTTATATCAACAATATCTAGGAACACATAAGCAGGTCTCTGATGGCGACAGTCTGTGATATCATTAACAAGGCATTAACACCTTAACTAGACAGACCTTCTGAAATGATCCTGAAAAACGTCGATTTACATTCCCTGATTTGAAATTTTGGCATAGCAAACCAGTCATTCAAGTGGAAGATTTCTAAAAATTTTCCTTTCATGCTCTGTAAATTGACATTTTCTAAGAGAAGAATTCTCATTGTCCTGAGCAATTTTAACCACGAATTATCACTCAGAATACGGAGATGGCTTCTCAGAGCATTTAATTCTAAAAAATTTATGGGGGAAGACCATTGAGCTTATAATCAAACATTTATAATCGCATGCACGCATCAAACATAATAGATAGCAAAACTCCGGCGTGATATCATATATGACATGGATGATTATTCAAATAATAGACAATACGATCAGAGTGGTATGATAATACGTAGGTTGATTAGATGACATATTTCATTAATACTAATATCTGGTTCTGAGATTTTTATTGATTGGCTAATTGATTAATTAGTTAGACCAGAATTCCATTTAATGGACCCATGGTTTAACCAAGGTAATCAATCAGGAAATCCTATCAATAGTTTAATGTAATCCTCATAGGGCAGAAGTAGCACACATTATGAATACCGGCCGGTAAGTAGTGCTTTAACTTTCGAATTTATGCTACCTTCGCGTTGACGAATTCATGATGATTTTCCAGGAGATGCAATGAGTCAGTCAATTTCAGTCATTGGACCACTGTTCTACGATGACTCGGTGCCATGATTAATATAGTTCCACAAGCTCTTGATGTGACAGTCATGTTCGCCCTAGGCCACCATTAATAAGATTCCCACTGATCGGTACTGGCTTTATGAATGTCTTATGCCCGATTCGACCATTAAAGCGTCACCAAGGCCAATGCCCAACGATGTTCCTCTAGACTGGATTTCATCCTCCGACTGGATAACTGACGGATACAGCAAGACGGCGACAGTTCAAAGTTTGAAAATATGTACAGTAGCAGTCATGCTATCGGCCTATATATCCGGATCACACCGATCAACAAGGCGAATTCAGGTTCCGAAATTACGTAGTCATATGCGGCATCTTGACTACCTCGTGGTCAGTAATGAATTAATGTCATCGTATTCCACAGAGAGTCACCTCTGATTTTTTGGGTTATTGTTGAAATGAACACACAAATTGAGATGTATAAAGGTGCCACAATAATATAATGCGCAGATATGTAGTGTGCCCTATCCTAACAAGTTTTAATGGAGTTTTCTAGAGGAGAAAATCTCAGAACACTAAATGGGATGACATGAGCCTATAATTAATTTACTAATTCAAGTCAAACATACATGCCCTATATTTCTCCGCCTAGCAGACGACATGTGCAATGTGGCTGTATGTCAATTTCAAGATTGTATATTGCCAGCTGATTGCCTTTCAATGAGCTATGCCCGCGTTGAACTAATTATAGGTCAAAGCATAAATAGATTTTACTGGATATTATTAATGTGAGATTACGTTGTAAAGTAGGATTTCATGACCCAATGTCAAAATTACAACACCAGGTCTTGTCGGCATTAATCATATACCAACATCCCTAGCGGTCAAATTGACCATGTGAATGAGGATGTGTACCGAACTAATGAGGGGCGTGGTAAGTGGGAGGGGGAGGGGGGAGGGAGGGAGGGGGGTTAGTAGGTGACAGAGTGTGTGTGTGTGTGTGCGTGCGTGCGTGCGTGCGTGCGTGCGTGCGTGCGTGCGTGCGTGCGTGCGTGCGTGCGTGCGTGAAGGATAGGATGAATGACCTATTTAACTTCTTCAATTTCAATCCCCTCACCTATATATTACATCAATAGTGTGATGTCACACATATCATGTGCCATCACACATCACAACTGTGAATATGTATTTCTATGGTACTGTCATTGTCCACTGACCACGTATTGCTATTGCTCATAAATCTTATATCAACAATATCTAGGAACACATAAGCAGGTCTCTGATGGCGACAGTCTGTGATATCATTAACAAGGCATTAACACCTTAACTAGACAGACCTTCTGAAATGATCCTGAAAAACGTCGATTTACATTCCCTGATTTGAAATTTTGGCATAGCAAACCAGTCATTCAAGTGGAAGATTTCTAAAAATTTTCCTTTCATGCTCTGTAAATTGACATTTTCTAAGAGAAGAATTCTCATTGTCCTGAGCAATTTTAACCACGAATTATCACTCAGAATACGGAGATGGCTTCTCAGAGCATTTAATTCTAAAAAATTTATGGGGGAAGACCCCCCTCCCGGACCCCCATATTAGGAGGGTGGGCCCCTTCCTGACCTCCTTCACGCCCCCTCAGCACAAAATCCTGCATCCGGCCCTAGCCCCCCCCCCACCCGTGTTGCAGAGCCATTCCACCGCCACTGACTGAAGCTACCATCGTTGACGTTCCGCAGGCTCAGAGGCGATATGATCGAGACGTATAAGATGTTAACAGGTGTGTACGATCATGAGGTTTACCCGCACATACCATTCAGGAAGTCCAGTACGTGCCACCACCATCATCATCATCATGATCATCATTAGTGACGGACATAAGTCAGATATGACTTGTGTGTCCCAAGCGTAGGTTTGATAATATTAGTCATGGTTAAATAAAATGTCTTTATAATGTACGTCTAGCTTTGATTTAAATTGGTCTAAGTGCACCGTGATCAGGTAAAGAGTTCCAGTAAGGAATAACTCTTTGTGAAAGAAAGCCTTTCCTGAGATTTTTCTTGCAGAAATTTGTTTGAATTTTGAGATTATGTCCACGCATGGTTATGGTTGCAGTGGATGTTTCCTTAAAGAATTGACCTGCATCTAAGTTATATTTCATGTGTAAAATTTTGTAAGTTTCGATTAAATCCCCTCTAAATCGTCTGTATTTGAGTGACATTAGGTTGAGTGATTTCAATCTATCCATGTAAGGTAGATGCTTAAGGTTTGGAACTAATTTTGTTGATCTACGTTGTATTCTTTCGATGGTTCTTGACTGTCTTAATAGGTATGTTGACCACACTGAATTTCCATATTCCAAAATTGGCCTTACTAACGTTTTGTAAAGTAAATTGAATGTATTCTGATCCAGATGTGAAAAGGTTCGTTTAATGACAGCTAGTATACTGTTTGCCTGGGATACAGTTTTGTTGATATGTTCGTCAAAGGATAATTTGTTATCGATCAAAATTCCAAGGTCCTTTTCTTCGAGAGCAGAAACAATCTTGTAAAATCCATCAGTATCAGATGTGTGGTATTGGAACTGAGGGTTGTTAGCGCCAAAGTGAATTATTTCATTTTTTTAGGGTTGAATGTTAATTGCCAAGTATGAGACCATTCGCAAGCCTTATTGATGTTTAGTTGAATATTTGTAGTAAGGGGATTACCTAAGATTTTTGTATCACCTGCAAGAATCTTGCAAGCACAATCAATTGAATCGGGTAGATCGTTGATGAAAATTATTTATAGAATTGGGCCTAAGGTGCTTCCCTGTGGTAACCCACTAGTAACCTTGATCCAGATGTTATTTTGTTTATTTTTACAGGCTGTTTTCTATCTGTGAGGAAATTTGTATCCATTTGTGTATGTTGCCCACTATACTCTATGCCTTCAGTTTTGTTAGAAGTCTCCCATCGGATACAGTATCGAACGCTTTTTTGAAATCAAGATATGTGGTATCCACTGGTTCCTTTTTTGTCGAGACTGGCTGTAACTGTTTCAAGGAATTCAAGGATTTGTGTTTTATATGATCTATTAGATCTAAAACCATGTTGGCAGTTGGTTATAAGATTATTTGTTTCCGTGTGTTCCATAATTTTGTCCCTGATAAAAGATTCGAAAATTTTACAAGTGATTGGTGTAAGACTGATAGGTCTGTAATTTTCAACATCGGTTTCAGACCCTTTCTTATGAATAGCTGTCACATTTGCAGTTTTCCAAACTTTTCGTTTCCAGTAATATTCTGGATGGGATTTGGTCAGGGCCGCAACTTTTGTTAGGATTTAATGCACTTAATTTCTCCTTTATTTCATTTTTATTAATGTTAAAATTGCCTAATTTTGTGATTGTATTGACCTCGGTCATTCCTGGTATGGCCTCTATAGTTTCATCAGTAAACACACCACAAAAGTAATTATTTAATAGATCGGCTTTAGCTTGGTCATTTGTTTCCAGTTTACTATTATTTTTTAAACTTGCCACTTGCTCATTTAGTGAAGTTTCGCTTTTTACATACTTCCAGAAGGCTTTTGGTTTACGGTTAGATTCTGATGCTATCTTCTGTTCAAAGTTCTTTTTTGAGTGTTTAATAACGGCTGTTGCTGAATTTCTAGCATGTTTTTAGTAATCTAGGTCTTCAGGTTTGTTTGTTTGTTTGTTTGTATTTCTTATACGCCTTTGATTTTAGTTTAATTGATTTAATAGCAACAGAGTTTAGCCGTGGCCGTTTCTATTTTCATTGCCTAGATAGTGGAATATATTTTGTTATTACATCTGCAATAACATTATGAAAAAACATCCATGCATCGGTAGTATTTGAATTTTCCATGGGGGTCCAGTCAATTAATCTGAGTTCATGGTGTCATTTCGTTGTATCGGTCCTTGTTAAACAGTAATATGAGATTGCTTGTTTTATTGTCAGCTTCGTTAAATATGCTATGGTGTAGATGAATGCATAGAACCTCGTGATCACTTTTACCTAAGGGTGTGTGTGTGGATGATATCATGTACAATGCTAGAATTATTTGTAAGAACAAGATCAAGTGTGTGCGGTGTTTGATCTTTTCTGTAGTGGGTAGGACTGGTTACATGTTGTGTTAAAAAGTTATTTTTAATTTTGTAAATGAACTCTTGAGCAATTGAGTTACTTGCCAGACCGGTATTCCAGTTTATGTTCGGAAAATTGAAGTCACCCATGACAAAGATCTTAGTCAGATTTGATATTGTTTAAATTGTCCATGATATTTAGTAAATTGTAGTTATTTATCTCACTTGAATTTGGACTTCTGTAGATACATCCCACTAACATAGTTTTGCTGTCTACTGTTTTTATTGTGCACCACACAGACTCTATGAAGCTTAAATTTGTTAGTGTATCGCAGCTGACAGCTTGCAACGATTTATGTGTGTATATCAGGACACCTCTAGATGGGTTGTTATTTAAAAACATATTGTAATTATCTATTTGCAGTTCACATGGTTGAATTTCGTTATATTGTTTTACATTTTTCGGTAAAATCTCTGTTATACAGATAATAGCTGGATTATATTTGTGTATAATTACTTTTAACTCACATCTTTTATTGATTACGTTGTCTGCATTGGTATATATGCATGTGTTAGTGAAGTTTTTGTCAGTATTGTTGGTATGGATGCTGCTTATGAGGCGTGCAGATGTGTTAGTTGATGCATTGCTATAGGTATTTTTGCTACATGTAATGATTTTATTTGTTTTCTTATTATTGCAAGCACTGTTAGTCATTGTATTTGGAGTGTTTGATTTTGATGTTTTGACTATGTCCTCAATGCTTGTGTGTGGGCTCATGTTTGCTAAGGGTGTATTCCATTCCGTAGTTTGGCAATGGGCAAATAAAACATTAAATCAGTTTTTAGTATAGAAGGTATTAATACTGGATGAAGACAACATTGAACAAAGTAATGGATAATCTATAAAGATTTTCATGTTGATAGTTATCATTTTTTTGGAAAGTTGAAGTAGTGACACAACCTTAAGATCGTCAAGCAGAGAGAAAAGACCAGACTCAGACAGAACAGCTTCTGCACCTGGGTCGCTGGAACAGTCTGCATGAGGAAGTTGTAAAAATACAGACAGTAAAGGCTTTCGAAGCAGGATTGGACAGGAAATGGTCGAACCAGGAAATGATCTACAATTTCGAGGCACCTCTGAAGATAGCTGCTTCGAGAAACAATGCAGCAGTTTTGCTAATGAGTATTGAAGCTGAGGATCGATCTGGACTCGTAGGCATAGCCTTTCGTCCAGAAACAACGTACAGTATCATACGGTACAGAGATATCCTTCAATGCGAGATCACGATCGAGAAAATATGTGTATTCTAGTAGATGCCACGCCTCTATTTTTAGATTGGGTTCTGATATGCCGTGAGTTCTCTGACTCCACACTATGCCAGTTCTGATCATTCGTATCTCACGAGATCTCCTTCGATGCGAGATCGCGATCGAGAAAGGTGTATTCTCGTAGAAGCCACGCCTCTATTTTTAGATCAGGTTAAGATATGCCGGGCGAGAGTCAGAGTTCCCAGAATAGTAAAAACCTGCAGTTGGTTGCGACTCACCCGTGAGTCACAACATTTGGTCCTACTGTGGAAAATACAGCTTCGTCGCGTTCATATAACCTACCAGCTTTGATAGAGAATTATTTTCGCTAATCGTGCATGGTAATTAGAAATGTGTACGCTTAGTAGTTACAGAGATGTAGACTGAAATATAAGAGATGCCCCCCCCCCCTCTGATTTCCAAGCGCTAACGGATTCAGTCCATTTTCTAGACGAAATATACCGATCGGTAAAGTGGGTATGTATGAAAAGCGGATTTAAACAAATGAATGAAAACACACTCAGAGCTATTGCAATCGTCTCACAGTTTTATTTACTTAGCGGTTTCACAGCATTGCTAATAAATTTAATTAAATGTATATAAAATACAGAAATACGTTACTAAATGAATGCCTTTCTAATACTCATGTGCATTCAACTTGAGCTGACCCTGTTGGAAAGCTGATAAATAGTATGAAAACAATGTGACTAATATAGCTGTTAAGGACTATGACAGCAACAGCTTTCAGTCACATCGATCTAAGGGCTTTAACATTATCAGAATAAAATTCTTATATCGGGTCAAAAGCAGTAATTAATTAAATAAATAAGCTCAACAAATTAAAGAATAAATAAATAAATTAATAATATATTAAATTAATAAATAAATAAATAAATAAATAAATTAATTGATTAAAAAAATTAATAAATACAAATAAATTAAAGTAAATTAACGTGAATCAAAATAAATAAATAAAATAAATAAATAAATAAATAAATAAAGATAGATAGATAGATAGATAGATAGATAGATAGATAGATAGATATTGATCGATCGATCGATCGATAATAGATTGATTAATTGATTGATTAATAATTTATTAAATTAGTAAATAAATAAATAAATTAATTTAAACAAATAAAAAGACTGACCAACTGACCAACTGACCGACCGATTAATTAAATTAAATAATACATCAATAAATTAAAATAAATAAATTAATAAATAAAGTAAGTAACCATTTCAACCCTAGTGTGGCCGGGCGGCTGCCATCCTGCACCTGTCCCCATACGAGGGGACCGGGAGGCCGGTCATCACGCAAGCTGTTCTTCTCCTTCGGGGCCCTCGAGCTCTGGGCTGGAGGAGCCATTTGGGCGTGGCTGGTCCACCGGGGCGGAGGCTATCCAAGCTTGTGAGTCCTCCGGAGTAACTTTTGGCTATCTGTTCTGGTCTCTGGGCTTGCGATGTCATCCCCTGGATGTGAGGTCGGGGCTCCCCCATAAACGTTTGCTGACTGAAGTGGTTAGCCATCTACTTGGAGATGTGCAGGTCCGGCCGGACATTTTCGACACAGTAGTGGAAGGGTGGTCTTTCCCCAGCAGACAGGTAGTGGAGCGGCCATCCTTGCTATTGTCCTTCATCGCAGACAAATAAAAAGACCGACCAACCAACCAACTGATTAATTAAATTAATTAGTACATCAATAAATTAAAATAAATAAATTAATAAATAAATAAAGTAAGTAACCATATTTCAACCCTGGTGTGGCCGGGCAGCTGCCATCCTGCACCTGTCCCCATACAAGGGGACCGGGAGGCCGGTCGTCACACAAGCTGTCCTCCTCTTTCGGGTCCCTCGAGCTCTGGGCCGGGGTAGCCAGTTGGGCATGGCTGGTCCACCGGGGCGGAGGCTATCCAAGCTTGTGACTCCTCCAGAGCGACTTTTCGCTATCTGTCCTTGTCTCTGGGCTTGCGACATCATCCCCTGGATGTGCGGTCAGGGCTTCCCCATAAACATTTGCTGACTGAAGTGGTCAGTCATCTACTTGGAGATGTGCAGGTCTGGCCGAACATTTCCAACACATTAGCGGAAGGGTGGTCTTTCCCCAGCAATCGCAGACGTGCAATCTGTCTCTGGTCTACTTCCTTCTTTTCCACTTTGGTGCGAGTGGAGTAGGGTCATGCTGATGTGTACAATCATTCCGGCAGAAGTGGTCTGTGCAGTAGAAGCCATCACAGTGGGTCTGTTGGCGACAAGGTAGGCGAATCTCCCTGGTGCGCATGGTTGTAAAGGCATCCCCAGGCCGATGAGTGGTTCCTTCCGAGAAGAGGGATTGGGTCAGGATAATCCTGCTGGGAATGGGAGGTAAGTGCAGATGAGGTGCATGGGTATAGTTTGGTTGAACCAGTGACATTCAATATGGCTTCTCCATGGTGTGGAGTTGGGTCTGGTGGGCCAGATTAAAGAGCCTTCCTGATTCTAAAAGCCATCTTTCCTGTAGTGACCATGTTAGTTAGTGTCACTCGTGTGTTGTATTGCAGTACCCACTCTGATTGGTATGCAAAGGCAAACATCGCTGTCACATACCACACACAGTATCTTAAACGTTTCTATCACGTGGCCACAGTCTGGTATACGAGTGTTAGGATCTTAAGTTGTTATTACACCACAAACATCTATACCGTTCAATCACTACTTGCTAAATCAATTTAACTGCATTTGGCTACCAGAATAAGATTTTTATACTTTCTTACATGCCTCCATATGCCTATACCACTTCATTACACCCTCAACCAGGCTACTGGTGGAGTACACTCCCAGCATATGACCTAAGAGAGACTGGCACCAGTCTATAGTCACTCCTCTGTGACACCTGTCATTGCATATGATTGTGCATGCGACTAGGAGCCCAAATAGGAAACAGATTCACTTTTCCAAATAGATACAATACACAATACACAATATAAGTAGATTCTCAAATCATTCTCATGCAGGGGATTGAGACCGGGTCAAAGTGAGTGAACGGTAACTATGTTTATAGTGGTTAATAAAACTACAGACCATCCTACAAGGGGAGTCTGTTGGGGGTTGTTATTACACCACACACATCTATATCGTTCAATCACTGCTTGCTAAACCCGTAGAACTGGTCAGGTGGGTGAAGATTTGAGAATCATTAAACAAGGATAAAAATAAATCAATATCATATCCTAAAGTTAACCAAATTAACTGAATAATGCATCAATATCAATTACCCTATTATTATCACACAAGGAAAATGAAAAGCTCAGAGTAACTAAACAAGACACAAATAAAGATTCTCACCCATAGTGCTACTCTTTTCATACCAGACAATATTAATTCACATAAGACCAGATGATACAAAGCCTATTCACTGTAGTCTGTATGACAAGTAGTTAACAGAAAAATAGTCCCTCTGAATTCCTCGTAAAATTTAAATCTGTCACACACAAAATGAGGTAAAGAATTTGCTGACGTTGCATAGATGTTGATATCACACGAACCACTAAATGGATCGAGTCCATTTTAATTTTAATGCGGTTAAGATGATACCAAAATCAATACGATCCACAGTGTTCCTTTTCCAGTCCGTTACATAGATAGGCTGGGTCCCGATCTGTCTGGTCTCCAAAGTGGACCATGCGTAACAGTCTAGTCATTGCGATGACGCAATGAGAGGGCCGGTGATTACATTAGAGGTGTATTCTCGAAGAAGCCACGAATGTATTTTTAGATTGACACACGATTTGTCTGTTATCTGTCAACAATTGTGTCTCGTTTCACCATTTGTTCATAGATTAAAACCAAATTTAGCAGATATGTTCCTTTTGGCAATATATCAATATGGGTTATGAAGGTTAAGGGTCACGCCCACAAATAGCAGAGTTATGTTCCTTGCTATATTTTCAAAGTATTGAAGCCTATGGGGAAAATATGCTTGTGGCACATTTCGTCATTTATCAAAGGATAAAAACCAAATTTGGCAAATATGTTCCTTTAGGCAATATCTATCGAGGCTATGAAGATGGAGTGGCCCCTCCTACAAATATCAGAGTTATGTCCCTTGCTATATTTTCAAAGTATTATCGAAGCATATGGTGAAAATACATTTGTGGCACGTTTCGTCATGTATCAATTGATTAGAACCAAATTGGGCAGACATGTTCCTTAGGCAATATCTATTGGGACAGAATTCAGACCTTTTTCGATAGCAATGTTCGTGTATATAGCATCGATGTCCAGTGTAATCAAAAGTGAATTTGGAGGTATCGAAATCTGCGATAGAAAGTCTGCCGTGTTTTTCAAAAAGCTGAAATGTCTATTCGCAATTGGTTGTAGGTGATAATCAATGATTTCACTGATCCTATGTGATTCAGAACCCCATCCGGTATTATAGGTCGTCCTGGTGGTATCATAGGATCTGACCAAGAATAAATAGGTTTACGAATTTTGGGTAACAGTTAAAATGTACGTGGTTTGAATTCTCGCTTTGCAATGAGATATTTAAACTGTGTTTGCGTTAAACTCTTGTTATCAACCATGTTTTGGAGAATTTCATTAAAATTGTCGTAGTTACTTTGCCAGAGTGGTTAATCAAATTTTTGGTAATGTTTCGGACTGCTGAGTTGACGGTGAGCTTCACGGATGTAGTTGTCTTTAAGCATAATTGCAGTAGCAGATCCTGTGTCGGCAGGTTTAATGACAAGGTCATTGTTTTTACGCAATCCAGTTCCTCGGATGACAAATTTTTATTTTTCGGAAATTCAACATTTTCAACACATTATTTTGTCATTTTTATACTGTCAGAGAGTGCTGGGTCAACTACTTTGATTCTGGTGCCCAGCGAGGTTTTTCAACGAATGACAGAACATTATTTTTGGAGTTTCGAAAAAAGTCAGCTAATTTGAGATGGTGTGCAAATTCAATAACTTCCATTGGGCCATTATCTAAAGGTGCATATAGACCAACTTTCGGCCTTAGTGTTGGTACAAATGTTAGCCCACGCTTGATTAATAATTTCTCTGCTTCAGATAATATAGAGCCAGTGAGATTAACAATATCACCACCCAGCCCGATACCAGGGTGGTTAGTAATCTGAGCCTCAGTTAGTTTAAATTAAGAAAAGCTAGCCAGCTATGAAACATTGTGTTGGCAGTTTTGTCACTCCAGTGAATTTTATCCTGGACCACCTTAAATTCAGAGAGTGGAAGACTTGGGATGATGGAAACCCTCACCGTCATGTTTTCAACATAGGAGTTAATGGATTGAATGTTCGTCTTCTGGTGAGCTGAAAGACGCTGAAAGACGCTGGGAGTAATTAAGCTTAGCAAAATGAATCTTGGATTCAGGAAACTTGGATCTAAGTGTGCTAAAGCGCATCTGCAAACGTTGGTCGATTTACCCATTGACTCATCCTTGTCATTGATTCCAAAGTTTACTATTATTTTCTCAAGTTTGTAGGATCCATCATACTTCCTAATAATTTCGCACCTGGAAAGCAAACAATTTAAGTGTCAGGATGAGGTTCAACATTGATATGGCTCAAATTTAATGCACCAATTATCAAAATTTTCTTGGTCAATCTCGGGAGGTGCCAATCATTTTTGTTCTCAATTTCCTGTTGAAATTTCCAGAATGTGTTCTGCTCTAAGGGTGTTTTGGGATTGTTAGGATTGTGGATGCAGAGGCTAGTTCTATGTGGAGTAGGTGCAGCTTCCAGGGGCACGCGCCGATCTGTACTGTCATCGTCAGACTCTGACTTGTACATGTTTTCTATGCCAGCCCAATGATACTGTATTTTTGTATTATTGTGTTTTTGCATTTATAGGTACTGATGACTAATAGGTATCAACCAGTCGTCTGAGACTGCATTTTATAGTTTATATTTTTACTGTATATATTATTGTAATAAAATATGGATTTAACAGGCCAAAACGGATGCTACTAAAACCAGGGACAAGACAGAAAAAGGTGGTTAATTATGGGTTACAAGGGACATATAGATAAGAATTTCTCCACATGCCTTTCCACCCACCACTCTGCTAATGACCTGCATCGGAAGTTCGCTGGTGTTGCCGGATAGCTGCTTCATCTCTGCGTCATTGACCTAGTTAAAACCCTTCTTTATACACAGAAGATTCCATCTCCCTGCAGTCCATGAACCTCTCAAACAATTGACTCGCTTAAGGATCCGCTGAGTGCATTAAGATGAAATGTTCATAATTTAAATAGGGTGACTCTGTTTGACATCTTGAGGAGTAAAGTGTGCAAATGTGATGTTAGTGCAAAGACAGTGCCATGTAGAGGGTGTTATAAATGCAATAGGAAGGGTTGGCACTAACATCCTGATGGGTTATCAAAGGCTATGCCTGACTGCAAAATTCTAAAGAAGAATCAAATTCTTAAGGGAAGTGTAATGCAATATAAAGGTTCTACAAGAAAAGACCGAGCTTGCTAAGAAAAATAGATCTTAAGTCAAAATGTTGTTAGTTGAAAAGTTGTTGGCCAGCCTTGCAACTTAATTTGCAATCAGACAGAACAACAGTTCAAATACCAACAAATGGAAAAACCTAATGAACTAATAGCTAGCTAACAGCTCAAAGGTCAAATTAACCCACTGTGTCCCAGAAAGGTGTAAAGGTTATCTCAAAAATCACTTTTAAAAAGGTCAATTGAAACTGACTAAGTGATTGTTATCAAAGTTGAATGTTATAAATAAATGTCGCTTATTATAAACAATATCTAAGGTAGAGACAAATAATAACAATCTGACAAGTAAATGGTGCACAGATTAAATACTGTAGTGATAGCGATTGAGCACACTATCTGGCAACAACACTCCAATTTAAATTCTATCCGGCTTTGATATAACTAAAAACACTAATGGTGTAACAGTGTTGACACCATCTGGCAACAATACCATGAGTACAATCCGGCAGCGACTACCAAATAGAAAGTACTCTGACAATGCTCAAGCACTGAAAATGAAAGGACTTGGCTCAGCGATGTTGTCGGGTAGACAAGTACCAAGTATGAATGCAATCCGGCAACAAGTACCAATTGGAAATCACTGACAACAAACTACTGTCCTGAAAGCTAACAAGTGAAAAGGAAAACTAACTCTATAAATTATTAGAACAACCTGGCATGGAAAGCAATCATGAGCCGCTGATGAACCATGAAGTGAATCAACAGAAGAAGATTACTTTGCCTGCAAAGCTATTCAAACGTAATAAGAGTGAGGATAAGGATGCCAAAGAAACTTAAATTCTAGGGAAGCCGGTTACTGAATTGATTTAATAAGACTATTGATTTTAAGACTGTCCTGAGGCTAACCTCTTAGGTTATAGGAGCGTGAACCCGCTATTGAAATAGCCTGGGCAAATAAAGCAGACTTATAACGTAATTGTAAACCCTTAACGGCGAGGAATATTGTTCAAATGTGTTCTTGAAAACACATTTAACCAACATCCATCACAAGAAAGAGTTTATACCCTGCTGCTTTACTTTCGCACTCCCTGCTAAGATGGACAAACTTTCCCTTGGGGCCTGGGTTAATATGATACCGGACTACGTTTTGAGCATCCAAAGGGTGCTGATACATAGTGCCAAATTTGTGGCAATTTGAAACAAATTTTAAAGTACCCAGTCAAAGTTTTACGAAATTAATCAGAAACCGCCAAGACAGAACTGATAAGCACCCTAGGCTGCTATCTAATAAATCCGGTTCACCTATCCTAGCTTTAGCCTAAAAAGTGTGCGGCCTACACTTTAATAGAAATCTCTAGACTATGACATTTTAGTACTGAAGCCATTGTCAAGATGGAGAAGCGCCCCTTTGACAATGACCGAGCACTTTAACAAACAGCATCATCATCATCATCATCATCATCTGTTGCGACGTTGGAGGCCCTAGTAAGGCCTATTGCCGATCTCAACTTAAATACATATTGTGTATTGTTGCACATGCGCGGATAGTGGATGTACAATTTACATATGAAAAACAGATTTGAAATATTCAATAAATGCCATCTTTTAATTGACAATCAGATAAACTCCTAATGTCGTGTATTAGGTAATAACAATTATTGGTTCTGTATGTATACTGTGGAAGTGTGCCTACATGAATATAATCTTCATAAACTGGACAATAATTGGTTGTGCCTCGAAGTGGTAGAATATCCGCAACAAGAAGAAGTTTCGGTCTCTGTCATTTCTATATCTGGAAGCGTGACTTGTATTTTTAGCACCAAATGCTGATTTTAACACAATGCATTTCAATTCATTCACTACTGGACAATTTTAGCATAATGCATCTCTTAATTAAATCTTACTGGCGAAATACGTGACTATTCAATACAGTCTGAAAGTTATACTCTACTGGATTTTATACAATAATGATTAAATAACCAAGATGGCGGCCGGTCGTAAAAACTTTGAAATTGAGTGAATCACGTGACAATGTTGCTAACAGCAGAAAATAAGACGTATCTGGTTCCAGGAACGTAGCCCATAGACACAAGAACTAATTATGCGGGCATGTACGAACATGGAATCAAATAATGGTTTAGAAAAAGCTGCTTAAAAATACAGGTTTAAGACCTGATAACAATTTAGTACAGAAAGGCGGAAATGTAAAAAACTAATGTTAGCTGCTATTACAGCAATGAAGCCCACCTCCTTGGGCCATGGCTTTGAGCGTTCCCTTTCTCTGACTGTGCGGTACTCAAACCATCCACCTATCACAAATAAGTTAAAAATCAAATCTGTGACCAGAAAATAGTTCTTGTGCGCACATTTGGCACTCGGTTCTAGCCAGCAAAAGCGCTTTCAAATAAGTGGCAATACAGCAACTTACTGCCGTACAAAATACGGCCACGTTTACCAATTAATCAGCTGGCCATACAGGATCCGAGCCCACTAACATTTTACGTAAAGGAAACTCAGAAAGCAACACACTGTCATACTGCACAACAGCCGGCGAGAGAGAACGTTAATATTTTTGGAATCTTCAACATCAGACAAACTGCAATTGCCAAAGTAGCAGTTTATATTCGGATTTAAAATCATGCTAACGTAAAGCTCACGATCTAGTCAGAACGTTACTCCAAAATTGACATGTAACCATTGCACTCTGAATTCCGCTTCGACACACACATCAGAAAGCATCGGTCTGAGAATCTGCGAGAAATTCATTGAATAACTACCGAAAACTGTTACACTGCGCATCTGCAGCAACTTCTAGCACCATCATTCAAAGAAAGTCTAACAAATTCCAAGACACCAACCGTATGATGAGAATCTAAAAAACAGCCTATCAGAATCGAGTGGTTAATATCTCGGGCTAGCTATTACTTGATATGCAAATCTGGAACCTAACAAACGCTACGCCATCTAAAATTCACGTTCGTCTCCTAAGAATAGCCTTTGATAACTATTCCTCATGCAAACACATTCCAACATAAATCTATCCAAGTAAATGCGTGCATCTGATAAGCACTCAAATAAACTCCATCTATGTTAAGTCCGTCGAACAGCAAATAATGTCATTTCACAAAAATGACCGGTAAATAAACTGAAGAGGAATATCCCTCCTATGTAAGGGATTCTGCAATCGAATAATGAAAATTGGTTCAAGCTCACAGTTCAAATGAAATTTGAGTTGACACAATCTCAAAATTCGATCCGGCTGCTGTTTGATTACATTATCCTTGTTTTGTGCTGGTGACTAACAGGCACCGCAAGGTCATGTGACCTTATTTATTGTCAATATACTGTGATAGTTAGTTATATGTATATGGCAGCAAGCGTCCTAATTATTTGTTTTGTTTATTTTATATGAAATACTAGGACTGAAGTACGCTAGGCTACACTATACAGCAACAATAAAACCGAATCACCTTTCCCCTTTTTAAAAAATCAGGCAGCCCCAGCATCAATTTTACACTGAGGTCACTGATTATGCTCACCATCCTCGAACCTGACATGTGACCAACTAACCTGGCTATTCTAGCTCGATAGGATAGGTTTAAAGTAGTTAGGGACAATCTTTCCATAAGAGACACATTGTGTGTGCCTCTTTTCCGGCTGTAGTGGATATATAACACCACACACCGACTAGATTGTATAAATTGGCCAATTACCTTAGGGCCTCTTATTAATGTCGAGTGATTGTCTCTTTCTGCGCTCCTCCAGCCGCATGGCTTAATAATTCTCTGGACTCCCAATCGACACGTTGACAGGATCCGACTCTAGGAAACTGTTGGGGTTTCTGAGCTGTGATAACTAAAGTGTCGATTTACATACACTCCCCAATTATCTTCGAAGACCAGTTAGTTTAGAAACCCCATAGGAATCCCTGCCACTTGCGGCCAAAGCTTGGAAACGTATCTAACAACTAAAGGGTAGGTTAGACTTTAGCAGAAGGCCCGTATAAATAACGCGGCAACTACCAATGCAGTATCTTTGGACCTACATAAGATAGTGACCCGTGAATTCTTCGGAAATCATTTGACCCATCTTCACGTAAACCAGCGTGCATCACATTAATTATGGCTTCACTAGGATTGACCACTGCACTTAGCTTTTTGTTTGAACAAAAGAGTGGACCTTTTGCCAGCTTTTTTCCTCGGCTTTGGCATTGAAGGCATTTTCCTGTGACGGAGGCCCGCGCAAGGCACATTCCTCTCGCAACAATAATATTTTGTGTGTGTTAGGGGTATAATTGGTTTATATTAAACTATTCAAGTAGCCTCGTTGCGATGCTCCCTTGCGGGGATACCTCTGCGGATTTACGAATCTGTGTGGTACCTTTGGCGAGCCCACGTAGGAAGAACACCAGGTTGGCTCTATGTACTGTGCTATTTTTGCTCATTTACTATCAAACGAGTAGCATTGTTTGTATAGGCTATTACCTTTAATTATATCATCAGGTCCAGACTTTTAAACTAGTTAATGGACCGACATACCGGTGACATGAACAGTTGGGACGCGACCGTGAGGTTCAATCTCGGCAGCAATGGTCGCATTGCCCCACTGGAATGTGATCGGTCCACCGACTCTAGAAGCTGGTCTTTGTACCTTCCGGAGAGTCGCAAAATGGGATTTGTAACCTGAGAACCATAGCTAACCAGCCCTCCTGCGCATCCTGTACATGTGGTGCAACGGAATTGAGCAGCATCATGAACCAGTGCGTACCCCCATGAGCAACAAGTGGTGCCCGATGTGGGCCTCAAACCCATGACCCCGAGGTTAAGAGTCTCATGCTCTACTGACTGAGCTAATAATTTCCCTGGTGTAGAACAACCAGCACCACTTTTACCGATCAGCGAGGGGACATTCCGTGATGCCTCACAGGTGGGAACTCAAACACAAGCCAGGAAAACACTTCCGGAGTTGGCTAGTCATATTCGACGAATAGTTAGCCATGCCTACCCTAGCACAAATCACGAGGGCATCACACACCTACATCTAGACACGGTCATCGATGTGTTGAGCGGTGAACCCGCCCTTAAAGAAAAGTTATTTCTTATAGAGCACGGTAGTCTTCAACAATTGACTGCAACCGCGGTTCGGATTGAGAACATTTTGGAACGGGAGACAAATAATCACCGACAACCACACCCTATCAATGAAGCAGACGATGCCAACCTCGTAACCACCACCGACAACACCACTGCTTCAGCACAAACATCAGCATTAGACCCGCAATCACAGTCAGAACACCCCACCGGTCAAAATCACGCGTCTAAGGGAAGCGTCTAAGGGAAGAGGGCGTGTCCAGCCCCATCGCGGAGGCCACAACAATGCCCCAGGATGCAGGAACCAGCACACCAATAACAATAGACAGGAACATGCACGATATATTAGAGGAGATCACCAAACAGATCTCCGTACTCACCAACTTAGTCACCACACTTAGCACCACGGTCGCGACACAGTCGACAGCACACCCAGCAACCAATATGACCTCTACCCAGCCACCAAACACCTGTTTCGGATGTGGTCAGCCAGGCCACTGGAAGGAGCGATGTCCTAATCACCCTCTTTCAACAACTCCTACTGCTGTCTGATGTACACCGCAGCCTGAGACCCTGTTAAATTAGCGAGGCGATTACAGAGTCACTTCGGTGCCCACTCTCACAACCCAGCTCACTGCGGCCTCCAGACAACAACGTCAGGTGGCCTACACAACAATTCATCCCCACATGACCGTAATCACACACACGCACGCATGCACGCACGCACGCACTGCACCCACGGCACTGACATCTCCCCCTGCCAGTTTGACCCCTCTCCTACCAAGCCAGGAGTCTGGCGAACATATTGTAGATTTGGGATTGTCTTGTGGGAAGTCATGACCCTGCTGGATATCTTATATTTACGAGTAAGTCCTAAGTGAAATTTATATTTGAAAATACCAGGTGAGCTAATGGACCGAGTGACTGTATGTATTGTTATTTAGTTAAATATTATACAGTACTGGTTGACATCAGCCAGTGCTGATGATGTACAGTTTCGGCGAAACTGATCAGGATTGTTGGATGATATATTTATCATCAAAGTTTAAAGAATCGAATTGGTTAGAATAAGTTACACGGTTCTGAGTTGATGGGTATCTGGAAATAGTTGAGATAAAAGTTGTTGCTGTGTAATCGGCACACACTTTTATAATATTCAGCAGTCGTTTGGATCAGTAGTATAGGAATTAATTAAGTGATAAGAATCGACGGGAATCGTACGTGACAAACGGACTTTAGTTGATGACGATAGGCATTCTGATTCTCATATGAGAATAGAACAACACCAGCTGGCAATGAGATCATACAGCTCATGTGCCTATTAACTCTAGTATCCTACAGGCTTATTCACGATAGCAATGGACAGGACATGGACATTGTAGTGTCCTGTAGGAATGAATAACATAATCGAAATTTGTATATCAACTATATGTCACTCATACAATGGCATGCAACAACAACACATTCCATAATGTTGTTAGTTAGCTGACAGATCGCATCAAATCAGAACCAGCCAACACTGCTTTATCTATGTGAGGCAGCAGCTCCATAGAAGAATAGCCCAGAGTTTGATTGGTCAGACTGATGTCACGATCAATGAGCGTCGATCAAACTCTGTGGCAGAGAATTAAATAGAACAGATTTCAAAGTGAGAATCGAAATGAAGTGATCATTGATTGGTCAGGACAACCAACATTTACTAGGTAGAAGCTTCTAGGAGGGAATAAGCAGAAGTTGATTGGCGGACTGATTATCCGGGCCAATCAAGCTGTGCTTATAACTTACCTAGAAGAATCATCAGAACAAGAGATAAATATTACGATATGTATATATCTATATATCGTAATATGTATAGATCCTCAGAGATGCTGAAGACTATAAATGAGGCACTTTACAGTTAGTAAGGTAATCAATCCAACACCAGGGTTTCGTAGTACATCGCCGGTGCTATGTTAGCTTAGAGTATTGAGTCAGTACTAGTCAAGTACTGAAGATAGAAAATTATCAAAGTCAATTCATCAGTTTGTACAGTTAGATTTACCAGTTATTAAATACTTATCATCTTACCAATGTAAGACAAGAGTTTGGTTTTCATTAAAGTAGGACTCTAGCATGGAGAGCAATACTCCATCGAAGCCAGGAATCTTCATCGTCAGATAGGCCCGATAGTCCAATAGAAATATTGTCGCATCTCATCAGCGATGAGGCGAGCCGACTATCATCCTTCTACTGCTTCTTTGGTAAGAGGTTGTCGCAGCAACCTTTCAACATCATAATCTTACCATTGACGTAGTAGGAAATATCATCAGTTAAGAAACCACCCAGAGATCCAAAATCTTCATTGGCTTCGTCTGCCAGGATCTAGAGTCTTCGTTCATCACAAGATCTGTGAGTACAAGCGTAAAATATGATAACCTTAAGATGTCCGCCGATAGACCCGTAGTAACCGTTCTAACGGATGTAGCAGATCGGTTAAAAGCATTTGTAGAACTAGCGAAACAGTCACAGAACACTAAGGTCACTCAACATCGTGAGTATCGAGAGAATACCATAGTTAAAATTACCACCGACATAAATTGCGAGGAACAACCACGCCTTAAGCATGCAATTGTGCAACTGTATTATCCATAGACCACTTTGAGTTAGAACTGTACAAAATAATTGGAAAATGTCCACGGCACGTAGAGGAGATCCCACGTTACCACCAGTGGTACAGCCATTGCATGGACCAGAGCTGCGACCGGAGACGGTCGAGGCTATGAGACATATGGGAACTGCGATGGCTAGCACTATTGTAGTGGAGAGCGACCGGAGAGAAAGAAACCCCATATTCAGAAAAGAGGTGAGAGAACTAACGCAAAGAGTGAAGCCATGCGATGGGTTGATACCTGAGGAAGTCCGTCAGTTTCTTGACGAGACGCGTCGTGTATGGGAGGCCACAGAGGGTAACCTCGAGGGTATCCCAATATATATAGTAACGAGAGCATCCCACGGACAACTATCAAAGGCGGTAGACGCCTTCATCGTTGGCAAAGTGAGGGATACTGTCACATTCGAGGAGTTGCGTGAGTTTATTACCCTTAATTTTGTTTCGGCCAACGAGATGGAACGAGTCAAATACGACCTGGAGAGTGTGAAACAACGTCGCAGCGAGACTATGGTGTCTTTCAACAGAAGATACAAGGAAATGGCTATCCGAGCGTACCCGACTGAGAACGTGGATAACAAACGAATCATATTATCTGCGTACATACAAGCACTCAGTGACAAAGGGATGGGGTGCCGAATAGTTAGAAAGAAGATCACTACAGTTCAGCGCGTGATGGAAATGACCGAAGAAGAGGAAGGATGCAACGATCTATTGCAAGCGATGAATATCGCACCTAGAGGAAACGAGGAGAACATGGAGATAAATATGATTGATGAGGAAGAGGGGAAGAATGTGTGGTCTGTCATCAGATCTATGAAACGACAGATGAGCCAGCAGACAAAATTGATTGAGCGCAAAACAACCCCGTATCTTCGACACCACCACAGCAACAGGCCGCGATGCAACGCAAAGCGCAACCGCCGCCTCGTAAATCGGCAGCAGCACCAAAGGCAGCCGCCAAGAAGCAGGTAACTTGTTTTAACTGCGGGCGAGTAGGGCATAACAAGAGCGAATGTCGGCAAGCAGCGCAACCACCCCAACAACAGGCCACACCGAAACAACGACCGCGCCAGCAACGTCTGCCAATGACTTGCTTTACGTGTGGACGAGAGGGCCAAAGCAATCGTTTACCGGGAAAGTGTTTCAAATGCGACAAGGAGGGCCACTACCAGGCCAACTGCCCGTTGTCATCACCACAGCCGCAACGTCGAGCAGTGAAGCAACCCCGACAAGTAGATCATCGAGAGGAATCGATGGAAATCGACGAGGTGAACAACTGTGAAAATGTTTATGGACTCGAGACCACTCCACGGTCAGGTTCGCGGAATACTCGAAAGGATCTCGCGAACCGAGCACGTATGAACGAGGACTATGAAGACCGGGAGCGATTCGTCCTCACCGGTGAAAACACTGACAGGTATGGCCGTTTTACTTACGGTAGCGGGGGAGCCCTGTCAGTGGACGGACGTCGCCATTCATATGCAGAAGCTGTTAGCGGACGACGGAGTCCGTTAAACAGAGATGGAGGGGATCGCTGGTGACCGAGCGATTCCTTATCCGGCTCGAATTCGAACCGCATGGTCGAGAAAATCAAGGTACGTATGTAGATGCATTAATCGATACTGGTGCTAGTACGTCCTTGATTAGGAAGGACATATAGCGTAGTATCTTGAATGCTAGGCCATTAAAGAAAGCGAAAACATTATTAGCGGTAAATGGTTCACCCATAGATATTTTGGGGGAGACCCAAATTAAATTCAAGGATGCCCGGCCTATTCCAAGTATGGTTGTGAATAGTATGCGTCATGAATGTCTGATTGGAGCGGATGCCTTGTACTTGGGAAATGCAAGGATTGACTACAGGACCAAAGAGGTAGTATGGTTTGGTCGTGTATACCCTTTTAGGATTTCGTATAGGGAACAGACGGATTATGTATATGCCAGTTGCAAGGAAACGACCGGATATGCAGTTATTGACAAATTACTGAGTGACTTTGCCAATAATTTCAATATGGCTCGTCCAAACACGTTAGGACTTGTACCCAAGGTAAAATGTACGATACCAACAGGAGATTATCCTCCTATAAGGCAGAAAGCCTATCGTCTACCGCTGGCTAAGCAGTACTTGGTTAAAAGCCAAGTTAAAGAGATGTTAGCAGCGGGCGTCATAAGACCATCGTCATCACCCTGGGCGTCACCCATAACTCTGGTACCGAAAAAGGACGGTGACACCAGGTTTTGCGTCGACTACAGAAAATCAAATTCAGTATGCCGTAAGGATAGTTATCCACTGCCGAACATATCCGATATTTTTGATTCGATGCGTGGCGCAACGATATTTTCTACTATGGACTTGAAGTCTGGATATTGGCAGATACCAATGGCCAGCCAAGACATAGAGAAAACAGCGTTCGTTTGCAGTGAAGATCTCTTCGAATGGATTCGGATGCCTTTTGGTTTTTGCAACTCGGGTGCCGTATTTCAGAGGGCCATGAATGATATTTTCCGCGAATATGTAGGAAAATGTGTGCACGTTTTCGTCGATGATATAGTCGTATATTCACGAAATCCGACGGAACACGCACATCACTTGCGCCTGGTCATGCGCAAGATTCAAGAGTATAATTTTTTTACTTGTTAGGGTATCACATTTCTGCACAAGGTGTAGCTCCGCAGGCTAAAAAAGTCAAAGTCATACGAGAAATGTCACCACCCCATGATGTGGGTGAAGTACGTAGTTTTCTCGGAGCTACAGGTTATTACCGGTCTTGTGTTAAAGGCTATGCCGAAATTGCAAAGCCTCTAATTGAGTTGACTAAGAAGTATAAAAGATTTGAATGGGGTAAGCATGAACAGCAAGCGTTTGAGAAATTAAAGAACTTGCTGTGTGGTGAGACCATACTCACGTATCCGAACTTGAATGCCCCGTATAAGTTATATACTGATGCGTCTAGTTATGCAATAGGTGCGATACTAGTACAAGTCGATGATAAGGGTATAGAGCGCGTAATACAGTATGTGAGCTCTACTCTTAAAGACAGTCAGTTAAATTGGCCCATAATAGAGAAGGAAGCTTATGCGGTAATCTACGCCTTGAAAAAGCTTCGACCTTATCTATTTGGCGTGCAGTTTACCGTGTATACTGACCACAAACCCCTCAAGAGTTTGTTTGTGGGAGAGGTAAAGAACACGAAGGTGCAGCGCTGGGCGGTACTGATTGCAGAGTATGGATGTAAGATAGAATACATCCAAGGCGCGAAGAATATTCGAGCGGACATGTTGTCCAGGTTACGTCGTCCGGTAGAAGTCACCACGTTGGACACGGGCGATTATGTCATACTCGAGGTAGATGAAGGTGCTTTACCTCATGTTCCTCTAGAGGTGTATGACGTGCCGTATGATGATTTATGTGCCGAACAAACCAAGGAATACCCGGAGTTATTTAGAAATACACCGGAGGAGTACATGGTTAAGAATGGCATATTATATTCTTTAATTCCACCCTCAGCGTTAGATGCTGAGTATCCCCGAATCTTGTTACCTACCCTGTTCCGTGAGAAAGTGCACCAGAAAGCTCATGAACGAGCTGGTCACCAAGGTCTAGCGAAGACCATCGGTATGGTAAGAGATTCTTTCGTGTTGACATCTTTGAGGAAAGATGTGGTTAGTATACTTGAAACGTGTACGACATGCCAGGTCAACCGACCTGTCACTACTCGACCTAAGTATAGTGAGATGCCAATGGCCAGTTATCCAAGCCAGATAATTGGTATGGATTTGATTGGTCCACTTTTAGAGTCGAGTCGAGGTAATAATTATATCATGATGGTGATCGATCACTGTTCTGCGTGGGCAGAAGCATATCCGATCGCGGCTAAGACATCTCAGAATGTTGAGGATAAATTCTTCAATGAGTATGTCACTCGTCATGGTGTCCCTGAAATTCTGATTACAGATCAGGGTAAAGAATTTGTTCAAATTCACTGGAACAGCGATTTCATGAACATGGTATTGATCATAGACGATCGAGTCCGTACCATTCACAAACTAACGGACGTACCGAGAGGTTCAATCGCACTCTCAAGGAGTTGATCCAGAAAGGTGTAAATAATGAGTCTCGTGCATGGGAAGATGAGTTAGGCGCAGCTTTAACAGCGTACCGCAACACTCGTGATTCCACGACCAGATATACGCCATTTTAACTGACATATGGTCGACGTGCAAGAATTCCGTTTGCAATCCCACTCGATGCTTCGCATGATCTTGGTGAGAGACTAACATGTCTCAATAATGCTTTGCTGCGCGCTCGTGGAGAAACGGCTAAGTCTCGAGAAGTACACCGAGAACAAATTAACAAGCGTGCAACCGCTGGTGAATATAAGGTTGGCGATTCAGTGGTCGTAAAAGCTGAAGAGAGGATGAAGTTGACCTCTTGCAGTGACCCTGAATATGAGATCTTTAAGATCAATGGACCCGTGGCCCATGTCCGCCATCAAAGGTCTGGGAAGGTACGCATGCTTAATATATCCAAGCTACGTGTAGTCGACTCAGAGATGTGCTGGGACAAGGTAAGCCCACGCCCTATTCGTAACCCTGCAAAAGGTACGAAAGCCAGCCATCATCCACGGATTGTAGTATTACCCGAGTCCGGACCTTTGCTGGTACCTGACTCCGACGCGACACCTCATAAAGTAGCTCGCAGGAAGCGACCAGCTTCTAATAGGGAGCCAAAGGTGCGTAAGGTGGGTCAGGTGGTCGACATGGATGTAGATCGACCTGGTACGAGTAATGATCCACAGTATGAGTCGCCGATGGAGACATCAGAGACTCCTCGTACTGTAGTGATGGACACCTCGGAAGATGTACCCGAGCCTGCCAATGAGCCAATGGAAACACTTCCATCGCACCCCTACTTTCTGCGCAAGCGCAGTCACACTCCTGAGTTCAGCTCAGACAGCAAGAGACTTAGGATTGGTGCATTTGGCTGATCTCTATACGATGACTTCATCGGTCGCATAGAAGCCATTATAAAGCGGCACAGCAGGAGATAATTTTAATCTCTGCTTAAGTGCTGATACTAGTAACATCGCATTTGTCTAAACCATCATGTATACATTACAACTTTGCGTGATAGTTACTTTAGTGAGTTTAGTGTATGGCTTATGTCAGAACTCCAGTGTGCATAAGTTACAAAATGGCGTTATGATAACTGACCACCAGAAGATATCTGTAATACGTGCTGAATGGACCGTTGTGGTATCTATCGACCATCTGTATTTACCGGTTAACTTTATGGATGGATTGGTAAGATTTCGAGTACTCGTTGCGGATATTGGTCGAAAGACATCATTAAGTAGCAATGACATTTTCGGACTACAACACCGGATAAACATTATCAGAAAAGTTGCAATTAGAACGCAACAAACAATGTTGAGCCGTGCCAGTAATCGACACAAACGGGGATTGTTTAATTTCGTAGGAGATATAGCATCTTCTCTATTTGGGACCGCAACATCAGGTGATACTGATTCCATCAAGAAAGTTGTCCAATCTGCTATGAGAAACATGAATCGATTAGGACATTTCTCTAACAAACTTGCGTCTCATGTGAAACTTGCTTTCAAAGGAATTAACACCAACGGTGACCGCATTAATTTGGTTGATTTGACCAAAAATGTAAGCAAGTTATTCGAAATTCACGCGGCATGACAGCTGACCTATACGCGTTAGTGCGACTAGGTCATATTATTGATTTGGCCGAAAATGTGCTATATAGCTACCAAAAATTGACTGCCCAGTTTCATAGGCAGACCGCTTCACTGGAATTGGGTAGATTAACGGAAGGACTGTTTAGTCCGTCTGACTTGGCCGAAGTTGCTAAATAAGTCAGTGTTGGAAACCGATTGGTTCGTCCATACCAATGGTATTACAGAAACGTGGTCGTGTATCCACTATGGGAAGATGACTCGCAGTTGCATTACATCGCAACTTTGCCGTTAATTGATGGTGGCAATTACATAGAATACGGGTTACACTCGTGGCCGGAAACTTTGGCCACAGTCGGGTATTACATGCAGGTCATAATTGCTCGAACAAGTATAGGACTGGATACCAAGATAGGATGGTATTTCACGCCCTCCGAGTGTCGGGGTAGGGAATCTCGAGTATGTCACGGTCAATTAAGGGTCGACAAGACTCACGTACCATGCATAGTCAGTTTATTGACCAATACTACCGACAGTGTGTGTAACATTCAGTTATCGGAATCTAATGAAACATCTAGCAAATTGTTCGCCCATAAGAAAGTAGGTGTTGTGTTGCAAACCTTTGGCGAAACTATCGAAGTACATTGCGGTGGACGACTGACAGACCGGTGTGTTGTGAATAATGGTCTGTATGCCTTATTGTCGAGTGGATGTGATTATGGTGGGAAAGGGTGGCGATTCGAGCCTATACAGTCTTACAGTCGGACTTATACTCGAATCAGTCTTGCTGTGGATGTGCCCAGGTTGGATGTGGCCGGTGTGCTCAACCAATCACTTATAATTAACCATCTGAAAGTACAAAAGTGGGACCATTTACGGAAGACTAAGTATGTGCCGCTAGCACCATTATCCGAGGTCGACCCGGCGATGGTCGACAGCATCGGCATACGTTCTATATTTTCTTACTCGAGGGGCTCCGTCATCTCATTTATTGTGACTATGTTTATACTTTATAAGTGTGGAATTCTCTCCCGCCTGTGGAGGGGCATAATACGAAAGCCACATGCGGCGAGGTTTCCAAATCCACGTCACACTCAGATCCGACGGCCGCAGATGCCTGCAGCCCTGCCAATGCCGTCGAGGACGCCTAATGGGTCGTCGCCTAACGTTTCAACAAGGACTGAAATCGACCCTACGGCTGATAGCTGAGTGGACGTGGAACTACACAGTATTCCCGAAGAGTATGAAGACATATAAACTTGATTCAAATTGTTGTATACAAGAACATTATCGTATTATTACCGTATTACTGCTATCTTATTATCGTAATGTTGTCATACGGCGGATGTCGTATTATTGTTGATTGAACTGTTCATTGTTTATTTGAACTATTTTCTATATAATACCTGTTTATTCGTAATTCACTGTTTATTTAACATTTCTTACTGTTTATGTTTATTAACTGACGGAATAGTTAATATTGGATCAGATTGTTCGTTTTGTGTAGGATTGCTATTCTATTGTGATTTCGTTTTGTTGTGTCGGTCTGGATAGCCCTGGTATAGTGTGGTTTAGTTGTTGATGTTGTACAACGAGTTAGTTAACACTCTCTTAAGGCCTTAAGAGACAGTTAACTAACTTTGGTTGAGGGGCATGTGTAGATATGGGATTGTCTTGTGGGAAGTCATGACCCCGCTGGATATCTTATATTTATGAGTAAGTCCTAAGTGAAATTTAAATTTGAAAATACCAGGTGAGCTAATGGACCGAGTGACTGTATGTATTATTATTTAGTTAAATATGATACGGTACTGGTTGACATCAGCCAGTGCTGATGATGTACAGTTTCGGCGAAACTGATCAGGATTGTTGGATGATATATTTATCATCAAAGTTTAAAGAATCGAATTGGTTAGAATAAGTTACACGGTTCTGAGTTGATGGGTATCTGGAAATAGTTGAGATAAAAGTTGTTGCTGTGTAATCGGCACACACTTTTATAATATTCAGCAGTCGTTTGGGTCAGTAGTTTAGGAATTAATTAAGGGATAAGAATCGACGGGAATCGTACGTGACAAACGGACTTTAGTTGATGACGATAGGCATTCTAATTCTCATATGAGAATAGAACAACACCAGCTGGCAATGAGATCATACAGCTCATGTGCCTATTAACTCTAGTATCCTACAGGCTTATTCACGATAGGCAATGGACAGGACATAGACATTGTAGTGTCCTGTAGGAATGAATAACATAATCGAAATTTGTATATCAACTATATGTCACTCATAAAATGGCATGCAACAACAACACATTCCATAATGTTGTTAGTTAGCTGACAGATCGCATCAAATCAGAACCAGCCAACACTGCTTTATCTATGTGAGGCAGCAGCTCCATAGAAGAATAGCCCAGAGTTTGATTGGTCAGAATGACGTCACGATCAATGAGCGTCGATCAAACTCTGTGGCAGAGAATTAAATAGAACAGATTTCAAAGTGAGAATCGAAATGAAGTGATCATTGATTGGTCAGGACGACCAACATTTACTAGGTAGAAGCTTCTAGGAGGGAATAAGCAGAAGTTGATTGGAGGACTGATTATCCGGGCCAATCAAGCTGTGCTTATAACCTACCTAGAAGAATCATCAGAACAAGAGATAAATATTACGATATGTATATATCTATATATTGTAATATGTATAGATCCTCAGAGAGGCTGAAGACTATAAATGAGGCACTTTACAGTTAGTAAGGTAATCAATCCAACACCAGGGTTCCGTAGTACATTGCCGGTGCTACGTTAGCTTAGAGTATATATTGAGTCAGTACTAGTCAAGTACTGAAGATAGAAAATTATCAAAGTCAATTCATCAGTTTGTACAGTTAGATTTACTAGTTATTAAATACTTATCATCTTACCAATGTAAGACAAGAGTTTGGTTTTCATTAAAGTAGGACTCTAGCATGGAGAGCAATACTCCACTGAAGCCAGGAATCTTCATCGTCAGATAGGCCTGATAGTCCAATAGAAATATCGTCACATCTCATCAGCGACGAGGCGAGCCGACTATCATCCTTCTACTGCTTCTTTGGTAAGAGGTTGTCGCAGCAACCTTTCAACATCATAATCTTACCATTGACGTAGTTGGAAATATCATCAGTTAAGAAACCACCCGGAGATCCAAAATCTTCAATATGACTAATGCTGAGGACGATGACGAAATATGTACTCGCTCTCTTCCTCCTCAGAGCGGGTCTACATGATCTGGGAAGTCGTATCTGAAGACTCTCGTTTGTGTTGTCCAAGGGGAAGGACGGAAAAGTTGTTTTGCCGACCTCTTCCCACTCCCACCAACTTCGCGCTATTACCCCAATTATAGAGTTACCACAAGTGGAAGCTGAGGCTGGCCTGGACCATGCTTCCTGTGGAGTGGAACATGTAATAAATAACATGGAAGTGAAGAGGCTTGATGAGGCCTTGGCTTGTTTTGAGGAACACCAAAACTGCACAACTCGGTGTACCCTTCCAAATCCTCAAATCGCGAGACCACCCCACTCCAAGGTGCACCCCATCCATTAGCACCACCACCCCCACTCCAACTCACGTCTCTTGTCTATGCATCAAGTTCTGACATCACTGGTCCTGTCCATCTCACACTCCACTCGTTGTATGTCGACTGTCAATCTTCAGATATGAGCGAGCCAGCTGTTCCAGAGGAGGTGGCATCCCGCACCACAGCAACCCCCCACCCCCCCCCCCCCCCGGCTGGTGGTGGGTAGAGAAGTAGCCTGTTCAGCAGACTCTTGGCTCGAATATTCCTGGTACGTAAAAACTAAAACAGAGTACCAACTGTCATGTAACGGGAGATGACCCTCCCGATCCAAAGGGCATCTCGGACTACAACGGCCCTACAAGCCCCCCCCCCCCATATGTGAGCAGTCAGAACATCACACCAAGAAACAGAAAGCCAGGAGCATACAGAACACACTTCTGCTGTTTTCTTCTTTTTATTATTTTATTACTTTATGTTATATTGGCCAGGAAAGTTATGAAGTGTTAGGAAAGTTTAGTTAGGTTAGTGCAGTTCCGCAAATAACCATCATGTGGGGATAGTATGTTGCTTGCGGAAGACCTCACCTTGTCCGACAGCTCAGAAGAATCGGCACCTGGTCACATCGGAAAGATGTATCTGTGTACGGCTTTATTGTACAGCAGACAGCCATGCAAGCGTGCATTTTCCAGAAACTCGGACTTGAAACTTCATGTCAATTGCGATCATCTACTACAGAGAGCATTCTGTGCGGACTGCAAGTACCTGTATTCAGCCACGCGGTACCATGTAACACATGCGTTATCATTTAAGCATCGTGTGTTAGTTGTAACATTAAAGCCTGGTAAGCAAAATGAGGACATAGATATCCTCGCTCCGCGTTTCGAAAATAGACTTCCAATTAACGTGCTTCCAACCGGAAAAATGGCCAAGACGAAATGCACCAAACGATGACAAACTGACTTTCCGCGAGTAGCTGTACCATTCGCATCCGCAACACAGCCAGCCTGGACCAGCACTCCAGCACCCACCACCACAGCACCTTCAGCAGCCATAAGAACAGCACCGGCAGCACCTGCAGCATCGGTATTTACACCAACTGTAGTAAACCGCACTGGCAGCATGCGCAGTGACAACACCGGCAGCACACAGCACTACAACACCATCTGCATCCGTGATAGGCCAGCCAATTTTGGTAGTGATAACAACTCCTGTGAAAATCCATGATCCAGTTTTATAGGACATTTCAGACAGTTCAATATCTCTGCTCAGTTTAGTTATCGACGAGGAGATAAGTCTAACAGAAGCCGTCATCACCACCACCGCTCCACATACCAGCACGCCGACATCCACGTGCAGCACCATTCTTTTCATAGATCCTGCCATCAGAAAGACTACCACTCTGGACAGACCATATGCGGGAAAGTGCAGAATAGCTCATCAACCTGAGATCCGAGCGATTCCCAGAACGTCTGCGAGTAAGCTGATCAAGGCTGTTAAAATTAGGAAACTATCCACAGTCACTGGAGAAACATCATCACACAACATCTCCGCATCATTCAGCCAACCTTCAGCAAGCACCACTACCATCACCGCCACGACAACAGTGATGTCAGCAATTTCGGAGCCCACCCCAGTCAGAACTACACCAATAGTCATCACCACCACCACTAGTGCATCCATTGACTCATCCGCAGCTTCATCGAACTTAAGTGCCACCGACATTAATAACATGGGTAATGAAATATCAGCATCAGAAGACCACCCACTATGGCCGTCAAGCATGAGTCGTGGGACCCAAACTCGTTGGGGGAATTTCTCAGCGTACGTTTGTGGAGATTCTTGTCGTGGATACAGTAGAATGTGTGAATAGGTGTGCGGACGATAGAGTTATTATTATTTTATTTTTGAAATACCTTTCCTATTATTATATGTTTTTAAAATTGAAACCCCACCCCTGGGCTGACCACGGTCATCCCACACAGCTACACAAAATTCTTGCATAGCTGTATCTCACCAAAATAATCGCTGCGGATTCCTGGGCTGTAAGAACGTCGTGTGCGATGTAAGTACACAACACACCATGAGCGAATATGTCTTATATTCCCATCATGCCATGCCAGTGATTCGTGGGGCTGCCGACGAACCAGTTTTTCTTTATTATTAAATACTATTTTTCTTCTTATTTTTTTTCTCGTATCAGAATGTCGAGACAGCTTTTGGATAGCGAGAGCTATCCGTGCGGACCCTCCAAGGCAGGCCGCACTGTATACACGCCTGCATATACTTGGTATGCATATGTAATTACTCATATTACTGTGATATTACTACTGTATGTTTTAAAATTTATATGTCTTTTCTTATATATTATATTATATTTTTATAATTTAACTTGATTTAGGTACGTTGGAGCTTGGGCGTTCTCGGCAGAAATCTAATTATCCGTCATCGGAGAACACCCAATGCGAGCTATTGTCCTAACCTTAATCATAGTATTAATTCAATATAGAGCATGCACCAAAAAATGAAAAAAAAAAAGGCCTGGAAAAGTATGCCTCCCTCCCAAATTCTTTCGCACCTCTATGTGCACTTCTCTGATAAACTATGCATCTCTCGTGTCACTACTCCTCTCGAATACGTGCCTATTCAAGAAGTCTATAATTTTTACCTAGCATGCTCCCAAGCTCTCGATCCGCGATGCGTTATTGTTTGTCACGGGTGTCAAACTAGGAGGGGGTGGTGTAGTGCAGAACGACCGGATGGGTACGAACCATCCCAGCTAGGCTAGGTACGGGACGACCGCTCCGGGTACGTTCCAAGCATGCCCCCCTGAGTAGGATAGCATGCGTGTATAAAGCCATATAAGAGAGGTTTCTATAAAATGGCTAAGTCCGCAAGAACGCATAGCACACATGCGCACACGTCACCGCTTCCCTGCAAACACGGGTCAGTATTGGAAGAGAGTGTATACTTATAGTGTACCGAGTTGGTATTTGTGATTTCTTCAAATCACTCAATTCTCGTCGTCCTTGGTACGCTTCAGGACCAGAATGAAACGAGGCTTTCAAAACTGTTTACCCCTTTAAAATCGGCCCAGAAATGGCCGAGTTATCGTTAATTGGCTCACTGAAATTATTTTCAAAGTATTGTTTGAACGTCGTAATCGCCTGTATGTATTAAGTGAATAGGGAATGCGCTGATCACGTGACCGCCACGTTACTCTTTCTAGCTGCACGCTGATTGGCTACTGCTCGCCCGCTGATTGATTGGCTGGGGCATCATGCCACTGACGTCACAAGTAGTATAAAAGGAGGCAGAAATCAAGAATCAAGAGTACTTCGTCAAGGAACAGCCGACAGCAAGGCTGTTGGACCAGCGCGGTGGTAGACATTGACTAACTGCTTACTGACTGTGGTATCCTACACCGCAGCAGTGCCTATCGAAATTTAGATCTCCTGTGCCCATGAGCAACCTTATATCCACAACAATAAGTTTTTGTAAGCCCTCGGATGGCCATCCGTGGGCAACTAAATAAAATATCCAGAATAACTCACAGAAGAGGATCTTCCCTGCGGATGGGTCTTGCAGGCCTGATGTAAATTATACAGGATGTAGAGCCACGGAGATTCTTGGTGGACAACTCGCTGGATCTTCCGGACCATGCTGAAAAGTGGTATCAAACTTCCACGCAGTATGTCGTGTATTTAATTAACTTTTAGACCACAGTCTGGTTGGACTCTGCCCGGTACACCACAAGAGCTATGCGATGTATTCTGCACAGTGTACCCAGGTATGTACATGCAATATTTAATTACAACTGTAGCCCTCTTTGTTACGGGCAACTTTCAAACTACCGTCGCCGGACGGACACTTTATAATTTACTGTGTAAATTCATGTATTAGTTATTCTGACTATCTAATGGACATCTCTCTACAGCTGTTCTTCTTCACCGTCTTGAGAGTGAGCCGTACCAACAGTCTGCCTGGAGAAATCTTCCCAGCAACTTCTGAATCATGCCACCTCATGCTAATCATCTGTAGCGTATCAATTACAGCGATTTAAGAACTCTTACCGCATGGATGACCAATAGGTACTCAAGTAACTATACTATTGTGCTATTCATTAATTCCGTAATAGGTACTGATGACTAATAAGTTCCTTCCCGGTCGTGGGACCGCATTTTTATATTTTCTGTTTCATACTGTACATATTATCTTTATTTCTGTGTGCTTACAACTAATATGCACCGTAAGGCCCTATGACCTGATAAACTGTTAGCACTGTACTAGTTAGTTATGTTTATGGCAAGTAGCCATCCTAGTTACTATGTTTTGTTTATATAAAAGCTCTAGGACGCAGTACACTAGGCTATACTATACAGTAACATTATATCTGCATCACTATTTCCCCCAGCATCAATTTTATACTGAGGTCACTGAGCATGCTCACATTGCTTGAGCCTGACATGTGACTGACTAAACCTGGATATTCTAGCTCGATAGGATAGGTTTAAAATAGTTAGGGACAATCTCTCTTTAGGAGACATATTATGTACGCCTATTTTCTGGCTGTAGCGGATATGTAACACCGCACACCAGCCAGATTGTATAAATTGGCCAAATACCTTAGGGTCTCTTATTTATATCGAGTGATTGTCTCTTTCTACGCTCCTCCAGCCACAAGGTTTGATAATAATTGTCTAGACTCCCAATCAACACGTTGGCACGATGCGACTCTGGGAAACTATTGGGGTTTCCAAGCGGTGAAAACTAAAGTGTCAATTTTGCATACACTTCCCCTGTATCTTCGGATACCAGTTAATTTAGATACCCCCACCAAGTTAGGAAGCACTGCGAAAAGAAATTATATTATGTAAGCCTGGCCTGCAGTGCATTTCTGGGCATTCTGGTACATAACCCTAATGACAAGTAAAATGTTAGTTCCGTAACGCACGGGTGATGGGCACGACGCAGATCTCCATCCAACTCAGTATGGTGAATGGGTGCGGTCTTAGAGCCCACCACGCCCTCACGGGAAGGTCACTATGGACGGATATCTGCCTCTTACTCCACGCCATAGAGATGCTACCGGGGGACACAACCTTAAGATCTTTAAGCAGAGAGCAAAGACCAGACTCAGGCAGAACAGTTTCTGCATCCGGATCGCTGAACCATGGAACAGTCTGCATGAGGAAGTGGTAAACGTACCGATAGTGAAGTCTTTCAAAGCACGATTGTACAGGCAATGGTCGAACCAGGAAATGATCTACAATTTCTAGACACTTCTGGAGATTGCTGCTTCGAGACACAATGCAGCAGTTTTGCCAACGAGTATTGCAGCTGAGGATCTGGACTCATAGCCATAGCCTTTCGTCCAGAAACAACATACAGTATCATACCGTATGTGTAATAAAATATGTATTTGGTTAATTAATATGATGTCTAACTGCCCATGGTCTTCTTTGAGCCTTTATCAATTATGTGCACAGACACCACAGCTGATAGAATTATGTTAGCTAAGATTAGTGTTATTTGTTAGTTTGTCTGACTGGGAAAAAGTTAGACATAAGGAACCCTAAGGAATACAGGTTGAAACAAGTTAGTAGAAGAATGGGCTGTTACGGGGGTCACAAGTGCAGTCTACATGTTCTGTGAATATGTTAAATGAAGACCTTATGGGATTAGTTGGTCTAAGCGTTTATGGTTTCAGAATTTAGGCAGAATAATGTAAGACAGGATTCTGATACCACGGGAATAGGAACACAGTTAAATCTAAATGAAATCCAGTTAAACTACCAAGTTATAGCCGACCATCCGACTAAAATATCATCTGCTTCAAATCCCAAAACTAAATACCAGTAGAACAATACCTTTATTTTATTTATATATAATAAAATAAAGGTATTGTTCTACTGGTATTTAGTTTTGGGATTTGAAGCAGATGATATTTTAGTCGGATGGTCGACTATAACTTGGTAGTTTAACTGGATTTCATTTAGATTTAACTGTGTTCCTTGTAGACAGCTACGGTACCACGAAAATAAGATATACATGTGCAATATATAAATTTACAACTGACAGTACATTAAAATTCAGAAACAAAGCTAAATAAACAGCTAAAACGATAGACAACACGATACTTCATTAAATCAGATAAGAAAACTCAGGCAGCTTAAGAAAACATAACAAAAATACATTAAAATTCGGTTGAAAATAAAACACGTCCGTTCACCACGGCGTTATGACGAAACAGTAGTAGAAGTACAGGTGGTGTGATTTCAAAATTCAAGATTCAAAATTATTTATTTCATGCTTAATATATAGAATATATACATCACAGTTGGGCAGTCCATTAAAGGCAGAGCCTTCGACAACCTCAGCTCGGCAAGAACAGGGCATGGCCATATATACAAAAAAGGTACTGGAGGTTGCTCCAAGCAAAATAGTGAACTCCTGTAAATTCATAGAGAGCATATGGTGCGAGGTAAAGTTGAATAAAAAAGATTGTTTACGTATTGGTTGTGTATATAGATTACCAAATAGCTCAAGTGAAAACAATGAGACGGTCAATGAGGAAATCCGACAAATAGCTACAAACAGAAAGTGTACACACCTGCTCATCACTGGTGATTTCAATTACCCAGAAATTGACTGAGCTGAGGAAATATCACCATCCGATCCAAATCACAAAACCTCTGCATTCATGGATGCAACACGGGATGCGTTTCTGTATCAGCATGTTACCATGCCTACGCATTTTAGAGGAGAGCAAAGATCAGATGTTCTGGACTTAATCCTGTCAAACGAAGTAGGCATGATAACAGACTTAGTTCACGAAGCCCCCCCTCCTTGGCAAATGTCATCACGCTATACTTAGTTTTAAACTTATCTGTTATTCAGATATGGAAGAAGACATTTTCTCAAACCGAGTGATATATGCTCCAAGTAAAACTATTCCAAAAATATGTGCTAAATAGTCAAAGAATCGAAAAAAAACTTGTGGACAAATGAACACTCTCTAGACAAGATGAGAAAAAAAAGAATGGTGTTCCAAAAGTACATGAGAACCAGGGCAGGCAAGGATTACACAGAATATGCAAAAGCAAGAAACCAGGAAAAGTGGGCATGTCGTAAAGCTATGAAAGAATTTGAGAAGAAAATTGCCAGTGAAGTGAAACAAAATCCAAAGGCTTTTTATGCTTATGCCAGAAGTAAGCTGAAAACGAATGATAGTGTAGCCGACCTTGAAGATGAAAATGGAACTATGGTATTATCGAATACAGATAAAGCTGAGGTCTTGAATAAATTCTTCAGCAGCGTCTTTGCCAACGAAGATATTCTTAACATGTCTAACTTTGAAAGCTGTAACATGCAACCACTAGAGAAAATTGAGTTCAATGAGGAAAACATGACCAAGAGATTGAAGGCGCTAAATGTCTAAAAATCACCCGGACCAGATGGAATGCACCCAAGGATCTTGGTGGAACTGGCACAAGAGCTAAGCAAACCGTTGTGGATTGTCTTTAGCAAGTCAATCGATGACGGTGTTGTACCCCAAGCCTGGAAAGGAGCCAATGTCACACCCATCATCAAAAAAGGAAAAAAAGAGTAGTCCTGGAAATTATAGACCAGCTTAACAAGCATTGTCTGTAAAATACTTGAATCAATAGTGAGGGATAAGTTGGTGTTACATATGCGTGAAAATAACATGTTGTCTGAGTGTCAACATGGTTTTCTTAGTGGCAGATCGACTACAACAAATCTACTTGTTGTACTTGAAGATAGGACAAGATCGCTTGACGACGGCATACCAATTGATACTATATACCATGACTTCGCCAAAGCATTTGATTCGGTGCCACAGCAGCGATTGTTAGTCAAACTAAAAGGCTATGGCATTGTAAGCAAGTGTGCAGAGTGGATCAGGAGCTTTCTCGGAAATAGACAGTAGCGAGTGCTGGTAAATGGATCATGATCAAACTGGACTGGCCACCTGTAACTATTGAGATACCACAATGTAGCGTCCTCAGACCTGTCTTGTTTGTTGTATTCATCAATGGCTTACCAGATAACATAAAGTGTGCTGGTCAGATGTTTGCGGATGACGAACTGACTGGTCACACACATGGCAGCTTGGATTCAATGCCTGAAAATGCAAGGTCGTACATTTTGGTGGCAACAACCCTTGCTACAGTTATGGAATCGCCAGTAAAGAAGGCATGACAGCGCTGGCGACAACTTCAGTTGAAAAGGACTTGGGTGTTAATGTCGACGACGAGTTAAAGTTCTCTCTATATATATACAGAGGGACAGGTGAGTAAAGCAAATAAGATACTGGGGTTAATAAGAAAGCCCTACGAATATTTGGATGCACGATCACTTAAGAGTCTATTTATTGCTCTAGTACAGCCCCACCTCGAGTATTCTAACGTAGTCACGGCCCCACGATATGTTAAGGATATGAAGCTCCTAGAGGGTGTCCAGAGGAGGACGACAAAGCTTATCGCATTACTGTCAACACTTCAGTACGAGGACAGACTAAGAACCCTGAGACTATCGAGTCTGATGTACAGACGAGCACGTGGCTACATAATTGAAGGGTACAAGTACACGCATGGTATGTATTTACACAGTTGATAGTAAACTCATAGAGCTTGACTCAAACACAGTAATGCGAGGTCACCCCTATAAAATTAAGAAACACCACTGGAGGACAGCACTTCGTCATCAGTTTTTCTCGTCAAGGATAGTAGACTCATGGGTTGCTCTACCTGATCACGTCGTAACAGCCCCAACACTAAATAGCTTCAAATCAAGACTTGACAAGGAATGGGAACAATACATGTTTGCCATATGAAATGATATAGTTATAGTTGGACATCATTGACGGATACAACACCACATTTGTATATTACTGTATTGTACTGTACTATATCTTAACCATGTGGATAAAAACTGTGTATGGTAATCCAGGCCAGTTCATAAATTTGAGGGACCATGGGCAGGGTGTGAAATCACATCAGTCCATAGTACATATTACATTAGCTTATCACTTTATATAAATTTCTATGTGTACTGTACAAGATCTGGGTATGGAAATCCAGGCCATTCATAAACAAGAGGGTGTGAGGACTGGGCGTGATATCACAACAGTCCATATTGTTAATTCGTTTGTTTATTTATCATTGTGTAGTATCTACATGTAGTCCATACTACAGTTACATTGTAAATCATTGTATATATCAACCTATAAGTTAGGAACTGGGTATGGTAATCCAGGCCAGTTCACGTACATGAGCGAGCGTGGACCGGGTGTGGAACCACACCAGTCCATATATTAAGTCCATTTGTAAATGTATCAATGTCTAGTAAATTATAGGGATAGGTACCGGCTATGGTAATCCAGGCCAGTTCATAAACTTGATGGAACATGGACCGGGTGTGGAACCGCATTAGTACATGTTAAAATTACACTTGCATTGCCATTTAGTGCATGTTAATAGCACACCGGCTCATCTATAAGCAAGTTCTATAAATACTACTCTGGGTTATCTCTAAATTCCGGAATTAGTTATGACCGAAACATATATTATTGTAAATACTATACGTTAGTGTAGATTAGTTTTAAGCTATGCATGCTGGGATCAGCTGACAGGCTTCAACATTCCTAATATATTTCAGCTTTCAACGATATCATATCATATCATATCATATCATACCTATGAATATTGGATCCCATACACATAAAACAAAACATTACAATATGAGGTGACAGCTGATACAACAAACAACTGTAATATAATAATAATAATGCCTGCATAGGCGTAAACAGAGGACGGTACAACATATATTTTTTGTACCATTTTGTCATGATTGTCCTAGATTGTTCCACATATAGACGATCTTCATCATATTTTTTAATTGTCTTCCATCATATGTACTGTAGATACATGGCTTTTAATATGGTACATTGGGAGTTGGGGTGGGAGGGGATGGGAGGGGTGGGGGTGTGTGGGTGTGGTGCGCTTAACAATAACATAGAGGCATAGCTGGAAGCTATGGATTCGTAGATCAAAGATGCCATTGATAAAAAGGCTACGTTTATACAATGCAACCTGTGTATCCTTGATGCTGTATAACTGTAACAGCTGGTAGCTCCAAAGACAGCTGTAGACAAACTCGATGCCTGCCACCGCAAACACCTACGCACCATCACTGGACGCCGATGGCCAGACAGCATAATCTCCAACGATGCACTATACAAGATGTGTAATACGTCGCTGCTGTCTGCAGACTTCGCCCAGCAAAGATGGTCCATCAATATCAATATCAATGTCAAAAATCTCGGGACATAGGCCAAGGCTTCTTATTGTCCCGGTAGTATCAGTTGTGTCTTGACATACTTACCTCCGGGTTCCAGCGATGTAAAAGGGATTATTTACACTATACAGAAAAGAATACAATCTATTTACATGTGTACAATTGTTTTACTTTATAGTCTTGAGAAAAATAAGTGGTGTCTGGTATTAGGTTAGTTACTTACTTACGGGCAATATTTTTGCGTTCTTATTGCTTATTAATGGGGGTCAAGATTGAAGTGTAGGCTGTGCTAAGTTTTGGTGGAGAAGAGCATGATCCAGACCGTTAGCTGCGGTGTGCCGCCTACAATACTGGACCACTGGTCTAAATGTTAGCTGCGGTGTGCCGCCTACACTTAGAACAGATTGCACTTCCCCTGGGTAGCTATTTTAGATGACTGGTTTACTGTGTTTTGTGTGGCTGATTTAGGCATTGTCATTTTGCAAAGTTTTATTTAGTTAGGCTGTGGTTAATAGATTTTCTTAGTCTAAGTTGTGCTTTATGTCAATTTATGTATATGTGATTTCGTAGTCTGTGATGATAGCATTGGACAAATATTGGTTGAGTACTTTTAGTAGTAGATTTATAAATTGTATTTGTATTTGCGAGGTGGTTGCGATGGGGGGGGGATGCATGGTCCAAAGCCGATAGCTGTGGTGTGCCGCCTACGATCATGGGGCACTGCTCTGAACGTTAGCTGCAGTGTGCTGCCTAACTCAGAGCAGCATGCACCCTTCCCTGTTGTTGCTTGCCCAATTTTATCTAGAGCGTGTATTGTGTGATGTTTGCATGTACCGCATAGCTTTGTTATTGCTACAATTTATTTGTTGGCTGTTGGTTGGTACTCGTCTCTAGTAAGTTGTACATTATGTCTTTGAAGTCTTTGTCTATTTCGATTTTGAAAGTCTCTATGTTCTTGACATTTACACTATTGGATGGCAGGGAGTTCCATGGGGTGATTACTCTGTTTGAAAAGAAGTGTTTGCGCGTGTCTTTGCTAAACTGCTGCCTATGTAGCTTGTATGTGTGGCCGTGTGTGGACTCCAACTGGGACTTCCTAAGCAGCTTACTTGCTTCAATGTTGTAGTAGCCATGGAGTATTTTGTATGTCTCTATGAGATCACCTCTGAAGCGTCTATATTTTAGAGACATAAGTCTAAGCGATGTTGATCTGTCCTTGTACTGGAGTTCCTTAAGTTGTGGGACAAGCTTCGTTGCTCTCCGCTGTACGCCCTCTAGTTTCTTAGACTGTCTCATTAGGTAGGGTGCCCATACAGTATTGCAATATTCTAGGATTGGTCGGACTAGGGTCCTGAATATTGTAGTGAACATGGTTTGGTCCAGATATGTGAATGTTCTTTTGATCACCCCAAGTATTCTATTCGCTTTTGTAATAATTGTATTGATGTGGGAGTCAAAGGATAGCCTGTCGTCAATGTATACACCAAGGACCTTTTCACTTTCAGTAATCGTTATTAGTGGAAGAGTGTCGGTGTCGGTCATGATGTACTGCCTCCAGGGGTTGTTCTTCCCAAGATGTAGTAGGTGAATATTAGTAGAATTGAAATGCAGCTGCCAATCTGTTAACTAATTACAAGTTTTATCTATGTTATTTTGTAGCTTATCATCGTTTGGGTTTTCGATAAGCTTAGTATCATCTGCAAAATTCTTACACATACAGTTGACTACATCTGGCAGATCATTTATAAATATAAGGAATAGTACTGGGCCGAGGACACTTCCTTGGGGGACACCGCTCATCACATCTTTCCAGTCCGATTTGGCATTATTAACTTGAACACGTTGTTTACGATTGGCCAAAAAGCTTCCAACCCATTTGACTATTTGTTTTCCAATACCATAAGCTCTGAGTTTATTTAACCGTCTTGCATGTGGAACAGTGTCAAATGCCTTTTTAAAGTCCAAGTATATAACGTCCACTGGGTCATTTCTGTCTAACATATCCGTTATTATTTCTAAATATTCCAGCAACTGCGTCTTACATGACAGGTTTGGTCTGAATCCATGCTGAGCCTCCGTTAGTAACTTACTTGATTCCATGTAGTCCATAATGGCATTCCGTATGAAGGATTCAAGTACTTTTCAGAGGATACACGGTAGGCTCACTGGGCGGTAATTCCCTGGATCATGTTTAGGTCCCGTTTTGAAGATGCAAGAGACATTTGCAGTCTTCCATATCGCTGGAATTTCTCCTTCTTCCAATAACTTGTTGAAAAACATGCAGATCGGTGCACTCATCTCCTTCACGATTTCTACCAGGATTCTTGATGGTATGCAGTCTGGGCTACAGCCCTTATTGGGGTTTAGGGATTTTATTCGCTTTTCTACTACAAATGGTGTTATGACTAGGTCAGCGAGATCAATGTCTTTGTTCCTGGGTGCAAAAACTGGTACTTCATCTAAATTTTCTTTAGTGAAGACGCTAGTAAAGAAGTTGTTTAGTACCTCCGCTTTCTCATTATCAGTTTTTGCTAAGCCTTCATTACCTGCTTCACTTAAGTCTCCTATTGGTTCTTTAATTTGGGTATTCCATTTGACATATCTCCAGAACGCTTTTGGGGTTGTCTTACTTTCAATGACTAAATTTCTATCACATTTTTTTTTGCCAGTCTTAGTTTTGCTGTTGTGTTATTTCGAGCTTGTTTATATAGATAATAGTCACTTAGTCTTCTCCTTGATAGACTGGGTTACTTATTTATTTGTCCAGCTTTGTTTCTTAGACTGTGTCTTGGCAACAGGGGTATAAATCTCTATTGCATCTTCTAGCTTGTTTTGTACAAAGTCCCATGTTTCTCTTGCATTTAATTTTTCCATGCAGTTCCAGTCTGCAGCTTGGAGGTGCTTCCGCATGCCCTCATATTTGCCTTTGCTTAAAAGGAACCTAGGTTTTACATTCTAGGGGGGGGGGGGGGGAATCTGAAAATAGGTCTGGGTGAATAGAGATTCTTAAGAGGTCATGGTCACTTTTACCGAGTGGTGCCTCTTGTCTAATTTCTGTTATCATATCTGCATCATTCGTAATAACTAGATCCAGTAAGTTAGCTGCCTGATGGGGTCTGTGCCTCGTTGGCTCGATGGTGTGTTGAAGGAGAAAAGTGTCTTGGAGAGTTTGCACAAAGACATGGCCAACTGGGTCCGAGGATAGTCCAGTTGTCCAATCTATGTTGGGAAAGTTGAAGTCTCCCGTGATCAGCATGTAATCTGCATGGCTTTCATCAATAGTTTCAAATAATAATAGTAAATTGTTGTTGTTGGTGTCATCAGAATCTGGGCTGTGTTATATGCATCCAGCGAAAAATGTTCTATTGTCTAGTGTTCTTCATGTACACCACACCGATTCACTGAAATTGCTACTGTTGGGTAGTTTGTACTTTTAAGCTTTCAGTGTTTTATGTGCAAAAATTGCAACCCCTCTGGCAGGGGCATTGTTTGTGAATGTGTCATAATTAACCAGTTGTAATTCGCTTAGTTGTATAGGGCTACGTGTATTACTGTTTTTGGGAAAGACTTCTGAGATACAAACCAATGCGGGATTATCTTCTATGATGCTCTTCAGTTCCTCTCGTTTATTTATGACACTGTCGGCATTAGTGTATATACAGGTTGGGACGAATTGATTGGGTTTACTTCTTCTTCTTTTCGATCGCTGGTATCACACTTGGAGAGCCGTTCTCAAGATGAAATCTGTGGTTTTCTGCAGTTCTTCCACAGGCCCATACAGCTTTTCAAGAAAAGAGGTTGACAAAGGCCAGATCTCTTCTCTCAGCAGCTGATACGTACTGAAACACTGAAGTGTGTGCTCTGTGGTCTGTTCTGCTTCTCCATAAGGACAAGCGGGCGATGTCGTAAGGTGGAACCGCCTGTACATGTTGAAGATTACGGATCTTCAGGTATGACTTGGTACTGTGGTTTCCTATTGATGGTGATTCCACTTCGCCAACGGCAAGATTATGATGTTAGCGGTTGCTGCGACAACCTCTTACCGATGATGAAGCGGAATGCTGACAGTCGGCTCACCTCGTCGAGAAGATGAATTATGACGATATTTATTAGAGACTGTCGGGCCTATCTGACGATGAAGATCCGCTGGTTCGGATTAGATGTTTCTTCTAATTCTGGAGTCCTAAGTTTTATTAAATGCTAAAATTAACTGTACAAAACTGATAAAGTAATTTGATAAATCTCTCATATATAACAAGTACCTGGCTGGTACAAATCAAGTATTTATTCTACTCTATACTAACCACGAACATAGCACCAGCGATGTGCTACGTGAACCCTGATGTTGGATTGATTAACTTTTCTAACTGAAAAGTGCTTCTTATATAGCCCTCAGAATCGCTGAGGATTTATACATATCGAGACATTTAGATATATACATATTGAGATATTTAGATCTTGTTCTGATTATTCTTCTAGGTATGTTATAAGCAGTCCACCAATCAACTTCTGCTTATTCCTTCCTAGAAGTTTCTACCTAATAAATGTTGGTCGTCCTGACCAATCAATGATCACTACATTTCGATTCCAACTTGACAACCTATTCGGTTTGTTTCTCTGCTACAGAGTTTGATCGACGCTCATTGATCGTGACGTCATTCTGACCAATCAAACTCTGTGCTACTCTTCTATGGAGATGATGCCTCACATAAACAAAGCGGTGGTATCTGGTTCTGATTTGATGCGATCTGTCAGCTAACTAACAACATTATGGAATGTGTTGTTGTTGCATGCCATTGTATGAGTGACATATAGTTGATATACAAATTTCGATTATGTTATTCATTCCTACAGGACGCTACAATGTCCATGTCCTCTTCCTTGCCTATTGTGAATAAGCCTGTAGGATGCTAGAGTTAATAGGCACATGAGCTGTATGATCTCATTGCCAGCTGGTGTTGTTCTATTCTCCTGTGAGAATCGGAATGCCTATCGTCATCAACTAAGTCCGTTTGTCACGTCCGATTCTAGTGATTCTTACACCTTGATTATTTCCTAAACTACCGATCCAAACGACTGCTGAATATTATAAAAGTGTGTGCCGACTAAACAGCAACAACTTTCATCTCAACTATTTCCAGATACACATCAAGTCAGAACCTTAGGACTTATTCTAATCAATTCTACTGTTTCAATTTTGATGATAAAACTTTATCCAACAATCCTGATCGGGCTATATTCGCATATCATCCGCATAGCATCAGCACCAGCTGATGTCAACTAGTTACTGTATAATAATAAACTAAATAATAAGATATACAGTCACCCGGTCCATTAGCTCACCTGGTATTTTCAAATCATAAATTTCACTTAGGACTTACTCGTAAATATAAGATATCCAGCGGGGTCATGACTTCCCACAAGACAATCCCATATCTACAATGTGTTGGTTTAGTCTGTTGTGTCCAGTTCTGAGACGAAAAATGGTGACTTGCTCTGACCTCGAGAGATGAAGGTATGCTTGGGTTTACTATTTACACTATTTACATTACTACTCGTGACACTACTTAGTCAGTTAGAGCTTGGTCTTGATCGCGTGGAGGCAACCTTGACCACTCTCTTATTTTGTATCATGTATGTATTCTTTGGATGAGCGAGTCTCAGTTCAGCTAATTCACACCTAAGTTGCCGTTGCTCCTCAAGATTCAAGATTCAAAATTATTTATTTCATCCTTAATATATAGGATATATACATCACAGTTGGGCAGTCCATCAAAGGCAGAGCCTATGAATCGATGGACCCCCCTACACATAAAACAAGACATTAGAATAAATGAGGTGACAGCTGATAGAAACATCTGTAATATAATAATAATGCCTGTATAGGTAAACACAGGACGGTACAACATATATTTTTTGTACCATTTTGTTATGATTGTCCTAGAATGTTCTACATATAAACGATCTTCATGAGATCTGGTAGGGACCATCTATTTCAGTTAATTTCATGCTTTTCATCGTGGTATAGCTCTCCTAAATTAGTTAACACCTACCACACTGATGGCAATATTCAATATTCTAAAGCAGAGAAACTGGCACACAATATACAGCAAATTTGGCAGACGATGGTGTTGTTTATGACAAAGTGACAACGGCTAGTGTCAGGGATGAAACGAAATCATGAGACTTCGTCTATACCAGATATGTCCACTAGGAAGATGACATATGGCCCGGGAAAACTTTTTTTGACTGACTTACAGATAATACATGCAGGTGAGCCGACAAACCGACACAGTCACATCACATAATAACTTGATAATAATAAGAGTATTAATAACAACAGTAACAAGTCAGCTAGTATTTGAGCCGAGTTTCTTATGGTAAGTATAGATTGATAAAATGCTTGAAATAGTAAAAAGCATTGGCGCAGAATTGATAACAACAGTAATAAGGCAGCTAGTATTTGAGCCGAGTTTCTCATGGTAAATATAGATTGATAAAATGCTTGAAATAGTAAAGCGCATTGACCCAGAATTAGAATAGGTAAGGTGAGATTGATTCATACTGGCAGAAATCGCCCACTGCAGGTACAAACAAAGTAAATATGAGATCTGGCTGCTAGGTTAGAAAGAGGACTCACTTTCCTTTGGGGTGAAGTCAGGGTTTACGTGTACCTTACTAGGGGAGTGCTTCGTTCCTATGTTGTATTTCATTGCTCCTTTAAGGCGCTTGTTTGGCTGTGTGCTAAGGATGCCAGAGGAGACACCAGCACAGAGAGCCTTGGAATTCGCCCTACTCGGAGCCAACAAATACAAAGCCAGGAGCCGAAGCTAGTCCTGAACAAGTAAAGAGCAGACAAAAGACATGGTATAAGTGGGATACGAAGCTGAAGCCGCCGACACAGGCAGCCAAATTTGCTCATTGGGCTTGGAAATGTGATGGATGTCCAACTGATGGAGAAACAGCAGAAAATAAGAAAGATAGCAAGAGATCGCTGAAAAGAATGCAGCGACGTCTAGCTACTGAAGAAAGAAACAGTCTCCATACTACCATAATGGATGCAGGAGTAAAGGACAGAAATCACATGTTTAGTGCAATAAAGCGACTACGAAATGATAAACCAGCTCAAACCGCATCTGTTATCTTCCCCGGCCAAACAGATGACAATACAGAATCTGAACTATGGGCATCCTACTTTGAAGGCCTTGCTACTCCTAGGGATGAGCTGACATACGACAGTAAAATTAAAGACTCGCTAGAGCTCAGGCGCATGCTCCTGGAATTAAGCACATTCACAGTGCAGCCCTTGCCACCAGTTAGCATTGAAGAAACTGTGCGGCATGTCTCTAAGCTCAATCATAGAAAAGCTGCTGATATATTCGGAATTACAGCTGAACACCTGCTGTTTTCCTCTCATGAAATATTTGAAGACCTTACAATTGCCATCAATAAAATACTAGCCAGTGGTGAAATACCAGACGTGATGAAAACCGGTCTTGTCACTCCAGTACCAAAAAAGGGCAAATCACAGCATCTACTGGACAACTACAGAAGAATAACTGTGGGGTCGGTCCTTGGAAAAGTTGTGGAGAAAGACATTGTGCGACAAATAAGGTCAATACTTAACCAAACCAAGAATAGGATGCAGTTCGGCTTCACAGAAAAGTGTTCATCTGTAAATGCTGTATTCGTGCTTAGTGGGACAGTTGCTGAGGCCATCGACACAAAAAGTCACCAATACATCACATTCTTAAACGCAAGCAAGGCTTTCGACATCGTAAATCATCCTAACTTATTGAATTCTATCTACAGTCAAGGCATAAGTGAAAAGCTATGGAGTGCAATCAATAGCATGCACACCGCTATCGGTGCAGCTGTCAAGTGGAATGATGGGTTGTCTAGAACGTTCACCGAAGGCCAGGGTATCAGACAGGGAGGTGAATCATCTAGTGACGTATTCAACAGTAGGAGTAATGGACTGCTTGATAAACTCGAATCTCAACCAGCAACATTCCGAGCGGGTACAGTTCCAACTGGATCCATTATGTGTGCTGATGATTTGGCACTAGCTGCAAGAACACCACATGATATGCAGCTACTACTCAATGAGGCTCAGCTTGATGCATCAAGTGAATGATATCTATTCAGCAGTACAAAAACCACCACCATGGCAATCAGGGGCACTCAGGTGGCCAAACTCTTTTTTAATGGTGACCCACTCAATGCTACACAAGAGGAAAAGCATGTAGGCATCATCAGAAATCCTTCATGCTCAAACAAGTAGACCATAGAATGCAGAATTAACACAGCTAGGCGAGCTGCATATTCCCTTATGGGGGCTGGTCTCCATGGCTTGAATGGCCTCAACCCGGTGCTGTCCAAGCACATCTGGAACATATATGTAACACCAATCCTATTATATGGACTAGAAGGGCTGATCTTAAAGAGAGCAGAGATCGATAAACTCGAGGAGTTCTACCGGAGGAACCTGAAATATATACAGCACCTCCCTGCTACGACTACAAATACTGCTGTCTACTTACTGTTAGGAGCTCTTCTGGTTGAAGGCCAACTGCACAAGTGAATCCTGCTTTTCCTAGTAAATATGCTGCATAGACATAATTCCGTTGCGAAAGAACTATTTGTTAGGAAACTTGCTATGAAGACCCTTTCATCTTATAGCTGGGTGACTATAGTCAGACACATTCTACATCAATATAGTCTGCCATCAGCATTCAGTCCTCTGAATAACCTGTCTGGCAAAGGAAGATGGAAGGTGCTGGTGAATGCCCATATCAATGCATACTGGGACGGAATTCTAAAAGAAGAGGGCAGGGTGAAGAAAACCCTAGAGTACCTGGACATAGATGGCTGACGCATCGGTCACCAACATATGGCATGGGAAAGCTGCAAAACTGACAAAGTATCAGTATATAAGGCCACTGTGCATGTTAGACTCTTGATCCAGCGATACCACCTCCTCGGTGGACTCTCCAGTGGCAGATCGGCATCTACTGTGTGTCCTCTCTGTAAACGGGATAACGAGTCTCTCTTTCACTTCCACTTGGTATGCCCTAAGCTTCAGTCAGCCCGGAAGAACCCGCTGAAGAAAATCCAATGGCACTTGTACCAGCTTGGGCTTATAACAACAACCGCCCACTGCATACATGCTATGCTCGACAGCAGCAAACTTAATTTCCAGCAGAAAGACTTGCAGACCATGACCAAACTCCTGAAGGAGTCCAGAGACCTCTGCTACATGCTGCACCTGAAACGGTCAGTGATCATGAAGACCCCTGACTGCCTGCATGGAAAGCTGGTATGCTGAATCTACAGGCACCCTCTTGACAGTCTGATCCAGATTACTTACAGATTATGTACACACCAAGACAACAGACGTTTCAAGATTCAAGATTCAATGTTATTTATTTCATTAATCTTTTATACATATTTAATTTCACAACAGGTAGTCCATCAAAGGCAGAGCATATAGGGCGGTGGACTCCTTACACACATAACATAGAACAATTGTACAATATGATTAAAAACACGACCACCATATCAATATCATATGGTGGCTAATATATCAACATTATGGTAGAGAAAGTTTAACAGGTAATGGTAGTAGTATAATATCAACGTTTAGAAAACATTTAGACAACATAGATCACACATTATACGAAGGTGATATAACAGTTTACATATACGTGACGTGACACACATTTACATAGAGTGGGGAAACGAGTGCTTATCCTTTTATTATTATTATTATTATTATTATTATTATTATTATTATTATTATTATTATTATTATTGACTTTGGGTTAAAGTTGATATTATTTGTTTTGGGTTTTTTTCAGTGATTTTGGTGGCTGGGTGCTATTATATCTAGTTGCTGACCGCCATGGTGATAAACTTTTGGTGCTTGCTGAAACCTTGTGTTAGTATTTACCGATGATCGTATTCTTAATGTTCTGTTTAAATGACAATTGCATTATGATTTGTGTGCGTAGTTTAGTGTCGGTACTATTCCATAGTTGTATTGCTTGGTATAATTGTGTTTGTTGAGCTACCTGTTTTCGGTGGTAGGCTGTGTATAGGTTATTGTGTGACCTTGTGTTATGAGAATGTTTGTCTGGCTGTTTTGTAAATATATTTGAAAGGGATAAGGGTAGGTTGCCATTGTAGTAGTCCCTAAGAATAGTGTATAGCTGGACCCTTCCAATGTCCTCAAGTTTTAGAATTTTGTTTATTTTGAAAATATCTTGTCCCTCTGCTGTTTGGGTGAATAGTTTAATAGATTGTTTTTGCAATGATTTTAGTTTTGTTAGCTTATTTTTGTGTGTGTTAGTCCAAATAGCATTACAGTATGTTAGGTGGGGGAGGATTAGTGTACAGTATAGGTTTTTATGATATTTGGTGGAAGGTATGGTCTGAGTCTGCACATGATACCAATGTTCTTTGCTACCTTAGATATAACTGTTTCTATATGCTTCTCCAAAGTTAGGTTGTTATCCAGGTATACTCCTAAAAATTTGGCATATTTGGCTTCTTGAATTTCCTGATTATTTATGCAAAATATAGGGAGAGCAGTTTTTCTTACTTTCGATGATTTTGTGAAAAATATGTAATTACTTTTGTCAACGTTTAGGGATAATTTATTCACTTTAAACCAATCTGTTATTTTTATTTATTGTTTACATTTTTGTACAGTGAGTTTATATCCTTGTGACTGCGGAAAGCATTGGTATCATCTGCAAATAAGATTAGTGATAGCTGTTTACAGGAATTAGGAAGGTCATTCATGTATAGTAGAAACAGCAGAGGTCCTAGAATTGAATCTTGGGGTACACCACGAGTTAATTTTCCATTTTCATGTATGACACCGTTAAATTAAACACATTGTACCCTATCAGTCAAGTAGATTTCTATCCAGTCTAATGCAGTGCCTCTAATTCCATAGTAGGATAACATTTTTAGTAAAATTTTATGATCAATGGTATCGAATGCTTTGGAAAGGCCCAGAAATACACCCACACTGTGTTCATTTTATTCCAGGGACACAGATATTCTTTCCACCATGTCTACAATGGCAAGCATTGTGGAATGCTTTTCTCTGAAACCATACTGAGATTGGAAGAGAATAGAGTTTTTATTAAGATACTTAATTATTCTGTTGTAGTATAGTCTTTCCAGGAGTTTTGAGAAAAGTAGAAGTACTGAGACCAGTCTATAATTAGTAAAGTTCGATGAGTCTTTGGCTTTGTATATAGGGGTTACCCGTGCCATCTTTAGTCGAGATGGAAACATGCCCTGTGTCAGTGACAAATTGCAAATGTGATTTAGCGAAGTTAGTATCTCAGTAACACAGTTTAAAAAAAATTTCCATTTGAAGTTGTCAATACCCGCACTTTTAGTAGTATTAATTTGCAATAAGATCCTGCAGATTTCTTCATTGTCTGTTGGGAATAGAAAGACTGAGCACTGGTAGCTGCCTGTCAGGTAGTCCTGTATGCATTTACTCGAGTTAAGTTGAATCTTTTTAGATAGCTCGGGCCCAATATTAATAAAATATTCATTGAATTTGTCTGCTATTTCCTTTTTGTCTGTTATGATGTTATTTTCATAAATAAACCGTGATATTTCAGAATCTTTTTTTTGCTTATTCAGTAATGTTTTAATTAATTTCCAAGTTTCTTTTATATTGTCTTTTTGTTCATCAAATTTATTATCATATTTTGCTCTCTTGATAATTTGGTTTAATCTGTTGCGATATTTTTTGAATTGTGAATCATTATGCTTTGTCAGACATTTAATGAAAGCCTAGGGTCGCTTATTCTTTTTGTGGCAGGCAGCTATCAGTCCTCTTGTCAGCCATGGCTTAGTTGTGTTTGGCTTAAATCTTATAACACGTTTTAGTGGAAAAGCAGATTCATACATGTTAGTACATATAGAATGGAATATGTTATAGGCATCTTCACATGACTGAGATTCTAGAACTTGGTCCCAATTGATATTTGCCATATTATTTCTGAACTTTTCTATGTTTTCTTTTTTTAAATCTCTACTTGTTACTTCTTCTTTAATAAATGATCTTTGTCTTATATTTTCTTTTTCAATATGATAGATTGGTAAATGGTCTGAAATGTCTGCAACACAAATACCTGATTGATTTCTTGTGTTTGCAGTGTTATTTGAGAGAATATTATCAATAATAGTTGCTGTGTCTTCAGTAATTCTTGTTGGTTTATTGATAAGTGGATAGAAGCCGTATGTTCTTACTAAATTAAGGAAATCTTGGGTGTAAAATGTATTTTGTTTCAGTAGGTCAATATTAAAGTCTCCTAAAATGTAAGATGCTTTACTTTCATTTTGTATAGTATGTAGGATTTTTTCTAGAATTTCAGTAAACTTATCGATGTTACTACCACGAGGCCTGTAAGTGACACCGATAATTTTATTCTTTCCTTTTTCCATAGGGATCTCGATGAAAATGGTTTCAATGTATTCTTCTACTATTAGCAGATCTTCCCTCAAAGTACACTGTAAGTTGTTTTTTATGTAGATGCCTACATCACCACCTTTTTTTAGTAGTCCTGTGATTCTCAATTAGTTTATAGTTTTTTAGATTAATTAAGCAAATAGGTGAGTCAGGTTTCAGCCAGGTCTCAGTAATCCTTATGATGCTAAATTCAATTGTACTAGAGTCTAAGAATGTGCTCATTTTATCAATATTTTTCTGTACAGATCTGGTATTAAAGTGGATCGCGGAAAATGAAATAGTGTCTGTACTCTTTTTTATATTGTCATTAAATTCTTCCTATAGTATATAATCACATTATGGTTTTATAAAGTTTATTTCTTCATCATGAGTATCGGTTTCAGAGAATGTGCATTGGCTTGGTGTATTGAGTTTGCATGGGTTTATAGCTAAGTTTGTATTTATATTTGTATAATTTGCACTAGGATATTTATCATCAATTCAGAATTGTTATAAATACGATTAAAGGGGAATAAGCTTTCATTGCATGTGATGCACCACCATGGTACCTCAGCCTTTTCTAGTATTGTATAATCTTTAATAGTTAGCTGGGAGCAACCTAAGTACACTCAGTCACCACAACAATCACATAGTATGCCAAGCTGATTGCGTTTAACTGGGGTTTTTTTTACAGGATAAGCACGGAAATTGGTAGGGCATAAAAATCAACCGAAATAAGGGGACAGGCGGATAAGTGCCAGCTACTATGGCTAAATAATGGCTGTAGATAGAAGCGTGGAGAAAGTAACAGTGATATTACATGTATGGTCTTACCGTGTATGAAATAAATGTTACATGTACTTATCTGGTCTTATTGTTCGGCATACGTACATGCCATAAATGCCATTCAATCTAGAAGAGAATGTCATGTAGAGTATATCAATAGCATCCTGTTACACGTAATGGCAAGGTGACAATAGCAGGGAATTTATTCCAGAGGAGATAGAAAGCTAGTGTATGCTACATATTATATTACATGTTGAAAAGGCAGAAAGCAATAAGTTTACAGAAGGATAGTGACATCTTGCTATTAACAAGCAGCTACGGACATATAACGGAAAAATTAGATGGTTTGCATCATGCTTAGTACAGGCAGCATGCATATAAAAGACAAATACAATTTTTTACAAATTAATATTGACATCCACAGTACAGCTCATGGATAGGATAACATGCATCCAGGACAAAACCATATTAGTAGGTACAAGTTTGAATATGATGTACGAGATGCCTTGTTGAGCATTCCAGACCCATTTCTACTGGAAGCCACTGCTGCCTAGCAGCAATAGCCTCCAATCAAACTAAGTCAAATATGCTAAAATATACATTCGATTCATCTCCGGAGACATGTCAGGTCACTCAGGAACTGCACTGTGATACACACGGGCAGGAAAAAAATGAATTAAGATATACAGAAGGGCATTCGCATCATGCTATTACCAGCAGCTGTACAGGTAGTTTGGGAAATATTAATACTTGCCAATGTGATGTAAGGATCTTAGATTGTAAATTTTCGAATTAAATTAAAGGATGAACTTATGTTCATCTCTTAACAATTACGGTAAATGATGTTGTTGCCATAGACAGCAACCTTCTCCACCAAAACTGCCAAGAAATGCACACAGTTTCTTTGCTATTGATACATTAGGAGCTAGGATATCGATATCAGAGTGGCAAGGGTTGAATGGCTGTCATTATTTGAGATTTGTCATTACAAGTTTATGGTGAGTTGTTGGACTATTGTGACCTAGGCGTCATCGATGCCTAAGCTGCATGAACCTCCAGCCACGCCCATCCAAATGAGTAATTTGAGTGAATACCAATAGCATCTTCGATAGCAGGGTGGCCATAGCGAGGAATAGATTCAAGGGGAAAAGGCCAATAGCATTGCAGCATCGTAAACATGTAATTTAAAGGCACACAGCAAAGAATCCAAAGCTAGGGTGCACAACATATACTGGACACTTACTGAGAGGCTACATGCATACAAAAAACAATTGTATGCTGACGTCATGAATGATTCGCAACAGTACGTTTTTAGTGCTTAATAAGCTGTCACCTTGTACGAATTGTATGCTTTTTACCATTTAATAAACATTCAGTTGACTATTTTGATACTAACTTGACTGAGCGGCATTGATGCCATAGGCAGTAACAGCAACCAGTCAAACTAGCCTAAAAATACCCAACGGCTTATGCGTATAGTTTTCTAGAAATGGATAGATGGGCAGGGCATAGGTAAAAGTGGAAAGCTGCATTACAGGGCAATTATGGAAACATAACTACAGCAAGGCCAATAGCAGTGCATCATAGTAAACATGTAATTTATAGGCACAACAACAGATAACGCAAAGCTAGGGTGCACAACATATATATACTGGACACTTACTGAGAGGCTACATGCATATAAAAAACCAACAAAAAACCCCAGCAAGCAAATGTATGTTGACGTCATGAATGAATCGAGAGAGTCCATCGTTAATGCTTATTAGTTCGACACATTGTACAAATTTTATATTTTACCATTTAATAGTCATTCTGTCGAATATTTTGAAGCTAACATGATTGGACGTCATTGCTGCCTATGTCAGCAACTGCGCCCCATCAAACTAGCCTAAAATCCCAACAGCTTACCTGTATGGTTTCCTGGAAATTGGTAAATAGCAACAGTAAAATTGGAAGGTCAATTATAAGGTAACTATAGCAAGATAACTACAACAAGGTCAATAGCAATACATCATAGTAAACATATAGTGTATAGGCACAACAACAGATAATGCAAAGCTAGGATGCACAACATATACTGGACATTTACTGAGAAGCTACATGCATATAAAAAGACAAGTGTATGCTGCCATCATGGACGATTCAAAACAGTCCGTCTTTCATGCTTAATAGTCCGACACGTTGTACTAATTGTATGTTTTTACCATTTAATAAACATTCCGTTGAATATTTTGAAACTATCTTGACTGATCGCCATTGATGCCATAAGCAGCAACAGCAACCAGTCAAACCAGCCCCAAAATACATAACAGCTTACGTGTATAGTTTTCTGGAAATGGATAAATAGCGAGTTCAGTGATTGGTCAATGCTAACACAAGCGAGGTGTATGTGGGGACTAGCCAGAAATGACCGAGACATAGGCAAAATTGGAACGCTTCATTACAAGGCAACTATGGAAATATACCTACAATACGGCCAATAGCAGTGCATCATGGTAAACATGTAATGTATAGGCACAACAACAGATACCGCAAAACTAGGGTGCACAACATATACTGGACACATGCATATAAAAAGAAAAACAGATGTATGCTGACGTCATGAGTGATTCAAAACAGTCCGTCTTTAGTGCTTAATAATCTGATACGTTGTATTAATTGTATGCTTTTATCATTTAATAAACATTCTGTTGAATATTTTGAAACTAGGTTGACTAGACGCCGTTGCTGCCATAGGCAGCAGCAGCACCCAGTCAAACCAGCCTCAACTATCCAACAGCTTACCTATATAGTTTTCCGGAGATTGAGAGATTGCTAGTTCAGGGATCGATCAATGCCACCACAAGCGAGGTGTGGGTGGGGCTTAGCTAGAGATGGGCGGTGCCTAAGTAAAATTGGAAGGGTCTATAACAAGGCAACTATAGCAAGATAACTACAGAAAGGCCAATAGCAATGCATCATAGTAAACATGTAATGTATAGGCACAACAACAGATGATGCGAGGCTAGGGTGCACAACATATACTGCGCACTTACTGAAGGCTACATGCATATAAAAAAAATATCAAGTCTATGCTGACGTCATGAATGATTCAAGAGTCCGTCTTTAATGCTTAGTAGTCCGATACGTTGCACAAATTGTATGCTTTGACCAATTAATAATCATTCTATCGGATATTTTGAAACTAACCTGACTGGACGCCGTTGCTGCAACTTCGCCATGCCAAACTAGCCTTAAAAAACCCCAGTAGCTTACCTGTATAGTTTTTTTGGAAATTGGTAGATAGCAAAAGTAAAATTGGAAGGTAGATTATAAGGCAATTATAGCAAAATAACTACACAAGGCCAATAGCAATGCATCATGGTAAACATGTAATGTATAGGCACAACAACAGATGATGCAGACCTAGAGTGCACAACATACACTGGACACACACGCACGCACGCACGCACGCACGCACGCACGCACGCACGCACGCACGCACGCACGCACGCACGCACGCACGCACGCACGCACGCACGCTCAGTTATTTTGGGATACCTTGAGTGTAGGGCATTGGTTTTAATCAGCAACTTCCTTTAGTCAGGCCAGTATAAGAGAACATTGTCATATGTGTGATATTTTTCCTTCATGATGGCATTGGCATATAGGTAATGAGTGAATGATTAGAGTCAGAAAGAAACAGTGATAAAGTAGGACTTGTAGCAACTGATTTACAGATAACTAAATCATAGTACAATCGAGGCTAACAAAATCAAAACAATATATAGTAAATTCAGAGTAAGAACGAAGGAACAAATACATCAGAGGCAGCTAAGATAATACTTGAAAAAGAAAAAAAATAGCAGTGAGCAGGCAATAGAGCTTTGGTTATACAGCCATGCAATATTTAGGTGTTTAGCAGAGTAATATTTGACATATATGACATGTTGCTAACTAGCAATGTTACCATGCTCTGGGTCTGCTCACTTTCATTACACGTATCTTCCAAAATTCGGCTGTTAGATTACTACCTCATCATCTACAATGGAGAAAATATTTGAAGTTAATAACATGGCAAGGCATATTTACACATTAATTTGTTATACAGTCAAACACATTTTATTTGAGCTTAGATAGATCATCATAAGATACTATTGCTGGTTTTTCCCTGATTTCAGAATACATGTTACTCTTCCATCTATAGTCCAGGCATTCTCGACAGATTCATGTTTCTGTACACACTTCAGTAGCTTGAATCGCATCGATGTCAGACTCTCTGTTATCGTACTGCCTGTGTTTTTGAGGAATTTGTTCCCCTAAGTATCTCATGCCTTTTATTATAGGAAATGAGTCCGAATATGATAGGGCGATGACAATTAGATTAAGGAGCTACTTGGGAAAGTCTTCGGTTTCTAATTCTGTGAGTTCTTGACAGGTCTGAACTGCACAATTTCACCCCATGGTGTCCAAGCTTTTCATTTATTGTTCTTATAACTACCTCATCTGTGGTTTCATTGTCAGTCTCAGGTATGCCATTGAGTAAAAGGCAATTTCTATGGGTATACTGTTGTTATGAGTCAAGGACTAGTTGCTCGTTTGCATGTTTTAGTGTTTTTATTTCTTCTTTGAGAATAGTGACATTGTCTTGAATGGATGACAGGTCAAAATCAATGCCTTTATAAGCCTCCGATTTGATATTATCCAGGAGCCCTTCTGATTTTAATATAGTTGATACGAGTTCAGGTGTCTCAGCTAGTTTAGTTGCAATACTACTGGCAATTGTATTAACAAGTGTTACCATGAACTCTTTGTCATTAAATAATACATTGAATAGTTTGTCTTTTATGTCTCCTAGCAACACTCTTTCACATCATCATCATCATCATCATCATCATCATCATCATCATCATCATCATCATCATCTCTTGCGGCGTTGGAGGCCCTAGTAAGGCCCTAGTAAGGCCTATTGCTGATCTCAACTTAATTGCGTATTGTTGCGCATATGCGGATAATGGATGTACAATTTACATATGTACATAGGTTGGTGATTGGTAAAAACAGGTTGATAGGACATGCCCACCTATTCAGGTTGGATGTACAGAGGTATATACAAGATTTACAGATGCTGGTGAGGCATGTTCCTCTACCTTGCTTGTGTGCGCTTTGGCTATATACAGTGTGCTAAACGTTGGTGAATCTGGTAGGATGCGCCCACCTGGCCCGGTTGCATATGGTTATATACAGATGTGGTCGACACTGAAGAGGTGGTTGGTAGGACAAGCCCACCTGGCCTGGCGCCAAGTACTGGTGCATAGCTGATGACGAGGGTGGTAGGATATGCCCACCTGCCTGGTTGTATGTACATACGCTGTGTATGTAAGTATTAGCTGCTGTGAGGTTGGTAGGATATACCCACCTGGCCTGTTTGGGTGTACAATATATACAATATGTACGGTGCAATGCAGTGCGATAGCTGCTGATTGGAATGGTAGGACATACCCACCTGCCCCGGTTGCATGTGCATAAGCTTTGTCTATATGATAGTAGGATGGCTGTTGAAATGATCGAGGTTGGTAGGACACACCCACCTGACCTATGCAAATTTTGCTGTGGGCTAGTGGTAAAAGGGTGGCTAATATGTGGATTGAGGTGGTGCAGTGATTGTATCTTCCTCTTGCTGACACTCTAGTTAGGTCTGGCTTCTAAGTATGGCTGGGAGGTCAACTGTGTACACATAGTGAGACCAGAACTTGTCGAGTCTGTTCTTGAAACAATTTAGTAAGGGTGCTGTCACAATTCCAGTTATTGACAACCCTGTTACTAAATGTGTGTGCACGTGGTGACTGGTTTGAATGGTGTTTCTTTAGCTTGTAGCTGTGTCCACGTGCTTTGGTTGACGTTTCTAGTGCCAGACCCTGTAGGTCCATGGTATATTTATTGTGAAGGAACTTGTACGTTTCAATCATGTCATCACGGATACGTCTATATGTGAGTGCCGGGAGTTTTAGAATGTGGAGCCTTTCCTCAAATGCCTTATCATACAGTCCTTGTAGTAACTTGGTGGCCCGTCTCTGGCCGTTTTCTATATGGGTTATGTCCATCTTGAGCCGTGGACTCCATATTGTGTTGGCATATTCGAGCAACGGTCTCACTCTTGACTTAAGAAGTAGTCTGACGATTTCACTGTCAAGGTAGCGGAAGGAGCATCTGATTAGCCTGACTACTTGGTTAGCTTTGTTGACTGTCATCTGGGCATGCTTATGGAATGTTAACTTGTCATCAAAGTGGACTCCTAGGTCTTTTTCACATGTTGTGATTTCCAGTTCGGTCACTTTCCCCCATGCTTCGGACATTGTGTAGGTGTAATCAGGGTGGCCAGTTCCAATTCGCATTACTTTGCATTTCTGGGGGTAGAATTTTAAGAGCCAGCATTCTGACCATAATTGTAGACTGTCTATATCGTTTTGGAGTATACTGCAGTCCTCTGCTGATACAATTTCACCTCTTTCACTCTCTATTTTTTTGTTGTTTTCCTGTTCCTGATTTACCGCCGCATGTGACTCCTTTCTATCCTTACATCCAGTCGGCATAATTCACATGAATTTGAATTAGACACGATCTTTAGTTTAGGAATGGTAGTTACCAATTTTCGAACACAGTCAGTTGCTATTCTTGGCAAGTTGTTCACTTAAAACTGCTTGATTGCATGCCTCTCCTCTAGGAATGGATCATTTTGCTTATAATAAATCAAATCTCTCCTTCAATATACTTGATTTCGTTAATATAACACCATTATTGCCACAGCAAAGGAACTATTCCACCATCCAGGTAGTGGTAATTTACGGAAATTTTGATAGCAAGCAAGTCGCGACAATCTACATATCATGTTTTTCGGTTAGAGACATTCGCGTTTATTAAATAATAAGTATTGTAATAATATTCGGTATCTACTCCTAGTGGAGGTTCGTCTAAAGGACATTAATTTTCATGTTCAAGAGACGGGATCTACACAAGAAAGAAAGAAAGAAAGAAAGAAAGAAAGAAGGTGACACATGTGAACGGCTCCAGGTGGAAAGCTTCTCCAGAAGTCAAGGTACTTCTAGATAAAGGAAAAGTTCTAAAACGCCACTGGCACCAAATCGGAAGACCCACCTCAGATCATCCTATCTCGCTAGAAATGAAAATCTTGAAGAAGCAGCTGAGATCACAACAGAGGACCGAACATTCTACAGAACATGTTGACTTCTACAACAAAATAATGGAGTCCTACTCATCAGAAAATTTTTACAGACTCATTCGACGTAACAAGGATGCAAACACTGCCACTAGTACTTTTAATGTAAACGGAAGCTCATTGCTCGATCCTGCTGAACAATGCAAAGCATTTTCTGCCTACTATGAAGATCTTGCAGTTCCCAAAGCAGAGTCCCACTTCGATACAGACTACATGGATAGAATCCAGTATGACCGTGCATTAATACACAATATCTGTACCAAGAACATGCAACCATGTAGCCCGGTAACAACCAGTGAAGTGTACAGTGGTGTTAAAAAGTTGAATACAGGCAAAGCTGCAGATAAGTTTGGTATCACAACTGAGCACATAACTCACGCCATTGATGTACTAGCTCCCATACTAGCACATGTATATAACAATATCCTTCAAACAAAGCAGATCCCTCTTGCCTTCAAGTCTGTCATAATCACTCCAGTACATAAAAGAGGAAAAGATCCTTCAATCACCAGCAATTATAGAGGTGTCACTGTTTCATCTCTACTCGGGAAAATCTTTGACCACATCATACTGGATAGACTGCAAAACAACCTATCAGCCAACCGATCCTCACTTCAATATGGCTTCACATCTGGACTCTCTCCAACTATGGCAGCTTTGGTTCTCTCAGAAACAATCTCGGAAGCAGTGGAAATGAGCCAATCAATACACATTGCATTCCTGGACAGCCAAAAAGCATTTGACGTGGTCGACCATAATTCGCTAAAACGTCACTTGTTTGATCAGAAGGTCAACCCTCATCTTTGGCAAATCATTGACCACATGTATGGAGATCTAACTGCTAAAGTAAAATGAAAGAACCTACTAAGCGACCACGTACAGATAAGACAAGGGGTTCATCAGGGAGGAGTGTTGTCTACCGGATTGTACAAGACATATATCAATGACCTGCTGATTCATCTTCAAACTCAACAAATGGGAACACATATTGGAGCAACATATACAGGATGCCCAATGGTTGCAGATGATCTTACACTATGTAGCAATTCAGCTGAAGAACTGCAAGTCATGCCTGATCAATCCTACAATTATGCGTGTCGGGAGAGGTTCAACATTCACCACAAAAAGTCAACCATAATCAGCAAACCTAACAGCAAAGCCTCCAAACATCAAAACCCAATATGGAGTCTAGGTACATCTGAATTGCCGATGAGTGACAAAGCAACACATATCGGACTAGTTCACACTTCCAAGAATGAGGCTTCAGCTAACATCGAAGAAAAGATCTCACTCGCCAGGAAAACATTCTACTCCATGACGGTTACTGGACTCCACGGCTCTAACGGTTTATCACCCAAAGTATGCCTTCATCTGTATGTGATGTACATCCTACCAAAGCTATTATATGGTATGGATATCTTTGTACTCTCATCCAAGCAACTGGATGCCCTGGAATCATTCCATATTCGTATGCTTAGAAAGATATTAGCCGTACCCGTCTGCACAGCTAAATGTGGACTCCTCTTACGTATCGGTACGTGGCCCATCATAGGAGAATTGCACATCAGAGAGCTGTCTCTGCTTGGAGCGATTATCAGAAGTAAAAATGCTACATTAGCAGAAATTATGGAATGGCAGGTGTCTATCGGCTCATCTACGCTCAAATCCACAAGCTGGTTCATCTACATCCAGACAATTCTACAAAGATATGAGCTACCCAGCCTAGCAACTCTAAGATGTTTATCTCCTAGTAAGCTACAATGGAAAGGCATGGTCAAGGGTGTTGTGGATAAATACGGGACACTGGAATTCAGTCAGCAATGTCTTGCAAATGTAAGGGAGCTAATTGTATGAATTGTATGTCACAATTTTATGGACGTTGATTGGATAGTGGCGATTGAAAGTGTAAATTGCCAACTTTCTGACGGGAGTTCTAAAGCCTAATTTTTTAACGATTTCCTAGAAGAATTTATGGGGAATATATTCCTTAAAAAGTTTCAGTCCACTTACATGGTTCGAAGGGTCAAATTTGATCTACAGGGCTTTAGTAATTATAGGATTTTTCAATATTTGCAATCAGCCTTTAGTAGAGTAATGAAGAAATATGCAACAAACGGGTGATAAAATTCAAAATCAAATGTTTACTTTCTTTCTTTATAATGTACAATATTTATAGTTCTAAATAATACCTAATCCTAAAATTATCCTATATGTAATGGTCCAAAATTTTGAAGAAGTTGACAAAACCTTTAATTTTTCATTAACTTAAATTCCTTTCATTGATAACTTGACATCCAAACTTCCAGTGTCCAAATTTTATTGCCTCGATTCCCGGACTGATCAATGACACCATCTCTGCTCCGGTACAGTATTGAATTTACATGAGTAAAATTTCTCCCCTCACTGACCCCCTGAACAACCATAAAAAAAATATAACAAAGAATTTATTAGATCAGTTATCATCAACATTTAAAAATACGTTTCCATGTTTGCGAATGTATATTCAATAATGTGTCAACATTTTATACATGCACATACATGGCGGCAAGCATGTCAATTTCAATTTCAAGGAAACACCAACTATAAATAATAGGTTCTTATACTATGTTAAATCACTGTATTATTATAAATTCTCAGATTAAGGCGGCAGCTAGAGTAAACTTGAAAGATCAATGACTTAGAGGGCGGCAAATCAATGTCAAATAATTTCACAATTTTCCTGCCATGGAGGTTCCAAAATATAATAATCCATGTGAAGTCATTGACCATCATTATCTTCTCAATTAGTAAGATTTTGAAAATAATGAATATTCAATCACCTCAGAACAAAGATAGTAACTTAATTAGACTTTCATATCTTTCCACATATTTCTGAACTGGATATTACAGTGTAGATCACACCAAGTAAGAGCAAAGTCATGATTCCATATGATTACGATGTTTCAATATACACCAAATACTTCTCTACTCTGTCACATTTCATCGCCAAATATTTCAAAGAGAAATACAATCCCAAACGCAATGTCACCCCGGAACATAATTGATTTTTATCAATAATGTTTCAAGATACAGTGAGTCACAGATTACATCCATCCATTTTAAACTGAATATTCTTTTGGATATGGGCTGGACTATAGAAAACCTGGAATAACAGCTTATAGATACCGATATACCAATTCAAATCTCTTTAGAGTAACAAGGTCAGTACAAGTTTGAAAATAGATTACATCAATACAAATATAAATCTGAAATCTCATGTCAAAATTCTTAAACTTCTATTTAAACTAATGTATGAACTGGTGTTCATTGTTCAACCAATTTGGCGGAAGGTGATGCTGTCCTATACAGCAACATATTCCCCCAAAAAACATTGAAAAATGCACACAAGTTCCTTAGCCTTTGACAACATAAAAAGGTAATATTGACATCATTGTGCCATGGGTTTAAAGCCGAATTTAAATTAACTAGTTTGATAGCAATCTAAAATATTTCCTAAATGCAATTTTCACATTTATCCCAAATTAAATGAGATATTCGCGAACCATTGTACCTGTCATTCGTGTCTCTGGTCTATTTCGAGTCATCACAATATTAGATGAAATTCTGAAAACAATTCAACTGCAAATTGGGAGATCACAACTTTGAAGTAAAATTGTTCTGCAAAATTCCAATTTTACAACAGCGCCATTGGAAGCCTTCAACCAATTTTGTTCAAGATAAACATTGATGATACTTTTGAAAACACTTTGACTGTGCATTCCGTTTCCCAATAGTCAATGGAACTGAACAGGCAAGCTGTCCAAAGTATATTCAAATCCAAGTCATTCACAAACACTCTAAGTTACCTCAATCTAATCCTGATAAGGATTTGACCATCAACCAAGATTGCAATCAAGCTCAAATGATCAAACATCAAATCCCAGCCAAAATCAAATTGCAGCCATGAATAGCTTCCTAGATGGAAATTCTGTCCGCAGAAACGTTAAAATCCTTTAATATCTAGGTCACTCTGACATTGTTGTCAATAACCAGCTTTTTAACAAAGATGAACATTGAAAACCATGTCAAACTGTCGTCCAAATGCAAATATCAATTTTAGCAAAACTTCCTACCAGACAGAAACTTCCCATGTCATTTCCCAAAATCTACAGCACTTACCGGAATATACAGGACGAGAATGTCAGGTCCGACACATCACCGCTTCAGCATTTTATTACCCATCACGCAACAACATACGCCTCACCCTGTAAAGAATGAAACAAGAGTAAATTATCTTTCTCTATAACAAAACGAACAATGTACAATCCTACAGTCTATTTACTTCAAGACCACATGCTTCTCACCAATTTAATCTTTGACTGCGACTTCATTCTATATTACTGGCTATCGGGGACAGCTAATTTATTATTGAGTATTTTAAATCAATAAAATCAAAAGAGTTTACCATTCTAAAACAGCAACTCTTCTGAAGACTTTGATTAACAAAACAACCAATAATTTAATGCTTATTTCAAACTTTCTTCCAAACTTCTATTGGATATCTGGACACGGTATTCCATATCAAGTAAACATCATTTCTTATTCAGAGTTTCCAAAATCAGGACTTCCTTTTATCAATACATGAGAACTTTAATTGTCAAAATCACGGCTTGATCTTATCAATACATGAGAACTTTAATTGTCAAAATCAGGACTTCCTTTTATCAATACATGAGAACTTTAATTATCATAATTTAAATAAATTGCTCATAAATAGCTACACAATTTATTTATAGTTTGCTTTACGGATTTTCATCCCTAATGAATACAATATTTAACACGACCTTTCAGCTTTAAATGTTCAATCATGTTACCATCAGGACCTATTTAGAATTTGATATTGGCATAGCATCCATTGCTATGCAAACTATAACTTGTATGGCGAAGAGAAAAAAATGTCTAAGTTTTTCGCCGATACATTTCAGTGCAAACAAATAGGAGCTGTTGAATATTTTGAAATTATCATGGCTGCAAGTCATTTACAGTCATGTTAACCCAAAATTACCCAACAAAATACTGCATACATTGTAAAGAATATGCATTTCCAGTGATCTGGCCTTAAAAGGGTTAATGATAGCAATTTGAAAATGAATGATAAATTCCAATCGTGTCCTAATCTTTCATAGCAGATACAACTATGCATGTCGCAGAATGTATAGCCACTACTAATTGAGAGGCGATACGATATATACATTCTGTTCTGAATATATAATACAAGCAAACAAACGCCCTGAAAACCAACACAGATTTACACCTCTATTCACAATCCATTGACATGCATTTACTATGCATATGCAGACACTCTACAATAACTTAATATTACGGGCAAATGGGGTCATATTTAACAACAATACTATGCTAGGAATGTAAACCGAGCAGACTACTGGTCCCAATAACAACACCAGATCTCTCACGCAAATAATATAAGTAACCTATATGACATATACCGGTAGAAGTGTAACTTAACATCTGATACGATTCCCTGATTTTGAAGTGAGCATATCCCGTGAAAACCTTAAAACCTCATATTTTAAATACATTCAATCATTCCCTCCGAATACGCTAATTACCTGGCTACCGTCTACCGATCGAAATAATGACGTCATAACCTCTGGCCGGATGACACTATTGATATGACATTTTACCACGGATTAAATTCGGAGCTAGTTATAGTTTACCGGAAATAAATCCCACTGGTAATTTGCATATTAACGGTCAATACAAGATTAAAATGATCAATTTAGTTACCAGGTTTAATCATGTTTCATTATAATATCCACGTACCGCTACGAACAGGCCACTCAAATCAGTTCATTATCGCCACTCTACAAGCTATGATTAATAACCAATTCGAGCTCTACAAATTACCCTAGCAACGTTACACATACTCACTATGTAATTTGATCCGGGTACCGGTTTTTTTATACCCTTCCCAAAATCTACATTATGGCGTTTCTTCAACAAAACAATCGCCCTGACAATTATTTAAAAAACTACTGGTAACTCACCCATCACACAGGTCTGCGGCTATCTCGTTATCCAGTGGCTCATCTTCAGTCACAACTGATTGATCGAATTAACGGATTGATGTTGTCTGCTGACAATTGTTTGTTCAAGTGCCCCTAAATCGCACTCACACCTTACCATCTCAACTCTCACCCGAAATCGACACCTGTCAATCAATCCACCTACACATCACTAACATTCCAGCCTTTTTCCAATCTCATTTGCATATCAAAACCCGAGCTTGACGAGGAAGGAAAAAACCTGTTTAACCCCTTCACCCACAGACACTAAAATCGAACACATTCCTACGTTAGCGACATTACACATCACGTGAAGATGTTAATTCATGAATTACCTACGCAATTCATTTACAGGGATAATTGTGATTACAACTTAATCTTAAAAAACATAGAAACGCTCGGTAAAAAAACACATCAATTATCCTGCCGTAAAAGGGTCATTGATGAGATTGATATTTACACCAAACATAGACATAGACAGGACTAGACCACGCGAGACAGATAACTTTGCAAAAATACAAATGACAAATTTGATTAATTACCTCCCTTGTATTTAACTAACCAAATTAACCCAGCCGTTTTTAATAGTTATCTCCCTTGCACTGTTACCTAACCAGTAACACTCAATGTAATACCAATGAGAAACAATGAACCATTTACTATGTTACAATAAGAAGACATTATCCTTTTGCTACACAGCCAATCTCTCAATAGGAAGCACTCATCTTGCAATAAATAGCATTCAAAGTGTAGTTAAAGATGTACGACGTGCAAGCATAAAGCCGAGACTGCTTACTGGAACAAATTTAGTCCAATCCAGCATAGCCAGATTCAATCAAAACCTAACAGATCCGATATGTCCACTATGTCATCAACAGCCTGAAGATTACCCACATATGATTGTCACTTGCTGCGCCCTGCTTAACTACACGAGGAATGATCTCAACAAGCTCAAACTACTCATTAAGCAACATCTTGGTGAAACAACTTGGATACTACTATGCAGGGATGCACAGATGTTAGCCCAGCTAATCATTGACTGCACAGCACTAGTGTGCTCTGGCATAATCCCAGATGACTATGACCTCTGTCATAAGATTGAAAGCATCTCGAGACAGCTGTGTTACGATATACATTGCGGAAGGACATACATGCTCGACTCATCATACACCAGACATCCAGCGACAAAATAAAATATAGAAAGTTATGTACGATATTTATATAGACCTGCCCTGCATGCTTCAATGTTTTCAACTGCATATCACAATTTGAAAATCATTCTACACTGTGTTTAATACAAAGTAGCACGAACACTTAGAAGCCTAGATTTAAAGGTAACCGTTGGTCTCTAGAACTTTTATTTAATCATATTTGATGCGACCACATATGTGGGTGGGCCAACCAATTGTAGGAATATCCAGATAAGTAGAAGAAGAAGAAGAACAAAAGAACGAAAAACATGTTAAGCTCCGAGTAAGGAATATCTTGGAAACATCAATTCAGTATGTTATCTTTCTAAAATGAACTGACATCTGCATACAATCCAAAATTCACACCAACGTATCTAAGATAAAATTGTGAATACTTACCAGTTTTCGAATCACGAAGATACAATAATAATGGCTGTTAAACTTAAACAATCAAGAAGTAATGGAATATCAGCTGAAACATATATTAAACGCATCTACTGAGATAGTAGAAATTCTCAATTTGGCTATATCGTCAATCTCTCCCCCTTCTGTTGTTCACGCCATACGAAAAAAAAGGCCTGATAGGGGGGAGAGATTGACGATAATAATCATAATGCCCCAGTTCCAAACTAAGGGAAATGTCACCAATCACCTGACAACTATAAACGTATCACAGTTGGTTCACTACTTGGAAAGGTTATCGAAAAGGAGGTTGTCAAAAGGATAAGACCAGAATTTCAGAATATTTTATTGGCACACTTGTTACTTGTCTTGTGGATACCGTCTTTCCAATTCTAGGCAAACCATCAGCCCTGAACTGGACTGATGTGACGACTGTAAATTTACTGGTCAGAATTTTCGTTACCTTAATCACTACATGTAGGCCTTTTGTTGTTGGTTGTTTTTTGGGTTTTTCCTCGTCTTTGTACGGTGTATCGAGATATTCCGCTAAGTTTTGATGATCGAGTGTGGTGTAACTTGAAACAGAGGTCTAGTGATATTTGTTCCAGGAGAATTCTCAGTTGATTGTTAAGTGGAATGAAATGTGAAGCGTCAAGTATCAGTCTAGTGGCATCCTCCTCTGTCAGCTCGCACAGCCTTGGTACATCAGCAGTCTGAAGGATGCCATCTATTCTACGAAGATATGTGACACGAACACCTAAGCTCGGGCACAGCAGGATAAAGTGGGTGATTGTTTCAGCTGCCGACTTGCACATTGGGCAGATAGTGCTTTGAGATCGGTCTCTCGTAGATCTGCCAAACAGGTTATATCGCTGTGTGATTAATTTAACTTTCACTGCTGCTTTTAGGACGGTTAGTGTGTCTGTATTAGTCAGTTCCCAAATAGGATGACATCTATTCATGGTGCAGGAGTTCAAGTTGATGAATGATAGTGTTACTTTAGAGGTAGCTTCACTAATTAGATGGTCTCTCCAATAAGCATTGACACTCTGCTTCAATAGATTTTTCCACATGTACTTTGACGGCTGGGTTTTCACAAGTTGAAACGCTGACAGGAGCTGATACTGAGAGAGTAGTTGTCTAGCCATTATCACCCAACCGTGTGAACTGGAGTCCTTAACGGCAAGTTGACGTCGGATAACCTGGGCCTCGATGTAATCTCGTCAGTGGACCATGTTTATAAATAGAGTCAAGATTCTCTTGTGCAGTTGGCCTTCTATAGGGGTGATACCGAGAAGAAGATATGTGGCAGCATTAGCAGTTGAAGCTGGAAGATGCTGTATCTGTTTCATGGATCCTCTATAGTAGTCTTCTAGAAGCTGGGTCTCTGTCTTGGAGAGTATCAGAGCTTCCAAACCATGCAGGAGAACTGGTATGACATATATGTCCCATATTTTCCTAGATGTCTTGGGGTTAATTCCGTTAACGCCATGCATACCTGCAGCCTGCTCCCATTAATGAGTATGCCGTACGTCGTGCTGTTTGTATGCGCAAACTGACTGTAAGCAGGCTTCTGGTATCTGTAGTTCTATGGACTCCAAGATGGATTTCATCATCTGATTGTTCCAGTGGATTCCCATTCAGCTTGAAGAAGAGCTCAGGGTATCGGTAACCAGGGGCTGTTTTCGGAATCACTGCCTTAGTCTTCGTTGAGCTGAACAGATACCTTTCATTTGCGGCCTCAATCTCAGTGATGGTGAGTAGCTGTTGCATAGCACTTGAATTGCTGGTTATAACTGCCAGGTCATCGGCACACATCACTGCGCCTGCAGGAATGGATCCTATGTGGAACGCTCCCGGATGGGCAACCAGCTTGTTAAGTAATGGGTCGCTGCGCAGCTTAAACAGATCTGGTGAAGTATAGGCACCCTGTCTTATGCCCAGTTCCTCAATAATTGGTCTAGATACTCCGCCGAGCCACTTAATTTCTGAAGTAATCCCTGAGTACATACTGTTGAATAATTCCCATAGCTGCCCATCCATGCCTTGGGAGAAAGCAGAATTTAACATGCTCTTGTGGCATACAATGTCGAAGGCTTTTGATGCATCTAGGAAGGTTATGTATAATGGGGACTTCAAGTCCTTGGCTTCTGCAATGCATTCTGTGAGTAAAAATACTGCATACACGGAGGAGCATCCGCTGGTGAATCGGAACTGATGTTTACTTTGGAATGGATCAGTGATAGCTCTTGTTCTCTTTAGCAGTTCTTTTTCTAGGACTTTTCCCAATTGTAATTCGTCTATAGCTGTCTGGATTACTAGCCAGTTTTCCTTTCTTTAATATGGGTGTCACTAGACCTTTCTTCATACTATCAGGAATTCTGCCCTGTTGGAATATATTATTGGTGAGTAGCGTGACTATAGCAATGATTTCCTCTGAAGCATATATTACATGCTCCGCGTAGATAAAATTACTGACCAAGTTTTCAATATTACATGAAGCGATTTTGAGAAAGCCTTCGCTCAGAGAGGGGCTCATTGGCCTACTTTCATGCTGGGAGGAGGGTCCTCGGCCCACAGAGGAAGCTCTAAAAAGAGTCACTAGATTCTGTTTCAGGTACAGACACATGCCCTGACGCGCTGGTGACGGGCTGCTTGGTCTCGCTTGGAACAAACTGCTGGTTACCGCTGGAAGCCAGCTGATGGTTACCACTGGAGACAGGCTGCTTGTTAGTGCTGGGAACAGGCTGCTGGTTGTCACTGAAAACAAGCTGCTGGCTACTGCTGGAAACAGGCTGCCGGCCACCGCTAAAAACAGGCTGCTGGTTGCCGCTCATAACTGGGTGTGGATAATCGCACGAAACTGACTGAAGGTTACCGCTGAAAACAGATTGCGGGCCACCGCTGAAAACAGGTTGCGGGCCACCGCTGACCGCTGGTTACTAATGAGAACACGCTGCTGGCTGATGGTTACTGCTGAAAGCAGGCTGCTGGCTACCGCTAAAAACAGGCCGCTGGTTATTACTGAAAACAGGCTGCTGGCTACCGCTGAAAACAGGCTGCTGGCTACCGCTGAAAACAGGCTGCTGGCTACCGCTGAAAACAGGATGCTGGTTACTACTGAAAACAGGATGCTGGCTATCGCTAGGAACAGGCTGCTGGTTACTGCTGAAAGCAGGCTGCTGGCTACCGCTGAAAACAGGCTGCTGGCTACTGCTGAAAACAGGCTGCTGGCTACTGCTGAAAACATGCTGCTGGTTACTACTTGAAACAGGCTGCTGGCTACCGCTGAAAACAGGCTGCTGGTTACTACTGAAAACAGGCTGCTGGCTACCGCTAGGAACAGGCTGCTGGTTACTGCTGAAAGCAGGCTGATGGTTATCACTGAGACCAGGCTGCTGGTTACTGCTGAAAACAGGTTGTTGGTTACTGTTGAAAACCGTACTCAGTGGTACAGAGCGCTGATTTTGTGGGTCATATTTCCCAGATTTTTGCTGGTAATAGCTACGTTTGTAACCGCTATTGTTGGGCCTATTTACATTGTTGTTGGTATTATTAGTAACATTTACTAGCAAGGCTGTTGTCAATGCAGTCATTGAAGTAAGTAATGTGTCGAGATGCCTTGTGTCTGGTTGTGGATGATACTGATGCGATGGTGGTTGTCCATGGAAACCCATAGGAGGGTGACACGCATTCATATATGGGTTCCAGAATGGTGGTGCCGATGGTGGTGGTGAGAATGGCCATGGTGCCTGTGGTGGGTATGACCACGGTGGATGCATCTGGCTTTGTGCAGACTGAGGCTGTGGCAATGAAGAGGAGGCGTTAGTTGTGCAGTTAGTATTGTCATGAGAGAGCATTTTAAGCTTCAGCAGTCTGTTTTCTTCAGACAGCATATTTACTTTTGACTCAAGGCTACTTCTTCTTCTTCTTTTCGATCGCTGGTATCACACTTGGAGAGCCGTTCTCAAGATGAAATCTGTGGTTTTCTGCAGTTCTTCCACAGACCCATACAACTTTTCAAGAAAGGAGGTTGACAAAGGCCAGATCTCTTCTCTCAGCAGCTGATACGTACTGCAACACTGAAGTATGTGCTCTGTGGTCTGTTCTGCTTCTCCACAAGGACAAGCGGGCGATATCGTAAGGTGGAACCACCTGTACATGTGTTGGTTTAGTCTGTTATGTCCAGTTCTGAGACGAAAAATGGTCACTTGCTCTGGCCTCGAGAGATGATGGTAGGCATCTTCTGATTGAGGTATTCTATAGAGTGACTTGATGATAGTCTTCATCTCTGTATGCGTAACCATGTTTTCTGTCTGATTCTCTTCTGCACCCACCTTTGCCATCTTGTCTGCTTCCTCATTTCCTTGGACTCCACAGTGTGAGGGGATCCACTGCAATGCTATCCGAAAGCATTTGATGGTTTGTAGTGCTTCTTCAAGTTGTGGCAGCTTACCTTTGGTGATAGCCTAAAGGACGGAGCGGGCATCAGATAAAAAGACAATCTGTGCAATAGGATCTGCTGTCCTGCTGATGGTATTAGCTGCATGGACCAGTGCTTCGACTTCAGCTCTGTAGTTTGTGCAGTGTTTGCCTGTCGGTATTGCAGCTGACTCATGTTGTCCGTTTGGATACTGTATGTGCAGTCCGGCACCTCCGCTCCTAATTGCATCTTTGGCTGATCCATCTGTGTAGATCCTTATCCATGTCTCCTGAGGGTACATTTCTTCCAGCATGGCTAGGGTCAGGGCCTTCTTGCTCACTGTGGTGCGAATAGCTATGCTCTCTAGTTTGTTTTCCCAGGGTGGAGGATCAAGGGTGTGGTTTGGGTCTTCTATTTGTGCTGGCAACATTTCTTGGTGTTTCCTTTGAAGTGCTTTTGTCTCTTTCACAAAACTTGATCTTTTAAGTCTTCCTGATGACAGCTGTGCTTGCCTGATCTTCATCGGGTGGTTGTTGAACGATTTGAACATTGCAGCTTGGATCAGTGCTTTGCATTCCCTTCCTTTACTAGGTGGGGGGATGCCTGCTGTCTGCTCCATTTTTTCTATTGGTGTTGATCTCATTCCACCAGTGATGATGCGCAGTGCCTGGTTTTGTACTCTGTCGAGGTTCTGTTGATGAGATTTAGCTGCTGTCATCCATGAGCTGGATCCATACTCAAGGTGTGGTCGTACGGCACCTAGGTAGATGGTCTTGAGGATCCTTTCATTTGCACCCCACTTTGTTCCTGCCAGCTTCCTCATGATGTTTAGCTTTCTTCTGGCCTTTGCCTCTGCGTTCTGTATGTGCTCCTTCCATGTTAATCTTATGTTGTAGGTGACTCCCAGGTATGTCTGCTGGTCCTCATACTTGAGTGGAGTACCACCCAGTGTCAGATTGCCAACCTTGGTTTTGGTGGACAGTGCGAATAGCATGGCTGATGATTTTTCTTTGTTGATGGTAATACACCAGCGATTGGCCCAAGCTGTAATTCTGTCCAAGGCGAGCTGCATTCTGTACGTGGCAGTCGTCGTGTACTCCTCGGTGCACCAGAGTACGAGGTCATCTGCATGGAGGGCTGCTTGGATCCTATTGGGCAGCTCTGCTACAATATCATTAATGAAGAGTATGAACAGAGTTGGTGATAATACTCCTCCTTGTGGTACCCCTTGTCTCAGCAATACATTCTGTCCAGATTGTCCATCCACCAGCACCCTAGCTCTGCGATTGTTTAGGTATGACTTGGTCCATCGGAACATGTTGCCACCGATGCCTGTGCGCCAGAGCTTCACGAGGAGGCCATCCTTCCACACCTTGTCAAATGCCTTCTGCAGATCAATAAAGGCAGCTAGCATCACCTTCTTGGCTTGAAAAGTGTCGTCTATGACCTGTGCAAGATGTGTTGTTTGATCTTCTGTGCTCCTGTATCTTCTGAAGCCAGCCTGCTCTGAAACTATTGTGTTCTCCGACTCCAGGTACCACTGCAACCGCTGGTTGATGATGCGTTCTCCTTCGATCAATACTCGCCATTCTGTTACTTCTGATATACAGCTGGCCCTGACAGCGGCTCTAGGATTATAGACTTAGAAAGCTTTACCGACTCCTGGGAACCGGGTACTCGGCTCCCAACTGCCGAGTACCCGTTTACCATAGAGCTCATTCTTGTTTGCATAGCAACAAGAGCAATACATGCTTTTTGCATTAAGGATTTTAGTGGTTTTTTGTGAAACAAAAGATCTAAGTCTTTAATTTGTGATAGTTTGTGTGTTCGTGAAAGGATTAACTAAGGACTATGGAGCATACCACTGAAGATAACCAGGTTGTATCGTTCTTTATTATCCATAGTTAAAAGACTTAGGCCTCTAAATTTCGTTGTGTCGCATGTTCCAATTTCTGACCCCATAGAATCTGGGACGTGTGCTAACAACGATATATGCCAGACGATCGCCTTCTTTAAACCCCAACAGGCGATCGGCAGATATGAAAATAGGTGTTTGCTACGGTATTTCTAACACGAATATCGGCTGACGTCATTCTCCGTAGAATCCGAGCGGGTGACGTCACACCCGGTCGCTCGGATGTTTATGTGAAGAAAAATTTTTCATTAATTCGCGCATCTTGTTCTGGGTGCTGCGTACTAAAAATGGTACCGGAAACTTTAGAATGATCAAGTTTACGTGCGATCACGATCGGTTTGCAATGATCAGTGGTTTCAAAATTCTTGAGTAGATGCGTGGTCTGCGGTTTTACCGTGTGATACAGCAGTTTGTTATACATTTTGTTGTTTTCTTCACATATCGTGATGCTTTCGTTAGGAGTATAATTTATATTGATTACTAAATATACCCCGAATGCTATGCTAAGCCAGCCCCGCCATCATGTGACGAATGCCATAAATTTGTCCGTGTAATGTTCAAGGACCATGCTTGTTTTAGGTGTTCCCTGTGTAATATAGATCATAGGTGTAATGTTTGTGCAGTGTGGTCCGTCGAAATGATGGTTAAGAAGGACTTGGCTGGGTCTGACGCGGGGTCAGGCGGTCCGAGACGAAATCGTGGAGCGCCCGGTTCGGCCGGTGGGGGTGCTCCACGTCCCCAGCTGGAGGTGGCGGAGATGGCACCGCCGGCGTGGTTTGGTTCGGCTATGCAGGGTTTTCTGCATAGCGTTCTGCCCACGCTGGTGTCGTCCTGCTACCAAAGGTTGGGGGCAGTTTCTCCCCATGCCTGGTACGGATCCTGTCCTCGGACAGGATTCTGGACTGGTTACCGAGGGGGCCGTCTCGTACGGCCCCCCTGGCGGTCCCGTCTGGCTTCGGCCAGACGGGTTCTGTCTCTCTGCGGCCACCTCCGGGTGGTCCAGTAGCGGTGGCCGGTCCGTCAGGTGTGGGAGCCGTCCGCCAGGACGGCTCCACGGTTGACTCATCTAGTGACGGCTCTTCGGAGTCTGAAGACGAGGAGGCCGAGGAGGAGAGGTTGCTGCGGCCCGTGAAGCCGCAGGTGGAGAATATGGAGGTTGATTCCGTCCTGGACGGAACCGGCCTCCATTTGTCTGGTTTGGCGCAAGCCAGGTCAGCGGCTCCGCCTGCGGCTGAGGCCAATCCGTTACCGTGCACCGGTTCCGGGCGGCTTGGTTTGTCACCAGCCGTCACGGGAACGGGTGTGCCGGGCCAGGCGTGGTACTCACCTATCTCGCCTGGTCCGGCAGCCGGACGTGGGGTGCCGTTGGCGCCCGTGTCCGGCTACGGTTCCGCGACTGCTACGGGTCCGTACGGTTTTCCGTGCGGACCTACCCCATGGACCGGAGTGTTCCATGGGGTGGCAGCGGAACCGTGTGGTAGCGGAGTGCCTGGCGTGTCAGCCGTGGCTCCTTGACGGGAGGCCGTGGCTGGCAGACCCATGAGCACGTCAACGGGTGACGTGTTTGCGGGGGTGTCTTCGTCGGAGGTAGATTGGTCGGATGCTCTGACATGGCTAGCCAGGGTTGACCCGTCTGTGGTTTCGGCCACGGCCGATGAAGATGCGCCCCGTCCGTCGGTTGCATCGATTAGGACGGGGATTTTGCCCGCGGCCCGGATCCAGTCAGTGGGACTGGATCCACGGTTCATAGATTTGTTGGATGCTATTTATAGCAAACAACTAATGACCAAGGGTCAGCTCCCTGCGGCCTCCAGGGAGGTGCGGGCAAGATGTCGGATTCCGCGGGGGGAATACGACAGGTATGGTGTAGTCCCGTCGGTCACGGAGGATGACCGATGGGTATTGGGAGTCCAGAGTGCCGGGTCGGGTGGCCCCGGTCCGGCACTAGTGGATAAATCCCAAGTACACCAGGAAGAAGTCCTGTCCCTATGTGATGAGGGTGTGAGGGCAGCTATGAGTGCTGTCAACCATTCTTATCGTCTACTTCAGTCGGTGTGGGCTGAAGCAGGGGCAGGCCACCCTGTGCCACCTGTGGCACTTTCATGTGTTAATGACGCCTTGGTGCTGTCAATGGACGCATTGGCAAGGGTGCAAGCGCGAGTGACGAAGTCCAGGAGGCAAATGGTCATTGACCATATGCGTCCGGCTACGGCAGTCAGGGAGCGTCTTCTTGGGACGCCCCTGACAGGGCCTAGCATCTTCGGTGGCCAAGCGCGGGCCATCTTAGAGGACACCGCCAGTATCGCGCAGAATCGGTTAGCGGTAAACTTACAGCTAGAGCTAGTGCAGCAAGCGCACGCACTAGGGGCTGTGGGGAAACCGCTAACGGGACAGCCTTCAAAGAAGCAGAAGAAGCATAAGGGCAAGGCGAAAGCCAGGCCTGTTGCAACTTCTGCTTCAGCTGGGTTTTCAGAGCCGCCGCCGGCGAAGAAGCCCAGGAAGGTTGTAGAGGCGCCTACCCTCCCCAATGTTGCTCCTGACCGCCCTAGGGGCGGGAAGGGTAAGGGTAAGGCCTCAAAGGGCGGACAGAAGGGGCCGAAGCGTACCTGAGGGTACGAAAGCTCCCTTCATATCCGCCTGGACCGCGCCTGTGCGACAGGAACAGCGGTGCCAGTTATACCCGTCGGGCCTAGAACGAAATGGTTCTCACTCTCTCTCGTTAAGAAAGGGGGGGGGCGGACTGCGAGCCGGACAACCCCGTTAGACGTCGAGGCGTCTATGGTGGGTGGAAGGCTCATGCGTTTCGTCGAGCGTTTCGTCTTCCTGGCGAGGTGTGACGTCAGACAGTCTGGTCCTGGGATGGTTATCCCAGGGTTACATGCCGGAGTGGTGGGACTTTCCGCCACAAAATCTGTCTTTGGCACCTGTCTGGACACCCGTACCAAGGGAGCCAGACAAGTTAGAAGCCGTTCAAAAGGAAGTGTCGGGTTTGCTTCTGAAGGGAGCAATAAAACCAGCAAACCGAAACACTCCAGGCTTCTATTCAAACATGTTCCTTGTCCCCAAGAGCACAGGGGGATGGAGACCCATACTCAATCTCAGGCCATTAAATTGGTATATCCATACGCCTCGGTTCCAGATGGAAACGCCGAGGTCGGTAATGGCGGGATTGAGGAAAGGAATGTGGTGTGTATCGATCGATCTGAAAGATGCATATTTCCACATTCCTATGAATCGGAGTTGGCACAGGTTTCTGAGATTTGCGTTTCAGAATCAAGTATGGGAGTTTACAGTTCTCCCGTTCGGCCTGTCGACAGCTCCGAGGGTTTTCACAAGAGTGGTCCTTGCGGTGACAGCGTTTCTCAGAAAAGAGAACGTGGCGCTACACACCTACATAGACGACTGGCTGCTCAAGGCAGACTCGGCAGCCAAGTTGAACGTGGATACTGCTCTGACTCTGAAGTTACTTTCAGATCTAGGCTGGATAGTCAACGAGGAGAAATCCGAGTTGACGCCCACTCAACATTTCGTTTATTTGGGGATGCGATTCGACCTCGAGGAGGGCAGGGTTTACCCGTCAGAGCCCAGTGTGGTGTCTCTGTTAGCCATCCTCAGGAGTTTTCGAGTGGGAAACCACATTCAGGCGAGGCGGTTCCTTCAGATGCTGGGTATGATGGTCTCCATGGAGCAGGTTATCCCGTACGCTGCTCTAATGCGAAGGCCTATCCAGTTGTATCTGATGTCTCTGTGGAAACAGAGAACAGAACCCGTGTCAAAACTGGTGCCAGTTTTGGAGCCGATAATATCGCATCTTCTCTGGTGGAAACAGCGTCAGAATCTCCTATTAGGGGTTTCACTGCACCTACCCCACCCCCAGCTGTCCGTCTACACGGATGCATCGCTGGAAGGGTGGGGTGCCTGCCTGGGAGAACACCAGGTCTCGGGCACATGGACTCTCCCGGAGAGTCAGCTGCATATCAATCTGTTGGAAATGATGGCAGTGGAACTGGCGTTGGAAGAGTTCCTTCCGATGGTCAGGGGCAAGGTGATATTGATACGGTCGGACAATTCGACAGTAGTATCATATATAAATCGCCAAGGCGGGACCAGGTCACCCACCCTGTGCATCAGGGTGTGGCACTTGATTCAATGGTGCAGGAATTACTCGGTTGTTTTGAAAGCAGCTCATATTCCTGGCCGATTGAACATTCTGGCGGATGCTTTGTCTCGCAGACAGAGAATCTTGCCAACAGAATGGTCCCTCAACCCTCCGGTTCTACGACGGATCTTCGAGCATTGGGGCAAACCCAACGTGGACTTGTTCGCCACAAAGGAAAATGCTCAAATCATGACATATGTCTCGCCGATTCCAGATCCAAATGCCGTCGATACAGACGCTCTGGCGATAAGCTGGAGAGGGATGCACGCTTACGCGTACCCACCCACCATTCTTCTACCGAAGGTATTGGTGAAGGTCAGGGAGGAACCGTGTCTCATCCTGCTAATAGCGCCGTATTGGCCAAGCAGGGCGTAGTTCACGGATCTGCTAGATCTGCTGGTGGAAAACCCAGTGCAGTTGCCCGAGATTACGAACATAATCTCCCAGGCCAAGGGATGCTTCCTACACGAGCGTCCCGAAATGTTCAAATTGACTGCGTGGATGTTATCAAACAACGTTCCACGTCGGAAGGTTTTTCTCGACAAGCTGCTGATTTCATCGCGGCTGCGAGAAGGAGGTCAACCTTCAAGTCATATAACAACAAGGTTAACAGATTTGCAGACTGGTGTGAAGAAAAGGGTATTGATACCTTTCAATCCACTATTCAGCAAATAGCAGACTTTCTCTGTGAGCTGTTCTTTTCAGGACTAGCTCCCGTCACAATTGCTGGATACAAGTCAGCTTTGGCATCAGTTATCCCTTGTCTAGCCAACAGGGATAGTCCAGAGGTGGCCCAGTTAAATGTGATGTTGAAGGGAATGAGCAATCTCCGCCCGAGACAACCGGTAGTCATTCCAGCCTGGAGTCTATCTTTAGTGCTTAATGTACTGGCCAAGCACCCTTTCGAGCCGTTGCATTCGGCTAGTCTAAAGCATTTGACTCTAAAGGCGGTCTTTCTATTGGCAGCTTCCTCAGCTAGAAGGCGCAGTGAGATCCATGCGCTTTCGGCAGAGAGGAACCGATTTATTGTTTCTGGAGAAGGTCTGCGTCTTCTGCCAAGAGCAGAATTTATGTCAAAGAACCAATCTTTGAGATATCCCGGCAAACCGATCATTATACCGAAGTTAACTAGGTTTGATCGTGATGCCAGTGTCTGGTGCCCGGTCCGTGCTTTGACTAAGTACAAGAAACGGACTGACTCGTTACGGTCGAACGATAGACATCTGTGGATTTGCCATAAAAAGCCTTATGGCGTCGCATCCATGGATACTATCTCTCGTTGGGTGGTCGAATGCATTCAGACTACTCACGAGATAGCGACTGGGCACCAGGTGCAGGGCGTAAGGGCACACGATGTCAGAGGAATAGCCGCCTCGACCGCCCTTTACAATGGTGTTCCGTTAGAGGACATCATGGCCGTTGCACAATGGCACTGTGAGTCCTCATTTACGGATTACTATATGAGGGATGTGTCAGACTCAGCCAATCCACTCGCTTTAGCTGTTTTGAAACGATAGTTAGTGACCACACTGCTTTTCCCCTTTTTTCACTTTGGTAAGAAAAGAACCTAAAGCAGGCATGGTCAGGCGAGAGGATGTCAACCAGATTGTGTCACTGATGGCCGAACTGGTGAATGGTTGGAGGCGGTACGTCTGAAGTCCTGTTATCATAAGGTAATTCAATAAGTGAGAGTTTTTTGTATTATGTATATGTATCATGTTCATTCATTTTATATATTCATGCTCATTCCCAGGCTAATACATGGAATATGCAGGGAGTAGTTAACCCTCTTGGCATATTGGTGTTTTCAGGCGAGATACATGTTCGTTAGTTCTCTCCCTTTTCTTAGGAGGAAAAAGGGGGGGGGGCTGTGACGCGAATGTGATTCGGTTCCGTGAACTTGACAGTCCTTTTAGGTCTCCGTTAGTCAAGTTTGAAGTCTAAAATCTTTCTCGAAGGGGCAAAATTAGCATTTATGGCTTGCCCCTTCCCACCAGGTTACTGATCAAATCTGGTGTATATCAGAAGTAACAGAATGGTGAGTATTGATCGAAGGAGAATGCAGGAAATGTCAATTTCTCTTTCTCCGAGATCTAACAATACTCACCATTCTGTTACGGACCCAGCCTCCCAGCCCCACGGAGGCAAGCCATAGTTTTCTCTTGTTTGGTGGCTATGCAAACAATATGAGCTCTATGGTAAACGGGTACTCGGCAGTTGGGAGCCGAGTACCCGGTTCCCAGGAGTCGGTAAAGCTTTCTAAGTCTATAATCCTAGAGCCACTGTCAGGGCCAGCTGTATATCAGAAGTAACAGAATGGTGAGTATTGTTAGATCTCGGAGAAAGGGAAATTGACATTTCCTGCACTCCATGGTCTTGCATATGCAGCTTGTAAGACTGATAGGACGGTAGCTCAGCACTTTCGTCTTGTTCTTCCCTTTTTTCAGAATAGGAGTCATTCTGGCTTCCTTCCAGCACTGGGGAACCTCTCCATTGGTCCAACTGAGATTAAAGATATCTAGCAACTTGCGGAGAGATGTATTACCAAGGTGTTGGATCATTTCATTTTCGTAATGCCATCTGGCCCGGGAGATTTCTTCTTCAATTGGCGGATAGACTTCTTCAGTTCTGCTAAACTAATGTCAACTTTCATTGCATCGTGAGTGTTGGTGTCTGTTCTTTCCTTTTGCTCTTTTCTAACCTCTTTTTGACGCATTCGTGGTATAGAAATGTTGCTTTCTTTTACATATGCCTTCGCAAAGGCATCTGCAGCCATCTTTCCTGACAGTGTTTGTCCATCTTCTACAAGAGTAATCTTCTCTCCCCCGACACCCTCATCATTCAGTGCTTTAGTCAGTCTCCATAGCTTTGTTGTGTCTCTCTAAATTAAACCCTGCCATCTTTTCCCTCCAGCTTCTTCTTTTGGCCTCCAGCTTGATCTTTAGATACCTGGCTTTAGTTTGTTGTAGTGTGAAGTGGTTTTCATGACAGGGATTACCCTCTGCATCTTCTCTGGCCTTGTCTATTTTATCATGTGCTGCTTGCAGTTCTGTTGTCCAGTAGGGGCGGTAGTTTTTCATGAACCCTCGAGGAATCGCTTCGTTGGCAGCCTTGAGGATACTTGAATTAAATTCCTTGACCGCATTGTTGATGTTTCTCCCTTCTACTGCTATATTTTGGGTAAGCTCATTGGAACGAATGCCGAACAGACTCCAATTTGCCTTTTTGTAGTTCCACCTTGGATGTTGAGGTGAACTTGTCGAAATACTTCCAGAAAGAGAGAGGAGGACTGGGCGGTGGTCGCTTCCTCCTAACTGCGATCTGACCACTCTACTGAGGTTTCTGTGAATGTCTTCTGTACAAAATGCCAAGTCCGGCGTTGTTGTCGAGTGCCACCGGCGCGAATAGAAGGTAGGCTGATCTGTGGGATCATTGACAAGTAAAAGGTGATTTTCATCTTGCCATGCTTCAATGTCTTCTCCTCGTTTGTCAAGTGTTCTGTATCCCCAGCTCTGAGACTGGCTATTAAAGTCTCCCGCAATGAGGAAGTGGCAGTCCGGGACCTGGATTGTGTCAAGTGAGAGATTCTTGTTATTAGGGCAGTAATAATTGACAATGTCAATCACAGAGTTGCTGGTTGTTACCTTTATCTTGATATATTCTGCCTCTTCCATAAAGGTTTTGATTTGGCTGGCGTTCACGCTGTTTCGGACCAAGGTGATCACCCGCCTTTCTTTCTTCCTCTTCGATCACACCGGAAAATCTGGTAACCTCTGATCTTAAATGGTTTTCCTTCTTGCAGGTGTGTCTCTTGGATGCAGCAGATATCAATGTTGTTTTCGTACAGGAACTGTTCGAGCTCTGATTTCTTGTTGGTAACCCCTTCTGCATTCCAGTGCATGATGTTGATACTGGGGTTCTCTTTGGGTTTGGTCTTCTTTTTCGGTTGGCCAGTGGCTCTCCATCCTCGTCTCCTGGCTCCACAAGACGAGTTGATGGGACCTCCAGTAGCTGAGGGTGGGCTCCTTCGAGGCGTGGAGCCCGGCGCTGCACCTGCCTGGCGGATCCTCACAGGGCGAGCACCATTTCGTTTGATTCGATCTCCAGGTGTCATTCATTTGCGTTGTGCATAATGCTCTGGTTAGCCCCTCCAAATGTCTGGATTGACACCCAGTGGGTTACACCCCTGCGCCACGTTGAGGCCGAGCTTATAGTCTTAAACGGGGGCCTCGAGGCTACTAACTAATGATGTTAGTTCTTCAATTCTGTGAGTTTGAACACCCAACTCGTCTTGCTGTCTGGTAAGCATGCTTTGCTTAGATTTCAGAGTCTCTCCTTTGCTCTGAGCTGTTTCTCCTTTGCTTCAAGAGATAATGCCTTCTTTACTGTATCTGAGGTGGTATCACAGTTCATATGGCCATGAATATTAGCCCTGGGTGATGTACTTAACGATGTGCTGTTGTCTACAGGTCCAGGGATAGATGCTATGTGGACACTTGTTCTATTTTGTTCTGGCTGGTAATATGTTTGAGGTGGAGAGGAGCTATGTACTTCATCCGACCTTGTCTCTTCAAGTAGCATAGAGCAAGATACACATGTATAAGCCGAATCATCTTGTTCCAGACGCTCTATGGCTTTTGTATTAAGCCCTTCACATGTATAATGTATCCATTTCTCACAGGTTTCACAGAGCACTGCATCAGCTTGAATATGTTGGTTACAGTGCAGGCAAATTGCAGGATCATCGCTGACAGTTTCGTGAGTGCTTTGATTCAAATAGCCATGAGCAGACATTAAACTGTGTCGAGATGAATTCATTGGAGGTGTTTCAACATCGGACTGTAATGAAGTCATTGTAGGCACTGTACCGAGCAAAGGAGTGGTCATTGCAGGAGCTGTGCCGGACCGAGTTTGAGACACAGCAGAAGCTTTTGTTTCATCGGAACGAGATAAAGTCATCATAGGAGCTGTTGTTGCATCTGACTGAGACCGAGTAATTACAGGAGCTGATGCTGCATCGGACCGAGATGAACTCATTGTGATCAATGCCTGAGCTGTGCCAGGCCGAGATGAGGTCACTGTAGGAGCTGTTGCTGCATCGGACCGAGATGAGGTCATCGCAGGAGCTGTTGCTACGCCGGGACAAGATGAAATCATTACAGGAGCTGTTGCTGCATCAGACCAAGATGGAGTCACTGAAGGAGATGTAGCTACATCGAATCGAGCTGAAATCATTGCAGGAGCTGTTGTTGCACTTGACCGAGATGAAGTCATTCCAGGAGCTACTATTGCACTGGACCGAGATAAGGTCATTTCAGGAGCTATTGCTGCATTGGGTCGAGATACGGTCATTTCAGGAGCTATTGCTGCATTAGGACGAGATATATTTGCTAGCATTTCTGACTGAGATGGGGAGCTCAAAGCGCGCCTCTGGTCATTTCTGGTAGGGGGACATTTTTTTAGCTGCTCTTGATTTTTGTGTTTTTCCACTGACCTGCATTATTCTTTAGGAATTCTTGGCAGAACTGTGAAATTGTCTCATTTACTCGATTGAGATGTGGAGCACTGGTGACCATTGCTACTATATGAGGAAGATCTAGAAAGATGAATTGGTCCAGGTTGGACCCATTTACAGTGACTCTACTCGATGTATGGTACAGATTGATCCTGAACAGCTGACGACCTCCCCATATAGGCTTCACTGAGATAGATTCCTCTACAGTCAGGCCGCTTCAGTCTTTCTTGAAAATTGATAAACAGGAGTATTTATTATTACCACTGAAATAGTCACTTGTAACAGCTCTATATTCTTTGTACGCTGCTGCTGATAGATGGAGAACCAGGTTCTTAGGTTTATGCTCAATTTCAATGGGACATTCTTTTAGCTGCATCCAGTTTCTTTTTCACTGCCCTGGATTTGCCAAGCGTATAGTCCACTATTAAGTTGGGTCTCCCATCCCTATTAGCTTTTGGTGGGGTGTATTGCTGCAGAGGGCGGCGTACCCTTTCTAGTCGGACATTTTGTATTGTACCTCCAGGATCTGTAGCAGTTTCCCCGGGAATTTCCATGGTAATAGTAACAGATTTGAGCTATATTAGATCAGATCCTACCTTGAGTCTTGTAGTTGATGTTGGACACTTCGCATTCCAGTAAAGCTTCATCCGGCGAGGTTACCTGCTGCTGGAAGGTGCTTTTCTTAGGATTGAGTTTTCTTGTGTGCTCGCAACATTCCAATCCAGGGTTCTGATAAGATCAGGACTATGTCAGGCACAAAATCATGAACATGTTGATATAGCCAAACACAGAATGTGATACAAAACATAAGACGTACAGACAATGGACAATTAAACAATAAAAACATTATTATATATTATAATACGTTATATATATACTATGTGTAGTAACAATACTATGAATTAATATATACAATAGTGGGTAACTCGATACCGCATAATGGGATGTAGGCAGCAATGAGGTACATTCTGAAAACATGCAACTGCAAAATGTACTTACAGTGACACATTTCCAGAATGCACCCCATTCACTATGAACAACAATTCAATTACTTTGGGGGTTGAGGAGATTATGCCTCTTTTGGAAGGATTCGAATACAAAATTAAGTACTGGCTTGCATATTTCGCTGTCTCCATTATTGCAGCTCATTATGAAGACAAATTTGTCATCTTCTGAGAGAGAAGAGAAATCTGTAAAGTCAATAAATGTATTATGTAATGTTGATCTCATTTCTTGATAAACAGGACAAGTCATTGCAAAATGCTTTTCGTCCTCAACCTCTTGCAAGTCACAGAGTTTGCAGAGTCTGTTTGCGACAGGAGTTATGGGAGAAGTGTGTCTGCCCAATTCTATTTGAAGATTGTGTGCGCTTACTCTTAGCTTGGCAAATTGCCTTCTTCTGTTAACGTTTCTATCTATAATCAAAAAAATTTCAATGCAGAATTTGCTTTTGAATGTTCGGTAACATCTTAATTTAGATCCATGTTGTAATGTAGGCCTATCCCTAGTAAATTGGTTGATAAAGTCCTTGTTTACATGGGACGACCAATTAGACTGGAACCAAGTTTCCATTGCATCTTTTAGTAATTTAATCGACCTGGTCGTATTAAGATCCTGACAGCGATTGCTCCATATGTCTGCAAGACCAAATTCGGCCCACAAAGTCTTCATGTGTGTGGACCAATTAGCAGTTTCCTGAGCCATAGATGTTTCAACGTAGGCTTGATAAACTACAGTTTCGGAGTCTAGGGCACACAATCTTTGCCAGAATTTTGCAGCATACACTAGGTGTGTGGTCAGTGAGGGATACTGTCCGAGTTCACCTCGAACAGCAGCATGTGTAGTTCTCCTACTGACCCCTAATATATACTTACAGAAATTGATGGAAATCTTTTCAGCATGTAACTTGTCACCTAACTGCATGAAATTGGTTGAATTAATACCCTTTATATAGAATGGTGCCCATATTTCACTGCAGTAGGACAGGATTGGCAAAATCAAGGAATTGAATAGCTTAAATGCCATTAATGGGTTGTTTCGGACATTGATCTTAACATTAAGACCCCATTTATTACAGTATAAACCTAGTTTGCTCAATGCGTTTTGAATACCAGTTGCAGATTTTCACAATATAGCCAAGTCGTCTGCAAACATTAGACAGTTGATAGCCATATTGTGTAACTGAACAGGATCACATGTGTCATCAACACATTCAGGCAGATCACGCAGGTACAGATTAAATAAAAGGGGACTAAGAACGCACCCCTGCTTAACACCAACAGAGGAAGAAAAGCTATTGCTGTGTCCATCTGATACCTTGACAGCATATCGGACATCGGAGTACATATTTTGGATGACATTAATAAAATTACCTCCAATACCAGCTTTTAATAATTTAAATAATAGCATTTTTCGTGAGACAGTGTCGAATGCGGATCTAAAGTCGACAAAACAGCAAAAAACATACTGTTTGGCAATGGCATTGACATATTTGTCGATAACTGACTTCAGTGCTAATATGTGGTCAGCAGTTCTGGCATTTCTTTTGTAACCGATCTGGCATTGGGGTACTAGTTTATTGGCTTCTGCAAATTTTGATAGCCGGTTGCCTAATATACTGCAGAACAATTTACAAAGGTAACTACCAACAGCAATCCCTCGGTAGTTTTCTGGGTTGGAAAGGTCACCCTTTTTATGAAGTGGTGTTAAGAAATTACAGCGCCAATTATCGGGGAAATGGCCCGAGGTCAAAAGATAGTTGAATAGTTTATGCAGGATAGGTAACAAAACATTTTGACCGGCTTTCAACATTTCATTAAGTACTTGGTCAAGACCGCTGGCTTTGTTGTTTTTTAGTTTGGAAATGGCTTGAGAGATCTCAGATGTGGAAATCGCGAAATTCAATTCATTGAAGATTTTGTTTCTATTAGATGAGAGGAATATATCAATTTCATTTTGGAAATCCAGATCACTATATACAGGCATCATATTCACAAGCTTCTTAAAGTGGGACACCCATTCTGTACATGATACAGGGTTAGTTTTTGATTTTGAGCTTGAATCCTTAAGTTGGTCATATAATTTCCAGAAAGCTTGAGGATTTCGAGTTGTTATTACACCACAAAAACATCCATTACCGTTCAATCACTACTTGCTAAATCAATTATCTGCATTTTGCTATCAGAATAAGATTTTTATGCCTGCATACACACCTCCCCATGCCTAATCCTATTCCTATGGACCCTCAACCAGGCTACTGGTTGAGTCCCATCTCCAGCCTACCATCAGGTATAGCGGGCATCAGATAAAAAGACAATCTGTGCAATAGGATCTGCTGTCCTGCTGATGGTATTAGCTGCATGGACCAGTGCTTCGACTTCAGCTCTGTAGTTTGTGCAGTGTTTGCCTGTCGGTATTGCAGCTGACTCATGTTGTCCGTTTGGATACTGTATGTGCAGTCCGGCACCTCCGCTCCTAATTGCATCTTTGGCTGATCCATCTGTGTAGATCCTTATCCATGTCTCCTGAGGGTACATTTCTTCCAGCATGGCTAGGGTCAGGGCCTTCTTGCTCACTGTGGTGCGAATAGCTATGCTCTCTAGTTTGTTTTCCCAGGGTGGAGGATCAAGGGTGTGGTTTGGGTCTTCTATTTGTGCTGGCAACATTTCTTGGTGTTTCCTTTGAAGTGCTTTTGTCTCTTTCACAAAACTTGATCTTTTAAGTCTTCCTGATGACAGCTGTGCTTGCCTGATCTTCATCGGGTGGTTGTTGAACGATTTGAACATTGCAGCTTGGATCAGTGCTTTGCATTCCCTTCCTTTACTAGGTGGGGGGATGCCTGCTGTCTGCTCCATTTTTTCTATTGGTGTTGATCTCATTCCACCAGTGATGATGCGCAGTGCCTGGTTTTGTACTCTGTCGAGGTTCTGTTGATGAGATTTAGCTGCTGTCATCCATGAGCTGGATCCATACTCAAGGTGTGGTCGTACGGCACCTAGGTAGATGGTCTTGAGGATCCTTTCATTTGCACCCCACTTTGTTCCTGCCAGCTTCCTCATGATGTTTAGCTTTCTTCTGGCCTTTGCCTCTGCGTTCTGTATGTGCTCCTTCCATGTTAATCTTATGTTGTAGGTGACTCCCAGGTATGTCTGCTGGTCCTCATACTTGAGTGGAGTACCACCCAGTGTCAGATTGCCAACCTTGGTTTTGGTGGACAGTGCGAATAGCATGGCTGATGATTTTTCTTTGTTGATGGTAATACACCAGCGATTGGCCCAAGCTGTAATTCTGTCCAAGGCGAGCTGCATTCTGTACGTGGCAGTCGTCGTGTACTCCTCGGTGCACCAGAGTACGAGGTCATCTGCATGGAGGGCTGCTTGGATCCTATTGGGCAGCTCTGCTACAATATCATTAATGAAGAGTATGAACAGAGTTGGTGATAATACTCCTCCTTGTGGTACCCCTTGTCTCAGCAATACATTCTGTCCAGATTGTCCATCCACCAGCACCCTAGCTCTGCGATTGTTTAGGTATGACTTGGTCCATCGGAACATGTTGCCACCGATGCCTGTGCGCCAGAGCTTCACGAGGAGGCCATCCTTCCACACCTTGTCAAATGCCTTCTGCAGATCAATAAAGGCAGCTAGCATCACCTTCTTGGCTTGAAAAGTGTCGTCTATGACCTGTGCAAGATGTGTTGTTTGATCTTCTGTGCTCCTGTATCTTCTGAAGCCAGCCTGCTCTGAAACTATTGTGTTCTCCGACTCCAGGTACCACTGCAACCGCTGGTTGATGATGCGTTCTCCTTCGATCAATACTCGCCATTCTGTTACTTCTGATATACAGCTGGCCCTGACAGCGGCTCTAGGATTATAGACTTAGAAAGCTTTACCGACTCCTGGGAACCGGGTACTCGGCTCCCAACTGCCGAGTACCCGTTTACCATAGAGCTCATTCTTGTTTGCATAGCAACAAGAGCAATACATGCTTTTTGCATTAAGGATTTTAGTGGTTTTTTGTGAAACAAAAGATCTAAGTCTTTAATTTGTGATAGTTTGTGTGTTCGTGAAAGGATTAACTAAGGACTATGGAGCATACCACTGAAGATAACCAGGTTGTATCGTTCTTTATTATCCATAGTTAAAAGACTTAGGCCTCTAAATTTCGTTGTGTCGCATGTTCCAATTTCTGACCCCATAGAATCTGGGACGTGTGCTAACAACGATATATGCCAGACGATCGCCTTCTTTAAACCCCAACAGGCGATCGGCAGATATGAAAATAGGTGTTTGCTACGGTATTTCTAACACGAATATCGGCTGACGTCATTCTCCGTAGAATCCGAGCGGGTGACGTCACACCCGGTCGCTCGGATGTTTATGTGAAGAAAAATTTTTCATTAATTCGCGCATCTTGTTCTGGGTGCTGCGTACTAAAAATGGTACCGGAAACTTTAGAATGATCAAGTTTACGTGCGATCACGATCGGTTTGCAATGATCAGTGGTTTCAAAATTCTTGAGTAGATGCGTGGTCTGCGGTTTTACCGTGTGATACAGCAGTTTGTTATACATTTTGTTGTTTTCTTCACATATCGTGATGCTTTCGTTAGGAGTATAATTTATATTGATTACTAAATATACCCCGAATGCTATGCTAAGCCAGCCCCGCCATCATGTGACGAATGCCATAAATTTGTCCGTGTAATGTTCAAGGACCATGCTTGTTTTAGGTGTTCCCTGTGTAATATAGATCATAGGTGTAATGTTTGTGCAGTGTGGTCCGTCGAAATGATGGTTAAGAAGGACTTGGCTGGGTCTGACGCGGGGTCAGGCGGTCCGAGACGAAATCGTGGAGCGCCCGGTTCGGCCGGTGGGGGTGCTCCACGTCCCCAGCTGGAGGTGGCGGAGATGGCACCGCCGGCGTGGTTTGGTCCGGCTATGCAGGGTTTTCTGCATAGCGTTCTGCCCACGCTGGTGTCGTCCTGCTACCAAAGGTTGGGGGCAGTTTCTCCCCATGCCTGGTACGGATCCTGTCCTCGGACAGGATTCTGGACTGGTTACCGAGGGGGGCGTCTCGTACTGCCCCCCTGGCGGTCCCGTCTGGCTTCGGCCAGACGGGTTCTGTCTCTCTGCGGCCACCTCCGGGTGGTCCAGTAGCGGTGGCCGGTCCGTCAGGTGTGGGAGCCGTCCGCCAGGACGGCTCCACGGTTGACTCATCTAGTGACGGCTCTTCGGAGTCTGAAGACGAGGAGGCCGAGGAGGAGAGGTTGCTGCGGCCCGTGAAGCCGCAGGTGGAGAATATGGAGGTTGATTCCGTCCTGGACGGAACCGGCCTCCATTTGTCTGGTTTGGCGCAAGCCAGGTCAGCGGCTCCGCCTGCGGCTGAGGCCAATCCGTTACCGTGCACCGGTTCCGGGCGGCTTGGTTTGTCACCAGCCGTCACGGGAACGGGTGTGCCGGGCCAGGCGTGGTACTCACCTATCTCGCCTGGTCCGGCAGCCGGACGTGGGGTGCCGTTGGCGCCCGTGTCCGGCTACGGTTCCGCGACTGCTACGGGTCCGTACGGTTTTCCGTGCGGACCTACCCCATGGACCGGAGTGTTCCATGGGGTGGCAGCGGAACCGTGTGGTAGCGGAGTGCCTGGCGTGTCAGCCGTGGCTCCTTGACGGGAGGCCGTGGCTGGCAGACCCATGAGCACGTCAACGGGTGACGTGTTTGCGGGGGTGTCTTCGTCGGAGGTAGATTGGTCGGATGCTCTGACATGGCTAGCCAGGGTTGACCCGTCTGTGGTTTCGGCCACGGCCGATGAAGATGCGCCCCGTCCGTCGGTTGCATCGATTAGGACGGGGATTTTGCCCGCGGCCCGGATCCAGTCAGTGGGACTGGATCCACGGTTCATAGATTTGTTGGATGCTATTTATAGCAAACAACTAATGACCAAGGGTCAGCTCCCTGCGGCCTCCAGGGAGGTGCGGGCAAGATGTCGGATTCCGCGGGGGGAATACGACAGGTATGGTGTAGTCCCGTCGGTCACGGAGGATGACCGATGGGTATTGGGAGTCCAGAGTGCCGGGTCGGGTGGCCCCGGTCCGGCACTAGTGGATAAATCCCAAGTACACCAGGAAGAAGTCCTGTCCCTATGTGATGAGGGTGTGAGGGCAGCTATGAGTGCTGTCAACCATTCTTATCGTCTACTTCAGTCGGTGTGGGCTGAAGCAGGGGCAGGCCACCCTGTGCCACCTGTGGCACTTTCATGTGTTAATGACGCCTTGGTGCTGTCAATGGACGCATTGGCAAGGGTGCAAGCGCGAGTGACGAAGTCCAGGAGGCAAATGGTCATTGACCATATGCGTCCGGCTACGGCAGTCAGGGAGCGTCTTCTTGGGACGCCCCTGACAGGGCCTAGCATCTTCGGTGGCCAAGCGCGGGCCATCTTAGAGGACACCGCCAGTATCGCGCAGAATCGGTTAGCGGTAAACTTACAGCTAGAGCTAGTGCAGCAAGCGCACGCACTAGGGGCTGTGGGGAAACCGCTAACGGGACAGCCTTCAAAGAAGCAGAAGAAGCATAAGGGCAAGGCGAAAGCCAGGCCTGTTGCAACTTCTGCTTCAGCTGGGTTTTCAGAGCCGCCGCCGGCGAAGAAGCCCAGGAAGGTTGTAGAGGCGCCTACCCTCCCCAATGTTGCTCCTGACCGCCCTAGGGGCGGGAAGGGTAAGGGTAAGGCCTCAAAGGGTGGACAGAAGGGGCCGAAGCGTACCTGAGGGTACGAAAGCTCCCTTCATATCCGCCTGGACCGCGCCTGTGCGACAGGAACAGCGGTGCCAGTTATACCCGTCGGGCCTAGAACGAAATGGTTCTCACTCTCTCTCGTTAAGAAAGGGGGGGGGCGGACTGCGAGCCGGACAACCCCGTTAGACGTCGAGGCGTCTATGGTGGGTGGAAGGCTCATGCGTTTCGTCGAGCGTTTCGTCTTCCTGGCGAGGTGTGACGTCAGACAGTCTGGTCCTGGGATGGTTATCCCAGGGTTACATGCCGGAGTGGTGGGACTTTCCGCCACAAAATCTGTCTTTGGCACCTGTCTGGACACCCGTACCAAGGGAGCCAGACAAGTTAGAAGCCGTTCAAAAGGAAGTGTCGGGTTTGCTTCTGAAGGGAGCAATAAAACCAGCAAACCGAAACACTCCAGGCTTCTATTCAAACATGTTCCTTGTCCCCAAGAGCACAGGGGGATGGAGACCCATACTCAATCTCAGGCCATTAAATTGGTATATCCATACGCCTCGGTTCCAGATGGAAACGCCGAGGTCGGTAATGGCGGGATTGAGGAAAGGAATGTGGTGTGTATCGATCGATCTGAAAGATGCATATTTCCACATTCCTATGAATCGGAGTTGGCACAGGTTTCTGAGATTTGCGTTTCAGAATCAAGTATGGGAGTTTACAGTTCTCCCGTTCGGCCTGTCGACAGCTCCGAGGGTTTTCACAAGAGTGGTCCTTGCGGTGACAGCGTTTCTCAGAAAAGAGAACGTGGCGCTACACACCTACATAGACGACTGGCTGCTCAAGGCAGACTCGGCAGCCAAGTTGAACGTGGATACTGCTCTGACTCTGAAGTTACTTTCAGATCTAGGCTGGATAGTCAACGAGGAGAAATCCGAGTTGACGCCCACTCAACATTTCGTTTATTTGGGGATGCGATTCGACCTCGAGGAGGGCAGGGTTTACCCGTCAGAGCCCAGTGTGGTGTCTCTGTTAGCCATCCTCAGGAGTTTTCGAGTGGGAAACCACATTCAGGCGAGGCGGTTCCTTCAGATGCTGGGTATGATGGTCTCCATGGAGCAGGTTATCCCGTACGCTGCTCTAATGCGAAGGCCTATCCAGTTGTATCTGATGTCTCTGTGGAAACAGAGAACAGAACCCGTGTCAAAACTGGTGCCAGTTTTGGAGCCGATAATATCGCATCTTCTCTGGTGGAAACAGCGTCAGAATCTCCTATTAGGGGTTTCACTGCACCTACCCCACCCCCAGCTGTCCGTCTACACGGATGCATCGCTGGAAGGGTGGGGTGCCTGCCTGGGAGAACACCAGGTCTCGGGCACATGGACTCTCCCGGAGAGTCAGCTGCATATCAATCTGTTGGAAATGATGGCAGTGGAACTGGCGTTGGAAGAGTTCCTTCCGATGGTCAGGGGCAAGGTGATATTGATACGGTCGGACAATTCGACAGTAGTATCATATATAAATCGCCAAGGCGGGACCAGGTCACCCACCCTGTGCATCAGGGTGTGGCACTTGATTCAATGGTGCAGGAATTACTCGGTTGTTTTGAAAGCAGCTCATATTCCTGGCCGATTGAACATTCTGGCGGATGCTTTGTCTCGCAGACAGAGAATCTTGCCAACAGAATGGTCCCTCAACCCTCCGGTTCTACGACGGATCTTCGAGCATTGGGGCAAACCCAACGTGGACTTGTTCGCCACAAAGGAAAATGCTCAAATCATGACATATGTCTCGCCGATTCCAGATCCAAATGCCGTCGATACAGACGCTCTGGCGATAAGCTGGAGAGGGATGCACGCTTACGCGTACCCACCCACCATTCTTCTACCGAAGGTATTGGTGAAGGTCAGGGAGGAACCGTGTCTCATCCTGCTAATAGCGCCGTATTGGCCAAGCAGGGCGTAGTTCACGGATCTGCTAGATCTGCTGGTGGAAAACCCAGTGCAGTTGCCCGAGATTACGAACATAATCTCCCAGGCCAAGGGACGCTTCCTACACGAGCGTCCCGAAATGTTCAAATTGACTGCGTGGATGTTATCAAACAACGTTCCACGTCGGAAGGTTTTTCTCGACAAGCTGCTGATTTCATCGCGGCTGCGAGAAGGAGGTCAACCTTCAAGTCATATAACAACAAGGTTAACAGATTTGCAGACTGGTGTGAAGAAAAGGGTATTGATACCTTTCAATCCACTATTCAGCAAATAGCAGACTTTCTCTGTGAGCTGTTCTTTTCAGGACTAGCTCCCGTCACAATTGCTGGATACAAGTCAGCTTTGGCATCAGTTATCCCTTGTCTAGCCAACAGGGATAGTCCAGAGGTGGCCCAGTTAAATGTGATGTTGAAGGGAATGAGCAATCTCCGCCCGAGACAACCGGTAGTCATTCCAGCCTGGAGTCTATCTTTAGTGCTTAATGTACTGGCCAAGCACCCTTTCGAGCCGTTGCATTCGGCTAGTCTAAAGCATTTGACTCTAAAGGCGGTCTTTCTATTGGCAGCTTCCTCAGCTAGAAGGCGCAGTGAGATCCATGCGCTTTCGGCAGAGAGGAACCGATTTATTGTTTCTGGAGAAGGTCTGCGTCTTCTGCCAAGAGCAGAATTTATGTCAAAGAACCAATCTTTGAGATATCCCGGCAAACCGATCATTATACCGAAGTTAACTAGGTTTGATCGTGATGCCAGTGTCTGGTGCCCGGTCCGTGCTTTGACTAAGTACAAGAAACGGACTGACTCGTTACGGTCGAACGATAGACATCTGTGGATTTGCCATAAAAAGCCTTATGGCGTCGCATCCATGGATACTATCTCTCGTTGGGTGGTCGAATGCATTCAGACTACTCACGAGATAGCGACTGGGCACCAGGTGCAGGGCGTAAGGGCACACGATGTCAGAGGAATAGCCGCCTCGACCGCCCTTTACAATGGTGTTCCGTTAGAGGACATCATGGCCGTTGCACAATGGCACTGTGAGTCCTCATTTACGGATTACTATATGAGGGATGTGTCAGACTCAGCCAATCCACTCGCTTTAGCTGTTTTGAAACGATAGTTAGTGACCACACTGCTTTTCCCCTTTTTTCACTTTGGTAAGAAAAGAACCTAAAGCAGGCATGGTCAGGCGAGAGGATGTCAACCAGATTGTGTCACTGATGGCCGAACCGGTGAATGGTTGGAGGCGGTACGTCTGAAGTCCTGTTATCATAAGGTAATTCAATAAGTGAGAGTTTTTTGTATTATGTATATGTATCATGTTCATTCATTTTATATATTCATGCTCATTCCCAGGCTAATACATGGAATATGCAGGGAGTAGTTAACCCTCTTGGCATATTGGTGTTTTCAGGCGAGATACATGTTCGTTAGTTCTCTCCCTTTTCTTAGGAGGAAAAAGGGGGGGGGGGGCTGTGACGCGAATGTGATTCGGTTCCGTGAACTTGACAGTCCTTTTAGGTCTCCGTTAGTCAAGTTTGAAGTCTAAAATCTTTCTCGAAGGGGCAAAATTAGCATTTATGGCTTGCCCCTTCCCACCAGGTTACTGATCAAATCTGGTGTATATCAGAAGTAACAGAATGGTGAGTATTGATCGAAGGAGAATGCAGGAAATGTCAATTTCTCTTTCTCCGAGATCTAACAATACTCACCATTCTGTTACGGACCCAGCCTCCCAGCCCCACGGAGGCAAGCCATAGTTTTCTCTTGTTTGGTGGCTATGCAAACAATATGAGCTCTATGGTAAACGGGTACTCGGCAGTTGGGAGTCGAGTACCCGGTTCCCAGGAGTCGGTAAAGCTTTCTAAGTCTATAATCCTAGAGCCACTGTCAGGGCCAGCTGTATATCAGAAGTAACAGAATGGTGAGTATTGTTAGATCTCGGAGAAAGGGAAATTGACATTTCCTGCACTCCATGGTCTTGCATATGCAGCTTGTAAGACTGATAGGACGGTAGCTCAGCACTTTCGTCTTGTTCTTCCCTTTTTTCAGAATAGGAGTCATTCTGGCTTCCTTCCAGCACTGGGGAACCTCTCCATTGGTCCAACTGAGATTAAAGATATCTAGCAACTTGCGGAGAGATGTATTACCAAGGTGTTGGATCATTTCATTTTCGTAATGCCATCTGGCCCGGGAGATTTCTTCTTCAATTGGCGGATAGACTTCTTCAGTTCTGCTAAACTAATGTCAACTTTCATTGCATCGTGAGTGTTGGTGTCTGTTCTTTCCTTTTGCTCTTTTCTAACCTCTTTTTGACGCATTCGTGGTATAGAAATGTTGCTTTCTTTTACATATGCCTTCGCAAAGGCATCTGCAGCCATCTTTCCTGACAGTGTTTGTCCATCTTCTACAAGAGTAATCTTCTCTCCCCCGACACCCTCATCATTCAGTGCTTTAGTCAGTCTCCATAGCTTTGTTGTGTCTCTCTAAATTAAACCCTGCCATCTTTTCCCTCCAGCTTCTTCTTTTGGCCTCCAGCTTGATCTTTAGATACCTGGCTTTAGTTTGTTGTAGTGTGAAGTGGTTTTCATGACAGGGATTACCCTCTGCATCTTCTCTGGCCTTGTCTATTTTATCATGTGCTGCTTGCAGTTCTGTTGTCCAGTAGGGGCGGTAGTTTTTCATGAACCCTCGAGGAATCGCTTCGTTGGCAGCCTTGAGGATACTTGAATTAAATTCCTTGACCGCATTGTTGATGTTTCTCCCTTCTACTGCTATATTTTGGGTAAGCTCATTGGAACGAATGCCGAACAGACTCCAATTTGCCTTTTTGTAGTTCCACCTTGGATGTTGAGGTGAACTTGTCGAAATACTTCCAGAAAGAGAGAGGAGGACTGGGCGGTGGTCGCTTCCTCCTAACTGCGATCTGACCACTCTACTGAGGTTTCTGTGAATGTCTTCTGTACAAAATGCCAAGTCCGGCGTTGTTGTCGAGTGCCACCGGCGCGAATAGAAGGTAGGCTGATCTGTGGGATCATTGACAAGTAAAAGGTGATTTTCATCTTGCCATGCTTCAATGTCTTCTCCTCGTTTGTCAAGTGTTCTGTATCCCCAGCTCTGAGACTGGCTATTAAAGTCTCCCGCAATGAGGAAGTGGCAGTCCGGGACCTGGATTGTGTCAAGTGAGAGATTCTTGTTATTAGGGCAGTAATAATTGACAATGTCAATCACAGAGTTGCTGGTTGTTACCTTTATCTTGATATATTCTGCCTCTTCCATAAAGGTTTTGATTTGGCTGGCGTTCACGCTGTTTCGGACCAAGGTGATCACCCGCCTTTCTTTCTTCCTCTTCGATCACACCGGAAAATCTGGTAACCTCTGATCTTAAATGGTTTTCCTTCTTGCAGGTGTGTCTCTTGGATGCAGCAGATATCAATGTTGTTTTCGTACAGGAACTGTTCGAGCTCTGATTTCTTGTTGGTAACCCCTTCTGCATTCCAGTGCATGATGTTGATACTGGGGTTCTCTTTGGGTTTGGTCTTCTTTTTCGGTTGGCCAGTGGCTCTCCATCCTCGTCTCCTGGCTCCACAAGACGAGTTGATGGGACCTCCAGTAGCTGAGGGTGGGCTCCTTCGAGGCGTGGAGCCCGGCGCTGCACCTGCCTGGCGGATCCTCACAGGGCGAGCACCATTTCGTTTGATTCGATCTCCAGGTGTCATTCATTTGCGTTGTGCATAATGCTCTGGTTAGCCCCTCCAAATGTCTGGATTGACACCCAGTGGGTTACACCCCTGCGCCACGTTGAGGCCGAGCTTATAGTCTTAAACGGGGGGCCTCGAGGCTACTAACTAATGATGTTAGTTCTTCAATTCTGTGAGTTTGAACACCCAACTCGTCTTGCTGTCTGGTAAGCATGCTTTGCTTAGATTTCAGAGTCTCTCCTTTGCTCTGAGCTGTTTCTCCTTTGCTTCAAGAGATAATGCCTTCTTTACTGTATCTGAGGTGGTATCACAGTTCATATGGCCATGAATATTAGCCCTGGGTGATGTACTTAACGATGTGCTGTTGTCTACAGGTCCAGGGATAGATGCTATGTGGACACTTGTTCTATTTTGTTCTGGCTGGTAATATGTTTGAGGTGGAGAGGAGCTATGTACTTCATCCGACCTTGTCTCTTCAAGTAGCATAGAGCAAGATACACATGTATAAGCCGAATCATCTTGTTCCAGACGCTCTATGGCTTTTGTATTAAGCCCTTCACATGTATAATGTATCCATTTCTCACAGGTTTCACAGAGCACTGCATCAGCTTGAATATGTTGGTTACAGTGCAGGCAAATTGCAGGATCATCGCTGACAGTTTCGTGAGTGCTTTGATTCAAATAGCCATGAGCAGACATTAAACTGTGTCGAGATGAATTCATTGGAGGTGTTTCAACATCGGACTGTAATGAAGTCATTGTAGGCACTGTACTGAGCAAAGGAGTGGTCATTGCAGGAGCTGTGCCGGACCGAGTTTGAGACACAGCAGAAGCTTTTGTTGCATCGGAACGAGATAAAGTCATCGTAGGAGCTGTTGTTGCGTCTGACTGAGACCGAGTAATTACAGGAGCTGATGCTGCATCAGACCGAGATGAACTCATTGTGATCAATGCCTGAGCTGTGCCAGGCCGAGATGAGGTCACTGTAGGAGCTGTTGCTGCATCGGACCGAGATGAGGTCATCGCAGGAGCTGTTGCTACGCCGGGACAAGATGAAATCATTACAGGAGCTGTTGCTGCATCAGACCAAGATGGAGTCACTGAAGGAGATGTAGCTACATCGAATCGAGATGAAATCATTGCAGGAGCTGTTGTTGCACTTGACCGAGATGAAGTCATTCCAGGAGCTACTATTGCACTGGACCGAGATAAGGTCATTTCAGGAGCTATTGCTGCATTGGGTCGAGATACAGTCATTTCAGGAGCTATTGCTGCATTAGGACGAGATATATTTGCTAGCATTTCTGACTGAGATGGGGAGCTCAAAGCGCGCCTCTGGTCATTTCTGGTAGGGGGACATTTTTTGAGCTGCTCTTGATTTTTGTGTTTTTCCACTTTGACCTGCATTATTCTTTAGGAATTCTTGGCAGAACTGTGAAATTGTCTCATTTACTCGATCGAGATGTGGAGCACTGGTGACCATTGCTACTATATGAGGAAGATCTAGAAAGATGAATTGGTCCAGGTTGGACCCATTTACAGTGACTCTACTCGATGTATGGTACAGATTGATCCTGAACAGCTGACGACCTCGCCATATAGGCTTCACTGAGATAGATTCCTCTACAGTCAGGCCGCTTCAGTCTTTCTTGAAAATTGATAAACAGGAGTATTTATTATTACCACTGAAATAGTCACTTGTAACAGCTCTATATTCTTTGTACGCTGCTGCTGATAGATGGAGAACCAGGTTCTTAGGTTTATGCTCAATTTCAATGGGACATTCTTTTAGCTGCATCCAGTTTCTTTTTCACTGCCCTGGATTTGCCAAGCGTATAGTCCACTATTAAGTTGGGTCTCCCATCCCTATTAGCTTTTGGTGGGGTGTATTGCTGCAGAGGGCGGCGTACCCTTTCTAGTCGGACATTTTGTATTGTACCTCCAGGATCTGTAGCAGTTTCCCCGGGAATTTCCATGGTAATAGTAACAGATTTGAGCTATATTAGATCAGATCCTACCTTGAGTCTTGTAGTTGATGTTGGACACTTCCCGTTCCAGTAGAGCTTCATCCGTCGAGGTTACCTGCTGCTGGAAGGTGCTTTTCTTAGGATTGAGTTTTCTTGTGTGCTCGCAACATTCCAATCCAGGGTTCTGATAAGATCAGGACTATGTCAGGCACAAAATCATGAACATGTTGATATAGCCAAACACAGAATGTGATACAAAACATAAGACGTACAGACAATGGACAATTAAACAATAAAAACATTATTATATATTATAATACGTTATATATATACTATGTGTAGTAACAATACTATGAATTAATATATACAATAGTGGGTAACTCGATACCGCATAATGGGATGTAGGCAGCAATGAGGTACATTCTGAAAACGTGCAACTGCAAAATGTACTTACAGTGACACATTTCCAGAATGCACCCCATTCACTATGAACAACAATTCAATTACTTTGAGGGTTGAGGAGATTATGCCTCTTTTGGAAGGATTCGTATACAAAATTAAGTACTGGCTTGCATATTTCGCTGTCTCCATTATTGCAGCTCATTATGAAGACAAATTTGTCATCTTCTGAGAGAGAAGAGAAATCTGTAAAGTCAATAAATGTATTATGTAATGTTGATCTCATTTCTTGATAAACAGGACAAGTCATTGCAAAATGCTTTTCGTCCTCAACCTCTTGCAAGTCACAGAGTTTGCAGAGTCTGTTTGCGACAGGAGTTATGGGAGAAGTGTGTCCGCCCAATTCTATTGGAAGATTGTGTGCGCTTACTCTTAGCTTGGCAAATTGCCTTCTTCTGTTAACGTTTCTATCTATAATCAAAAAAATCTCAATGCAGAATTTGCTTTTGAATGTTCGGTAACATCTTAATTTAGATCCATGTTGTAATGTAGGCCTATCCCTAGTAAATTGGTTGATAAAGTCCTTGTTTACATGGGACGACCAATTAGACTGGAACCGAGTTTCCATTGCATCTTTTAGTAATTTAATCGACCTGGTCTTATTAAGATCCTGACAGCGATTGCTCCATATGTCTGCAAGACCAAATTCGGCCCACAAAGTCTTCATGTGTGTGGACCAATTAGCAGTTTCCTGAGCCATAGATGTTTCAACGTAGGCTTGATAAACTACAGTTTCGGAGTCTAGCACACACAATCTTTGACAGAATTTTGCAGCATACACTAGGTGTGTGGTCAGTGAGGGATACTGTCCGAGTTCACCTCGAACAGCAGCATGTGTAGTTCTCCTACTGACCCCTAATATATACTTACAGAAATTGATGGAAACCATTTCAGCGTGTAACTTGTCACCTAACTGCATGAAATTGGTTGAATTAATACCCTTTATATAGAATGGTGCCCATATTTCACTGCAGTAGGACAGGATTGGCAAAATCAAGGAATTGAATAGCTTAAATGCCATTAATGGGTTGTTTCGGACATTGATCGACTTGAATTTAAATAAAGCTTTCTGGGCTTGATCTGCAAGTCTTTGACATGCAGGGTTAAAAGAGCCATATGATGTAAATACAATCCCTAAATAGCAATAGGATTGTACAACCTCGCCCATAGAGCCCAGAAATGTGAAGTGGTATTTCTTGTACAAATGCCCACTTCGATTAAATATAATTACTTTGGTTTTGTTTAAGTTGACATTAAGACCCCATTTATTACAGTATAAACCTAGTTTGCTCATTGCGTTTTGAATACCAGTTGCAGATTTTCACAATATAGCCAAGTCGTCTGCAAACATTAGACAGTTGATAGCCATATTGTGTAACTGAACAGGATCACATGTGTCATCAAAACATTCAGGCAGATCGCGCAGGTACAGATTAAATAAAAGGGGACTAAGAACGCACCCCTGCTTAACACCAACAGAGGAAGAAAAGCTATTGCTGTGTCCATCTGATACCTTGACAGCATATCGGACATCGGAGTACATATTTTGGATGACATTAATAAAATTACCTCCAATACCAGCTTTTAATAATTTAAATAATAGCATTTTTCGTGAGACAGTGTCGAATGCGGATCTAAAGTCGACAAAACAGCAAAAAACATTCTGTTTGGCAATGGCATTGACATATTTGTCGATAACTGACTTCAGTGCTAATATGTGGTCAGCAGTTCTGGCATTTTTTTTGTAACCGATCTGGTATTGGGGTACTAGTTTATTGGCTTCTGCAAATTTTGATAGCCTGTTGCCTAATATACTGCAGAACAATTTACAAAGGTAACTACCAACAGCAATCCCGCGGTAGTTTTCTGGGTTGGAAAGGTCACCCTTTTTATGAAGTGGTGTTAAGAAATTACAGCGCCAATTATCGGGGAAATGGCCCGAGGTCAAAAGATAGTTGAATAGTTTATGCAGGATAGGTAACAAAACATTTTGACCGGCTTTCACCATTTCATTAAGTACTTGGTCAAGACCGCTGGCTTTGTTGTTTTTTAGTTTGGAAATGGCTTGAGAGATCTCAGATGTGGAAATCGCGAAATTCAATTCATTGAAGATTTTGTTTCTATTAGATGAGAGGAATATATCAATTTCATTTTGGAAATCCAGATCACTATATACAGGCATCATATTCACAAGCTTCTTAAAGTGGGACACCCATTCTGTACATGATACAGGGTTAGTTTTTGATTTTGAGCTTGAATCCTTAAGTTGGTCTTATAATTTCCAGAAAGTTTGAGGATTTCTAGTTTGCAACGATCCCATCTGATCCACGATCTGCTCTGTAAAGATTGATTTCTTCCTTGTAAGAGTTTTCTTAAATCTCTTATGGAGGCAGCGGAATCTGCTAATAAGAGTGAGATTTTGTGGGTCTTTATGAATTTCACGACTCAAACATCCAAGATCTCTCCGCATTGCCTTGCATTCTGCATGAAACCAATTCTTTCTCTTGCAATTTGCAAATTTGGCGTTTTTCTTCTTGTTGTTTCTTGTTTGATTTGAATGCTTTATGCGTGAGATTTTTGCAGCCGTTATTATAATATTAGTCACCGATTCAGCTAGATGCTCAGTCGTATCACTCTGTAAAGTCTGTATTGACATGAAGTTGTCAATTTCATATTTAATTGTGGGATTTGTCATAGCATTCATATATTTTAACTCATCACCTTTTTCCCATATGAATTTTGGACACGGTGGATTGGGTGTATTACTTGGTTCATGTATATATACGCCGGTATCGAGCACCATAGTTAACCTGCAATGAATAGAAAAGTGGGTGGGGTTATTTACATAAAAGTATCCTATTCTACCTAGTACATAAGTAGACGCTAACATGTAGTCAATGACACTAGGTGGGCCAGTGTGACTAAAACAAGTGCAATGACCAGAAGAATCACCCAAGATGCGGCCATTGAGAAGACGCATGTTTGCAGTTTTACAAAGGGATAATAATAGCTTGCCATGACTATCTACATTGTACTTGATGCGGATCCATATTGTTTCTTGGAAGATTCACATCACTTACATAGTCATGCTGCAAATCTGTTATAGGAGACTGGTCATCAAGGCAAAAATCTGGGTCAGTTGCAGTTCGGGCATTAAAATCGCCACAGACTAGGCAGTTACCAGATTTTGAATAGAGGGCAATATCATTTTCTAGAATATCAAATGTTTTCCCTCCTAGCAGTGAATGAGCTGCCAACTGGGCTTACATAAGCTACCGCAAGGTATAGGTCTCGATCTAGATTAAAAAATACCTTCGAAAGCTTGAGCCACATAATTTCGCTGCTAGTGGGGGTAATAAATTTTATGCCGTTGCGTATTTCTTTTCTTATGCAAACTGCCATTCCCCCATAGTTTCATTTCGCAGTAACTAGCTTGGGTCTAGTATTCTGTTTAATAATAAAGTCTGGGAGAGAAAGTATATCTTTCTCACCACAGTGGGTCTCTGCAAAACAGATAATGTCAAATTTTGTTAGTTTTGATTGAAGGTCTGGGTCGTCGATCTTGCATGTGCTTTGGCCATTGCATCTTGTAAAAGCACCATCTATATTCCAGAAGGCAAGCTTAAGGCTGTTTAATTCAGACATGTACGTAAATATTTGGATCGGGTGTGGAATTTTATACCAGCAAATATGTCATATGGGTCAAAGTTCAATGCCATCCTAGGATCAATCAATATTCTAGGATGGAAGTTCAATTTTAGATAATATATGTATACGTATATACATACTTCCATATATACATCCACATATACCTGCACACATCAACATACACCAACATCTATAGATAAATAAACAACAACTAGAAAGATTACATATAAGTTTGGAATCAAATGAGTATATAGTCACTCTTGGTAACCCTCTAGCCCAAGATTTATAAAATAAAAAAAATTCCAATTTTCTCAATTTGATCGCTCATTTACACACCAACAGTAGATGCTCCGAAAAATTAGCAACTGGATTGACTGGCTTGGTTACCGAGCCAGTGAAACCAGTTGCAAATTCCCAAAGCTAGATCTTCTGTTGCGCTACAAATGGACATTTCTCAAGACCACCACAGCATAAGTCATTTTGGCCGGTATTGTCTTAGCGGGTTAATGCCTAAGATTTATCAAAAAGTTTTAATTTTGATTGCTCATTTACTCACCAAAAGCAGATGCTCCGAAAATTCGCAACTGGACTGACCAGCTCGGTTACCGAGTTATTTCTGTTACCGAGCCAGTCAAACCAGTTGTAAAATTTTCAAACCTATTCTGTTGGGCTACAAATGGACATTTCTCAAGACCACTACTGCAGCCGGTTTGGGCTGACTTAGACAAGGGGGACATTTGAGTGTCTGTTTCACAAACATTTATGGGTTTAGATCTTTTAAACTCTTTAAGCCTAGAATTTTTCAAATAATTCAAATTCTTCTTTAGAAAGTGTCAGTTTGCAGACCCATGACAAGACCACCCCTGAAAAATCTACAACTGGAATGACTGACTCGGTTATCGAGCCAGTCATTCCCGTTGAAAACCCTAAAAAATAGTCTCCTCCTGGGTCTGCAAATAGACACTTATCAAACAAACATTTATGGCTTTAGACCAATATGTGCAACAAAAGCAGATATATGCAGTGTTTGTACGTTAGTTTCTTCTAGCCTGTGAAAGAAAGCTCTTAAATGCAGAAAACAAGCTACGCTCATCCGTATGCACAGGTTGCAGTCTATTGTTCGCTGGTGCCTCACGCTGTTTTGGAGAGTCAGCATGAGTCCGTTCTGAATAGTTTGTATTGTACGATTTAGAATGGCTCGCTCTGTGGGTTGACCTGCTGTTGTGTGGATTGGCCCGTGAAAACTGATGACCTGCTGGAGTGTTATCAGAATTCCGCAGATTGTACTCACTGTAGTCCCTTAGACCGATCAGCGGATTTACAATGGTTTTATAATTCATTACCAGCTTGCTACGGCCAAGGTCTGTCAGGTGAACACCATCGTGTACGAATAACCTATTGTCGCTCAAACTAATTGTGTACTGAGGAATCACCGTGAATAGCAACTTTCCATTCTCTAAGTTAAACTCTTCAGCCTTCCTGCCATAGGTGGCTGTACTTTCGGCTGATTGAAGATGTTGTGGGAGAACATGTGAAATGCACACTGATGCACCAGCAAACTTTGTGACACACAGGCTAGCTAACCTATTCACTGAATTACACAAGACTCGACAGAGTTGCTGATAAGACAATTGTCAGCAACCTGAAGGATGACACACTTGGCCTTAATTGCACAATTTTCAACATACTGGTGGGCACCATTGATACTTTTATCATTCAGACAAACTACTTTACACGTGTTGAATTTGAACATCCGGTTTGAATCAATCTTGCGCACATGAGAGTTGCCTATGACTAGCACGTCTATTACGGAAGGACTGGTGGGTTGCGACGTGTCACTTGGTTGTTCACTGCTCTGGCGAGGTTGAAAGCGATTCGCTGTGAATGGTTGTTTATAGCTCCTCTGTCGCACTGTATGGTGCCATTCGTCGCGTTCTGCTTGGGAGTCTCTGCTCTGTAGTCGTTGAAAGCGATTTGCTGTGAATGGTTGTTTCTCGATAGTCTGTTGATCGGTGACCTGATTGCTCATGGTGGTTGCAGCTGTCCTAGCAGGGTACAGGAATAAGACACGGTACAGGAATGGTCTTGTGTCACTCTGGGAAGCCTGTTGTTGCTTTATATTGATAATATCGTCATTTAGGGAGCATATCTTATTCTCCGCGGTAATTAGTTTCTCCCTCAGTTCCTCGGTCATGGAAGTTGTGTTGCTTAACTGTGCACTTATTGATGCACAGGATTCTTTCAGTGAATTGCTAGATAGGTTGCTGGACAATACACCATCCAGTAGTTCCCTGTTAGAGTTCTTGAGTGATTGAACTTCCTCGGTATATCTCTGTTTGTCTAATCTTAATGCTTCGCATACAAAATCTCTCTTTGTCAGTTCATGTTGAAGAGTGGCACAACTCTGGCACTGTTGTGTTACACAAGAGTCCTTGTTAGATGACTTTGATTCAAGAGACACTACTTTTGTTTCGAGATCCTTGATGCAGGCATTCTTCATCTTAATTTGAGAGAGGAGTTCGTTCCTCTCCTTAATCACTATGTTCAAATCCTTTTCCTTCATTTCCATTCTCAGTCTAGAGTTCTTGTTTGTGGTGTTAACTAGTTTGTCTGCAAGTTTGGATTCCAGGTCACGTATTGTGCTGCCAAAGTCACTTAACAATCTAAGATGTTGTACAGCCTCAGTAAGAGCTGCTACATTACTCTGATGTTCTGTTACAGCGTTTGGCTTTAACTGTTGGTTTTCATTAGTGCTATCATTGTTTAGATTTTGAATGGTTTGGGTCTCTTTGTCAGTCATTTGAGTAGTTACACACTCAGTTTGCACAGCTGCATCTGCAAACATATTTGCTGATAGGTTTGGTTCAGTTTGAGATGACATATCAGATTGCGCCTGGACACATTTAGTAGTTAGTGGATATGCGCCAACATTTGACTGATCCAAGGTGGTTTCCTCACTAGGATTGGCATTATTGGTCATGTCTGGCTGGACTATGACTTCCTTGAGGAATGTTTCCTCAATGATGGGGTCAATGTCTTCAAACAAATCATGTGCACTGTCATGTGAGAGGCCAGGCCTGATTGTTGGTGGCTCAGTACTCGAACAGAGATTGTCTATGATGTGGTCTACGATACTCTTTAGTTGTGAGAACTCGTTACTTACGAACTCGCGCATTGAATTTCCCTGCACCATAATTGTCAGTGTTGTGTAGTATATAGTGATTGTCAACACTTTTTCAAAGTCTCCTTTATGTTGTACAGTGATTTGAGTCTCTGAAAGTACCTTGTAGGATTTGGATGACTCTTTGGCCTCCTCCTTGTCCAACCAATCGATAGAGAAACTATCACACTCGCCTAACTGGTCAAAGTATCTCATGGATAGAGCTGTTATCCATGCTAGGATACGTGCATTGTTCGTACAAAACGAAGTACATTTTGCTGCCGGCTTATGTTGATCTTCACGGACCTCTTCGAATGGTTTGTTCTTCAGTTTGATCACCTTAGCCAAATGGTTCCTATATTGCGATGCTACACTGTCGTAAGACTCTTGATCACAAGATAACTGTTTAAACTGACAGTCTCTAAAACACTCAGCCATCGTGGCAGTAATCTCAGGATCACAAGTTCGAAAATCTTGATATTGGTTTACAGTCTAATTCGATTTTATTTTCTAGATCACAAACAATTAATATATTATTGTCGCATTTGCCACTGTAACTCACAGAAATTCATATAGTAAATTACGGAAATACTGGTTATTGATCCAATTCAGTTAAATTGTTAGTGCCTGTTATTTACATTATCACTCTGAAAAATTCGAAGTCGCCATTTTTTTTAACAACAAAGGCTGGTCACAAAATTGACAAAACTTTCATGCTTTTAGAAGGTTAAGCTCGGTTATATTTGTCGAATTAACACACAATAATCTTGACAGATATAGAAATTAAACATACACACGGTTAATCAGTGTGAAATACTAATAAATTCACATATTTGCTGGCAAAATCCGGACAGAAATTAGCTACGATACGTACAGTCCGCCATTAAAAAAACGAAAAAAGACTACTGCTACTACTACTACTACTGCTGCTGCTACTACTACTACTACTACTACTACTACTACTACTACTACTACTACTACTAAGACCAATAAGCTACCTCAGAGTTACGGCGTCGCAAAGAATTATGGGTAATGTCAAAGGTCAAAGCACGTAAACAAATCTCTCGAGTCTGACAGCTCTGCGGTTATGAATGCTACGCTACAAATTTTCCTCCTCATACATGCGTGTTTTATGGTGTTCTTATGTGTGAACTTCTTAGCGACAGCTTGATATGGAATCATATCAAGAGATATTTATGCAGCAGAATTAGAAAATCAAATAATATTTACCAACTGGAGGCGGAAAACAACGCGGTCAAGCGCATTCGCCCCGGTGCCAATTCGGCCCATTAACTCGCTGTTCCGATTAGAAGTCCAATTACAATATGCTTATTTTTAAGTCTATGTAATGTCAGCGATTACGTGAGACTGACAGTGTATAGGCCTACACACGTACACCAGCTTCATAGTTAGGCCTATATAGTTTGTGTGTATGGTACTACGAATACTTGGGTCTTACAATTTCATTGTTCTAATATTCCCAATTTAACACCATATAATTCTCTAGTCTCCTAAAGGCACTATTAGACTACCTAATGTAATCATTCAATGTAATACGTGCGCGTAGATTGCGCTATTCATTGATAAAGGAATTATCCCAAACAGAATATAATTATGTTTATCATATTATCCATAAATAAACATCAGTCAAACAAACCACTCAGGCCGGCAGCCAGGGTGGGACCGGTGCACTATGTAATATTACCCCCAATCAGGCAGCCATGGCAGGGCAAGCAATCAGGCAGCAAAGGCAGGGCAAGCAGGCAATTACGCAGCCAAGGGAGGACAGGCAGGCAATCAGGCAGCCAGGGGAGGGCAGGCAGGCAGCCAGGGTAGGGCAGGCAGGCAGCCAGGGAGGGCAGGCAGGCAGGCAGGCAGCCAGCCAGCCAGTGCTGGCAGTCAGTCAGGACATGGCAGGTAATCAGACAGCCAGATCAGAGCAGGCAGGCAGCAAGGGCATGGCAGTCATGCAATCAGGCAGCCAGGGGAGGACAGGAAGGCAGGCAGCCAGGGCAGACAGTCAGTCAGGGCATGATAGGCAGCCAGAGCAGGGCAGGCAGTCAGGACAGGCAGCCAGGGCATGAGCGGATTTACCCTGTCCATAAAGACACGAATGACACGCTGACGATTCTCGTCTTCAATTTCGTTGGTCTCCTCCTGCGCCAGATCAAAGATTTGAAGTGCATCCAAACACCTACAATGGATACCTACTACTACTACTACTGCTACTACTGCTGCTGCTGCTGCTGCTGCTACTACTACTACTACTACTATTACTACTACTACTACTACTACTATTACTACTACTGCTGCTGCTACTACTACTACTACTGCTGCTGCTGCTGCTGCTGCTGCTGCTGCTGCTGCTGCTGCTACTACTACTACTACTGCTGCTGCTGCTGCTGCTGCTGCTGCTGCTACTACTACTACTACTACTACTACTACTACTGCTACTACTACTACTACTACTACTACTACTACTACTACTACTACTACTACTACTGCTGCCACTGCCGCTACTACTACTACTTCTACTACTACTACTACTGCTACTACTACTACTACTACTGCTGCCACTGCCGCTGCTACTACTACTACTACTACTACTACTACTACTACTGCTGCTGCCACTGCCGCTGATACTGCTGCAGCCACTGCTGCTGTTACTATAAAAATATGTCATGCCTGAATGTACAGTGTAACCCGAACCCAATGAGAAAATCTTAAAACGTTCTTTTCAAATATCCACGTGTAGTTATCACTTTCAAACGATGTGGTAACATGCAATCTCCAACTTAAACAACCCCCTGACCATGTTTAGGGAATTCTATTGTTCTCCGCTAAGCAGCGTTTAAACTTAGTCCGTAGTTTAGGCACGCTTAATGATAAACATGCTTCGTAATTACCGATTAAATTTAAGCGCAGACTTTAGACAACGTTTACCGATTTACACGCGTCTGGCGGCTTTAAGCGCCTTTCGTAGTTACGGGCCATATTGTCTATGTTACAGCGTGCTCTTCGATTAAATACAGTACCTGTAATCAAGTGATTCAATGAATAATGATTGGTTACATGTACTTGTCTTTTAGCCTGGAGATAATAATTTCTGATAAGAAATTATGGAAGGAGAAGGAGAAAAAAGCGATGATGATTTTCGGGCCGAATTGAAACGTGCCGTATCAAAGGGTGACCTACAGACTGTCCGGAGAATCGTCAAGGGAGGCATTGATGTTAATAAAAAGTTCTGGGTATGTTTGGGCTTTGCATGTACATGTACTGGGCTTACCCAAAGCATTAGCCAAAAAATTATCCACATGTAAATTTTATCAGCCAAATCTAGACTCAATTGAGTCTCGATTTGTCTCATAAAATTTATATGTGGCTAAATTCTTTATATATTATCAATCTCGCAGGAGATATTTTGAATGTAATTTGCATGGAACAGGAAGATGTCAGTCTGGATAAGTTTTGCATGCCATCTGCAACTGAATGGAAAATGTAGCCAGCATAGTACATGTACAAGAAGTCCATAATAATACGTCTGTGTAGTTGTTGACCAAAAGGGCTTCTGCAGTGGTCTTGTAAAATGTAAATTTTCAGACTAAGAGAAGGAGAGTATTTTTGAAAATTTACCACTGGAATGACTGGCTCAATAACCGAGGCTGTCATAATAGAAATACATGTATGGTAGAGATAAATTTACAAAATCACTCAATATCAATTCCAACACACGGAAGTAGCTAGAATTGGGCGGAGCTTAGCTAGAAATGGGAGGAGTTTATCTAGAAATGGGCGGGGAATGTCTACGTTTAGAAATGGATTTCACGATTATCTCAGTAGCATAATGATGATTTTGATTAAATTTCTTCAAATTTAATTTACACTTGTGTTTTATCATGGATGAATTTTATACCTGTATGTTTCACCTTTTCAGTATGACAGTACGCTGTTGCATGAAGCTGTTGCATCTGGAGGTCTTCTCATGGTGAAAGTCCTCATCCAGGCTAAAGCGAATGTTAATGCTCAGAACAAGGTGACTATTATACAGTGTAACGACATTTATCATATAAACAAGCCTTCTAGCCCAGCACACATGCCATATTCAACGGAGTATTTTCATTGGCTGTTGGGTGCGCAACCCATTTAAATCGACCAATTAAAACATCGAATGATGTGAGCGTGACGCGTAGGAATTACCACGCCATACTGGTTTACAACGATTTGTCATTCATGAAACGTCATCGCAAAATGTCATCGTTTGACAGTTTATCAGTCGGCAGCGAAGTAATGATTGATGGCCGTGGCTATGATTTTCAATGACCTGTTAAAATACTATTTACCAGCTGACATAAAGCTCATGCAAATTGATAATTTTCAACTCGGCCCATAATAATGATATGAGAAGTGACCTCGTTCCAGATTCTCTATGTACATGTATGGTATGATAACAAAGGAAAGTATTTTGAAAATGTTGTATAAATTTGTACCTCCCTGTAGTCGATGCACCACAATATACTAGCTATTTAACTGTTTAAAATTCCAATTTTTTCAAAGAAGATGTTAATTTGCAGACCAAGAGAAGACTATTTTTGAACGTTTAGCACTTTTAACGATAACCGAGCCAGTCATTCCAGTGATAAATTTTCAAAAATAGTCTCTTGGCATCTTGGTCTGCAAATTGACATTTCTCAAGACCACTAGAAGCTGTTTTTGGCTGATATAAGAGTTAAATGGTAATATATACATACCGCTAGTCCCCTTTGAAAGTTTTTCTGGGAATTCAAAAGGAAAAAACCCGAATAAATTATAATTTTTCCTTGTCCTTGATTTTTGCCGACTGCAGAGCCCAAAATAACATGGTACAGTAGCTGAAGGAAGGAAGATTTCTATTCATCTCATGAATATTCATGAGCATTGGAAGTGGTGTTGCTAAAAGATGGTGCTACAGTACAGCTCATAAATATGTTGGGATTTTGCCAAAACCAAAACAGAAACCTGTTAGTTAAGTGCAATTTTGAACACGGTGTAAGAAATGTTCAGTTGAATATTCCCTAGCATACATGTGTACATATAATTAATTGAATTGGAAGGCATTCAATGTCGTCCAATCCAATTATGGTAAGCATACGTATTCAACAGAACATTTAATTTTTGTTAAGTTATTTCTGAACTGTACTGTAACTTAACCCACTCTTGTGTCAACCTTTTAATGGTCAAACTGACCAAAGCAACTCTGCAGTGGTCTTGAGACATGTCTATTAGCAGGTCAAGAGAAAAATATTTCTGAAAATTAACCACTAGAATTACTGGCTCGGTAACCGAACCAGTCATTCTCCTTCGATCAATACTCACCATTCTGTTACTTTCTGATACACAGCTGGCCTTGACAGCTGGCTCTAGGACTATAGACGTAGAAAGCTTTAGCGACTCCTTGGAACCGGGTACTCGGCTCCCAACTGCCGAGTACCCGTCTACCATAGAGCTCATTCTTGTTTGCATAGCGACAAGAGCTGTCCACGTTTTTTGCAGGAGAAAGATTAAAGTTTTTTGAAAAGAAATCTAAGTCTTTTATACTGTGATTTGATAGGTTGTGCGTTCTTGAAAGGATCTAACTGGATAAAATGGAGAATACCGCCAATGATGACCAGGTTGTATTATTCCTTATTATCCATAGTTAAAAGACTTAGGTCTCTAAATTTCGTTGTGTCGCATGTCCCAATTTCTGACCCCATAGCATCTGGGACGTGTGCTAACAACGTGATATGCCAGACGATTGCCTTCTTTAAATCCCAACAGGCGATCGGCAGATATGAAAATAGGTGTTTGCTACGGTATTTCTAACACGAATATCGGCTGACGTCGTTCTCCGTAGGGTCCGAGCGGGTGACGTCACACCCGTGATGCTCGGATGTTTATGTGAAGAAAATTTTTTCATTAATTCGCGCATCTTGTTCTGGGTGCTGCGTACTAAAAATGGTACCAGAAAACTTTGGAATGGTCAAGTTTACGTGTGATCACGATCGGTTTGCAATGATCGGTGGTGTCAAAATTCTTGAGTGATGCATGGTCTGCGGTTTTACCGTGTGCTACAGCAGTTTGTTTACATTCTGTTGTTTCTTCACATATCGTGTCAGCTTTCGTTAGGAGTATAATTTATATTGATTGGTAAATATACGCCGAATGCTATGCGATATGATTCCTGGTTCCATTATACATCCTGGAGGATCAATTTATGGGTGTATTTATGCCCGCTTCGTTCTTGTCGTCATAATCAATGCGATCTTTGCTGTAACGTTGCGGGGTGGGGTGCGGGAGGGTTTGCAGTTAATTTATGGTCAAACTATTTGAAAATTAATTGTCTGCCTTCCATCCGTGTCGTTCCGCTTGCTTATTGTAGGTTTGTGCTTATTTTATAGGCCAAGCCAGCCCCGCCATCATGTGACGAGTGCCATACGTTTGTACGCGTCATGTTTAAGGACCATGTCTGTTTTAGGTGTACGCCCTGTAACCTTGATCATAAATGTAATGTGTGCGCAGTGTGGTCCGTCGATATGATGGTAAAGTTCCTTGCCCAGAAGGATGTGGCTGGGTCTGACGCGGGGTCAGGCGGTCCGATGTTAAATCCTGGAGCGTCCGGTTCGGCCGGTGGGGGCGCTCCACGTCCCCAGCTGGAGGTGGCGGAGATGGCACCGCCGGCGTGGTTCGGTCCGGCTATGCAAGGTTTTCTGCATAGCGTTCTGCCCACGCTGGTGTCGTCACTGCTACCGAAGGTTGGGGGGCAGTTTCTCCCCATGCCTGGTACAGACCCTGTCCTTGGACAGGGTTCTGGACTGGTTACCAAAGGGGCCGTCTCGTACGGCCCCCAGGCAGTCCTGTCTGGCTCCGGCCTGGCGGGTTCTGTCTCTCTGCGGCCACCTCCGGGTGGTCCAGTAGCGGTGGCCGGTCCGTCAGGTGTGGGAGCCGTCCGCCAGGACGGCTCCGCGGTTTCCTCGTCTGATGACGACTCTTCGGAATCTGAAGACGAGGAGGCCGAGGAGGAGAGGTTGCTGCGGCCTGTGATACCACGGGCGGAGTATATGGAGGTCGATTCTGTCCTGGACGGAACCGTCCTCCATTTGTCTGGCTTGGCGCAAGCCAGGGCAGCGGCTCCGCTGGTGGTTGAGGCCAATCTGGTACCAGGCACCAGTCCCGTGACGGTTGGTTTGACGCCAGCTGACACGGTGACGGGTGTGCCGGGCCGGGCGTGGTACTCACCTATCTCGCCTGGTCCGGCGGTCAGACGTGGGGTGCCGTTGGCGCCCGTGTCTGGCCTCGGTTCCGCGTCCGCTACGGGTCCGTATGGTTTTCCGTTCGGACCTACCCCATGGACTGGTGTGTTTCATGGGGTGAGTGGTACCGGAGTGCATGGTATGTCAGCCGCGGCTCCTTGCCGGGAGGCCGTGGCTGGCAGAACCGTGAGCGCGTCAATGGGTGACGTGTTTGCGGGTGTTTCCTCCTCGGAAATAGACTGGTCCGAGGCTCTGGCTTGGCTAGCCAGGGTGGACCCATCTGTGGTTTCGGCCACGGCCGAGGAGGATGCGCCCCGTCCGTTGGTTGCATCGATTCGGACGGGGAGTATTGCCCGCGGCCCGGATCCAGTCGGTTGGACTGGATCCACGGTTCATCGAGTTGTTGGATGCTATTTATAGCAAGCAGCTTATGACTAAGGGTCAGCTCCCTGTGGCCTCCAGGGAGGTGCGGGCAAGGTGTCGTATTCCGCGGGGGGAATACGACAGATATGGTGTGGTGCCATCGGTCACCGAGGATGACCGATGGGTGCTGGGCGTTCAGAGTGCCGGGGCGGGTGGCCCCGCCCCGGCACTTGTGGACAAGTCCCAGGCACACCAGGAGGAAGTCCTGTCCCTATGCGATGAGGGTGTGAGGGCAGCTATGAGCGCTGTCAACCACTCTTATCGTCTTCTTCAGTCGGTGTGGGCTGAAGCGGGGGAAGGCCACCCTGTGCCACCTGTGGCGCTTTCGTGCGTGAATGACGGCTTGGTGCTGTCTATGGACGCACTGGCAAGGGTGCAGGCACGTGTGACCAAATCCACGAGGCAAATGGTTATTGACCATATGTGTCCGGCTACGGCAGTCAGGGAGCGTCTTCTTGGGACGCCCCTGACAAGGGCCTAGCATCTTCGGTGGCCAGGCGCGGGCCATCCTAGAGGATACGGCCAGCATCGCGCAGAATCGGTTGGCGGTCAACCTACAGCTGGAGCTAGTGCGGCAAGCGCACGCACTAGGGGCTGTGGGGAAACCGCTAGCTGAACAACCTCCAAAGAAGCAGAAGAAGCATAGGGGCAAGGCGAAAGCTAAGCCTGCTGCGGCTTCTGCTTCTGCTGGATTTTCTCAGCCGCCGCCGGCGAAGAAAGCCAGGAAGGTTGTAGAGGCTCCTACCCTCCCCAAGGTTGCACCTGACCGCCCTAGAGGCGGGAAGGGCAAGGGGAAGGGTAAGGGTAAGTCCTCAAAGGGCGGACAGAGGGGAGCGGATCGTACCTGAGGGTACGAGAGCTCCCTTCATATCCGCCTGGACCGCACCTGTGCGACAGGAACAGCCGTGCCAGTTATACCCGCCATGCCGAGACCAAAATGGTTCTCTGTCTCTCTCATTAAGAAAGGGGGGGGGGGGGGGTGGGGGGGGGGGGCGGACTGCGAGCCGGACAACCCCGTTAGACGTCGAGGCGTCTATGGTGGGTGGAAGGCTCATGCGTTTCGTCGAGGCCTTTCAAGGTGTGACGTCAGACAGTCTGGTCCTGGGATGGTTATCCCAGGGTTACATGCCGGAGTGGTGGGACTTTCCGCCACAAAATCTGTCTTTGGCACCTGTCTGGACACCCGTACCAAGGGAGCCAGACAAGTTAGAAGCCGTTCAAAAGGAAGTGTCGGGTTTGCTTCTGAAGGGAGCAATAAAACCATCAAACCGGAACACTCCAGGCTTCTATTCAAAAATGTTCCTTGTCCACAAGAGCACGGGGGGATGGAGACCCATACTCAATCTCAGGCCATTAAATTGGTTTATCCATACGCCTCGGTTCCAGATGGAAACGCCGAGATCGGTAATGGCGGGATTGAGGAAGGGAATGTGGTGTGTGTCGATCGATCTGAAAGATGCATATTTCCACATTCCAATGAACCGGAGTTGGCACAGGTTTCTGAGATTTGCGTTTCAGAATCAAGTATGGGAGTTTGTAGTCCTCCCGTTTGGCCTGTCGACAGCTCCGAGGGTTTTCACAAAAGTGGTCCTTGCGGTGACAGCGTTTCTCAGAAAAGAGAACGTGGCGCTACACACCTACATAGACGACTGGCTGCTCAAGGCAGACTCGGCAGCCAGGTTGAACGTGGATACTGCTCTGACTCTGAAGTTACTTTCAGATCTACGCTGCATAGTCAACGAGGAGAAATCCGAGTTGACGCCCACTCAACATTTCGTTTATTTGGGGATGCGATTCGACCTCGAGGAGGGCAGGGTTTACCCGTCAGAGCCCAGACTGGTGTCTCTGTTAGCCATCCTCAAGAGTTTTCGAGTGGGAAACCACATTCAGGCGAGGCGGTTCCTTCAGATGCTGGGCATGATGGTCTCCATGGAGCAGGTTATCCCGTACGCTGCTCTAATGCGAAGGCCTATCCAGTTGTATCTGATGTCTCTGTGGAAACAGAGAACAGAACCCCTGTCAAAACTGGTGCCAGATTTGGAGCCGATAATATCGCATCTTGTATGGTGGAAACAGCGTCAGAATCTCCTATTAGGGGTTTCGCTGCACCTACCCCACCCCCAGCTGTCCGTCTACACGGATGCATCGCTGGAAGGGTGGGGTGCCTGCCTGGGAGAACACCAGGTCTCGGGCACATGGACTCTCCCGGAGAGTCAGCTGCATATCAATCTGTTGGAAATGATGGCAGTGGAACTGGCGTTGGAAGAGTTCCTTCCGATGATCATGGGCAAGGTGATATTGATACGGTCGGACAATTCGACAGTAGTATCATATATAAATCGCCAAGGCGGGATCAGGTCGCCCACTCTGTGTATCAGGGTGTGGCACTTGATTCAATGGTGCAGGAATTACTCGGTTGTTTCGAAAGCAGCTCATATTCCTGGCCGATTGAACATTCTGGCGGATGCGTTGTCTCGCAGACAGAGAATCCTGCCAACAGAATGGTCCCTCAACCCTCCAGTTCTGCGACGGATCTTCGAGCATTGGGGCAAACCCAACGTGGACTTGTTCGCCACAAAGGAAAATGCTCAAATCATGACATATGTCTCGCCGATTCCAGATCTAAATGCCGTCGATACAGACACTCTGGCGATAAGCTGGAGAGGGATGCACACTTACGCGTACCCACCCACCATTCTTCTACCGAGGGTATTGGTGAAGGTCAGGGAGGAACCGTGTCTGGTCCTGCTAATAGCGCCGTATTGGCCGAGCAGGGCGTGGTTCACGGATCTTCTAGATCTGCTGGTGGAAAATCCTGTGCAGTTGCCAGAGATTCCGAACATAATCTCCCAGGCCAAGGGACGCTTCCTACACGAGCGTCCCGAAATGTTCAAATTGACTGCGTGGATGTTATCAAACAACGTTCCACGTCGGAAGGCTTTTCTCGACAGGCTGCTGATTTCATCGTGGCTGCGAGAAGGAGGTCAACCTTCAAGTCATATAACAACAAGGTTAACAGATTTGCAGACTGGTGTGAAGAAAAGGGTATTGATACCTTTCAATCCACTATCAGCAAATAGCAGACTTTCTCTGTGAGCTGTTCTTTTCAGGACTAGCTCCCGTCACAGTTGCTGGATACAAGTCAGCTTTGGCATCAGTTATCCCTTGTCTAGCCAACAGGGATAGTCCAGAGGTGGCCCAGTTAAATGTGATGTTGAAGGGAATGAGCAATCTCCGACCGAGACAACCGGTAGTCATTCCAGCCTGGAGTCTATCTTTAGTGCTTAATGTACTGGCCAAGCACCCTTTCGAACCGTTGCGTTCGGCTAGTCTAAAGTATTTGACTCTAAAGGCGGTCTTTCTATTGGCAGCTTCCTCAGCTAGAAGGCGCAGTGAGATCCATGCGCTTTCGGCAGAGAGGAACCGATTTATTGTTTCTGGAGAAGGTCTGCGTCTTCTGCCAAGAGCAGAGTTTATGTCAAAGAACCAATCTTTGAGATATCCCGGCAAACAGATCATTATACCGAAGTTAACTAGGTTTGATCGTGATGCCAGTGTCTGGTGCCCGGTCCGTGCTTTGACTAAGTACAAGAAACGGACTGACTCGTTACGGTCGAACGATAGACATCTGTGGATCTGCCATAAAAAGCCTTATGGCGCCGCATCCATGGATACTATCTCTCATTGGGTGGTCGAATGCATTCAGACTACTCACGAGATGGCGACTGGGCACCAGGTGCAAGGCGTAAGGGCACACAATGTCAGAGGAATAGCCGCCTCGACCGCCCTTTACAATGGTGTTCCGTTAGAGGACATCATGGCCGTTGCACAATGGCACTGTGAGTCCTCATTCACAGCCAATCCACTCGCTTTAGCTGTTTTGAAATGATAGTTGGTGACCACACTGCTTTTCACCCTTTTCTCACTTTGGTAAGAAAAGAACCTAAAGCAGGCATGGTCTGGCGAGAGGATGTCGACCAGATTGTGTCACCGATGGCCGAACCGGTGAATGGTTGGAGGCGGTACGTCTGAAGTCGAATTATCATACGGTAATTCAATAAGTGAGAGTTTTTTGTATTATGTATTTGTATCATGTTCATTCATCTTATATATTCATGCTCATTCCCAGGCTAATACATGGAATATGCACGGAGTAGTTAACCCTCTTGGCATATTTGTGTTTTCAGGCGAGATACATGTTCGTTAGTTCTCTCCCTTTTCTTAGGAGGAAAAAGGGGGGGGGGGGGCTGTGACGCGAATGTGATTCGGTTCCGTGAACTTGACGGTCCTTTTTAGGTCTCCGTTAGTCACGTTTGAAGTCTAAAATCTTTCTCCAAGGGGCAAAATTAGCATTTATGGCTTGCCCCTTCCCACCAGGTTACTGATCAAATCTGGTGTATATCACAAGTAACAGAATGGTGAGTATTGATCGAAGGAGAATGCAGGAAATGTCAATTTCCCTTTCTCCGAGATCTAACAATACTCACCATTCTGTTACGGACCCAGCCTCCCAGCCCCACGGAGGCAAGCCATAGTTTTCTCTTGTTTGGTGGCTATGCAAACAATATGAGCTCTATGGTTAACGGGTACTCGGCAGTTGGGAGCCGAGTACCCGGTTCCCAGGAGTCGGTAAAGCTTTCTAAGTCTATAATCCTAGAGCCGCTGTCAGGGCCAGCTGTATATCAGAAGTAACAGAATGGTGAGTATTGTTAGATCTCGGAGAAAGGGAAATTGACATTTCCTGCAGTATAGTTTAATAAACATTGTTTATTTCATCAAAATTTGACATAAAATGTCCTCGAGAAAAAATATAAATCACATTATGTGTCAGCTTCCGCTTATAGCCTCCCTTTGTAGGACCAGTTTAGGTCATCCCGAGTAGCGCGAAGACGCCAATATTAGTACCCGGGGAGATACTGCGCAATCGACATACATAGGATGGTAGATTTGAGTATCTACGAGAGTAACGGCGTAAACTCGTCCTATAGTGCAGTTTATATACACTTGTGCAAAAGTTAAGCACCACCCTATTTTTACGCACATGCGAGGGTATATTCATGTGCTATGAAGAAAGCAATAGCATAAACATTTATGTACCCATCCATCTTAGTGCAAGAGGTAATAATGCAACTAAAGGAATGCTGATTATGATGGTGGGAAAACACTGTATGTTTTTGTTTGAACTTGAAAACGAGGCCTGAATATGGTTACGTTGACACAACTGACAACTATTGCCCTACAGTTGACACACGTGGCTAGATTGTCATTAATGGTGTCTGAAAACGAAGTTTAACATCTGTGCACGAGTTTGAGACTGTCATTATTAATACCGGGTATATCCACCTTGTGCCTGGATGACGGCCTGGACACGACGTCTCATGCTGGTCACCAACCGACTGATACGCCATTGTGGTATTCGTTGCCATTCAAGATGGAGTGCGTCTGTTAATTCCTGTGGGTTCTGCACAGGAGGATCCCTCCTTCTCACCATGTTTCCCAGAATGTCCCAGATATGCTCAATAGGGTTCATGTCAGGGCTCCTTGCTGGCCATGGCAGGGTTTCGATGGCATTCTGGCGGAGGTATTCATGCACAGCTCTAGCACGATGTGGTCGGGCGTTGTCATCCATGAATATAGGGTGGGTTCCAGGTGCATGATTTACAAAATGAGGGACCACAACTCTATCCAGTATGGAATCTTGATATCTTTGTCCATTTAGTGTTCCTGGTACAGTCAACAGATCCAGCTTACAATCAAATGAGATGCACCCCCATATCATAACGGAACCTCCACCAAATGGAACTTCTTCCATGATGTTACGTTGGTCGTACGCCGTGCGTCTGGACCTCCATACACGAGTTCGACCATCTGTGGCATGAAGCAGGAACCGACTTTCATCGGACCAGTGTACCCGTCTCCAGGATCTCATGTTCCAGTGTCTTCTTTCGTTGCACCACCTCAGACGCTCCTCTTTGTGGTGTGCAGTGAGGAGAGGACGTCTGACAGGTCTCCTAGCTTTCATGCCAGCAGCATACAGTCTCCTTTTGACGGTAGACATTGACACTCTATTGCGCGTTTCCCATTGCTGGCTGAGCACTCTGCTGTTGGTGAATGGAGATCTCCTAACAAGGCGTACTAGGGCTCGATCATCACGGGCAGTAGTCTTCTTCGGTCTTCCAGATCTAGGCCTGTCCTTCACCTCGTTAGTTTGCCCATGTTTTGCAATCAAACGACTGATTACAGTATGGTTAATGTTCAGCTGTCTGCCAATCTCTCTGCATGACATACCAGTGGTATGCATGCCTATGATTTGCCATTTCACACGATCACTTAACCTTCGTCTTGCCATAGCGGTTCACAATCAAGAGCTAATTCTCTCTGTACAAATAAACCACGGTCATGAACACAAAATTCCTAATCTTGTCGCCTAAATCTGTTTGTAATGTTCTACACCTCAAACTGGACTTTTACATAACTGAACACGTGTGCTGTTTCCCGCCACGCACGGACATCAAGCGGCGTGAAGTCATGCATGCATGTGCATTTCGTACTTGGAATTATGTCAGCTAACGCGGGGACAAAAAGTATGGCAGCCTAGTTGTACCATCATGTTTCTACGTTCTATTGTTTTTGCTGGTGCTTAACTTTTGCACAGGTGTATAGTTGCTTTCAGAATGTACGATTTACATTTAAGAGTAATCAACAGAACACACAGTTCAAAATACAAAAATCTGAATGCTGTTGCTTTATTTTCTTTAATTAGACATGACAACCAAATCAAAAAGGAAAAATTAGTACACCGCCTGAAATTGCTAACTCTAGAATTAAAAATAATTCTGTTGACCGATTATTGCCTAACACTGCAACTACGTATATACTTGGCATTTCACAACAGACTCCGGGTCTGTAGCGAAAGAAAGAAAATTATATGGCGAATCGACGGAGTAATTACATGTAGCTGGTTTTCTCAATGACAAAGTTGTTACCTCAGTATTGTTAGCTTGTTTATTGTAGCGCTTTGTGTTGTGATTAGTAATTACATGTATTCGACAGGTGCATATAGCACGGCGAGATAAAAACACAATGAACACAGGCGTGAATCAATTATATTTGTACTAGTGTACTGATCAAATGCGACGGAAAAGTACACGTTTCAGATTTTAAACAAATATTACATTTTTGACGATTTTCCGATTTTTCCTCAATTACATGTACATCGTAAACATCGCGATTTTAAAAATAAACCGAACTTCACGATTAAATCGAAAAATTGTGCAAGCCTAGCACCCAGTCACATTAGAATCAATATATATATTCAACAGCTTACAAGTATAGTTACCTTGAAATTGTGATTCCTGAGAATTTACGGTTCAAAGGGTTAAAATCAATTCAAACACTGGTACAAAGCTTAGCTAAAAATTAATTCCTCTATTGAATGTGTTAACAGGGAGAAATCTTGTACTTTCACCCATATCAGCCAAAAATGCCTTCTACAGTTCTCTTGAGAAATGTCCCATTTGCAGACCAAGAGAAGACTATTTTTGAAAATTTAGCACTGGAATGACTGGGATGATAACCGAGCCAGTGATACCAGTGGTGCATTTTCAATAATAATCTTATCTGCAAATGTGACATTTTCTATGAGAAAATTGAAACTTTTTTGAACAAATAAATTTGATGGATAATGAGTTAAAGGTTTTGGAATTTCTATAATTGTTAGCATCCAAGGCTTTCACAAACTTATATAGTCAGACATGATTATACAATCATGTAGAGTTCTTACACAACTCTTAAAAGAGTGCACCTATCATGCCGTACCGGTAGGCTGAAATTTTATACCTCCCAGAGAAGTTGAGGATATTACACATGTACATGTGTATGTGATGGCGGCCGGCGTGCGGGCGGGTGGCAGAGTGGTTTCCAGACAATAACTAGGATTTGTCAGATTGGTTTGAAACTTCATAAGGTGGTTTGACTAGGTCTGTGGATGAAACCTATCGAAATAGATCATGATTCGAAATCCAAGATGACCACCAGGCACCGGTGCCATCTTGAAAATTGGTTTCCGAATGATACAATGTAGCTTGGTTACTGTTTATCTGATCGCTTTGAAACTTCAGAGTGTATTTGGACTAGGTCTGGGGAAGAAACCTATCCAAAATGGCTGCAAGCCACTGTCGGCCATCTTGAAAGTTGATTTCCTGATGATAACTTAATTACCTTTTATCTCATTGGTTTGCAACTTGGTTGGTGGTTGGAGTACATGTAGGTGTGGAGAAGAAATATATCGAAATCGATGATGATCAGAAATCCAAGGTGGCCACCAGCCAAGAACTAACATCTTGAAAATGAGTTTCCGGATGATAACTTCATTACTGTTTATCAGATTGCTTTGAAACTTGATAGTTTGATTGGACTACCTCTGACGAAGAAATCATTCGAAAGCAACGATGATCCAGCACCCAAGATGGCCGACAGCCACTGATGGCCATCTTTAAAACTGGTTTCCAGATGAGAACTCTGTTACCGTTTATGGGATTATTTTGAAACTTCACAATTTGATTGGACTAGGTTTAGGGAAGCAAACTACTGTACTGAAATTGACCATGAACTGAAATCCAAGATGGCCACTAGCCACCGTCGGTCATCTTGAAAATTGGTTTCCAAATTATATTTCCGCTGCTATACATTTATCGGATCGCTTTGAAACTTCGATGGTGATTCATAATACAGCATGGCCACTAACCACAAGTGATGAACTGTGATATTGAGTTATAAATGTTGAGCACAGAATTAGTCAGATGTCTTAGTGATTGTATTTTCGTTGACTCATCATCAGGGTATTATGTACCGTCTGCGGAGCTCTTGTTTATTATCTTACCCAATCTTGACCAATGAAGGGTTAAAGGAAGGTTCCAGTTTCTCAGACAGTCGTCATGAATGACGTAGTTACAATGTAAGTCGGTCACGAACGCTTAATTGATGATAGACTAAGCTTTGTTGTACAAATTGTACATTTTGTCTTTACTATTTAATAAACATGCTGTTGAATATTTTGAAAGTAGGCAACAACAGCACCCAGTCATATTGCTTTCAAAATATTCAACCACTTACTTCAATAGTTTGCTGAAAATTGATAGTCAGGAGTTCAAGAATTGATTGATCCCAACACGGGCGAAGTGTGGGTGGGGTGTAGCTAGAGATGGACGTGGCATAGGTAAAACGATAGTCCTCCATTCATGTCTATATTCTTTTCAGAATGGGAGGTCAGCTTTGCACTTAGCTGTGCGTTCAGGACAAACAGAAATAACTCAAGAACTCATTAAGGCCGGATCATCCGTAAACGCTAAAACACAGGTGAGGAAAGCAAGGCCCTGTGCTGTGCTCTGACCAATAAATACATATGGAGCCATCTGTCAGTGGCGTGTAGGATGATGTCATAATCATTACATCATAAATGATACTATTTGGCGTGGCTTTAACTCGTAATAGTCTGACACATTGTATGAATTGTATGTCTCTACTATTTAATAAACATGCTGTTGAATATTTTGAAACTAATTTGACTGGACGCTGTTGCTGCCATTCAATAGCTTACCTGTATAGTTTTCTGGAAATTGATAGTCAGTGAGTTCAGAGATCGATCGATCCCAATACAAGCGAGGTGTGGGTGGAGCTTAGATAGAGATGGGCAGGGCATGGCTAAAAATGGAACGGTCCATTGCCTACATTACGCACCCACCTAACTGCTTGCACCTATTTAGAAGACCCGACTGTTCATGAATATGCAGGTACATGTAAATATTCATCTAATGTGGGTGAATATATGCTTAGGCATTATTTGTACTTGAGTATGACATACCCTTTCGTGAATAGCCAGCCCCTGTACAGGAGGTGCAGAAGCCTATAGTACTTAATGATCACCACATCTGTCTGGCCACAATATCTTGTAAGTGGCATATCATACAGAACCACTTAGGATATTTTTATAGGCATATGCCTGACTTATCTATAATACAGATGTGCTTTTTGAAGGATTCACCATTATAGGTCCTAAGACTTTGGGTGAAAATGGGCTTATTAATGTAAAATGTCGCGATTATTGTCAATATTCTGAGTCTCGTAAACAGCATATCATGCAGAATCTCTTAAAATGCAATGTATTGTTATGAAATTTGCATATACATGCATATACATGTACCTCCCTTATTATGCCCAGGTGATAGAATTTGCCACCCATAATCCATCCCTGACATTTGAACTTTCTATTGAGCCAACAACAAAAGATATTCTGGCTTTAATACCTAAATGTTTATACATTTCTACAGCCTATGGTGGCTGTCATGATTTACTTTTCAACCACTCAGAAAAACCTACATGTACTGTGTGTGCCTATGGCTCAGTCCTATTGTAGAGGCGCCAGCTATAGTTTGACAATGTGGTATAAATGCAATCATACAGGTAAGCTGTTGAAGATTTTGAAACTAATTTGACTGGAGTTTTTTCCAGTCAGATTAGTTTCAAACTATTCAACGGTGTGAGTATTACATAATAATGACTGTAATGCACTGGCACTTACAGGACATCACACACTATCATCGCTTGAGAAGAGAAATGGTGGCAATCATTTTTCAGGATTTATGCGATGTTACAAAGCAGATAATTGTGATACAGATAGAGGGATGTGACATCATATAAATGATATGGAATCTATAAATCATAATTTACCGGTGCAATACAACATTTGAGATGAGATTAGCATCCATTTAAGGAACAATGTTTACACATTTCTTGGCACACGAGAAGCAATTCACTGTATTAAGTTTATAAGTATATTATCTGTCACAGGCCTGGAAATAGTATATCCATCCATAATCAACTACGCGACGTGTATGCTGACGTCATAATAATGATGTCATGAGTGACTCGATTTAGTCCGTCTTAAACGCTTAATAGTCCGACATGTGCAAATTGTATGTCTACTATTTTATAAACATTCTGTTGATTATTTTGAAACTAATTTGACTGGGCACTGTTGCTGCCTATTGTTGCACCCTATTGTTTAAAAATATTTAACAGCTTACCTGTATAGTTTTCTGGAAATTGATATTCAGGGAGTTAAAGGTTCGATCGATCCCAACACGGGCGAAGCATGGGTGGAGCTTAGCTACAGATGGGTGGGGCATAGCTAAAACTAGAAAGGTTAGTTTTTCAAGTGTGACTGACATTTTATCATCCACCAGTTACTTGCATATTCAGCCTATTCTACTTTGTCTACTTCGCACTACTCTTTCCTCGAACCTATTAGAAACATGTACAAAATTAGCCGGTGCAGTGTCATAGCGATGATGATACACGCTTGGTAGCGGAATATTTTATGGCTTTGTCAACACATGCATACAGACTATTTTCTTACACATTGCAATTGTTGCAGCGGTTTATATCAATACCTGACAAATTTAAACTTCAAGACCTGAAAACCTGTGCCAGCCATTTGATAGTTTTGTACCTGGCAATGTCTTTGACAGGCAGCTTATTCTCAGGCTTCTGCCATCTCCAGATATAAAGTGGCTGTCTAAAACCTAATCAGGAATGAGATTTGTCCTATTTTTTTAATAGGAAATACAATGTTTTACTAACCAGTTGTATAGGAAATCCTATAAGATGTATAGGAAATCCAATGTTTTACTAACCAGATGTATAGGAAATCCTATAAGATGTATAGGAAATCCAATGTTTTACTAACCAGATGTATAGGAAATCCTATAAGATGTATAGGAAATCCAATGTTTTACTAACCAGATGTATAGGAAATCCTATAAGATGTATAGAAAATCCAATGTTTTACTAACCAGATGTATAGGAAATCCTATAAGATGTATAGGAAATCCAATGTTTTACTAACCAGATGTATAGGAAATCCTATAAGATGTATAGTAAATCCAATGTTTTACTAACCAGATGTGTAGGAAATCCTATAAGATTCCTATAAGATGTATAGGAAATCCAATGTTTTACTAACCAGATGTATAGGAAATCCTATAAGATGTATAGGAAATCCAATGTTTTACTAACCAGATGTATAGGAAATCCTATAAGATTTATGCATTTGTAGGAAATCCAATGTTTTACTAACCAGATGTATAGGAAATCCTATAAGATGTATAGGAAATCCAATGTTTTACTAACCAGATGTATAACCAGATGTATAGGAAATCCTATAAGATGTATAGGAAATCCAATGTTTTACTAACCAGATGTATAACCAGATGTATAGGAAATCCTATAAGATGTATAGGAAATCCAATGTTTTACTAACCAGATGTATAACCAGATGTATAGGAAATCCTATAAGATGTATAGGAAATCCAATGTTTTACTAACCAGATGTATAACCAGATGTATAGGAAATCCTATAATTTTGTTGACCAGATTTTCAAGAAGCATCATACGTGCAGAAATAACGTGATCTTTTCCCTTTGATGGTCTGATTGGTCAAGAAGATTAAAATTTTTGCTTAATAAATGTTCATTCGCTAACCGAGCCAGTCATTCCAGTGGTAAATTTTCAAAATTTATCTTCCCTTTTCCAGCAAATGGATATTTCTCAGGACGATTGCATAGGGTTTTTGACTCACATGACAATTGAAGGGTTAATTGGCTTAAGAGATCTTGACAATTTTTAAGTCAAGGACTGACACTGGCTTCGACCCATTTCCTATTTTTCCCCTCGAAATCGATCACATCCCTGCTTACATGTAATAGGGAGATCAATTTATAGATGCGTGTACGGTCTGCTCATTTCTAGCTAAGCACCGCCCACTTTGTCCCCTCCCCCTGATTTGAATCGGCTTTATACACGTTGAACCCTGAATCCTAATTTCAAGGTAACTATATACAGGTAAGGTCTTTATATTTTGAAACTAATTTAACTGAAAGCAGGACTGCCCAGGGCAAAATATTCAACGGAATGTTTATTAAATTGTAAAATCAATTCCGACACTCGTGATGCACTATTCCCATTTTCGTCACGGACCACTCATGTTATTAGAGTGTGAAGTTGGTTATCAAGTGACATATTTTGATAATGCCATCGGATTATTAACCCTTTAATGGCCATACCAGCCAAAACCGGCCTCTGGTATGGTCTTATGGAATGGCCATTTACAGGCCAAGAGAATACAATTTTTGAAATTTACCACTGGAATGACTGGCTCGATAACCAAGCCAGTCATTCTAGTGATAAATTTACAAAAATTGTGTTCTCTTAGCCTGTAAATGGACATTCATTAACAGATATTTAAATTTTCTTAACCAAATTTAACCATTAAAGGGTTAAATGACAGATTGTACCCCTTTATTGTGATTGCAGGATAGAAGGACATGTTTACATGTAGCAGCATGGCGTGGAAAAACAGAGTCTGTGAATCAGTTACTGAGCGCTGGCGCCAAGGTGAACTGTGTGGATGAGGTGAGAGAACAGATTATGAGGTTATCTATAAAACATTAGTAACACATATAGTCAAGATTTCTTTGCAAAAAATTTAAACTTTTGGTTAGTGAATGTCAATTTGCAGGCCAAGAGAAGAGTATTTTCTGAAAATTTATCACTGGAATTACAGTACAGATCATAGTTAGCTTTACTTAAACGCATCCTAAACCTCATTTAAAATGTGTCTAAATGGCGGCATTTTCTCGTAATGATCTACTTAGACATAGCACGTTTGGTAAAATCTCACTTAAACGCATCCTAAACCTCGTTTAAAATGCGTCTAAATGGCGTCATTTTCTCGTAGTGATCTACTTAGACATAGCACGTTTGGTAGATGCATCTTGAATTTTATCTTGACGGGTTTAAATTTTGACACTACAGATTTGACATTTTGAAGGACGTTGCCCTGGGCTTTTGGTAGTGTTTGAAAATCTTCCGATAAATTAAACGCGCCATCAACTCAAACCGCGGATCTCCAGTTATTTCGCCGAGTCCTATGGCTAGAAGCAAACGGGTACTCGGTTCCTAGTCTAGGCAGACTCGGTTATCAGTACACTTTTCCTCCGTACATGCATCTCACGTGTTTTGCAGACTTTGAGCGATTTGTACAGCAGATTTTAACTTATTTACGTCAATTTGTGGCTGGATTTGTCAGAAGATGTCTTTAATTTACTGTTTCTTCGCGGGATTCGTCTAATTTCTGCGTTTTTATAGTGAAAATCTCGATATATCTAATGCCGAATGAACAATCGTCTTGAACTGGAACACCTCCATTCTGATGACGTCATCGCGTATATATTTAACCTCATTATCTTTGATTGGCAGAGATATTGTTGGAAAAGCCATCAATGACAAATCTGATTGGTTGAACTAATGTCATGACACTTTGACAGTTGTGTACTATTAGATGACAGTAAAAAAGCAACATAACCTAAACAAGGATTTCCAGACTTTGGCTGTGATCTGTACAAAAACCAAGATTGATCCAGATTGGGTACAAATTTTAATCTATGGATCTATTGGCAACAAACTGATCAGATTTTGCTCAAATTTTAACAAAGGAGGTTGTGTGATGATACATTAAGATTTAACAAGCTTGGATGCAGTCAAAAGAAAATTTTAGGTTGTGGGTTACAATCTCTGATAACTTAGATCTATCTGACGATGGAAAGCAAGTGATAACTAGATTGTTTGGTCGATGACGTGTCATAGCAATCGACCACTCACTGAGCCATGGTAACGTTTTCATATGTCTTGGACATTTAATCCTAAAATTGGTTTTGAAAGTGCAAGTGAAATAAATTAGTGAAAATTTACCAGTGGCTCGGTTATGGAGACACTCATTCCAGTGGTCATTTTTCAAAATAATAATTCTCTTGTTCTGCATATGGACATTTCTCAAGGCCCCTACAGAACATGTTTTAACCAGCTGGAGTGTTAAAGGCTCAATTGCTAAAATGTACAATTCTTATGACATCGACTATCTACTAACACTGGGTGTGTTATTGGTATATCTAATCATGATAGTTAGAGCAAATTATTCAATACAACAAACTTTAACAGTTAATTAAATGAAAACGGCACAAATGATCATGGTGAATGCACCAAAATAGCCCAAACTTAAAGGCAAACTCTTTGTCACTGACTGGAGCAGTTCACTCACTCTGTACTGTACTAGCTTCAAGTTCATCTTCAAGTCTTTCCAGTGTAGTGGTGGCTTCCTCATCATCAAACATGTCATCATCACAAGATTCACTGTCCAGCACATTAGCTGTCTCACTATTATGATCAGTGTCTGATTCCACATTTACAACGCCACCATGAGTGATAGTTGGTTAAAAATATACTGAACAATATATAGTCAATAATATACTATATACATGTACTGTTAGGCCCTGTGACCCGCCAGCAGGTGTTATGGTCATACACCGCCCTCAGACTTTAGCGCAGAAATAAAACACATTATATAATACAGGGTGGGAATATCTCCTGGGAATATCTCCTCCAACAAAATTGACTATTGAATTAACCCTTTCAACCGATTGTGGCATACATGAAATGTGCATAGAGTGATGTATTGCACACGCAAAAATGTTATTTTCTAAACAGTTGACGCCATCTTTGCTAAATCTCATTAAATATGTGTGTATTCTCGACCAATCAGACTTGTGTGATACGGTGATACCCATTGCCGAAAACGGGTAATGAGCTTATGTATTCGGATATCAGGCACCGGTAAAACAATTATGTATGCATGCACATGTCTATGTAAAAGCGGAGATTTTCGGTTACATATTATGTATGAAATAGCGAATTCGAAAACAACCGAATGTCAGGTTAGCAGATTTTGTAAATCGCTTCTCTTTCCGTTATAAGATGTTGCAACACTAGCCGCAGCTGATGCATATATTGTTCTAAAAAGCTATGCCTTTTACGTCAGCTCAAATTAGACTATATTGTAATAATTCCATTTCAGAGAATATTTTGGTATATTCATACAGATTTCAAGAGAAATTGTGGATTGAAAATTTATTAAAATATACGCACTGTCATCACGCTGGCTTCATACACAGTAAAGGATACCCAAGTGCGGAGTTCACACATGTCCATTTTATACAAAAGTACGGTTGACGATTACGATGATACATGTATGGCATTTCGGCAATTATCATTTACGGCCATGAAAAAAATAACTAAATGTGATGGATGTACTTAACACATATACGGCTCCAATTGCAATTTAGATCTACATGTACGGGTCATCGACAGACTGTAGAGCGATTCCACTTTGTCTAATGACGCGTAGTAAGAATCTTTGTCACGTTACTGAATACATTTGATTGCGCGTTTGACTTTTTTCGTGATGGGTTTAAAATATTCCATAATGCGTTTAACATATTGTAGGACGGGTTTGACTTTCCGTTAGACGCACCTATAAAATAAATTAAATGCGTTTGGTGTTTGGCCACACCTGAAAACGTGCTTTTGATGCTAAAAAGATGCATTTTTGTTTCGTTTTTGCTTTGTCAAACAGTAAAGCTAACTGAGCTGTACTGTACTGACTCGATTATCGAGCCAGTAATTCCAGTGGTAAAATCTTTTAAAATGTTGTTCTTGGTCTGTAAATGAACATTCCTCAAGACCATTGCAAAGGCAGAATTTGGCCGGCTGGACCATTAAAGGTGAAAATTCACACCAAAATATCTAACAAATTTTTTTTTTAAATTGTATAATTTTAGAGGCTTAAATTGTTTGACTAGATGTAATGAAGTTAAATAAATCTTAAAATATGGCAAATGAATTTCACATGAATAAATATACTAGTATGTTTGGTTGTGAATTTGAATTAGGAAGTAGGAATTTCATAACTTAAAACATGTCAAAAATTATAATAAATTATAAGGAATGAAATAATAATATGTTACGATTTATTTCATTTCCTTACATATAGATACATGTACATGATTTAAGGCTCTAGAATATACAATTTTAACAATTTTATTTGAAACATTCTGGTACATGTATGAATATGCACATTTAATGGGTAACTAACCTCATCTCTTGATAGCTACTGTATTCAGGTGATCTAATAAGCCACTCATAAACTGTGCAGGTACTTATACGCCTTTTATCACGCCGCTAAAGAGAGATATTCAGGTTTTAATAGCTAAATGTTGGTACATTTCTACAGCCTATGATGGTTGTCATGATTTACCTTTCAACTAAGCAGAAAAGTCCTAGCGTGCCCGCCTCGGTATATACGCTAGGTCATAGAGGTCATAGATTGATGCATAATTTCCAATGATGCAGTATACAACATGTGTAATACGCCGCCGTTGTCTGTAAAAGTCACCCTGCAAAGATGCTCCATGTTTGGCTATGTGCTAAGGATGCCAGAAGACACACCAGCACAGAGAGCCTTGGAATTCGCCCTACTCGGAGCCAGCAAATACAGAACCAGGAGAGGACGTCATTGCATAAATCTGCGAAGCGTGCTACGAAGTGACCTCAAGAAAGCATGATTAGGTACACTCAAGTCAAGAATGGACCTGAGGATGCTAAGGATTTTGGTTGAGGACAAGACACAGTGGGCAAAAGTGAAGAAGGACTGATTGCAGCTGTAGGATGTTTCTACTACTACAGCCGCAGAATACAGTACTCATACATACATACATAGAGGTGCCAGCTATAGTTTGGCAATTTCCTATAAAATCGATCATACCGGTAAGCTGTTGATTATTTTGAAACAAATTTGACTGGAAGTTGTTGCTGCCATAGGCAGCAACAACTTCCAGTCAAATTAGTTTCAAAATATCCAACGGAATATGTATTACCTAGTAAAGAATGTAATGCATTGCCACTATCGCTAGAGAAGACAAAATGGTGGAGATCACTGTTCAACATTTACACGATATTACAAAGCAGATACATGTAATTGTGATACAGATAAGGGAATGTGACAGGATATGAATGATACTGAATCTATAAACCATAATCTGTCGGTACAATACAAAATTTGAGATGAGATTAACATCCCTTTAAAGGGTTAAAATATGTTTGATATTTGATGGGTTAGCCAGCTGATATGTGACCATAGTCCATATGCCGCCCTTAGTGGAAATCACAAATGTCAAAATATGAAATTGGAACATGACAGATTGTTTACTTTCCTGTGTTCACTGTAACGTTATGTATAAGCTGGGATCGTGTGATTATTGCTTTGAGTGATCACGATATATTTATTTAAAAATAATTGTGATTACTCGATTAATTAGCCTGGGTAGAAATTACCCAGATAATATTTGATGGGTTAGCCATGTATCTATATGTAAGCAAAAAAGACATATCAGCGCCCAAATCTGCAATGGTGATTAGAAATATCCTTAGTTTGCAGGCCAAGAGAGGAATATCTTTGAAAATGCCTCACGGGAATGCTCGAGGCAGTCATTCCAGTTATACATTTTCCAAACATTTTCTTGGTCTGTAAATAGACATAGTTCACTGAGCAAAATGTTGATCTTCATGACCGATCGCATTAAAGTGTATTTAAAAGACCTGTAGGTTTTGAAATATTTTATTCAGTAGAAATTATTGATAATAATTCAATCATTTAATAATTGACAGTTGTTTTCTCAGGATGGTTGGACGGCGTTGCATTGGGCTGCTAGACTGAACTTCATCAGCGTTGCGCGGCAGCTGATTGAGTATGGCGCCAATATAAACACTCAAGTCAAGGTATTATTTATATGATAATCTAATAATACAGATTTTATCTTATGAAGGGGGTTTGCACACTTTTGGCCGGGATCTGAATGGATAGTGCCATATGGAACCCTTTAACCATTACCACTATGATGTAAAAAATTAAAATTCTCAAAATAATTTAAAGGTGTATATTCACAGCCTGAAAATAAAATTATTAAAATTGTATACTTTTAGAGGCTTAATTGGTGTGCCCAGATGTAGTAAAATGAAATAAATCCTAACATATGATGCTTTCATTCTGTATAAATGTCCCTAATTCAACTTCACTATTAAAAAATTGTTAATTTATATGGAATGAAATGATATGTTAAGATTTATTCCATTTCGTTACATTGAGATACACAATTTGAGCTTCTAAAAGTATACAATTTTAACCCATTTTATATCAAGCATTTTAGTGTGAGTATGTACCTTTAAAAAATGAACTAGTCTTTATTTTTCAACAGACAACAACATCATCCACCAAAATTGTTGAAAACTGTACAGCAATTTTGTTGCTATGCGCACAGCAAAACGTAGAATATTGACATCAGGGTGGTATGGGGTAATGGTTAAAATGTAGTAAAAAAATTGAAATTTTTATTTCGTGTCCATTTGCAAGCCAAGAGAAAACATTTTCGAAAATTTAATTACTAGTACATTAAAAACATTGTCTTGTTGTGCAAATGGATATTCCACAAAGCCACTGTAAACCTAATTCTTTAAGCAACTTCCTTTCAAGAAGAAGTACAGTACAGATCTTAGTTAGCTTTACTTAAACGCATCCTAAAGCATGTTTAAAACGCGTCTATATGGGGTCATTTTCTCGTAGTGATTTGCCTAGACATAGCGCGTTTGGTAAAATCTCAATACGCATCTTGAATTTTATCTTGACGGGTTGAAATTTTGACACTACAGGTTTGACATTTTGAATGACGGGTTTAACTTTTTGGCCTGCGCGTTTTGGTAGCGTTTGACAATTTTACGATAAATTAAACGCGCCATCAATTCCAACTGCGGTTCTCCAGTTCTTTCCACGAGTCCTATGGCTAGACGCAAATGGGTACTCGGTTCCTAGTCTAGGCAGAACCGCTTATCAGTACATGTTTCCTCCGAGCGATTCGTACAGCAAATTTTAACTTGTTTACGTCAATTTGTGGCTGGATTTATCATATGTATTTAATTTAGTGTTTCTTCGCGGGATTCGTCTAATTTCTGCGTTTTTATAGTGAAAATCTTGATATATCTAATGCCGAATGGACAATAGTCTTGAACTGGAATGCCATTCCATTCTGATGACGTCATCGCGTATATATTTAACCTCGTTATCTTTGATTGGCAGAGATATTGTTGGAAAAGCCATCAATGGCGAATCTGATTGGTTGAACTAATCTCATGACGCTTTGACAGTTGTGTACTATTAGACGACAGTAAAAAAGCAACAACATAAACAAGGATTTCCAGACTTTGGCTGTGATCTGGACAAAAACCAAGTTGGATCCAGATTGGGTACAAATTTTAATCTATGGATATATCGGAAACAAACTGGTCAGATTTTGCTCAAATTTTAATACATCTAAAGGAGGTTGTGTGATCATACATACACATTAAGATTTAACAACCCTGGAAGTGATCAAAAGAAAAATTATAGGCTGTGGGTTACAATCTCTGATATCTTGGATCTATCTGACGATGGAAAGTAAGTGATAGCTAGATTTTTTGGTCAATGGCGCATCATAGCAATTGACCACGTTCACTACCCCAGGGGAGGAGCCAAATGTAATACCATAAATGTGGCTGCAATGCAACCATGAATCTCGACTTCATGACAGCAATGAACTCTGATGATTGACTTCAAACATAAAATAAATTTATAAGGCTTATCAACAAGGGGGCCAAGGGCCTGTAACGGTATCCTGGACAGTGTATGGCAATAAGGGCTGCCAGTAGAGAAGGGCGCTACTATGTCAAAAAAGGCTGCCTATAAAATATACCGATTATGTACATACCTATCTATCTATCTATCAAAACTTTTCAAAATATTCAGCAGGTTGCCTGTATACCCGTATCTAATTTCCACTTCCTATTTTTCTTTTGAGATGAGGCGGACATAGAGGCGAACTGTCAAAATATCTCATCAGATATGACGGTTGTTGCTAAGCACAGAATTATAAAAAAAAATTCTGAATAAAAGTTCTATAGCCAACTACTGCAGAATCCTTCCGCCAAATTTGGATATAATCCACCAAGCGGTAATGGAGAATATGCGTTTTGGCAATTTATGTCCAGCCAACTAGGGTTGCAATCTGTCAAGCGGTTAATGAGGAGTAGCGTTTTGACAATTTCTGCTAAACTTTTCATAAAGTCAAAGATTTTCACACAAAAATTGACCAATCAAAATTCTGTGCATTTTTGGAAGCCAAAAACATTAGGGTCCTTCCAGCCAAATTATCTTGAATTCTGCCAAACTGTTAATGTGGGGTGGCATTTTTAAACATAAGTTGATGGATGGACGGCGGACAGCAGATTGTTTCCATGCGTATCAGTGACTTTGACCTTTTGGCCAGAACATCATTGTGTGATGCCGTGTCATGATAAGGAGGCATGTGTCCAAGTTTGGGACCAGTATGATTAACCAAACATGAGATATAAACAGAAAAGTTGAGCTAAACGCGAATTGGACGCTGCCGGGCGACGTGCAGGGTATCACAATAGCTCGTTTTACTTCGTAGTTGAGATATAAATTGCCTCTTGCACTCCATAGTAACCTACAGCATTTGTTTTAATTCCATCCACCGGTTTCGGAGGAGTTTCATTACGCCGAGTCTGGCATGGATCGCTGTGAAAAATCTGGATGTCATAAGGGGAAATTATCTGTGAGAGCAGGGGTTAAAATTAACATGAGCTCGAGGTTAGCAGAAATTGACCAGGGCTAGTACAACTTGTAACTGACCAACCCAATGGTAACAATTTTACATGTCAACTCTTTAATAGTCAAGGTGGAAAAAAATTCCTCTGCTGTGATATTCAGAAATGTTGATTTGCAGAGCAAGACGACTATTTTTGGAAATTTACCAGTAGAATGACTGGCTCGATAATTGAGCCAGTCATTCCAGTGGTAAAATTAAAAAAATAGTCTTCCCTTGGTCTGCAAAGAAGATTAGAAGGGCTATAGTAGAATCTTGTAATCACTAATCCTTCTATCTAAATGTAGTAGCTCATCTGGCTTAATTTAAAACTACAATTGTATAGAGGGTGTCAAATGATGTGCGAGAGTGTGGGCAGGACTATGGGAAATCTAGATAAATCGGGAAGACCCCAATCTCTGATTACATAAAATAAATATTGTCAGCCAATCCACAATCATATGGATAACCCACATACCAAATTTGGTTGATTTCCACCAACTGTTTGGGAGGAGATAGCATGATGAATGGATGGAGACAAATGTATCCTAATTTTTTCAAAACATGGAGATAAAGAAAGGACTCGAGGAGATTTTAAAGGTAGGTAGATAATTAATTCAACGTCATCATACTAAAATTAAATTTTCTTTCGGATTGAGAAATTAGGCTACCACCATCATTTACACGTAACATGCCACATTGTTTTCAGGACCTGTCGGTGAAAGGGTTAAATATAGCAAAAGCTGGAATTGGCATGAGGATAAAACATAAATTTAGATTTTCTAATGGATGGATCCACTTTTAGCTATGCCCCGTGTGACCGTGTGTTGAGATCAGTATGTACTTTGAATCCTGAATTCCAAATTTCATGATAACTATAGATACAGCTAACCTGTTGAATATTTTGAAGCTAATTTCAAGTAATTTGACTGGGGTCTGTTGTTAAATATTCAACAGAATGTTTACTAAATAGTGAAGACATACAATTCGTACAACTGACTCTTAAAAGTTCAAAAGATTTAACTATGTCAGCCTACATATGATGTAATTCATTATGACATCATATACATAACACTTTAACACTCATGCAGGGTTTTGCGGAGGCAGGGCCCTTGCACCATTTAGTGCTCTAAAATTCACACCATCCAATCATTACCTTCACACATGGTTCATTGGTCTAATGGATTTTAGGACATAGATATTTTCACATCAAGAGTATACTTACCTCCCTAATACTTTTGATATTGCTAAATATCGGCTTTCACTCAATAAAACACTCAGATTAAAAACAGTTAGGTGCCCCTACTGGGCAGGGAGTCAGAGGTAGTCCGGCGGATGCTCGCCCCACCACCGCGCATGCGCCGACTACTACTTCCTCTTTGCTCATTTATTGGCAAAGGGTTACATGCGGTTTTGTGTTCTCTATACTTTTCTGCGCGTTACCTTGTTTTTTACTCACATTTGACGATTCTTGTACGGTGGAGGCATGTCGGAAAGGGAGGATTCGCCTTTAGAAGGAGCGGGATCTCTTTATCAGGTGAATTCTTTGATATGCTAGCGTGTTTTGTCCCGGTTTAATGTATTTCCGGGACTCGCGCTTACCGTGATTAGCGCCTGATTATGTTGGTTTTTTACAACATGGTGCTTTATATGTCTCATTTCTCTTTGTGTTTTGTCCACAGGTATCGCATAGACGCTTTGATGGACTTCTCGGCACAAGAGGATATGTTTTCTCTCCACCACGGTTCCATTTCCTACTAATACTGTTAGGTTATCTAACCAAAAATTCTATGTTCAGTGAGTTGGAGGCCTGTTATAAAGGTCTTCTCACTTTGCCCTCTTGCTCCAATTCCTTCCCCTTAGGTGGAGAGGATGTAGAGGCGTACTATGGTGGAGTTCTCCGGTTCATCACGTTGGATGGTTTGTCTATACAAGGGTCAGGTATCTAATTATTGATAAACAAAAGGGGAGATAATTTCCTTTTTTGCCAATGCTAGAATTGGAAGGAGTTATCTCTGTATATCTGATTGTTGTGTACTCGAAATGCCAATTCAACGGAAATGTTCCGGTTACTTATACAATTCGTTCTTGCACTTGGTGCTTGTTGCGGATCGATTAATTTGGTCACGAGAGTGATGACGTCATAATCGGCCTTGGCCTTTTATTAACAATTAACGTTTTGTCCATGGCTGGTTCTTCTTGATTTCCGATCTTGATGATCCTGTCCCTCTCTTTTTAGTTGGTTTTGAGTTCGCTAACCTTAACTATCTTGCTCATTGTCCCTGTCCTTTGTCCTGTTTCAGAGACCTGGTTGCCCGTCCTGCGGGAGGTTTCTTAAAAGCCGCTTCGTTCCGCACTTGTGCTTCAGCTGCAGTCCCTGTGGACCGTTGCTGAAGTGCGACGTATGTAAGCAGTGGGGGGGCGAATTAATGTCTGATTTTCTCGCATTGCAGGCAAGGGAGAAGGTGATGGAGGAAGAGAGGAAGAAGAAGGAAAAAGTTTGTAAGAAGGGTAAGAAGAAGGCCTCATCCGCGGTGGATATGGAGGCCTTCAGGTCCGAAATGTTGCAAGAGATGCAGAGGACAATAAAGGATCTGGTCCCAGAGTTGCTTCGTGGCATGCTCCCTGGGCCAGCTCCTTTGTTGTCCTCGGCATCTGCTTACGAGCAGGTGATCCCCGCCTCTGAATCCGGTCTCTTTAGGTCCGGTCCGGTTGTGGATTCAGAGGTGGCCCCTTTGTTGGGGGTAGTCCAAGGCCCTGGCAGCAGGCATGGCGCCGCGCCGAGGGGCCGTGGACAGCGGTTGTTGCTGGGACCCGCGGTCTGCTCATCAGACCCCGGGTATCCGCGCGCCGAAGGTGTCAAACCCTCCTATGGCACCTTTCCTGGCCAGTCCGGGTTAGCTCTCTTTGCTGACCCGGAGTCTAATCTTTCTGGCCAGGAAGAAGAGGATCTCCTGCTGGGGTCGCCTTCTGAGGACGTGGCCATGGAATACGACGTCTGTGCACCCCTCGCGGGGAATGCAGGCGACGTGTTCCATGGTTCTACTCACGCAGGAGTAGATTTCACGGTCCAGAGGGTGTCCCCGGGCGGTGCTGTTGACCACGGATACCGCATACCTCGGCTTGCCGATGGTATTGCTGGTGCTGGTCAGACCCGTGGTAGAGCGGTGTTTACCCCACGCTCTGCCACGGCGCCTGCTCCTGGTCAGGCCGCGGAATTTAGCATGCCTGCTCTCTCGGGCCCGCATGCTTTTCCAGGCTTGCCAGGGGTATCAGCTTACCCGCCGTCGACATCAACTGCGAGTGCTCTGGAGGAAGACGAAGGCCCTCGTCTAGTAGAGCGCTCGCAGTTAGCCACGGAGGAGGATTGGTCGGACGCTTGCCAGTGGCTGGTAAGTGTTCGGCCCGATCTACCCGTGGAGCTGCCGGCTAGCCAGCGTGACCATAGGCCGTGGTTAGCTGGTAGGCCGGCGGCTACCGCTATGCCATCTCTGCCGCTTGCTGAGCATGTCGTGGACATGTTCGAAGCGGCAGAGGCGTCCATTAAGGTGAATGGACGTCTCGCGAAGGCCCCTCGCGAGGTGGCGAAGCGGTGCCGCATCGTGCCCCTGGATTACCAGCGGTACGGTGTGGTGCCGAAGCCAAGCGTTGATGATCGCGCGGCTTTGGGCGAAGATGCGCGGCCGGGCTCCCGTTCTGACACGGGAGTCTTGTGCTCGAACGCGTTGCGTTCGGCGAATGCCGCGCTGCGGGATGCGGAGGAGAGTGGGAGGGCGTCGATTGCCGCTCTGTCCCACGTCTCCCAGCTGCTACAGGGGGTGGTAGCGGCTTCCGCATCACGCCAACCAAGCCCGGTAACAGTCCAGAGAGCCATTCAGGATGGTATCAACCTGGCTTTGGACTGTTTGACGCGGGCGGTAACCAGAAGTGTCCGGGCGAGGCGCACGTTTGCGCTTGACAATCTGTGCCCGTCCCAGGACCTGTATAATAGGCTGCTGCGGACGCCTATGACAGGTCCTGGTCTCTTTGGAGGTGAGGGATGCAGGCACCTCCAGGAGACGGTCACTCTGGTTAATAACCAGAGGGCGCTGCGGGAACAATTTGAGGTGCTCCGGCGGGAGCGTGTTCGCGCGGCACCCCCTGCGTATCGTCCTCTGCAGGCTCGAGGTGGTGCTGGCCAGGTCAGAGGCCAGCCACCGTCGCAACGTAGGCCTAGGCCACGGGCGATTCGGCCAGCAGCGAGGGGGGCGCAGGCTCCCCAGCCGCACCCAGCCAGACAGCCGCCCGCGCACCGTGGTGCGCGCGGCGCTGGGCGGGGCGCGCGGGGATCTGGTCGCGGTAATCGGGCCTGATGGCCTGGTTACCGCGGTGGGAACCACTCCGGTGTTTCAGGCCGAGAGAACAGTGCCACTCTGGCCCTCCTTATGTCCACCTCTATCCCTAGGTGGACCGGTGGGCGGCCGTTTGGCCGCCCGCTTGCCAGAGTGGAAGCGGTTGACTCAGGACCGTTTAGTCTTGCGATGGCTTTCGGTCGGGTATCGTCCCGACTGGGTGACAGGCCCGCCATCGCGACTGTCTCTCGCGCCGATCTGGACTCCCATTCCACGGGATCCGGATCAGAGGTTGTGTATAGAGGAGGAAATAAATTCCCTCATACTAAAAGAAGCCATTCAGCCGGCACAGAGGTGCCCGGGCTTCTATTCAACCCTGTTCTTGGTAACAAAAAACACCGGAGGGTGGAGGCCGATTCTCAACCTCAAGCCGTTGAACAAGTTCATCGAGACACCCAGTTTCAAGATGGAGACTGTGCGCTCGGTGTTGGCGGGGTTAGAGCGAGGAATGTGGACAGCGTCGATAGATTTGAAAGATGCTTATTTCCACATTCCCATAGAGAGGAGTTTCCGTCGCTTCCTGAGATTTGCATTTCAGGGCCGGCGGTGGGAATTCAGGGTGTTACCCTTCGGAATTTCCACGGCTCCTCGGGTCTTCACCCGTGTGGTTCTCGCGATCACTGCATACCTCCGCAGGAGAAGCATAGCAGTCCACACGTACATAGACGACTGGCTGTTGAAAGCACACACCCGGGAATCGTTGTCAGCCAATCTGGAGATTGTTTTGAAAATTCTCTCGGACTTGGGCTGGGTGATCAATTTCCCGAAATCAGAGCTAACTCCATCCCAGAAGTTTGTTTACCTGGGCATGTTCTTCGATCTGGAGACGGGGTATGTGTACCCCACTCAGGAGAGGGTTCAAATACTCATCTCGGTAATTCAGTCGGTGTGCGACAGTCGTCATGTCCTGGCACGGGTTTACTTGAGAATGCTGGGCTTGATGGTTTCTTTGGAACCAGTCATTCCACAGGCCGCCTTGCGCAGGCGTCCGATCCAGTTGTTTCTCATGACACAGTGGACCCAGAGTTCAGGTTCGCTGGACTCGAACGTGTCGGTGTTGGCGCCTCTGATTCACCACCTGCAATGGTGGTTGAATACAGAGAATCTCTTGCCGGGGGTTTTGCTAACCCCTCCCCACCCTCAGGTGACTGTGTATACAGATGCATCGATGGAGGGGTGGGGAGCTTGTCTGGAAGAGTCCACAGTATCAGGGCTTTGGGATCTGGATCAGTCCAAGGAACATATCAATCTACTAGAGCTAAGAGCAGTAGTCCTGGGCCTGGAACATTTCTTACAGAAAGTTCAGGGCAAGATTGTTCTAATTCGTTCAGACAACTCAACAGTAGTGACTTACATAAACCGCCAGGGCGGAACGAAGTCGCCCAGTCTCTGTATGATGACATGGAAACTGCTTTGTTGGTGCCTGGATCATGGGATCACCTTGAAAGCAGTTCATATTCCGGGGAGGTTAAATCTGCTAGCAGACTCATTGAGCCGAAGGATGAGTGTTTTACCCACGGAATGGCAACTAAATCAATGTGTGGCGGATCGTCTGTTCGACCATTGGGGGAAACCCAACATAGATTTGTTCGCGATGAAGAAGAATGCGAAGATGACGACGTACGTCTCTCCGATTCCAGACCCAAGCGCTTTCGCAACAGATGCGTTAGCTATCAGCTGGGAGGGAATGTATGCATACGCATTCCCCCCAGCAATCCTGATTCCAAAGGTGCTTCAGAAAATCAGGCAGCAGGAGTGCCAAGTGCTTCTGATCGCCCCGGATTGGCCAAGCCGATCGTGGTATACGGATCTGCTGGACCTTCTGGTCTGCAATCCGGTTCCGCTGCCTCTGATGGACAACCTTATCTTCCAGGGCAAGGCCCTTCACGACAATCCGTCAATGTTCCGATTGACTGCGTGGATGTTGTCAAGGAATCTAGAATTAAGGAGGGCTTTTCTGAGCAAGCGGCCATGTTTATGGCCAAAGCCAGGAGGGGGTCAACCTCCAGAGCATATAATTATAAAATCAACAGATTTGCAGAATGGTGCTCAAAAAGATGTATTGATCCAATGGAATCATCTATTCAGGTAGTGGCTGATTTCCTCTGTCACCTATATGATGCCTATAGCCTCAAGCCTAACTCTATTGCTGGTTATAAGTCAGCTTTAATGACTGTTATTCCTTGCTTGGCTAATAGGGGGAGTGATGAAGTAAGTACATTAAATGTATTAATTAAAGGCATGGGCAATCTAAGACCAAGGAATCCTCCACTGATTCCGTCTTGGAGTTTATCACTGGTGCTCCAGGTACTAGGTGATAAGCCTTTTGAACCACTTAGTTCCATTTCTATGAAAATGTTAACTCTTAAAACTGTATTTTTAATTGCTGCGGCCTCGGCGAGGCGTAGGAGTGAAATTCACGCCTTATCAGCCGAGGTTGACCGTTTTGTGGTTACAGGGGAAGGCCTTAAGCTTCTACCTAGGATTAATTTCTTGTCTAAAAATCAGTCATTGAAATATCCAGGTCAACCTATTTTTTTGCCATCTTTAACTAGATATGATCCTAATTCTAAAGTATGGTGCCCCGTACGGGCGCTGCTCCGGTACAAACAGCGTACTTCGGAGTGGCGTACCGACCAGTCAGCGTTATGGTTGTCATATATTGAACCCCATGGTAGGGCGTCTAAGGACACCATTTCTAGGTGGATTGTGGAATGTATTCAATTTTGTCACAAATCCGCCACCGGGCGACAGGTTGACGTGGCCAAGGCTCACAGTGTCCGCGGTGTCGTGACATCCACTGCCCTTTTTAATGGGGTCCCTGTGGATGATATTATGTCAGTGGCTCAGTGGCACTGTGAGTCAAGTTTTACAGACCATTACCTCCGTGACACCTCTAACCCTCTCGCCTTGTCGATTTTGAAACAATAACCGCTTTATGTTTGTGAAGAGTGCCTCCGCATTGCTTATATACTTCGCCATTCAGCGACGGTGACAACCACTTGTCGGGACTGTATCATCCTTCTCTACTGGATTCATGATGACAGCTTCCTAGTACAACAAGGTCAGTCTTGTTCATGTGTTGTTCATTGTTTTGTATTGTCACGTTACCCAGTGTTATTAATATGGTGATGGTTTATGTGGGTTGTGGTTCTTTAGAGAGAGTATACGAAAATGGAGCCTTTTCGTCTCTGTCCTATAGTACTTAGCACTAGTACGAAGAGAGCGTGTAGGACATTGAGGTCATTTAATCTTCCTCCCAAGGGAGGGGGGGGAGCGCATATGACAAATCGGTCATCTCTCAGGCATCGGTTGTGTTATCCGATGGTTTATCAAATCCTGACTGTGTTTTCACACAGTTTCAGACGTCATAAGTGCCTTAAACGCTTGAAAGCGTATAGGGAAGAGCTGGTCTTTTGACCTCGCCTCCCTCCCGCCAGATTCACTTTCGAATTCTGGCAATATCAAAAGTATTAGGGAGGTAAGTATACTCTTGATGTGAAATAAACGAAATCTAGGATTTCTTTTTTCACGAGAGAGTTGATACTTACCTCCCTAGATACTGACCCGGCCTCTCCGCCCCACAGAGGCTCGGTCTTCAGGCTCTTGGTAGTTGCATGTGTTAGCCAATAAATGAGCCAGAGGAAGTAGTAGTCGGCGCATGCGCGGTGGTGGGGCGAGCATCCGCCGGACTACCTCTGACTCCCTGCCCAGTAGGGGCACCTAACTGTTTTTAATCTGAGTGTTTTATTGAGTGAAAGCCGATATTTAGCAATATCAAAAGTATTAGGGAGGTAAGTATCAACTCTCTCGTGAAAAAAGAAATCCTAGATTTCGTTTAATTCCATGTATGTACTTGATCCAACATTTGTCAAAATGACCCATGATTTCTTGAGGAAGTGGGACAGTTCACCCCACTAAGCAACCGGATCGGCAGAACCCGGTTCATATCATCCAAAACCAGTTTTCACATCAAGAGTATACTTACCTCCCTAATACTTTTGATATTGCTAAATATCGGCTTTCACTCAATAAACACTCAGATTAAAACAGTTAGGTGCCCCTACTGGGCAGGGAGTCAGAGCGTAGTCTGGCGGATGCCAGCCCCACCACCGCGCATGCGCAGACTAGCACTTCCTCTTTGCTAATTTATTGGCAGAGAGTCTACACATGTTTTTGTGCTAGAGCTTTTCTAACTCAATTCATAGTCTTTTTGTGTGAATTTTGGAAGTGATAATCCCTGATATAGATGGCAGAAAGGATGACTTCGCCACAGGAGGGCCCAGGACCTTTAAATCAGGTGACTTCTAGTAAAATTAGCGAGTTTTTTACCCGCTGTAATGTGTTTCCGGGACTCGCGTTTACCGTGATAAGCGCCTTGTTTAGTTGGTTTATTTCAACTAGGTGCTATATAATACTAATCTCTCTTTGTGTTTATGTCCACAGGTCTGTGTGACGATATGTAATGGACATCACATCAGCAGAGGGTTTGTTTCTCTCCACCATGGTTCCATTTCCTACTAATACTGTTAGGTTATCTAACCAAAAATTCTATGTCCAGTGAGTCGGAGGCCTAGTATAAAGGTCTTCTCACTTTGCCCTCTTGATCCAATTCCTTCCCCTAGCGGTGGAGAGAGTTAAGAGGCGTTCAGTTGGTGGAGTGCTCCAGTTCATCATGTTGGATGGTTTGTCTATACAAAGTGTCAGGTATCTAATTATTGATATGAGGTGATGTTAATTATTTAGAGAGGAAAGGGAGATAATTAACAGTATTTGCCATTGTTATCAGTATATATCTGATGGTTGTGTAGTCGAAATGTCCATTCTGCACATGTTCTGGTTAGAGATACAATTCGTCCTTGCACTTGGATGTTTGTTGGGGATCGTTTTTTTCCTGTCATAGGATTAATGACGTCATAATCAGCCTTGCTCTTTATTAACAATTAAAGTTTGTCCAAAGCTGGTTTTCTGATGAATATTGATCTTTATGATCATTTTCCTTCTCTTGAGTTGGTTGAGTTTCTGAGCTTAACTAGATTGCTCATACTCCTCGTCCTTTGCCCTTTTTTCAGAGACCTGGTTGTGCGTCCTGTGGACGATTTTTGAAGGACAAGTTTGTGCCTCATCTCTGTTATCAGTGTAGCCCCTGTGGTCCCTTGCTTAATAGCGAGATATGTAAGCACTGGGGGACGAGCTAATGTCCGAATTCTTGTGCTTGCAGGCGAAGGACAAGGTGGTGGAGGAGGAGAAGAAGAAGCAGAAAAGAGAGTGTGTGAGTAAGAAGGGTAAGAGGAAGGCCTCGTCCGCGGGGACATGGAGGCCTTCCGGACCGAGATGTTGGGAGGGATGAGGAGGACAATAAAGGATTTGGTTCCAGAGTTGCTTCGTGGCATGCTTCCTGGACCAAATCCTTTGCTGTCCTCATCATCTGCTTCGGAGCAGGTAATCCCCACCTCTGAATCACCTTTCCTTAGTACGCTTCCGTTGTTCGAAGATTCAGAGGTGGCCCCATTAGAGGGGGCATTCCACGACCCTGGCAGCAGGCTTAGTGCCGCGCCGATGGGCCGTGGACGGTTGTCGCTGGAACCCGCGGGCTGCTTATCAGTCCAGGGGTATCCGCACGCCGCGGGTGCCAGTACCTCCTATGGCACCTTCCCTGGCCAGTCCGGGTTAGCTCTCTTTGCTGACCCGGAGTCCAATCTGTCTGGCCAGGAGGATGAGGATTACCTGTTGGGGTCGCCGTCTGAGGACGTGGCCATGGATTATGACGTCTGTGCACCCCTCGCGGGGAATACAGGCGACTTATTCCACGGTTCTACTCACGCAGGGGTAGAATCCACGGTTCAGACTGTGGCCCTGGGCGCTGAGGGCCAGCGTTACCGCATACCTCGGTTTGCCGAGAGTGTCGCTGGTGCTGGCCAGGGCTGTGGTGGGGCGGTATGTGCCCCGGGCTCTACCACGGCGCCTGCTCCTGGTCAAGCCAGTGAGATTAGCATGCCGGTGTTGTCAGGCCCGCATGCTCTCCCTGGCTTTCCAGGGCTATCAGCGTATCCGCCGTCAAGCTCTGTTGCTTGCGCTCAGGAGGAAGACGAAGGCCCTCGTCTTGTAGAGCGCTCGCAGCGAGCCACGGAGGAGGATTGGTCTGACGCTTGCCAGTGGTTGGTGAGTGTTAGGCCAGATCTGCCCGTGGAGCAGTCGGCTAGCCCGCGTGACCACAGGCCGTGGTTAGCTGGTAAGCCTACTGCTAACGCTATGCCTTCTCTGCCGCTGGCAGCGCATGTCGTTGACATGTTCGAGGCGGCGGAGACGTCCATTAAGTCGAGTGGACGTCTCGCGAAGGCCCCGTGCGAGGTGGCCAGGCGTTGCCGCATCGTGCCCCTGGATTACCAGCAGTACGGTGTGGTACCTAAGCCGAGCGTGGATGACCGCGCGGCTTTGAGTGAGGATGCGCGGCCAGGCTCCCGTTCTGACACGGGAGTTTTGTGTTCGAACGCGTTGCGTTCAGCAAATACCGCGTTGCGTGATGCGGAGGAGAGTGGGAGGGCTTCGATTGCCGCTCTGTCCCACGTCTCCCAGCTGTTACAAGGGGTAGTAACAGCATCCGCGTCGCGCCAGCCAAGTCCGGTCACAGTCCAGCGAGCCATCCAGGATGGTATCAACCTGGCGCTGGACTGTATGACTCGGGCGGTGACCAGGAGTGTCCGGGCAAGGCGCACATTTGCCTTGGACAATCTGTGCCCGTCCCAGGACCTGTACAATAGGCTACTGCGTACGCCTATGACAGGTCCTGGTCTCTTTGGAGGTGAGGGATGTCGACACCTCCAGGAGACGGTTACTCTGGTAAATAACCAGAGGGCGCTGCGCGAGCAGTTTGAGGTGCTTCGTCGTGCTAACGTTCGCGCCGCACCCCCTGCGTATCGTCCCCTGCAGGCTCGAGGTGGTGCTGGCCAGGTCAGAGGCCAACCACCATCGCAGCGTCGGCCTCGGGGGGCGCAGGCTCCTCAGGCGCAGTCAGCCAGGCAGCCGCCCGCGCACCGAGGTGCGCGCGGTGCTGGTCGTGGCGCGCGAGGATCTGGGCGTGGTAATCGTTCCTGATGGGATGGTTACCGCGGTGAGAACCGCTCCGGTGTTTCAGGCAAAGGAGACAGTGCCGCTCTTGCACTCCTTATGTCCACCTCTATCCCTAGGTGGACCGGTGGGAGGCCGGCTAGCCGACCACATGCAAGAGTGGGAACGGTTAACTCAGGACCGTTTAGTCTTGCGATGGCTTTCAGTCGGGTATCATCCCGATTGGATGACAGGCCCGCCATCGCGACTGTCTCTAGTGCCGATCTGGACTCCAAATCCGAGAGATCCAGAGCAAAGGTTGTGTATCGAGGAGGAAATAAATTCCCTCATACAAAAAGGAGCTATTCAGCCGGCACAAAGGTGTCCGGGCTTCTATTCAACCCTGTTCTTAGTAACAAAGAACACCGGAGGGTGGAGACCAATTCTCAACCTCAAGCCATTGAACAAGTTCATAGAGACGCCCAGTTTCAAGATGGAGACTGTCCGCTCGGTGTTGGCGGGGTTAGAGAGGGGAATGTGGACAGCGTCGATAGATTTGAAGGACGCTTATTTCCACATCCCCATACACAGGAGTTTCCGTCGCTTCCTGAGATTTGCATTCCAGGGCAGACAGTGGGAATTCAGGGTGTTACCCTTCGGAATTTCCACGGCTCCTCGGGTTTTCACCCGTGTGGTTCTTGCGATCACCGCATACCTCCGCAGGAGAAGCATAGCAGTCCACACGTACATAGACGACTGGCTGTTGAAAGCGCACACCCAGGAAAGTTTATCGGCCAGTCTGGAGATTGTTTTGAAGACTCTCACAGACTTGGGCTGGATGATCAATTTCCCAAAGTCAGAGCTGACTCCATCCCAGAAGTTTGTTTACCTGGGGATGTTCTTCGATCTAGAGACAGGATATGTTTTTCCTACTCAGGAGAGAGTTCAGAAACTCATCTCATTGATTCAGTCAGTGTGCGACAGTCGTCATGTCCTGGCACGGGTTTACTTGAGAATGCAGGGGTTGATGGTTTCATTGGAACCAGTCATTCCTCAGGCCGCCTTACGCAGGCGGCCGATCCAGTTATTTCTCATGACACAATGGACCCAGAGTACAGGTTCGCTGGACTCGAACATGTCAGTGTTGGTGCCTCTGATTCATCACCTGCAATGGTGGTTGGACACAGAGAATCTCTTGGTGGGGGGTTATGCTAACCCCTCCCCCACCCTCAGGTGACTGTGTATACAGATGCATCGATGGAGGGCTGGGGAGCTTGCCTGGAAGAATCCACGATATCAGGGCTTTGGAATCTGGAACAGTCAAAGGAACATATAAATCTACTGGAGCTAAGAGCAGTAGTCCTGGGCCTGGAACATTTCTTACAGAAAGTTCAGGGCAAGATTGTTCTTATTCGTTCAGACATCTCAACAGTTGTGACTTACATAAACCGCCAGGGCGGAACGAAGTCGCCCAGTCTGTATGATGACATGGAGACTGCTTTGTTGGTGCCTGGATCACCAGATTACCTTGAAAGCAGTTCATATTCCGGGAAGGTTAAATCTGCTAGCAGACTCATTGAGCCGAAGGATGAGTGTTTTACCCACGGAATGGCAACTAAATCAATGTGTGGCGGATCGTCTGTTCGACCATTGGGGGAAAACCCAACATCGATTTGTTCGCAACGAAGAAGAATGCGAAGATGACGACGTACGTCTCTCCGATTCTGGATCCAAGCGCTTTCGCAACAGATGCGTTAGCTATCAGCTGGGGGAGAATGTATGCATACGCATTCCCTCCAGCAATCCTGATTCCAAAAATTCTTCAGAAAATCAGACAGGAGGAATGCCAAGTGCTTCTGATCGCCCCGGATTGGCCAAGCCGATCATGGTATACGGATCTGCTGGACCTTCTGGTCTGCAATCTGGTTCCTCTGCCTCTGAGGGACGACATTATCTTCCAGGGCAAGGCCCTTCACAACAATCCGTCAATGTTCAGATTGACTGCGTGGATGTTGTCAAGGAATCTAGAATTAAGGAGGGCTTTTCTGAGCAAGCAGCCATGTTTATGGCCAAAGCCAGGAGGGGGTCAACCTCCAGAGCATATAATTATAAAATCAACAGATTTGCAGAATGGTGCTCAAAAAGATGTATTGATCCAATGGATTCATCTATTCAGGTAGTAGCTGATTTCCTCTGTCACCTGTATGATGCCTATAGCCTCAAGTCTAACTCTATTGCTGGTTATAAGTCAGCTTTAATGTCTGTTATTCCTTGCTTGGCTAAGAGGGGAAGTGATGAAGTAAATACATTAAATGTATTAATTAAAGGCATGGGCAATCTAAGACCAAGGAATCCCCCTGTGATTCCGTCTTGGAGTTTATCGCTAGTGCTTCAAGTACTAGGTGATAAGCCTTTTGAACCACTTAGTTCCATTTCTATGAAACTATTAACACTGAAGACTGTGTTTTTAATTGCTGCGGCCTCGGCTAGGCGTAGAAGTGAAATTCATGCCTTATCAGCCGAGGATGACCGTTTTGTGGTTTCAGGGGAAGGCCTTAAGCTGCTACCTAGGATTAATTTCTTGGCTAAGAATCAGTCGTTGAAATATCCAGGTCAACCTATTGTTTTGCCTGCTTTAACTAGATATGATCTTAATTCTAAAGCATGGTGTCCCGTCCGGGCGCTTCTCCGGTACAAACAACGTACATCGGATTGGCGCACCGACCAGTCGGCGTTATGGTTGTCATATATTGAACCCCATGGCAGGGCTTCTAAGGACACCATTTCCAGGTGGATTGTAGAATGCATTCAGTTTTGTCATAAATCCGCCACCGGGAAGCAGGTTGACGTGGCCAAGGCTCACAGTGTCTGCGGCGTAGTGACATCCACCGCCCTATTTAATGGGGTCCCTGTGGATGATATTATGTCGGTGGCTCAGTGGCACTGTGAGTCAAGTTTTACAGACCATTATCTCCGTGACACCTCTAATCCTCTCGCCTTGTCGATTTTGAAAAAATAACTAGGCTTATATTTTTGATGAGGTTTCCTCATTGCTTATATATTTCACAATTAATTTATGGAAACAACCACTTTTTTGGGACTGCATCATTCTTCACCAATGGGAAGAGGATGTCAGCAGCCATTTCAACAAGGTCAGTCTTGTGCATGGGTTGTCCATTGTTGATTGTCTTGTCACGTTACCCGTTATTAATATGATGATGGTTTTGTGTATTTATGTGGTTCATTGTTGAGAGTATACGAAAATGGAGTTTTTCGTCTCTGTCCTGTAGTACATGGCACTTGTACCTAGAGAGCGTATAGGACATTGAGGTCATTCGACTCTTCCTCCCAGGAAGGAGGGGGGGGGGGAGCGCATATGACATTCGGTTATCTCTCATACATCGGTGGTGTTATCCGATGGTTAGTCAAATCCTGACTGTTTTTTCATACAGTTTCAGAAGTTTAAGTGCCTTAAACGCAGAAAAGCGTATAGGGATGAGCTGGTCTTTTGACCTCGCCTCCCTCCCGCCGAATTCACTGTCGAATTCTGGCAATATCAAAAGTATTAGGGAGGTAAGTATACTCTTCATGTGAAATAAACGAAATCAAGGATTTCTTTTTTCACGAGAGAGTTGATACTTACCTCCCTAGATACGGACCCGGCCTCTCCACCCCACAGAGGCTCGGTCTTCAGGCTCTTAATAGTTGCATGTGTATCAGCCAATAAATTAGTCAGAGGAAGTACTAGTCTGCGCATGCGCGGTGGTGGGGCTGGCATCCGCCAGACTACGCTCTGACTCCCTGCCCAGTAGGGGCACCTAACTGTTTTAATCTGAGTGTTTATTGAGTGAAAGCCGATATTTAGCAATATCAAAAGTATTAGGGAGGTAAGTATCAACTCTCTCGTGAAAAAAGAAATCCTTGATTTCGTTTATTCTGCAGTGGTGTTGAGAAATATTTATTTGCAGACCAAGAAAAGGCTATTTTTGAAAATTTATCACTGGAATGACTGTCTCGATATTTTTTCTATTGGTGTTGATCTCATTCCACCAGTGATGATGCGCAGTTCTTGGTTTTGTACTCTGTTGAGGTTCTGTTGATGAGATTTAGCTGCTGTCATCCATGAGCTGGATCCATACTCAAGGTGTGGTCGTACGGCACCTAGGTAGATGGTCTTGAGGATCCTTTCATTGGCACCCCACTTTGTTCCTGCCAGCTTCCTCATGATGTTTAGCTTTCTTCTGGCCTTTGCCTCTGCGTTCTGTATGTGCTCCTTCCATGTTAATCTTATGTCGTAGGTGATTCCCAGGTATGTCTGCTGGTCCTCATACTCGAGTGGAGTACCACCCAGTGTCAGATTGCCAACCTTGGTTTTGGTGGACAGTGAGAATAGCATGGCTGATGATTTTTCTTTGTTGATGGTAATACACCAGCGATTGGCCCAAGCTGTAATTCTGTCCAAGGCGAGCTGCATTCTGTACGTGGCAGTCGTTGTGTACTCCTCGGTGCACCAGAGTACGAGGTCATCTGCATGGAGGGCTGCTTGGATCCCATTGGGCAGCTCTGCTACAATGTCATTAATGAAGAGTATGAACAGAGTTGGTGATAATACTCCGCCTTGTGGCACCCCTTGTCTCAGCAGTACATTCTGTTCAGATTGTCCATCCACCAGCACCCTAGCTCTGCGATTGTGTAGCTATGATTTGGTCCATCGGAACATGTTGCCACCGATGCCTGTGCGCCGGAGCTTCACGAGGAGGCCATCCTTCCACAACCTTGTCAAATGCCTTCTGCAGATCGATAAAGGCAGCTAGCATCACCTTGGCTTGAAAAGTGTCCTCTATGACCTGTGCAAGATGTGTTGTTTGATCTTCTGTGTTCCTGTATCTTCTGAAGCCGGCCTGCTTTGAAACTATAATGTTCTCCGACTCCAGGTACCACTGCAACCGCTGGTTGACGATGCGCTCCATGGTCTTGCTTATGCAGCTTGTAAGACTGATAGGACGGTAGCTCAGCACTTTCGTCTTGTTCTTCCCTTTTTTCAGAATAGGAGTCATTCTGGCTTCCTTCCAGCACTGAGGAACCTCTCCATTGGTCCAACTGAGATTAAAGATGTCTAGCAACTTGCGGAGAGATGCATTACCAAGGTGTTGGATCATTTCATTCGTAATCCCATCTGGCCCGGGAGATTTCTAATTCTTCAATTGGCGGATAGCCTTCTTCAGTTCTGCTAAACTAATGTCAACTTTCATTGCATCGTGAGTGTTGGTGTCTGTTCTTTCCTTTTGCTCTTTTCTAACCTCTTTTTGACGTATTCGTGGTATAGAAATGTTGCTTTCTTTTGCATATGCCTTCGCAAAGGCATCTGCAGCCATCTTTCCTGACAGTGTTTGTCCTTCTTGTTCAAGAGTAATCTTCTCTCCCCTAACACCCTCATCATTCAGTGCTTTAGTCAGTCTCCATAGCTTTGTGGTGTCTCTCTCTAAATTAAACCCTGCCGTCTTTTCCCTCCAGCTTCTTCTTTTGGCCTCCGGCTTGGTCTTTAGATACCTGGCTTTAGTTTGTTGTAGCGTGAAGTGGTTTTCATGACACGGATTACCCTCTGCATCTTCTCTGGCGTTGTCTAGTTTATCATGTGCTGCTTGCAGTTCTGTTGTCCAGTAGGGGCGGTAGTTTTTCCTGAACCCTCGAGGAATCGCTTCGTTGGCAGCCTTGAGGATACTTGAATTAATTTCCTTGACCACATTGTTGATGTTTCTCCCTTCTACTCCTATATTTTGGGAAGCTCATTGGAACGAATGCCGAACAGTTTCCAATTTGACTTTTTGTAGTTCCACCTTGGATGTTGAGGTGAACTTGTCGAAATACTTCCAGAAAGAGAGAGGAGGACTGGGCGGTAGTCGCTTCCTCCTAACTGCGATCCGACCACTCTACTGAGGTTTCTGTGAATGTCTTCTGTACAAAATGCCAAGTCCGGCGTTGTTGTCGAGAAGGTAAGCTGATCTGTGGGATCATTGACAAGTAAAAGGTGCTTTTCATCTTGCCATGCTTCAATGTCTTCTCCTCGTTTATCAAGTGTTCTGTATCCCCAGCTCTGGGACTGGCTATTAAAGTCTCCCGCAATGAGGAAGTGGCAGTCCGGGACCTGGATTGTGTCAAGTGAGAGATTCTTGTCATTAGGGCAGTAATAATTGACAATGTCAATCACAGAGTTGCTGGTTGTTACCTTGATCTTGATATATTCTGCCTCTTCCATAAATGTTTTGATCTGGCTGGCGTTTACGCTGTTTCGGATCAAGGTGATCACCCCGCCTTTCTTTCTTCCTCTTCGATCACACCGGAAAATCTGGTAACCTCTGATCTTAAATGGTTTTCCCTCTTGCAGGTGTGTCTCTTGGATGCAGCAGATATCAATGTTGTTTTCGTACAGGAACTGTTCGAGCTCTGATTTCTTGTTGGTAACCCCTTCTGCATTCCAGTGCATGATGTTGATAGTCGGGTTCTCTTTGGGGTTGGTCTTCTCTTTCAAGACGAGTTGATGGGACCTCCAGTAGCTGAGGGTGGGATCCTTCGAGGTGTGGAGCCTGGTGCTGCACCTGCCTGGCGGATCCTCACAGGGCGAGCACCATTTCGGTTGATTCGATCTCCAACCCAGTGGGTTACACCCCTGCGCCACGTTGAGGCCGAGCATATGGTCTTAAACATGGACACATGCCTCCTTAAAACCATAAGTTGACAGATGGACGGCGGACAGCAGATGGTTGCCATGCGTATCAGTGATTTTGACCTTTTGGCCAGAACATCATTGTGCGATGCCGTGTCTCATACATACATTAACAGCTTGGCGGATTTCAAACTAATTTGGCTGAAAGGACCCTAATGCTTTCGGCTTCCGAACATGCATACAGAATTTTGATTGGTCAATTTTTGTGTGAAAATCTAACTTTATGAAAGATTTAGCAGAAATTGTCAAAACGCTACTCCTGCTTAACCGCTTGACAGATTGCAACCCTAGGTGGCTGGACATAAATTGCCAAAATGCATATTCTCCATGACCGCTTGGTGGATTATATCCAAATTTGGCGGAAGGATTCTGTAGTAGTTGGCTCTAGAACTTCTATTCAGAATTTTTTTTCTAATTCTGTGCTTAGCAACAACCGTCATCAGATGAGATATTTTGACAGTTCACCTCTATGTCCGCCTCATCTGAAAAGAAAAATAGGAAGTGGAAATTAGATAAGGGTATACAGGCAACCTGCTGACTATTTTGAAGTTTTGATAGCTAGATAGATAGATAGATAGATAGATAGATATGTACATACTCAATATATTTTGTAGGCAGCCTTTTTTGACATAGTAGCGGCCTTCTCTGCTGGCAGCCCTTATTGCCATACACCGTCCAGGATACCGTTACAGGCCCTTAGCCCCCTTGTTGATAAGCCTTCTAAATTTATTTTATGTTTGAATTCAATCGTCAGAGTTCATTGCTGTCGTGAAGTCAAGATTCATGGTTGCATTGCAGCCACATTTCTTGTACTACATTTGGCTCCTCCCCTGGGTGGGGTAGGCTAAAGAGGCCAAAGTAGCGAACGTGGTCGATTGGTGTAACACGGCATCGACCAAACAATCTAGTTATCATTTACTTTCCATCGTCAGATAGATCGAAGTTATCAGAGATTGTAACCCACAGCCTATAATTTTTCTTTTGATCACTTCCAGGGTTGTTAAATCTTAATGTATGATCACACAACCTCCTTTATTAAAATTTGAGCAAAATCTGACCAGTTTGTTTCCGATATATCCATAGATTAAAGTTTGTACCCAATCTGGATCAAACTTGGTTTTTGTCCAGATCACAGGCAAAGTGTGGAAATCCTTGTTTAGGTTATGTTGCTTTTTTGCTGTCGTCTAATAGTACACAACTGTCAAAGCGTCACGAGATTGGTTCAACCAATCAGATTTGCCAGTGATGGCTTTTCCAACAATAACTCTGCCAATCAAAGATAACGAGGTTAAATATATATGCGATGACGTCATCAGAATGGAATGGTGTTCCAGTTCAAGACGATTGTCCATTCGGCATTAGATATACCAAGTTTTTCACTATAAAAACGCAGAAATTAGATGAATCCCGCGAAGAAACACTAAATTAAATACATCTTCTGATAAATCCAGCCACAAATTGACGCAAATAAGTTAAAATCTGCTGTACGAATCGCTCAAAGTTTGCAAAGCACGCGAGATACATGTACATAGAAAAAGTATACTGATAACTGGGTCTGCCTATACTAGGAACCTAGTACCCGTTTGCTTCTAACCATAGGACTCGTCGAAAGAACTGGAGAACCGAGGTTGGAATTGATGGCACGTTCAATTTATCGTAAAATTTTGAAACGCTACCAAACGCGTAGGGCAAAAAGTTAAACCTGTCATTCAAAATGTCAAACCCGTAGTGTCAAAATTTCAACCCGTCAAGATAAAATTCAAGATACGTCTTGAGATTTTACCAAACGCGCTATGTCTAAGTAAATCACTACGAGAAAATGACGAGAAAATGACGCCATATAGACGCGTTTTAAACAAGCTTTAGGATGCGTTTAAGTAAAGCTAACTAAGATCTGTATTGTATTTACATGTACATGTGGCATGTCCAGAATGTACTCCCTAGAATATGTCTTCTGCAAAAGCTTGGCAGTCAGATGGTTACTCATCAAGCCGGCTAAAATATGTTGTTGAAGTGGCACGCTTGAGAAATGTCCATTTGCATACCAAGCATGCCAAGAAAATAGTATTTTTGTGAAATTTTGAAATTTTTGCGACTGAAGCGACTGTCTCAATAGGCAATCTTTTCAAAAATTGTTTTCTAAAAATTGGCCCGTAAATGGACACTCATGGCTAAGCAAAAATACTTTTTATGACTAATGCTATGATGTTTAAGCCAGCCAAAAACAACCTTTGCGGCGGACACTGATCAGGAATCTCCATTTGCAGGACAACAGAAAGCTATTTCTCTTAACTGTCAATGATGTCCGTGGTAAATTTAAAAGAATCGTTTTCCCATAGCCTGCAAAATTTCAAATTTGCCGAGAAAAATCTTGATTACTAACTCTTTGATGGTCAAATTTGGTCAAACATTAAAAAATATTTGCTCATTAAATGTCCATCAATTGCAGGCCAAGAAAATACTTTTTTGAAAGTTTACCACTGGAATGACTGGCTCGGTTATCGAACCAGTCATTCCAGTTGGAAATTTTCAAAAGAGTCTTCTCTTCGCCTGCAAATGGACAGTTCTCAAAACTACTGCTGAGGCCGTTTTTGTCCGCCTTGACCATTAAATGGTGAAACAGTTAATTGATACGAGTAGCATTTAGCCTGCTTTGAGATGCTGTTGACACAAGATGGGTTGAATGATTTATTGAGCTGACTGTATATATGATTCAATTCTTGTATGTCTGCAGAATGGAAGAACACCATTACATGAGTCTCTATATCATGGGCATTCAAAAATGTCAGAAATCTTGATCAGACAAGGATCCAATCTCACGCTCTCATCAAAGGTAAGCTTACCACCCCCTCCCATAGTTTAGGCTTAGGTAGCATTTAATTGGGCACATGTTTCCTTATAACATGACTAATGAGAGGTCATGACACAATCAACTTACCATCAAAGGGTCAAGAATTTGAGCTTCATTGTTGCATCGCAAAAACATATTTCATATTTGATATTCGGTGTTCAAAACTACTATTTTTAGCACACCTGGCCTGAAAGGTCAAGTGATGTTTAAGTAGTTATGGCGACCGTCTGCCACCATCCATCCATCAACTTCTGCTTTAAAATGCTACTCCTTAACCAATAGGCAGAGTTTAACCAAATTTGGGTCAACGGGTCCTATCATGCATGATTCCAGAACATTCATTCAGAATTTTGATCCATCAATTTTTTGTCCGTTTGTCCCTCTGTCTCTCCAGCAACTTTTGTTTTAAAATGCTACTCTTCATTAACTGCTAGGTGAATTTCAACCGTCTTTGACTATAAGGACCCTATGAGGGTAGGCTGAAGAACATGTATACATAATTTTGATTGGCCAAGTTTTCTTGGAATTTCCTAAAATCTCGGGAAATCCTAGAAGTCTTCTCCTCGTTAACTGCTTGATCGATTTCAAGCAAACGTGTCTGGAAGGCCCCTATAGTGGTATGCTTCAGAATATATATACATAATTGTGATTGGTCAATTTTTTCGACAGCCATCATGAACTTTCTGAAAAATTGTGGGAAATTGGTTAAAACCCTACTCCACATTAGCCACTTGGCTGATTTCAACCAAATTTGATTGGAAGGCCCCTAGAGGTGTATGTTTCAGAACATGTATACAGAATTTTGATTGGCAAATTTTTTTGTCGGCCATCTTAAATCTGATGAAAAATTACTGGAAATCGTTTAAAACGCTACTCTTCATTAACTGCTTGATCAATTGATCAGATTTGGTGTGAAGAATACTAGGCTCATAGGTTTCAGAACTTGTATACAGAATTTTGATTGGTCAATTTTTTTTGACAACCATCTTGAATTTTCTGAAAATTTCTGGAATTCAGTTAAAAGCCTACCCCTCATTAACCACTTGGCCGATTTTAAGCAAACTGCGTTGGAAGGACCCTAGAGTGGTATGATTCAGATCATTTATACAGAATTTTGATTGGTTAGTTTGTTCGGCAGCCATCTTGAATTTTCAAAAAAATTACGGGAAATCATTTAAAAACGATACTCCTCATTAACTGCTTGGACAGTTTCAACCAAACTTGGCTGGAAGGATACTAGACTGGTAGGTTTTAGAATTTGTATACAGAATTTTGATTGCCCAATTTTTTCTGCAGCCATCTTGGATTTTTTTAATTTGAGGGAAATCAGTTAAAAGGTTACTCATTAATTGCTTGAAACGATTTCAAGCAAACTTAGTTGGAAGGACCCTATATAGTGTGCTGAAGAGCTTGTATACATAATTTTAATTGGTTACGTTTGTAGGCGGCCATCTTGTATTTTCTGAAAATTGAGAATTCATTTAAAATGCTTCTCTTCAGTCACCGCTTAGGCAATTTCAACCAGATTTTGCTGGAAGGATCCTATAGTGGTAGCCTCTAGTAAATCTATTCTGAATTTTCATAGGCCGATGTTTTGGCAGCCAACTTTGATTTTCTGAAACATTACCGGAACCATATATAAACAGTACTCCTTAATCAATGGCCCGCTTTCACCAGACTTTGGGTGGAACGATCCTATAATGGTATATGTAGGCTTCAACATATCAATCAAAATTGTTGATTGCTCAATTTTTTTGTTGGACATCTTGGATTTTCTTAAAATTATCCATCATGTCTATTCAAATGCTAATGGTCAGGTGAGCATCACAGGTCCTTGAAGACTGCCCAGAATGATATGGGCTCCCATAAGGGAGAGCTTGTCGTTCTGCCCTCTGGTCCCACCCTTCCCTTTAATAAATAAAAAGATAAGTGAGTGGTGATGAAGACTGGTTGTGTGATGGAGCTTCCAAGCGCTGGACGTGGTGGTATGCCTTTGTTAAAGACTCAGGTACTATAGTTATGCTTTATGGCACATTAAAATATTTGAAAATGTTTGTAATTATTTGCTGCCAATATTTTTTCAGTAATACTGTTCATCTGTATCATTATAAAAGCATGACCTATTACTGTGTTCACATTACTGTTTCTCTTGTATTCATACAATTCGTCTTACTCCTGGATGTTGTTCGTCTGTTTTCTTTTATTTGAAAATTATGATGTCATAATCAACCTTATTAGTTTTTTTAATATACTCTATGAGGCTGGTTGTTCATCTTTTTTCATCGTCCTTTTTAGGCCTATAGGTGATTTCTTTCTCCTTTATGAGTTATTGGTTTTATTTAAATTAATTCAAGAATCTTTAACTCATTGTCGTCATCTGTCCCTTTTTTCAGAAGCCTTCTTGTAGTGGCTGTAATCGTTCTATCAAGTTGAAGTTTGCCCCTCACGTCTGTGTCAAGTGTTCACCTTGTGGTCCACTTTTAAAATGTGATGTTTGTAAACAGTGGTGGGGGTGGGGACTTATTCTCTGAATTCTTGTCTTTACAGGCGAAGGATAAGGCATCAGAGGAGGAGAAGGGTGCGAAGAAGAGTGTAAGTGGCAAGAGTAAGAGAAAGGCCTCTGTTTCTTCGGAAATGGAGACTTTCAGGTTGGAAATAATGGGGGGAGATGAAGAGGACAATAAAAGATTTGGTACCAGAGCTGCTTCGCAGCATGCTCCCTGGACCGAGTAATTTATTGTCCTCTTCATCTGCTCCCGAGCAGAAAATCCTCACCGTTGATTCTGGTGTCCGTCGTGGTCCGTGGTCCAAAAATGTTCCAGAATCAGTAGTGGCTTCAGTAGATCTTGGAAGGCCTGCCACCTTGCCAATGGATCCTGAAGCAGGTCTATATGATCCCGGCTCGAGGCCTGCCTCGTCAGTTGATCTTGGACTGGGGCCGCTGGACACAGGCTCGCGCCTAGAGTATTCGCGCCCGAAAGGTACCGCCTCCTCTTACGGTACCTTCCCTGGCCAGCCCGGGTTAGTGCGCTTTGCTAGCTCAGAGGCAGTTTATGATGACCAGGAGGAAGAGGATTTTCTGCTGTGTTCACCCGGTGAAGCCGTGGGCATGGAGATGGATGATCGTGCACCCCTGGCGGGGAGCACGGCTGATTATTTTCATGGAACTACTCCCACAGGGGTAGCTTTCATGGCTCAAAGGATGGCGCGGGTTGGAGCAGATGACCGCCGTTACCGTATACCTCGGCTTGCCGAGGATATGAAGGCGGCTGGTCCGGGCCATGGTGTGGTTGATGACACCCTGCACGTTTCCATGGCGCCGGCTCCTGGCTTTTCAGCCGTGGCGCAAGATATGCCTGCTCTCTCAGGCCCACATGCTTTCCACGGCCAGCCAGCAGTATCCACAGCTCAAGGCACGTGTACACCTGCGAGTGCATTAGAGGATGATGAAAGCCCACGCCTTGTCGAGCACTCACACGTGGCCACAGAGGAGGACTGGTCTGACAGGTGCCAATGGCTGGTAAGCGTTAGGCCAGAGCTCTGTGTTGACCAGTCGGCAAGCCAGCGGGACCAGCACCCGTGGTTGACTGGAAAGCCGGCAGTTACTGCCATGCCATCTCTGCCGTTAGCAGAGCATATAGTGGATAAGTTCACGGCGGCAGAGACGTCCATTACGCTGCGAGGTGGCGAGGCGGTGCCATATTGTTGCTGGACAATACCAGAAATACGGTACAGTGCCAAAGCCGGTGCTTTCGCATGTCTCTCAGCTGTTACAGGATGTAATAACAGCATCTGCATCGCGCCAAGCAAGCCCTGTCTCAGTACAGAGAGCCATCCAGGATGCGATTAACCTGGCTCTGGACTGTATGACTAGGGCAGTGACTAGGAGTGACAGGGCGAGACGCACATTTGCGCTAGACAATTTGTGTCCATCTCAGGATTTATACAACAGACTGCTGTGGATGCCTATGTCAGGTCCTGGTCTCTTTGGGGGTGAGGGATGTAGACATCTCCAGGAGACAGTCACTCTAGTCAATAATCAGAGGGCGCTACGTGAACAATTTGAGATGCTTCGTAGGGAGCACATTCGCGCAGCGCCACCTGCGTACCGCCCACAGCAGGCCTGAGCTGGCGCTGGTCATGTCAGAGGCCAGCCACCAGCCTGCAGTGGGGAGGGTGGCGCAGGCTCCTCAAGCGAGCCATGGTACGCGAGGATTTGGTCATGGTAATCATGCCTGATGGGGCGATTTCCACAAGAACCACACCAATGCTTGAACCAGAGACAGTCCCACTCTTGCACTGCTTATGTCAACCTCTCTCCCTAGGTGGATCCGTGAGAGGTTGATTGACTTCCCACAAGCAGAAATGGGAGCGGGTAACCCAGGACCGCTTAGTCTTGCATTGGCTTTCAGCCGGGTACCAGCCCAACTGAGCGATAGGCCCACCATTGCACCTGTCTCTGGTTCCGATCTGGACTCAAATTCCAAGAGATCCAGATCAACGGTTGTGTATAGAGGAAGAGATAAATTCCCTTATACAAAAAGGAGCAATTCAACCGGCGCAAAATTGTGCGGCTTCTATTCAACCATGTTTCTAGTGACAAAGAGCATTGGAGGTTGGAGATTGCGAAGAGTTTTCGTCAGTACCTGAGATTCGCATTCCAGGGCCGACAGTGGGAATTCAAAGTTTTACCATTCAGAATTTCCACAGCTCCTCGGGTCTTCACCAGAGTGGTTCTTGCAATAACAGCATACCTCTGCAGGAGAAGCATAGCAGTCCACACTTACATAGATGATTAGCTGTTAAAAGCACACAATCGGGAAAGTCTTACAGCAAATTTTGAGATAGTTTTGAAAACTCTCACAGACTTAGGCTGGATAATAAACTTTCAGAAATCAGAGCTGACTCCATCCCAGAGGTTTGTTTACCTGGGAATGTTGTTCGATCAAGAGATAGGGTATGTTTATCCTACTCAGGAGAGAGTAAAAATACTCATCTCAGTAATACAGTCGGTGTGCAACAATCGTCATGTATTGGCACAGGTTTACTTGAGAATGCTGGGGTTGATGGTTTCTCTGGAACCAGTCATTCCACAGGCGGCCTTGCGCAGGCAGCCTATCCAGTTATTTCTCATGACAGTGGACCATCTTTGAAATATCCAGGTCAACCAATTGTTTTACCAGCTTTGAATAGGTTTGATCCTAATTCAAAAGCATGGTGTCCAGTCCATGCATTAAACAGGTACCAACAACGTGCACAGGAATGGCGGACAGACCCATCCTCATTATGGTTGTCTTATATTGAACCCCATGGTAGGGCGTCAAAGGACACTATATTTAGGTGGATTGGTGAATGTATTCAAATTTGCCACAAATCTGCCACTGGTAAACAAGTTGACTTAGCCAAGGCTCACAGTGTGCATGGCGTGGTGGTGTCCACCGCCCTGTTTAACGGGGTGCCGGTGGACGACATTATGTCGGTAGCTCAGTGGCACTGTGAGTCAAGTTTTACCGACCATTACCTCCGTGACACCAAAAATCCTCTTGCCTTATCGATATTCAAAAGATGATCAGGTGTATATATTGTAGATAAGTTGCACATGCTGTCCTCAGACAGCACATTTTAATTGTGGAAACAACTGCATATTCGTGTATAATTTTTTCCTTCACTGATGTGGACTGGATGGATACAGCTTTCATGCATAAGGTCAGTACTGCCTTTTGTTGTTGCATAATTTATTGTCACAATGTATTACCCATATTTACTTCTCTAACACGGACCCGGCCTCTCCGCCCCACAGAGACTTGGTCTTCAGGCTTTTAAGTTGCATGTGTCGGCCAATAGTCAAGCTGAGGCAGTGACAGGCTGCGCATGTGCGAGGTTGGGGCTGGCATACGGCTGACTGTCACCTGTCTACCTGCCCATTAAGGGCACCTATCTTTTTTAATCTGGGGTTATTGAGTCAAGGTCGATATTTACGAAATATCATATAGTGTTAGGGAGGTAAGTATAACAACTCTCTCATGAAAACAGAAATCCGTGATTTCGTTTATTTATCCAGTAATAATTAAATATTCTATCTACTTGTAGGAGGATGGTACTCTATTGTCGACGATAATCAGAAGCAGTAAGCATGAACTCAACCCTAGGATCATCCATCTGCTTTTCCATGCAGGATATGTAAACCGTACAGACAGCGCTTGGTTGAATACTCATAAATTACCGACAAAGCTCACCGATGACCCAGTGCTTCTGTCATGGTTACGTGAGCAAAACAAAATTGTACCCATGCTTTGTCAGGTGTGTCGAGTATCAATAAGAAAACATTTTAATCAATTAAGCGGTGCAAGTTGTGCAAAACGACAAGTAGATGAACTTCTGTTACCGTGTATTTTGAAGGATTATTTGTTGTATAAAGATCTAGAAAACGTGACTTGAATCTTAGATATTCAATGCTTTAGGTCTAATGGTTGAGGGCATTCAAATTACTTAAATAGAATCAATATATTAACCCTTTAACCCTTAAATTTTTTCAAGAAAATTTCAATTTTCTCATAGAAAATGTCGATTTGCAAATCAAGAGAATAACGTTTTTGAAAATTTACCACTAAAATGACTGGTTCGGTTAATGAGCCAGTTATTCCAGTGGTAAATTTTCAGAAATAGTCTTCTCTTTGTCTGCAAATCGACATTTCTCAAGACCACTGCAGAAGCGATTTTTGGCTGATATGATGGACAAAGGGTTAATATAATGATTGAGTTGGTATTTACAATGATTTTGTCGTCTGTATAGCTTACAACAATACATATTTTCAACAGTTGAGCAACCTAATTTAAATGGCATAGTAATTTTCGAGCCCTGAAGATGTGATAGGATAAGGTATGCGTTTAGCTCTACTTTGGCTAAACTATCGATTCTCTCCCAAGTCTTTTATATAAAGCTTTATTACTGACTCTGCATACCATAATGCATTTATATAATTACCAAAGGCCGGCGGTGAAAGAAGGTAGAATCACCAGATTTAGCACACGCCTTCATATTGTGGCGGCTTATGATTGTTTTGAGTTTGAGGTCAATGGATCGACTATCTAGGTGATGTGGGTCATTAAGTGTATTATCAGGACAGATCGCAAAAACGTGAGCCCGCTTCTCCCTCGAGTGCATTCTAGTTTTCTGCTGTATTTGCAGTGCGTCAATTCAAATTAAGTTTTGGGTTAGCTGGACTTAATGCAACGCAGTTTATGTTTTTTGTTTATTATTAGCTCACCTGGCCTGACCTGGTTTTCACGAAAATGACTCCTCCAGAACCGCTGAAGGGATCGGGCCGAAATTTGGGCCATTGAAATTTGTTCAAAGGAAGTTGATCCATCAAAAAAACATGGGGGCTGTGGGGCAATCAAAATGTAGTGTGTTTGGCGGCCATATTACACTTGCAAAAATGTCCACAAACTCATTTAAAAGACTGCTAAACCACCCACCAACAATTTTGACAAAAATTGATGGTGCTCCAGGTGAGCGACACAGGCCCCTTGGGCCTCTTGTATCGAAAATGCCACTGCAATTGCGGAACGGTCGTAAACGTTTAACCGTTCATTTATTAAGCGTTTAAACCTATTTTAGCATATGCCTTTAAATTAGAAATTGTAATTTGCTTGTTGCATCATAGTACTCTTCCCCATAGCCATATTCTGTTACTAATGTTGATTAAGAAAGGCTCATTAAATAAATACAGTAGCTGATATAGTATATAGGCATACATGTACATGTATTGAGATACTTTTATGATGCATTTAAACTCAATTTGACTGCTAGGTGATGCTGTTAAAGTTTTATGGGCTTGTTAAGTATGACGTCACTGCGCGTGATTTGCAACCCGGAAGTGTATTTTGCTTTATTACATCATAATCACATATTTATGATTTCATCATTTGTTGTTAAACAAAAACATTGCTTTGTGTATTTAACAATCGGGCTGAAGCCCATATCTAGAGAGTTGAAGTGATGGGTGGCTGAGCATCAATAAGGTGATCAACGCGTGGTGCTTGGCAGGCTTGTGGGGAGAGGGTGGAATTAGGCTTGCACAATTATGTGATTTACTAAAAAAAACACGATTATTTTTTAAATTCAGATATTATATGATTAAAAATTAAATAATAGTGCATCATTTCTACTGCATTCCATATTTCAAAACCTTTTTAATTGCTCTTATGCAATCGGCTATGAAAGGTGACATTTTGTTCAGCGAATGTATGTCCATTTGTAGGCCAAGAGAAGACTATTTTTGAAAATGTATCATTGGAATGACTGCCTCAAACATCGAGCCAGGTATTCCAGTGATACATTTAAGAAAAATACGGTTTTCTTGGCCTGCAAATGGAAATTTCTAAACACCATTGTAGCGTTCATCATTGATATGGCCTTGTTGTTGTTGTGTGAGTAATTTGTATTGATAATGCTCAAACAACACTCAGTGAAACTGGGCCAATCAATGAAACTTGTCTGCATGCTCAGTACCTCACATCTGTGATCCTAAAGCAGGCGAGTTATGATCTTGGTTATTGGTTTTATGCGTCGGAGGAAATGATTTATTTGTAGAATTAAGCCTAACAACGTCATACACAGGTGGAAACTTTGTTTAAGGTGCAACATTTCTTGCTGATTGAATGACCATAATAAGCATTGGACTGGCAACTTTTTACACATGTACCTCTGGTAATAATTATTGAGTCAGTCAGAGTCACTAATATTTTCTGTACTGCTTACATATATTCTCAGAACATGTTTAATATTTTGATATCAATTGGACTAAAAGTTGCTGCTGCTAACGGTTTTGAAAGTAATTTGACTGGAGACCATTGCTGCCTTATGTTCAAAACAGGGACAAGAATACTGGTTCCACATACAGAATTTAATATATCTTACAAAAATATGATTGATTTGTTGACCAGGGCATTTCTCAATTACAATGTGTGTACATGGAAAATGAAATTTTTATTTTTTATTTCTCTAAACACTAGACGTGTCTAGCCCTAGTATGTACACACATACATACGTACGCACACATGCACGCACACATGCATGCACACACACAGCCTTTATATTGGTGATTTTTCAAAAATATTTTTCTCCAAGTGAAAATGGACATTCTTGGCTTAGAAATATTATCTTAATTATGCACCCCACAATTTAGCTATAAACGGGGTTCAGATATATAACTTACGCTTTGTCCATCCGTCCAATGGGATTAAACTGTAGCTCTACTTAAGCAAGCTTCGTCAAACTTGTTGGATGTATGATTTTCAGATTGACCCATTGACACAAAAAAATTGAAGCAACATTTCAGAGGTCTAGTTTATGGTGACCCATGTAATGAAATTATATTTCGTTTCTGGATGATAACTCAAGTTCTATTTAAGGAATCTTTACCCAACTTGGGTGAGAGGCTGTCCTTGGCATTCCAAAGAACCTTATCGATTTTGGTTGTGAAACAGTCAAATGTCGACATCACCGTGAGCAAGTTAATGAATATATATTGCGTTTCCAGATGATAAAAATGTGGGACAAATCACCCATGCCATCCAAAATGTGGGGACATTGACAAAATATTGGGGAGTGAGACAATGACCCATCCCATCTAAATCACCTTTCCAGAGTACCCACCCATCATATGATGTCATAATGAACTGCGTGATGTGTACAATGACATCATAATGAATGACGTTAGGAATGACGTCGATAAGTACGTCGCGAATGCATATTTGAAGATGGTCTATGCGTTGTTGTACAAATTGTTTGCTTTTACTATTTAATAAATATTCTGTTGAATATTTTGAAACAAATTTAACTGGTTGCTGTTGCTGCCATAGGCAGCAACAGCACCCAGTCAAATTAGTTACAAAATATTCAACAGCTTTCCCAGGGCATTTGGGGATCGATCAATCCCAACACGGCGAGGTGTGGGTGGAGCTAAGCTAGTGATGGGCGGGGCATAGCTAAAAATGGAAAGGGCCATTGGAGGTTATCCTTGGCGTTGTTAGTGTCAAAAGGTCAAGGTTACGATAACGCAATTATGGAAATAATGTTGAGTTAACTCAATAGTGAAAGGATCACGGTGACCAAATGAATGAAATTATTTTACATTTCCAGATGATAATATGAGTTCTATTGAAGAGATCTTTACCAATCTTGAGTGGGAGGTTGGCCTTGGCTTTGCGAAGAAGCCTATCAATTTTGGGGTCAAAAGGTCACAATCATTATTAGCGAATTATGGAAATTATGTCGAGTTTCCGAACAATAACTCAAGTTTCATTGAATGAATTCTCACCAGCATTTAGTGGAAGTTTGACACCTATAGTCCAAAGAAACATTGCTTTTGGAGTCAAATTATCAAGGGTCAAGGTCATGGTGACCCAATTAAACATATTTTCCAGCATTTCCAGACAATAACTCAAGTTGTACTGTCGCAATTCTCACCAAATCTTTATGAGATATTATCCTGATTGGTGTTAAGAACCTTATTAATATTAGGGTCAAAGGGTCGCGGTGAACCAATTAAGGCGGTTCTGTGTTTACGGAGTGGGGGGTGAGGGTGCACACTTTAGCCATCTCTGATTGTCGTTCCTGTTAATTTTGATCATTGTGGTGCTTACTATGAATTTTGTCTAATACAAAATGTATGTATAGATAGTTTTAGAGAAATATGTTAGGCTCTCATTCCAATACAATAGAGGGATCCATTCCTAGCTAAGTGCCTCCCATGTCTAGCTAAGCTCCACCCGCTTTGTACATGTGTTGGAAGAAATTTATATTCTTTGAAAACAAAATTCCCATAATCCCAATTTCAATGTAATTATACATGTAACCGGCTGTATATTTTGAAAGTAATTTGACTGGGAGCTGTTTCTCCCCATCATAGCAGTCAAATTACTATCAAAATTTTGAACACTATTCCTAGACCTTTGGACACTTGACGGGGCTACGTTGTTTTGATTGTGATGTCAGCTAATATGTGACATCGGATACTTGGTTGACTGTTCGCACCCGCCCCCCCCCCCCCCCATTAACCTTTTCACCGTAAAATTCACTGTATTTCAGGGAAAACAATCAGGAAAGCTGTTGAATATTTGTGAATTAATATGACTGGAAGCCATTGCTGCCTTAGTCCTTCCAGTCATATTAATCTCAAAATATTCGACTGAATATGCTGTATATCATAAAGAATTTACTTTTCAGGGATTTGTCGTTGAAAGGACTAAGGAATTATTCCCATACAAGTCCCACATTGGTCCCATATCAGTCCCACATTATTCCGACATGAGACTCAACCTCTCCAAGACCATTTTTACCCTTTTTGAGATGATCAGGAGGAGCAAGGATGTGACACGCACGCACGCACGCACGCACGCCTATTTCTGAGGCAAACAACTCTGTCATATTAACCATTTAACCCTTTCATAATCAATTCATTTGAATGTCTCAAAGCTTCTGATTGTGGACTACGAAATGTGCTCGTCTGGCATTATGGAACACATGATTAGGAAACCAGCCATTGCTACAACTGATAGTCATCTTACTTTGGAGAAACTTGTAGCATTTAAATGGGAACTATCTGCTCTTTCATGGAACCAGCCTGGTCTTTCAGTGTAGCAGCCATCAAATGAGGTTGAACCAGAATTACAGCAGTCTCAAGCTTTCTTTAGTTTGGCTAAGGAAGATTGTTGCTATACCTTTGCAGGCCACGAAAATTACACGTTACTTCGGTCCGGGGCAACCACTTTTTACAGTATGGAAACCAACCTTTAACACACTGGTCACCCTGGGGGCAACCTAGACAATGTGTTATTTCTGGGTCTGTATAAGTACTCATGGTGAGTATTTATAAGTACTCATGGTGAGAATTTATTTAGTCTGTTAACCCTTTAACACTCAAATTTGTTCAAGAAAATTGGATTTTTCTCATAGAAAAATATCAATTTGCAGACCAAGAAAATACTATTTTTGAAAATCTACCACTGGAATGAGTGTCTCGGTTATTGAGCCAGTCATTCCAGTGATAAATTTTCAAAATAGTCTCTTGGTCTGCAAATGAACATTTCTCCAGACCACTGCAGAAGCTGTTTTTGGCTGATATGAGTGTTAAAGGGTTAAATGGTAGAGTTGCTATTCACAAGGATTCTGTAGTCTGTATAGCTTACAACAATACATATTTTCAACAGAATTAAATCTACAGAAATGGGGCAACCTGGAAATCCAGTCGAGCAACCTAATTTAAATGGTGTACTATCCCCTTGGGGCAACACAATATTTTCCTAATTTTCAACCCCTGCTTTGTGCTTGAGACACATGTTTTGATTCTACAGTCAACGACTGCCTGATATCCATGTGGACAATGAATCCAGTTAGCATGTTCAACCCCCATATGTGATAGTCTGGATCAGTATATTGGCATTGCTCACTTTATGAAAGGGCATTGGAAATATGCAATTTTATAGATAAACAAATTCCAATGTCTCTAGCTTTCAAACTATGGTCCTCAGGTTCGCCTTTTGGTACGTATGTTGGAAGCTTGAAAACATTCCATTAGTCTTCTCTGGCAATCTCCACCCATGAGAAGAAATTGGTACTGCCGTTAAAGTTGGTGGTTCGCTGATATTGACTGACATGCTGTTCAGGGTAATGAAAGCTGAAACAGATATAAGCTCATGTAGAATGCTTTAGAAACGTAGCGAATTCACTGGTGTATATAGGCTTAAACTACTATGCCTAGCTGAATGAAGATCATATTCTCACTTGACTGATGATATGTGTCTAATTAAATAGCAGTCTGATAGATATTTATCTGAAGATGAAAATGGACCTTTCCATTTTTAGTTATGCCCCGCCCATCACTAGCTCAGCTCCACCACACCTCGCCGTGTTGGGATTGATCGATCCCCGAATGCCCTAGCTATCAATTTCCTGAAAACTATACAGGGAAGTTGTTGAATATTTTGTAACTAATTTGACTGGGTGCTGTTGCTGCCTAGCGCCCAGTCAAATTAGTTTTAAAATATTCAACAGAATATTTATTAAATAGTAAAAGCAAACAATTTGTACAACAATGCATAGACTATCTTCTTCAAATATGCGTTCGTGACGTACTTATCGACACCAGTGGGTATTCCAAGTGCCGTAGCTGGCAGACTAGGCTTGTTTAGTGCAAAGCATGTTTAAACTTTCCCCATATACATTTTTTTTATTTGCTTATAGTATTTTCCTTTTGAAATTGACGTTGGACATAATCCAATGTGTTATTCAAGTATCTGACATTATGATCAAACCTGTCATTCGTTAGATGATGTCACAACCACACAGGTCCGTCATGAACCTGGTGATAGCTCATCTCTAAAGTGCCACGATTGCATGACTTTAATGAAGTTATAGTTTAATAAACATTCTTTTCTGCTCAATATATGTTGTTATTCTGTTAACTGACGCCTTTAATGGTCATGTTGGGCAGAGAAGGGTCACAGTAGTGGTCTTTGCATTATCTATTGCATATTGCATTCGCGATGTAAAACTCTGGATGCGTAACAATTTTCTACAGCTAAACGATAAAAAAACTGAAATACTGCTTATCTCGTCACGGCAACTCCGACCAAAACTTGACATAGAGCATCTTCAAATTGGTGACGAAAACATTTCTTTTAACTCTAGTGCAAGGAACATTGGTGTCATATTTGATGACTCGATGTCCATGAACAACCATGTTACGTCCCTCTGTCAATCGCTATTTTTCACATTCAGAAACATTAACAAAATTAGAAAATTACTGACAGCAGATGCCACTAAGACCCTCATTCACGCCTCTATAACATCCAAATTAGACTATGGAAATGCATTGCTAGCAGGAATTACATCAGAGCAGATACAACGTCTCCAGAGGGTGCAGAACACGGCAGCACGGATAATAACACGAACCAAGCGAACAGACCACATAACACCAGTACTCAAACAACTCCATTGGCTTCCTGTGAGAGAACGCATACAGTATAAAATCGTGCTTCTCGTTTACAAATGTTTACATGGACTAGCCCCACAGTATCTATCTACTTTAATTACAAAGAGAATTGCACCTCGGTCCCTAAGATCAAGTGATCAGACATTATGTGTGGTCCCGTCTACTAATTTAGTTGTTGGACAGCGTGCATTTTCGAATTCCGGTCCAAGACTTTGGAATAATCTACCTGCCCATATCCGAAACTGTCACAAAATTGAGCCTTTTAAATCTAGCCTAAAAACGTATCTTTTTCATCTTTAAAATTTGTAAAGCGCCTTTGAGCGATTAATTTCGGAATTGGCGCTCTAGAAATATTTACATACATACATACATCTATTTGGAGGACAAGAGATGACTATTTTTAAAATTTCACCACTGGAATCACTGTAGTTGGATTGCATGAGCCTGAAGCCTTCTCCTGGTTTGTGAAAGAAAATGTTACCTCATTGGCTGGAATAGGGCGAGTGTGGTGGCATCATTATGGTACGTGCCATCACGGTACACTTGCATTAGTGTATGATAGGATGCTGGCGAGCACAAGTACCATTGTATATCGAACTCGGAGTCAGAGATCTAAATGTTGGTCAGCATCGCATCAGGCTATGACTGCTTGACGCGTATTTATGTTGGCGATGCTAACTTTTGGAATGTATACATTCATAGGTAACATACCCGCAGAGATATTCCAGGAATACAGAACTTCTCAGTTCAGCGATGCAGCTGAAGCAGATAGGAGGTTGTGGCTCGTCAGATAGTGAGATGCTCAGCTGAAGTAGACAAACCAGCTGATTCGTTACACGAGTGAAGGAGTCATCACACGACCCCTCTTGAGGAGGATATAAGACACCGCGCTAATCACCACCAAGACCGTATTCTGCGTTGCGGGTGCAGCAGGGAATTCCTAGTGTCTTAGCACACGACCTCTGTGAGCTGCTCTTTAGTTTAAAGGCGTCCAGCTGACAAGACCTTAAGCAGTGTGGAGTTCCCATCTATAAACATAAGGGTGCTTACTCTGTATCCCGATCTGCCATTTAGGGATAACCTGCTGAGGTTAAGCATCGGGTAAATAAGAACTGAAGAATAAGAACTACGAGACCGTGGAAAAGCTTGTCGCCACCTCTTTCTTTCTTTCAGGCCATCCACAAAAACATTATTGCACATAAAATGTATACACATATTATAATTGAACAAGATGTTAATATACAATGTTTAGCACCACAGACCTATCAACTCGGACCATTAAAACCATAAATAAAACATGTTCCACCACATACAAAAATGACATTTTGATACATCATAAAGATGCTTCTAATGAACAAAGACCTGAATGATAATGATTTGTTCTGGGGATACAGGTAATATAAATCGGCCGTAAATTCCGACCATGAAGAAACACGAATAGCCATAAACGACACATGTTATAGAGTTAATATAACTATCCAGGCTTGTGTGATTATCTGATTAAATTAAAAATCGCGATATGATTAAAAATTAAATAATCAAATAATCGTGAATAATTTTTCTTGCAAAAATATTTCAAAATCTCTTAATTACTCCTTTATGCGATAAGTTAAGAAAATTGACCATTTTACTCAGCAAATGTATGTCGATTTGGAGCTCAATAGAAGACTGTTTTTCAAAAAGTATCACTTGAATGATTGGATCAAGAAACGAGCCAGCATTCCAGTGATACATTTTCAAAAATAGTTTTCTTTTCGCCTGCGAATGGACATTTCTAAATAGCATTGCACCTTTCGCCATCTATATGCGTTTATTGTTATAGCTGGAGAATTTGTACGCAGGCTGATTCATCGAGTAATTACGATTATTCTTAATTCTTAGCACTCTGATGTCAAAAATCTTTAATTTTCAAATTAGATTAAAAGATGAACTTGAGTTCATTTTAAAACGAATTTTGTGGAAGATGGTGTTGTCGTAGACAGCAACATCGTCCACCAAGATTGTTTTAAAATGTACACCAGTTTCTTTGCTGCTGGCACCATAACAAGATAGAATGCTGACATCAGAGTGGTAAGGGCTAAATGATCGATCTTGATTACTCAAATCAATAATCGTACAAGCCTATAAATATCCCAGAATTCCAACTATGAAGAAACACGAAAAGCCATGAATAAAACATGTTTGATCAAATATATAAAAATTTAGTTTTCTCTGTAACGAAGATTCATCTAATAAACAAATGAATCACGTGAATGAATGCAATTTGTTCTCGTGACACATTGTAAGTTCACAGCCACATAAATTCCAAACATGAAAATCAAAACTAAAAAAACCCGTGTTCCACTAAATATATAAAATTATGTACCATGTGTGATTAACATTGCAATTAGTCCTGGTACGAACTGCAATTTGACTGGCCTATAAGCAGAACCTCTGTTTAAGATTATAATAAAAATAATACATCCATAATGCTTATTATAGATGGACTACTTTTTGTGGTCATCATAGTCCTGTTTATCCATGGCGATATGATGGTATAGGCCTTTCTTTGTTCCAAATAAAGGATTTGCATCAGTAAATAATATGGCTAACGTTTTTAGCATTTCTTCAAACGCAGGTACACATATGTAATCTGCCGCCAAGGTACCTAGAGATGGTTCCTTTTCTGAAAACTGCCAGAATAAATAAAATTCGATGAGCTTTCTAGAATTCTATGCATCTATTTAATTAGTAAAAGATTATTGGAGCCATCTTAAAGGTGCATATTCACACCAGAATGATTGAAAACAAAATGGTTAAAATTGCATACTTTTATAAGATTAAATTATGTGCCTATGTGTAATGAAATGAAACAAATCTTAACATATGACGAGTCCATTCCATATAAATTAATAAAAAATTTTAAGTTGCGAAATTTAAATAGAGGCCCGTGCTTCTATTTCAATTTCGCAACTTAAAAAATTATATTAATTTATATGGAATTGAATCATCATATGTTAAGATTTATTTCGTTTCGTTACATATAGGCTCACAGTTTAAGCCTCTAAAAGTGGATAATTTAAACAATTTTATTTTCAGAAATTTTACTGTAAATATCCGTCTTTAATATATCTCTGACTAAGTACTAGGATGATAAATTGGCATACGTATACAATAGACTAGTAAGTCTACTGCTAAGCCTACTCTAAGTCTAATCCTAAGTCATCAAAGAAAGATAGTTAATTTTGATAGTGAAATTTCAATGTATACCCTTGTTTATCGAAGCCACCATTGCATTGACATTTCATCCAATCAGTATATTCACGGCATCATTCTAACTTAGATGCATGAGTACTTAGATTAGGCTAGTATAATATATTGTCTTCATAGGCAATACAGCTGTCTAGTCATATTCACTTCAAGACTGTAATATGATCACATGTCAATTTCACATATAACGTACACTGAAATCCCAATTTACTCGGAACATGAAAATTTTATGCGAGAATGCTGGAAAATTGAATATTTTCATGTTAAATCTGATAGAAATTGTTCCTACCTGAAGCGGCAATGAATTTCTGCATATTAAAAATGTTAAATATTTAACAGATTTAAAGTAGTTTTTACAAGGCATATAATTATAGTCCAACCTGTCTAAAACTGACAGAATGTGCACAATCAACAGGTGGTCACTAAAGTAAACGGTCGCAGTGAACCCCTCTTGTGTCAACAGCTCTTGTGTCAACAGCTCTTGTGTCAACAGCTCTTGTGTCAACAGCTTCTCAGAGCGCTAAATGCTACTTATATGATATTAATTAACCATTTAATGGTCAAAATGTGGAGAAAAAAAATTGTTCAATGAATGCAATCGGGTTGCAGGCCAAGGGAAGACAATATTATTAAATTTACCAAATAGAATTTACAAAAAAGGTTTTCTGTCGTCCTACAACCGGAGGCTTGTTTTGAACATCTTGAGAATTTAGTCATAGAAATCAGTGTCTATTTACATCCCAAGAGAAGACTATTTTTTGACAATTTATCGCTGGTAAAACTGGCTCGGTAACCGAGCCAGTCATTCCAGTGGTACATTTTCAAAAATAGTCTTCTCTTGACATGTAAATGGACATTCCTCAATACCATTAACGAGGATGATTTTGGTCGGTTTCACCAATAATTGGTTAAGTTGACACAAGAGGGGTTAAATTCAAATCATTTCAGCTAGAATAACGTCATAGCGCAAGGAGACAAGACGTTTGTGATGACAAAATAATGCTGTCTTCAAATGATAGTCGGATCACTGTCAATAAACGAATGTGTCTGAATACAGTTTAGATCAAATGGGCATATCACAATCTGTTATTATCATACTAAATTGTCGGTGTATTTAGGATTCTTTTAACAAGACAAGTGTGCGAAGCTCACAACAACAGCTGTCTTAGTTGTAGCTCACAATAACAGCTGTCTTAGTTGTAGCTCACAATAACAGCTGTCTTAGTTGTAGCTCACAATAACAGCTGTCTTAGTTGTAGCTCACAATAACAGCTGTCTTAGTTGTAGCTCACATAGCAGCTGTCTTAATTGTAGCTCACAATAACAGCTGTCTTAGTTGTAGCTCACAATAACAGCTGTCTTAGTTGTAGCTCACAATAACAGCTGTCTTAGTTGTAGCTCACAATAACAGCTGTCTTAGTTGTAGCTCACAATAACAGCTGTCTTAGTTGTAGCTCACATAGCAGCTGTCTTAATTGTAGCTCACAATAACAGCTGTCTTAGTTGTAGCTCACAATAACAGCTGTCTTAGTTGTAGCTCACAATAACAGATGTCTTAGTTAGTAGCTCACATAACAGCTGTCTTAGTTGTAGCTCACATAGCAGCTGTCTTAATTGTAGCTCACAATAACAGCTGTCTTAGTTGTAGCTCACAATAACAGCTGTCTTAGTTGTAGCTCACAATAACAGGTGTCTTAGTTGTAGCTCACAATAACGGCTGTCTTAGTTGTAGCTCACATAACAGTTGTCTTAGTTGTAGCTCACAATAACAGGTGTCTTAGTTGTAGCTCACAATAACAGCTGTCTTAGTTGTAGCTCACAATAACAGCTGTCTTAGTTGTAGCTCACAATAACGGCTGTCTTAGTTGTAGCTCACAATAACAGGTGTCTTAGTTGTAGCTCACAATAACAGCTGTCTTAGTTGTAGCTCACAATAACAGCTGTCTTAGTTGTAGCTCACAATAACGGCTGTCTTAGTTGTAGCTCACATAACAGTTGTCTTAGTTGTAGCTCACAATAACAGCTGTCTTAGTTGTAGCTCACAATAACAGCTGTCTTAGTTGTAGCTCACAATAACGGCTGTCTTAGTTGTAGCTCACATAACAGTTGTCTTAGTTGTAGCTCACAATAACAGCTGTCTTAGTTGTAGCTCACAATAACGGCTGTCTTAGTTGTAGCTCACAATAACGGCTGTCTTAGTTGTAGCTCACAATAACAGCTGTCTTAGTTGTAGCTCACAATAACGGCTGTCTTAGTTGTAGCTCACAATAACGGCTGTCTTAGTTGTAGCTCACAATAACAGCTGTCTTAGTTGTAGCTCACAATAACGGCTGTCTTAGTTGTAGCTCACAATAACAGGTGTCTTAGTTGTAGCTCACAATAACGGCTGTCTTAGTTGTAGCTCACAATAACAGCTGTCTTAGTTGTAGCTCACAATAACAGCTGTCGAAGTTGTAGCTTACAATAACAGCTGTCTTAGTTGTAGCTCACAATAACAGCTGTCTTAGCTGTAGCTCACATAGCAGCTGTCTTAATTGTAGCTCACAATAACAGCTGTCTTAGTTATAGCTCACAATAACAGCTGTCTTAGTTGTAGCTTACAATAACAGATGTCTTAGTTGTAGCTCACAATAACAGCTGACTTAGTTGTAGCTCACAATAACAGATGTCTTAGTTGTAGCTCACATAGCAGCTGTCTTAGGTCTAGCTCACAATAACAACTGTCTTAGTTGTAGCTCACAATAATAGATGTCTTAGTTGTAGCTCAAAATAACAGCTGTTTTAGTTGTAGCTCACATAACAGCTGTCAAATTTGTAGCTCACAATAACATCTGTCTTAGTTGTAGCTCACAATAACAGCTGTCTTAGGTGTAGCTCACAATAACAGCTGTCTTAGTTGTAGCTCACAATAACAGCTGTCTTTGTTGTAGCTCACAATAACAGCTGTCTTAGTTGTAGCTCACAATAACAGCTGTTTTAGTTGTAGCTCACAATAACAGCTGTCTTAGTTGTAGCTCACAATAACAGCTGTCTTAGTTGTAGCTCACAATAACAGCTGTCTTAGTTGTAGCTCACAATCACAGCTGTCTTAGTTGTAGCTCACAATAACAGCTGTCGAAGTTGTAGCTTACAATAACAGCTGTCTTAGTTGTAGCTCACAATAACAGCTGTCTTAGCTGTAGCTCACATAGCAGCTGTCTTAATTGTAGCTCACAATAACAGCTGTCTTAGTTATAGCTCACAATAACAGCTGTCTTAGGTGTAGCTCACAATAACAGCTGTCTTAGTTGTAGCTCACAATAACAGCTGTCTTTGTTGTAGCTCACAATAACAGCTGTCTTAGTTGTAGCTCACAATAACAGCTGTCTTAGTTGTAGCTCACAATAACAGTTGTCTTAGTTGTAGCTCACAATAACAGCTGTCTTAGTTGTAGCTCACAATAACAGCTGTCTTAGTTGTAGCTCACAATCACAGCTGTCTTAGTTGTAGCTCACAATAACAGCTGTCGAAGTTGTAGCTTACAATAACAGCTGTCTTAGTTGTAGCTCACAATAACAGCTGTCTTAGCTGTAGCTCACATAGCAGCTGTCTTAATTGTAGCTCACAATAACAGCTGTCTTAGTTATAGCTCACAATAACAGCTGTCTTAGTTGTAGCTTACAATAACAGATGTCTTAGTTGTAGCTCACAATAACAGCTGACTTAGTTGTAGCTCACAATAACAGATGTCTTAGTTGTAGCTCACATAGCAGCTGTCTTAGGTCTAGCTCACAATAACAACTGTCTTAGTTGTAGCTCACAATAATAGATGTCTTAGTTGTAGCTCAAAATAACAGCTGTTTTAGTTGTAGCTCACATAACAGCTGTCAAATTTGTAGCTCACAATAACATCTGTCTTAGTTGTAGCTCACAATAACAGCTGTCTTAGGTGTAGCTCACAATAACAGCTGTCTTAGTTGTAGCTCACAATAACAGCTGTCTTTGTTGTAGCTCACAATAACAGCTGTCTTAGTTGTAGCTCACAATAACAGCTGTCTTAGTTGTAGCTCACAATAACAGCTGTCTTTGTTGTAGCTCACAATAACAGCTGTCTTTGTTGTAGCTCACAATAACAGCTGTCTTAGTTGTAGCTCACATAGCAGCTGTCTTAATTGTAGCTCACAATAACAGCTGTCTTAGTTGTAGCTCACAATAACAGCTGACTTAGTTGTAGCTCACAATAACAGATGTCTTAGTTGTAGCTCACATAGCAGCTGTCTTAGGTCTAGCTCACAATAACAACTGTCTTAGTTGTAGCTCACAATAATAGATGTCTTAGTTGTAGCTCAAAATAACAGCTGTTTTAGTTGTAGCTCACATAACAGCTGTCAAATGTGTAGCTCACAATAACAGCTGTCTTAGTTGTAGCTCACATAACAGCTGTCGAAGTTGTAGCTTACAATAACAGCTGTCTTAGTTGTAGCTCACAATAACAGCTGTCTTAGCTGTAGCTCACATAGCAGCTGTCTTAATTGTAGCTCACAATAACAGCTGTCTTAGTTGTGGCTCACAATAACAGCTGTCTTAGTTGTAGCTCACAATAACAGATGGCTTAGTTGTAGCTCACAATAACAGCTGACTTAGTTGTAGCTCACAATAACAGATGTCTTAGTTGTAGCTCACATAGCAGCTGTCTTAGGTCTAGCTCACAATAACAGCTGTCTTAGTTGTAGCTCACAATAACAGCTGTCTTAGGTGTAGCTCACAATAACAGCTGTCTTAGTTGTAGCTCACAATAACAGCTGTCTTTGTTGTAGCTCACAATAACAGCTGTCTTAGTTGTAGCTCACAATAACAGCTGTCTTAGTTGTAGCTCACAATAACAGCTGTCTTTGTTGTAGCTCACAATAACAGCTGTCTTTGTTGTAGCTCACAATAACAGCTGTCTTAGTTGTAGCTCACATAGCAGCTGTCTTAATTGTAGCTCACAATAACAGCTGTCTTAGTTGTAGCTCACAATAACAGCTGACTTAGTTGTAGCTCACAATAACAGATGTCTTAGTTGTAGCTCACATAGCAGCTGTCTTAGGTCTAGCTCACAATAACAACTGTCTTAGTTGTAGCTCACAATAATAGATGTCTTAGTTGTAGCTCAAAATAACAGCTGTTTTAGTTGTAGCTCACATAACAGCTGTCAAATGTGTAGCTCACAATAACAGCTGTCTTAGTTGTAGCTCACATAACAGCTGTCGAAGTTGTAGCTTACAATAACAGCTGTCTTAGTTGTAGCTCACAATAACAGCTGTCTTAGCTGTAGCTCACATAGCAGCTGTCTTAATTGTAGCTCACAATAACAGCTGTCTTAGTTGTGGCTCACAATAACAGCTGTCTTAGTTGTAGCTCACAATAACAGATGGCTTAGTTGTAGCTCACAATAACAGCTGACTTAGTTGTAGCTCACAATAACAGATGTCTTAGTTGTAGCTCACATAGCAGCTGTCTTAGGTCTAGCTCACAATAACAGCTGTCTTAGTTGTAGCTCACAATAATAGATGTCTTAGTTGTAGCTCACAATAACAGCTGCTTTAGTTGTAGCTCACATAACAGCTGTCTAAGTTGTAGCTCATATAACAGCTGTCTTAGTTGTAGCTCACAAAAACAGCTGTCTTAGGTGTAGCTCACATAACTGTTGTCTTAGTTCGTAGCTCACATAACAGCTGTCTAAGTTGTAGCTCACATAACAGCTGTGTTAGTAGTCGCTCACAATAACAGATGTAGGCCTATAACTATACATACTAGACAGAATCCTGTCCCATGCAGCAAACATGGCGCACAATGCCACCACGTACAGATTTTACAGCCAGACAATACACTATTGGATTGATGAAACTGTTAAAAGAAATGACGTAGTAGAGAATGATATACACATCATTTGCTCTACCTATAAATATATCTTTTCCGACCAACTGCAAGGCAGTATATATCGCTTGAGGAAGCATACATATATAAAACATGGCGATAACAATTGTGACAACCCTGGCATCTGTGTTCTTACGTTGTTGTTTGCTGGCTGATGATACATTTGAAAACGAGACGATACAGTGTTTGATGACTTGGAGGGAGAAAATAGCAACGCACGGTAAAAAGGAAGTTAGCGTAGAAGTGACTATCCCTTTCACAGCAGGGTCCCCATGAATTATGCATATTTCAACCTCCTCACCATCAATCACATATGGTGTGTTCCAATACATAGTACTGAACCATATCATAACCCCAAATACAACTGCAATAATACAAGCACAACACTTCAACATCAACCCACTAGTTACTCGTGTCATTGATGACAATGGCCAGGCCATTTGATACAATCTTAATGCCGCGAACAACACAATATGATACACACTGGAATAGACGGTGCTGTCGAATAGAAAACACAACAATGGGCAGAGGAAGGCGGCGTTAGGAAACATGACCGTAGGAAACATAAATGCTGCCCACCCAGCAGTAGACAAACAGGTAAACATATCCATAAACGCCAGACTAGTGAGTACTGTAAAAATCGGTGATTTGTATTTTTTCGCATTACCCTCGTCCGCATAGTGTGCCTGCTTACGTGCGTCCGTGCGTATGTCTGTACGTGTGCGAACACGCATGCGAGCGACGGCATGTGTGTGCGTGCGTGCGCGCGCGTGAGAATAGAAAGGCGATGGGCTGGCCCGCTTCTATGATTGGTTGAGAGCATATGACGTCATCAACACTTTAATTTCTATTGTTCTCTCGACCAATCAGATTCGAGTATTTTTTGTTGAAAAAGTGGGCGTGGCCAATTTAAATATTGATGACGTCGCTGATGAGGTCATAAGCTCTCTACCAATGAGAGCAGCCGCCCATCCATTCGTCACATTTTGGTGATCTTTAGATAATTCACAGGCGCAATGATGAATAAAAGGGGACGTGGCTAAACGTGGCTCACGTGAACGCTTACACATAATCAGAGCAGCCACTTATGCTGCCGGGATTGTTCAAGTTGTTTGAGATATTGATCCTTGGTAGTGCTGATTGAAAGTGTTAGGGTGTGTGTCCTATTAAAAAATATTTTTGACAACGTCATAGCTGTCGACCATTCATGAATGATTCAGTGCAGCCGATATTATACAGTCGCCACTGGTTGGCCTGTAGATCTATTAACAGGTGTAATGAAGGTTGAAATGTTTAGGGTGGTGTGGGTCCAATTCAAAGTCATTGGCCCCTTGAGGTACATCAGAACAGCCGCTTATATGGTCGCCATTGTTCCAGGTCGAGGTGTGAATCTAGGTCACGTGACCCCTCGAGGCCCATCAGCGCAGTCGCTTGTACCGTCACCAATGTTTAACGCGTAGAGTTATTGACACGGGTAATGAGCCGTGAAAGAGCTAGAGGCGTGGCCCAATTCAAATATTGATGACATCATAACTCGCTTCCAATAAGGGCAACCACTTGCCAATGTTTGCTCTGCGGAGTTAATGAACCGAGCAAAATGATTAGGGGTATGGATGTTGGGAGCTCTATGGTGTCATAACGGGTTCAACTAGGCATTCGGTGTGCTACTGCCACTATTCCTACTACTACTACTACTACTACTACTACTACTACTACTACTACTACTACTACTGCTGCTGCTGCTGCTGCTGCTGCTGCTGCTGCTACTACTACTACTACTACTACTACTACTATTGCAGGATTGGGGTCGAGTACAGGCGGCTGTACTGAGGCTCAGTACAAGTACTTTGGGCAAAGTACTAGATGCTGAGTACAAGTACATGTACTTTTTCGCAATTTTACTGAGGCTTGTAAATGTACTTGAGTCCGAGTACAAGTACATATATACCAAACTGTCATCCAAGGTGGCTGTGGCTGAGGTGGAGGGAGAACAGGCATATTACAACATTTCTCTGTGGTTGTTATATGGTGTGGAGTTACTGAGAACTCTGGAAATATAAAACACATTCAGGCGGGGTGGGGTGGAAGCTGTGATATTAACCCTTTGCAGGTCAAACGGACCAAAAATGGCTTCGTACTGGTGTTGGAAAGTGTCCATTTACAGATCATAAGAATAGTTTTGAAAACTTAGAACTGGATTGACTGGCTCAATTAATGAGCCATTAAATCCAGTTGTTAGCTTTTAAAAATATTCTCATGATCTATAAATGGACACTTTCCAACACCAGTTTTTAAAATATTAAGAAATTGCTTGAACACTAAATTGAATTTAAAACAGTCTTTATTAATCTTATTCATGCAACAGTATAGTAAATACATATTTTCAATGTAACACATATATTACAGATTCTGAATATGATCAATTAGTGACACTTTGATATTGCAATATTGTCATGGGACTGATGAACGACTAACCCTTTCACCGATTGCTTCCCATATCTCATTTTCAAGGCAACGATAAATGAAAACTGTTGATTATTTTGAAATTAATTTGGCTAGAAGCCATTGCTTCCACTTAAATTAATTCCAAAACATTCAACACAATAACCTTTATATCATAAAGAATATACTTTTTTCAGGGATTTATCGTTGAAAGGATTAAAGTGCTCGTAACACTCACTATTTATACTATCTTTATCTCAATGTCAATGCAGTTATATACAGGAAAATTGTGAAAATAATTTGACTGGAAGCAATGGACCTTTCCAGTTTTAGCTATGGTCCGCCCATCACTAGCTAAGCTCCACCCACACCTCGCCGTGTTGGGATTGATCGATTCCCGAATGCCCTAGCTATCAACTTCCTGAAAACTATACAGGGAAGCTGTTGAATATTTTGTAACTAATTTGACTGGGTGCTGTTGTTGCCTATAGCAGTAACAGAGCCCAGTCAAATTAGTTTCAAAATATTCAACAGAATATTTATTAAATAGTAAAAGCAAACAATTTGTACAACAACGCATATACCGTCTTCAAATATGCGTTCGTGACGTACTTATCGACGTCATTCATGACGTCATTCATTATGATGTCATTGTACACATCACGTAGTTCATTATGACGTCATATGATGGTTGGGTACTCTGGAAATGTGAATTGCTGCCCTAGACAGTAATGTCTAGCAGTCAGATTAATTTCAACATATTCAACAGAATTACATGTGTGTCATAAAGGGGTTATAAACTAGTCAGTTAGCCTATTCTAAGATTAGGCGGCTATTTGATCGAATGAACATTAAGCATTCAAATGTACTGTCCTTAAGATTGCATCTGTCTGATCGAAAGAGCTTTCCGGCACTACTAAAAAGTCTATCAACAGGTGAGGAAGATGCTTGAACGGACATGGATTCTTGTGACAAGTGAGCAAGTCGGACGTAATTATCTTGTTCACATTTCACATATTGGAGGGGGTCACTGTGACGATCAGTACAGGGCTGCAGCAAATAGTTGTTGACGTTGAAGAAGCAGCAGAAGGAAGCTTAACATCTTTAGCATTTGTCAACAAAGTTATTTTAAAGGTGCATATTCACAGCAGAATGGTTCAAAATAAAAAATTTAAAATTGTTTACTTTTAGAGGCTTAAATTGTGTGCCTAGATGTAATGAAACGAAATAAATCTTAGCATATGATGATTTCATTACGTATAACCTAATATAAAATTTTAAGTTGTTAAATTAAATTAGAGGCACTGGTCCCTAATTCAAATTCACAACTAAACTTACGAAATCTATTTATATGGAATGAAATCGTTATATGTTAAGATTTATCTCGCGCTCGAGAGCGTCCATAGCGCCGCTCTCGCATATCTCCCGGTTGTTACAGCATGTTGTAACGGCTTCTGCATCGCGCCAGCCAGGTCCCGTCTTTGTACAGAGAGTCATCCAGGATGGTACTAACCTGGCTCTGGATTGTATGATGCGGTCCGTTAACAGGAGCGTCCGGGCGAGGCACACTTTTGCGCTTGGCAATATGTTCCTGTCCCAAGATCTGTACAATAGGCTGCTGCGGACACCTATGTCATAACCTGGACTCTTTGGAGGTGAGGGATGTAGGCACTTCCAGGAGACGGTTACCCTGGTAAATAACCAGAGGGCACTACGAGAGAAGCACCTCTCTCCCAAGGGGGACTAGTTGGGGGTCGTTTGTCCCTTCACAAGCAAGCGTGGGAGCGGTTGACTCAGGACCACTTAGTCTTGCGATGACTTTCAGTCGGATACCATCCCGACTGGATAAAGGACCACCATCGCATCTGTCTCTGGTCCCGATCTGGACTCAAAATCCAACAGATCCAGATCAATGGTTGTATATCGAAAAGCAAATACATTCTCTCATACTAAAAGGAGCATTCAACCGGCACACAATTGTTCGAGCTTCTACTCAACCGTGTTCCTAGTGACAAAGAGCACTGGAGGGTGGGGACCAATTCTCAACCTCAAGCCATTGAACAAGTTCATAGACACACCGAGTTTCAAAATGGAAACAGTAAAAGCGGTGTTGGCAGGGTTGGAGAAGGGAATGTGAACAGCATCAATAGACCTGAAGGATGCATATTTTCACATTCCAGGGGCGATACCTAAGGTTTGCATTCCTGGGCTGGCAGAGAAGGTTTTACCCTTTGGAATCTCGGAGTGAGAGAGAGAGAGAGAGAGAGAGAGAGAGAGAGAGAGAGAGGTCTTCTGGCGGGGGTGATGCCCATCCCTCCCCACCCACTCAAGTAACGATGTACACAGATGCATCAATGGGATGGGGAGCTTGCCTAGAAGAAACCACAATATCAGGGCTTTGAAATCTGGATCAGTCACAGGAACATATTAATCTACTGGAATTACGGGCAGTAATTCTGGGCCTGGAACATTTCGTGAAGAAGGTTCTGGGCAAGATGGTTCTAGTTCGATCAGACAATTCTACAGTAGTGACTTACATAAACCGACAGGGCAGAACGAAGTCGCCCAGTCTCTGTATGATGACGTGGAAATTGCTTTGTTGGTGCCTGGATCACAAGATCACCTTGAAAGCAGTTCATATTCCGGAAAGGCTAAATCTGCTAGCGGACTCATTGAGCCGAAGGATGGGTGTTTTACCTACGGAATGGCAACTAAATCAATATGTGTCTGTTAAACCACTGGGGGAAGCCCAACATAGATTTATTCGCAACGAACAAGAATGCGAAGATGACGACGTACGTCTCCGATTCCAGATCCGAGCGCTATCGCAACAGATTCGCTAGCTATCAGCTGGCTGGAAATGTATGCATACGCATTCCCACCAGCAATCCTGATTAAAAAAATTCTTCAGAAATTCAGGCAGGAGGATTGCCAAGTGCTTCTGATCGCCCCAAATTGGCCAAGCCGATCATGATATACGGATCTGCTTGAGCTTCTGGTCTGCATTCCTGTTCAAATTGACTGCGTGGATGTTGTCAAGGAATCTGGAATTAAGGAGGGCCTTTCTGAGCAAGCAGCCATGTTTATGGCACACGCTAGAATGGGGTCAACCTCAAGAGCATATAATTATAAAATCAACAGATTTTCAGAATGGTGCTAAAAAAGATGTATTAATCCAATGGATTCATCTATTCAGGTAGTAGCCGATTTCCTCTGTCACCTGTATAATGCATATAGCCCGACTACTGTAGATGCAATGGATGTTGACTCTAAATATTTAACATTCAGAACCATGCTGTTGCATTTGCTACCATAGAACAAGTCAATATAGCAATGGCAATCCAAGCACCACCAGCCCATGGGTCTGTTCTATCAAGAAGCCCACGCCTTCAACATAAGCTATGAGATCCTGCAGAAATACCTCAAAACATGCTATCACTAACATCCCTAGTTATAAGAATATTAATAATATTAACAATAATAATAATAATAATAATAATAATAATAATAATAATAAAAAGTAATATTGTAATAATAAGGCCCGGGTTTGGGCCCGGGATTAACACCTGTGAAAGTTGTCTGAGCGTTGTGGAGATATGTTGGTAACTTAGCCAGTTAAAATATTTTCGGAATACTGCACAGCAGACGTATTAAATAGCCATGCCATTCGCTTGCACAAACGTTTGCCTATTCCTTGCAAAGTAATAAAAAAACAACCCCTGTATATGCGATACACCCGGATACGTGGCCGGACACTCGCTAGACTTATAACACATTCAGCTTCACATGGGCCTACCTGAAGGTATGTGAGGAGAGTATTCTCGCTTCTATGATCTAAAACATAGCATAACATTGCCTAGACCTTTCCCGCATCAGTGTATTTTGGGAAAATACCTTCGTAACACGACGCGCAAACAACATTACTTTACTAGTAGAACCTGATGCAACGCACTTTAAGTAGTTTATATGAAGAACTAATTTCATAATATTATTGAAGTCATACATCATTGGAAAGCTACGCCAATTTACTATAGATTTCTGTATTCGTTTTCATAGTTTCGTAAAATGCAATACAGTTGATTGTAATTTTAAGATAGCCCCTATTGTCCACTTGATTTAATGAATCTAGGTATAATGGTGTATTTTATATACGCAAAGAATCAAGTGAAAATTTGACAAAAATACATTATTGTTTAGACAATTGAATACGCTTTCCAATGATTTATGACGTAAATAATATAGTGCTTTTAGTTTATCATAAGAACGGTTTAAATTGTGGTGTATTTTCGTGCAATAGAAAGTCAATGGTAGAGGTTAGCCTCATAACCAGCCAACAGTTCTGCTCTGAGCGTGGATTTAGGGGAATCCCCGCGTACTGACGTCAATGTGGAAAAGATGTGTTGGCCATGTCGAGGTGTCTTAAGCTAAGGAAACTAGACTTATAACACATTCCACATGCAGCAACCTACTGAAGTGCGACCGACACTTCAGATATGGGATTATTTGACCCCCTGATGATGGCTTAACGCTCACGCTCTCAGAATGACAGCAATATACATTTTTAGTTTTGGCAAAACCCGGCCCATCTCTAGCTAAGCTCCATCCACACCCCGCTCGGGGTTGGGGTCGATCGATCTCTGAACTCCCTGACTATCGGTTTCCAGAAAACTATATGGGCCTACAGGTACAAATTAGCTCCAAAATATTCAACAGCATATTTATTAAATAGCGGACATACAATTCGTACAACGTGTCGGACTATTAAGCGTTAAAGACGCACTGTTTGAAATCACTCGTGACGTCATGATTATGATGTCAGCATACACGTCACTTAGTTAATTATGACGTCAGACGATCGATGGATAAACTTGGAACGGTCCATTATACAGTCACTAATGTTTGACGTGAGAGCTTGTTAAGAATGACGTCACTGCGCGTGACTCGCAACCCGGAAGTGTGTATTTTTCTTTATTATATCATAAGTGCGTGCTTATGACGTCATCATTTGCTGCAAAAACATTGTTTTGTGTATCTTGTGCATTTTGGTCAATGTACTTGTTACAGTTATAGAGGCAGTCCTAGTGTAATATATTACATGTTGACCTCGGTAAACCGCATGAGGAATGTAAAATATTTTCATATACATCGGCCCAATTTGCAGTCAATTCATTGTATTTTATCATGTTGCATCTCATCTGGAGTTTTTACACATGCGCAGACAGACTCTCCTCAAACTGCCTCCTTTATCCCTTCATTCAAGTGGTCTGATGGTGATGATATAAAATTTACATCAGCTCTTGCGTCGCCTTTTGTAAATTCCCTAATTAATACAATTTCTCGCATGGACTTGGGTAACGCATCGTCTATTGAGAATGCTATCGAGTCTCTTACTGACTTATATATAAACGCTGCCAAACTTGGTGCTATCAGAAGAAAGAAGTTATGTAGGCAACCAATCAAAACAAGCAAGAGGAGGAAATCTAATAAACGGTTTGAGCCTGACTGCAGTGACTTAAAAAAACTATTAAAATTAATCAGCGTTAAACTTCATAAAATCCTTTCTGTTTGCAGATTCTTCAAGATTATAGATCGACTCGATCTAAATATAAGAAACTACTTCACAGAAAGAAAACTCAATTTCAACACTGTATTCTAAACCAGCTTGACACCTTGCATGATAGAAACACCCAGACATTCTGGAAACTTTTTAATAAACTAAAAGAATCTGAGGCGGGTTGTTATACCCCTGTATCAATGGGTGAATGGGTCTCTTATTTTTCTCAGTTTTCAATGAGTTGAATAAATCTATTTCAATACAGGAGCTCACTACAGCCATTTCAAGGCTGAAAATGGCAAATCTTTTGGCTCAGACCTCATTTTAAATTAATTGCTCAAAATTGGACAGTGTCAGCTGGCACCTATTATGCGCAGAATTTTTAATACTATCCTTGCCTATGGTACTTTTCCCAGCGCGTAGCGTTGTAACTTCTTGACCCCACTACATACGAAGGGGGATAAATATATTGCTGACAAATATCGAGGCATTGCCGTAGGTAGTAACCTATGCAAGTTGTTTTGTAATATTCACCACAACAGAATTCATGAATTTGCTGCTAGGTGTCAAGAAAACAGTCGCACATCCGACCACATTCTTGCCCTAAAACTTTGATCGAAACATATTCTAAAGGTCCTAAGCAATATTTATACTGTTGTTTTGTTGATTTTGAAGCTGCTTTTGATTCCATTTCTAGAAATGCATTGATGTATAAGCTCTTGTTATCCGATATTGGTGGACATTTCTTATCTACTCTACAAAGCCCCTACTCCGATGTATCATATTCTATCAAACTTAATAATTATCATGATGATAGTTTTCAATCTACCGTCGGTCTTAAACAAGGTTGTGTATTGAGTCCGTTACTTTTTAATCTTTACGTACTTGACCTGCCAGAAATATTTTGCCAACAATGTGACCCTGTTTTGCTAGGTGTTACAACCTTGAAGTGTCTAATGTATGCTGACGACCTTGTACTCTTATCTAAATCGCATACTGGCTTACAAAGCTCACTCAATCGTCTGAGTGAATACTGCAGTAAATGGGGGTTGGGTGTCAACCTTTCCAAACCGAAGGTTATTATTTTTAGTAAAGGTGGCAAATTAATAAAACATCATATTTTTATGTACAGTGGTAGCATCTTTGAATCTGTTCATTCTTATTGCTATCTAGGTATCGCATTCACTGCATCTGGTAATTTTAAAACAGCATGTAAGCGTCTTTGCAATCAAGAAACCAAGGCCATCTTTAAACTTAAACAAATCAATGTCAGGACTAACATTTCCACAGCTCTCATTCTCTACCAACGGTTAATCTTACCTAATTTAATGTACTGCTGTGAAATATGGAGCACTTACTATCTTAAGGGAGTCAATCGGCATGGCTTTAAACTTACTTGTGACACCATACCAGCGGAGCGTGTTTCTATTAAATTTGGTAAGTACCTCCTTGGCACTAATAGAAAAGCTACAAATGATGCCGTTCGTGGCGAATTAGGCCAGCACGCTCTCCTGACACTTTGTTTGACGCATGCTATTAAATACTGGTTCAGGCTGTGTGCACTAGATATACCATCCATAGTTCAACAGGTGTACTCAGAATCTTTCTCTAGCGCTTCAACCATTTTAAACTGGTCCTTTTATATTAAAGAGCCATGTGATAATGTTGGCTCGACCCATATTTGGAATAGTCAGGGTTCCCGTTTCCCTAATTTCGACGCAAAAATATTGACGTATTCAATGCAGTCCAGGGATGTAAATCACTGGTTAGCCAATCATCCCAATTGTGATTCAAAATTGCGTTAAATATGGGCTATTCAAATCAGATTTTAAACTTGAAAATTACTTGATTAGTATCCACAACTTTGTACAACGCAGAGAATTCACCAAGCTTAGAATTAGTGCACATAGCCTTCAAGTGGAATTGGGCAGGCACCATAGGATCTGTGACTTTTGCAAAACTGCCAGTATTGAAGATGATAAAACTTTTCTTCTCTACTGCCAGTCCTATTTTCTAATGTCTTATAACGATGGTGACGTAGAAATCTCAATTACATATTAAATTTTGTCGAAAAATGTTTCTCAATACGGTATTCCATCAGCCATATAAATTGATAGAGTAGCCTACTATTTAACTTACATCCTACTTATGGCTGTATGACTGTGAATGTATCCAACTGGTGCCCTGATATCGCTGACTATAGCCGACCTTACTCTACAGATTTACACATGATGTTCAGACTAGCTGGTCACGTCAACATGTGTTCAACTTGTTGAGTTAACGGCTATGGTTGATTTATGCCATCCAGACAACCAAAAGTCTTTTATATTGTTGTAACTATCCATTTCAAATATACACCTGTGCAATAGTTAAGCACCAGCAAAAACAATAGAACGTAGAAACATGATGGTACAACTAGGCTGCCATACTTTTTGTCCCCGCGTTAGCTGACATAATTCCAAGTACGAAATGCACATGCATGCATGACTTCACGCCGCTTGATGTCCGTGCGTGGCGGGAAACAGCACACGTGTTCAGTTATGTAAAAGTCCAGTTTGAGGTGTAGAACATTACATACAGATTTAGGCGACAAGATTAGGAATTTTGTGTTCATGACCGTGGTTTATTTGTACAGAGAGAATTAGCTCTTGATTGTGAACTGCTATGGCAAGACGAAGATTAAGTGATCGTGTGAAATGGCAAATCATAGGCATGCATACCACTGGTATGTCATGCAGAGAGATTGGCAGACAGCTGAACATTAACCATACTGTAATCAGTCGTTTGATTGCAAAACATGGGCAAACTAACGAGGTGAAGGACAGGCCTAGATCTGGAAGACCGAAGAAGACTACTGCCCGTGATGATCGAGCCCTAGTACGCCTTGCTAGGAGATCTCCATTCACCAACAGCATAGTGCTCAGCCAGCAATGGGAAACGCGCAATAGAGTGTCAATGTCTACCGTCAAAAGGAGACTGTATGCTGCTGGCATGAAAGCTAGGAGACCTGTCAGACGTCCTCTCCTCACTGCACACCAGAAAGAGGAGCGTCTGAGGTGGTGCAACGAAAGAAGACACTGGAACATGAGATCTTGGAGACGGGTACACTGGTCCGATGAAAGTCGGTTCCTGCTTCATGCCACAAATGGTCGAACTCGTGTATGGAGGTCCAGACGCACGGCGTACGACCAACGTAACATCATGGAAGAAGTTCCATTTGGTGGAGGTTCCGTTATGATATGGGGGTGCATCTCATTTGATTGTAAGCTGGATCTGTTGACTGTACCTGGAACACTAAATGGACAAAGATATCAAGATTTCATACTGGATAGAGTTGTGGTCCCTCATTTTGTAAATCATGCACCTGGAACCCACCCTATATTCATGGATGACAACGCCCGACCACATCGTGCTAGAGCTGTGCATGAATACCTCCGCCAGAATGCCATTGAAACCCTACAATGGCCAGCAAGGAGCCCTGACATGAACCCTATTGAGCATATCTGGGACATTCTGGGAAACATGGTGAGAAGGAGGGATCCTCCTGTGCAGAACCTACAGGAATTAACAGACGCACTCCATCTTGAATGGCAACGAATACCACAATGGCGTATCAGTCGGTTGGTGACCAGCATGAGACGTCGTGTCCAGGCCGTCATCCAGGCACAAGGTGGATATACCCGGTATTAATAATGACAGTCTCAAACTCGTGCACAGATGTTAAACTTCGTTTTCAGACACCATTAATGACAATCTAGCCACGTGTGTCAACTTTAGGGCAATAGTTGTCAGTTGTGTCAACGTAACCATATTCAGGCCTCGTTTTCAAGTTCAAACAAAAACATACAGTGTTTCCCCACAATCATAATCAGCATTCCTCTAGTTGCATTATTACCTCTTGCACTAAGATGGATGGGTACATAAATGTTTATGCTATTGCTTTCTTCATAGCACATGAATATACCCTCGCATGTGCGTAAAAATAGGGTGGTGCTTAACTTGTGCACAGGTGTATATGTTTTATATAATATAAATAAATGTATATATAACGTAATCTTAATATTAATTATAATTTTAGTTTAATTCTTTTAATGTTATTTTATGCTTTGCCATTCTGTAATTTTTAAATGTTGTTTTATTGTGCTGTATGCGTACACCACAATGTTGGGTATTTTACCGCAATAAATTGATTGATTGATTGATTGATTGATTGATTGTGTATTTAAAAATCGAGCTGAACCTGGAAGTACGTCATCACTTAACAAGCCCTTAGAAGCGTTAGAAGAGTAATGAGGCATGAAAGCGCTAGGGCTGGGTTCTAATTCAAATATTGATGACATCATACCCCGGGGTCAATCGAGACACCTGCTTATTAATATATTGTCGCCAATGTTTGTTTTGCGAAGTTAATGAACCGAGAAAACTCGTAGGCATCTCTGTGGCGGGAGCTGTAAGGAGTGATAATGGTTTCAACTACACACGTGTCCTGCTGCGGTCAGTATTACTCCGAGTACTATAACCACTGCGGAGTCAATGGGCATATACTCTAATGGTGGAATTCAATAAGAAGGTTTAAACCCCGGCTTAGCCTAAACCTGGTAATAATAAACTACAATGTAATTGCAAGTTTAGTTGTATAGATAGGGCGATCGACTCCACCTTTCATCAGTTGAGAGCTAGGTCACGCCTCCAGCATGGCGCGTGGCCTAATGCCAAAATATGTCATTCCTTCTAAGTGGGCGGGGAATCAAAGAGCCCTTCCCACTTCTGAATGGTGCCCATACGTCGGTATTTATCAACTAATAAAATTCGGGTTTTATCGCCCTATCTATAATACTACTCTTTGTAGATTTGTTACTGGGTTTAGGTTAAACCGGGTTTAACCCTTTCGTGACGAAACCGGCCAAAACCGGCTTCGGTAATGGTTTTCAGTAATGTCCATTTACAGGCCAAGAGAAGAATATTGTTGAAACTTTACCACTGAAATGACTGGCTCGGTAACCGAGCCAGTCATTACAGTGGTAAATTTTCAAAAATAGTCTTCTCTTCGACTGCAAATGGACATTCAATAAGTAAATATTTCAATCTTTCGAAAAAGTTTAATCGTTAAATGGTTAGACCTCCTTATTGAATTCCGGCCTAAAGGTTTAACATTCAAAGCACATCTGTAGCGTTTTCTGACCAAGAACAAGTCAATATAGTAATGACAACACATGTATGGCCCAACCCGGAGCCCCTCTTCTATCAAGAAGTCAAAGTCAATATAAGCTATGATATCTTGCAAAAATGTTTGAAAACGTGCGATCACTAACCCTTACACAATGCCCTTAATTATAATAATATTAATTTTAATAATATTAATAAAGATTGCACTATACCTGAAACTATTCCGTCTCAAATTGTGACATACATCTGCAGATTACTTAGCTCGCCATGGTGACAGAGTTTTCAGTATGCAGGTTTTCTTACCTAAAAGGGGAATTTGAGATCGGATAATTAGACGTTAATTTCTATACAATTGAAATAAGAGATTTATGCATGATTTCGTATGTCAGCCGACAGTCTGTCTGTTTTAATAACCATCATTAAGGTGCCCATGATGTGATTCATTGCTTACGTTTCACATTGTGTCTGCTTTCAGAAAGGAAGAACACCATTGCATGAATCGCTGTATTAAGGTCATTTAGACATATCAGAGATGCTTATCAAACAGGGACCGGACCTCCCCCTTTCTTAAAAGGTACAACATGGCAATCTAGGTCGAGATTTAACGCACCCACAATGGATGGATCCGATCTGTCAGTCAAGTCTATGACGTCATACTCCTATATGACAAATGTAGGCTGACTTCACCATCATAATGCATAATGAATGACGTATCTAGCTCCGTCATCAGCATTGCATAGTCCGTCAAGTGTATGGCTTTACCATTTAATCAACTTTCTGTTGAATATTTTGAAACTAATTTGACTGGTCGCTTATGCCAGTAGTGCCAGTATGTGATCATTAAAGAGCTGCCATTCTCAGCTACCTCTTACGATGAACCAATCAGCCATTATCCACCCCGCTCTCTATCAGTAACCTTTCGTTGGTGCGATTGTTCTCTACGGACTCGACCCTCTGAATGGATAAATCCAATTTTGGCTATGCCCCGACCATCTCTATCCATGCTCCACCCGCGATGGTACCGTGTTCGGATCGGCCGATCCCTGCAATCTCTGAATCTTAATTTCCAGACAACTATACAGATAAGCTGTTATTTTGAAACTAATTTAACTAGGTGCTGTTCAACAGCGGCAATTCAAATTACTTTAAAAATATTTACCAAAATGTTTATTAAATAATAAAGACACAATTGGTACAACTTGACGGACTGTTAAGCATTTACGATGGACTAAATCGCGTCATTCTTGAAGCAATTGATTATGACGTCAGCCTCCATTTGTCGGCGTTGATTATGAACGGCATATGATTGATCAATAAACTGGATTCATCCATTGCCACTTGGCTATGTTACAGAAGCAACAGAAAAGTCTATATAGAAGTGGATTTGTACCCGAATTGCTGAATATAAAACATATCTATCCTTATAGTGGTAAAGGTTTTCTGATAAACTTAGTTTCATAATATCCAGCAACATACCTGTTTATTCAACTTAAAATTGAGATTCTGGAGATTCAGTGTTCAAAGGGTTAATGTTTAGGACATCGTCATCAAGATGTAGAAATATTGTCATGAATATTTTGAAACTAATTTGACTGAGTATTGTTTGAGCAGATGTTCGAAGGGTTAATGTTTATGACAACGTCATCAAGATGTAAAAATATTGTCATGAATATTTTGAAACTAATTTGACTGAAGATTGTTTGAGAAGATGTTTAATCCTTTGAACCCTGAATACCCAGGATCGTAATTTTAAAACGAACTTACAGGTAAGCTGTTCAGTATTTTGAAACTAATTTGACAGGAACCTGTTTCTGCCATCTGCGGCAATAGCAGCTCCCAGTCAAATTGGTTTCAAAATACTCAACAGAATATTTATAAAAGCCCTTAGGGACTTTGGTATTTTTCGCCTTTCGGGTACGAATGGTTATGGAAGAAAAATGGTACTCGCGTGAGAGTGAGTAGACCTACAACGTATGATTACTGTATTCTGCGGTTGCAGTAGTAGAAACATCCTACAGCTGCAATCAGTCCTTCTTGGCTTTTTGCCCACAGTGTCTTGTCCTCAGCCGAAATCCTAAGCTTCCTCAGGTCCATTCTTTACTTGAGTGTACCGAGTCCCGCTTTCTTGAGGTCATCTTGTAGCACGCTTAGCAGATTTATGCAATGACGTCTTCTCCTGGCTTTGTATTTGCTGGCTCCGAGTAGGGCGAATTCCAAGTCTCTCTGCGCTGGTGTCTCTTCTGGCATCCTTAACATATGGCCAAACATGGACCATATTTGCTGGGCGACTTTTACAGACAGCGGCGACGTATTACACATCTTGTATAGTGCATCGTTGGAAATTATGCTGTCTGACCATCGGTGTCCAGTGATGGTGCGTAGGTGTTTGCGGTGGCAGGCATCGAGTTTGTCTATGGCTGCCTTTGGAGCTGCTCAGCTGTTACAGTTATACAGCATCAAGGATACGCAGATTGCCTTGCATAAACGTAGCCTCTTTATCAAGGGCATCTTTGATCTACGAGTCCATAGCTTCCAGAAGGACTGGAAAGCTATGTTTCCCATGACACAGCGCGCAGAAATGTTAGCAGTATTGCAAAGCAGTGAGCCCAGGATTTTACTTTTCCTCCATGGTTCGTCGCCACGAAGTGGATCGTCATTTTCTATAGTTTCATGCTTTGTCAATAGGTATATGTGGGTGAACTCTGATCTCTAATCTACCAGACCTACAATAAAGATAATTTACTGGTAGACTAGGGATGACTAGTTGGCGATATCTGATGCAAGATCATAGACTATTTGTGTTTCAGGAGGATGGTTCTATGTTGGCGACTATAATTCGAAGCAATGCGTTGAATTGCTAGATGATTCGGCTACTCTTCCGTGCAGGATAGCCTACAGCCATCCAACAGGTGACACGCGGCTCAACGGATACACACCACCTGCCGAGATCAGGCGTGACCAGGAATTCCTGGCATGGTTGCGGGAACAGAGTAGCACAGTACCCACGCTTTGCCAGTTTTGTCGCATTTCATTGAGAAAACATTTTACTCAGTTAACGGAGGAAGTCGTGCGAAACGGCAAGTGAATAGTCTTCCACTCCCAAAGACATTAAAGAATTTCCTTTTGTTTAAAGATCTCGATGATTAACTCAATCATGACAAAGTTGACGATAGAGGATAAGAGAATGGATACCTATATAGTTGATGAACAAGATGCGAATGCTGCTGACGACGACGACGACGACGACGACGACGACCGACGATGATTGTGTTGGTGGGTGTTTTCGTTGTTGCCGTTGATGTGTCATTGTTGTTGAGTTGTAGTGGCGGAGTGCGCCACACTGAATTGAGTTGAATGAGCTTATGAGATAGACAGATTCCGTAGCCGTTGGACTGTAATTGGTAATTTTAATGTTCAAATAATGTTGCATCATGTCACCGGTGCAGTCCACAATAATTCAGGTTCAATGACACATTACTAAATAATAATTTTACCATTTCTCGATATGAACGCACGCGTAATATTCAAGGACATATTTTCATAACGTGTAATAATCTCACGTGACCCGATGACACCGCTAATGTGTCCTAGCGACGATGAAAATGTAATCAGGACGGGATGCGTTATGTTGTATTTCCTAGTTATGCAACACGTATGTAAATTTGCATGAAAGATGCAGACATTTTAAGTTGGATTAAAGGTAAATTTCAAGACCGTCGCTTTGTGTGACGCATTTTGGGACACGATATATACCCTATATAATCATAGGTAAGATGCATTTTGGGACATGGTATATGCCCTATATAACTTAAGCTTTAAGCTACGACACATTTTTGGCTGAATTCTCTGGCAATCATCAATGCCATATGTGCAAGAGTGAATTCCCATCCATAGTTTTCATAAAGTAATGGCTTACGGCATTATATATTTAACACATTTACAAAACAACTATCACTTATACAAACATTGATATCGGTACTTCTTAATATCCATTGTATGCCGTCATTGCGTGGATTGCCAATTATGTGGGTTCAGATGACACCACGTGTGTTTTCAGATTGGAAGAAGCCGGCATTTAAACAGTTACGAAGCAGGCCATCAACTTCGATTCAAGTCAAATTCTAGTGGTCCTCCTCTTGTATCTGATCAATATGATGGTTCCAGTGTATACATCTATATAGTATCTATAGTATAACGTTGTAATCAACTACGTGACGTGTAGGATTACGTCATAATTAATGACGTCATGAATGACGTAGATAAGTACGTCACGAACGCATAATTGCTGAACAACTACACGTTGTTGAAGGAAATGTATGTCTTTACTCTTGAATGAAGATGTCTTTGAATATGTTGAAACTAATTTGACTTGGCGGTGTTGCTGCAATCAGTTCAAAATATTCAACAGCTTAGTTGTATAGTTTTCTGGAAATTGATAGTCAGGAAGTTCAGGGATCGATCGATCCCAACGCGAGAGTGGTGGGGTGGTGGTGGGAGTGTGTGAGCTTAGCTAGAGATGGGCGGAGCATATCTAAAACTGGAAAGGTCCAGTGAACGAACTTTTGTGACCAATCATAAACGACAAAATAGCATTCAGGCAATGACGTCATGCTATAGTATCCATTCATAGGATGACGTAACTCTGTGATTATCATCCAAGAACGTGATTTTCCATAGTCATTTACCGTTTAAGAAATATGAAACTAAATAATTTAATTTTATAAAAATATACAAAAATATGATTTGGTGTGCTCAGATCGTACTCCTCTTTAAAGAAAACACGTTTGTTCATGTGCGTATAGGCGGATAGAGATATTGCATCAAAACTGGGAACGTACAAGACTAATGACTCTTAGCGATAAGATGGCCACCTGTAAAACTGAAGGTCACATAAGAAAGTCAAAGAGAATGAGGACACAGTCTCATTAAGATATACATGGTATATGTTGTCATGTCAGTTTTATAATGCAAAAAGTAATTTCCAAACGTGTCTTTCTAATTTGGTTAACCTAGCATCCTACTGAACGAAAGCAAACTACCGACAAACCTGCCTATAGCGGACATAAGACCATCGTACTTAAATAACTATCACCTTCTGGTTTCAAAAGCGATTTACTAAATGTTAAACGATCTCCTTAAAATGACCACATATCTTTAGTGATCGCACTTTGATGGATGCTAAAGTGTATGTCATAGACAGGTTTGAATGCACGTTGTTAAGGAATAATGCAACTCTTTTAAAAAGTCGAATCGCAGTTTACGATTCAACCTAAGCTCGTGTATTCTTGATCGCACTACGGTAATGCCTAGACATGTTTGACCCATAATTCTCACTTTGACAAATAGGTTAGTTAATAACAGCTGAAATCTGAATAATCGAATAAGTTGTGTTAACGGTAACAGATTATGAACGTTAACTGCGAGCATAAACTGCTTATTACAGATTTCAGTTTTATTAGTAAAATTTTGATTGTAGGTTTAGTTGTTACTTTATTAATACTTTATAGTCATCAAAAATCACTGCTGGTTGTTCTATTGCACGACCACGTAGCATGCACACAGTTCACAGAAATAAGTAAAAAGGTCACCTTGCACACCGTCTGAACATACAACAGCTGTACCAAATCCTGAGATTTAATTTGGTAGGGACTGCCCTATTGTATATGGCCAATGGACTTAATGTTCCTACTGCCACAGTGCTACATTTGTATCAACAAGATCTGTCTGTAAATTAAATTGACAAATCTACTCAGCACTACCCATTGTTTCTCTTATTTCAATGCATCTACCTATACCATACCGTGAGAGCACAAGTTTCTAGGCACCACCCTAGTGTGTGTGTGTGTGTGTGTGTGTGTGTGTGTGTGTGTGTGTGATCCATAGTAAAGCAGATCTGAGATCAAATCCTGGTAGGGACTGCCCTATTGTGTGTGATCTATGGATCTCATCAACCACCTAATGATGGGGTCTGCACCACCAAAATCTGTACATAGTAACGTATTGTAACCATGGCCCATTGTGTTGCACATCATCCGTCATTGTGTTTCTAGTTAAGTTTGGTGCATATACATGCAGCAGTCACATACCCTGAGAACACAACCCTGGTAGGGACTTCCCTATCGTGTGCAACTCATGTGCATACGATAAATCTCTGATGGTGCGGAAACATTAGTAGATGGTAAAGTTACAAAATCTTGGTCCCGCGTAAACTGTGCGGATAAAAAAATAAAATAAACTGTAGATATGTAACCCCTATTCCTACCAAAACCGGAAGGAAGAAAATTCCCTGCGTAGAACATAAACTGTTAAGACGGACAAAAGGTCTTCACGGGCCTCAAGAGTAGAAATTGATGATGATGATGATGATGATGATTAAATTAATATTTTGTATATTGCATGCATGCACGCACGCACGCATGACCGCACGCACGCATGTCCGCACAGGAATGCAAGTAGGTAGACTCACTAAATTTAGCATATCCATTCGTATTATCTGTGTCTGGAAGTTATATGGGGTTTGGGACAAAGCATCAGACATCTAGGTCCCGGGGTCAGTAAATGCATCCGGAAATACACATCTTTATGCATAGATCATGAAAGTAAAGAGGTAGAATCACGAAATTTGGCACATCCATTCACATTATAGGTGGGTACCGGATTAACGAATTTAAGAATTTTAGGACAAATGCTCGAATATCTGGGTCATGATGTAATAAGGATCATACTGGAATATAGATTTTTGGCCATATGTCTGGAATGCAAGAAGGTAGAAATACCATGCTTAGCACATACATTCATATTATGACAATTTACGATTGCCCTGAGCTTGAGGTCAATAGATCAACTATCTAGGTGACATGGGTCACTAAGTACATTATCACACAGCGATCTAAGGCAGCATCTCCCTCGAGTGCATTCTAGCTGATGTTGTTATTGGTGGCATTGTTGTTGTTTTTGTTCATTGTTGTTGCTGTTATTGTTGTTGGTGTTGTTGTTGTTTTTGTTGTTGTTGTTGTTGTTGTTGTTGTTGTTGTTGTTGTTGTTGTTGCTGAACATGCCCACACCCGCACATGCACACGCACACGCATTCACGCGCGCATACATGAATGCACATTCAAGCATACACGCACGCATGCACTGAGAATAGACCGTCAGGTTGTGCGAATTGTACGCCTTCACTATTTAATAAGCATGCTGACGAAGATATTTTGAAACTGATACGCTGTTGCCCATGGTTTCAGGAAGGGTTTTCGAGATACTGCTATGGGTACACTCCCATATGGGCATCTGTGCTCACACACTTCTGCTCACCTGCCCAGGTACCCGCTGGTTAATGGAACGGCCACCAATTCATACCGCCACGCCTCAATACACCTGGCAATCATCATCATGGTCTCGGCGGCTGTTCTGATCAGCTGCGGCGTGTCATGTGACCTCCTTTTGGACATATCCCTAACCGTGTCACGACTCATTACACCTGCCAATCATCGACACACATGTCAATAGATCTACATCTGAACAGTGCCGAAGGTATGAGTAGCTATTCTGATTGGCTGCGAGTGGTCATGTGACCACATCCCCACCAGGTTTCACGCATCGTTACATCTCTCAATCATCGACACATGTCAAAAGAATATACACCCCCAAAATGCGGCGACAGAATGGGCAGCTGCTCTGATTGGCTGAGAGCTTGATGGCATCTTCACATGTGCGTATTAGGCGACGCCCACCTTTTCCCGCGAAAAAAATACTGGAATCTGATAGGTCGGGAGCGATGTCTTTTGTTTGGCTCTCGACGAATCAGATTCGAGTATTTGTTGGCAGGAAAAAGTGGGAATGTACACAAAATACACAAATGAGATACCATCATCAAGCTCTCAGCCAATCAGAGCAGCCACACATCCAGTTGAATATCTACTCTCTTGACATGGGCGACAGGGGCTGATCCGATTTGCCTCAAACGTTGGCACTCGAATTCGGCAGTAACACACGACAGGGCGTGACCGTACACTAGGCTTCAAAAACTTGGGTCATGTTCCGAACGCTCCGAAAATTAAAAAATGTCGTCAATATGACGGGTGAGCCTCGGCGAGGTCTTGCAATCTCTTATTATATAATCTCTTGCATATGATCCAAATGAGATAGCATGAAACATCAAATCACGCGATGCTTGATAACGGGACGCGTAGGGCATATTTGTCATCAACTGTCAAGGACTGTATGATATTCAATATGAATTGAAATCATCATTGTCATCGTCATTCTTCTCCAGTGTTATTGGGGCCTTCACTCATACAACTACTATTAACATTGAATATTTCCATCATCATCATACGCATTCCATTACTGCCACCATCACCACCACCACCACGACCACCACCACTAATATCACTAGTACCGCCACCACCACCGCCACCACCGCCGCCCCCACCACCACCACCACCACCACCACCACCACCACCACCACCACCACCACCACCACCACTAGGAACACCACCACCACCACCACCACCACCACCACCACCACCACCACCACCACCACCACCACCACCACCACCACCACAACTAACAATATCACCACCACAATAACCACAAACGTCCCCACAAACACCCACCCAAACAATATTATCATCATCATCATCAGCATCATTATCACCACCACCACCACCACCACCACAGCAACCACCACCACGAACATTACCACCACCAGCACCACCATCACCACCACCACCACCACCACCACCACCACCAACCCCGTCACCACAACATCTACCATCGTATTCACACGTTACAGATCCTTGTGTCGTTCTCTTTTGTTATACTGTGCGTGTGCGGACATGTATGTGCGAGTCTGTGCATGTGTGACTGTCTGCGTGTTTCATATCAGATATAACATGATTTGATTAAAGCGTGTCACAATGATACATGTGTGGTCAGCACAATCTAATACCGCTCCTGCAGAATACACAATCAGCATCATTAACCATTAAAACACCGAATTCCCTGAATCTCAATTTCAAGGTAGCTATACAGGTAAGTTGCTGAATATTTGTGAAAGTAATTTGACTGGAACGTGTTGCTGCCATAAGCAGCAACACGTTCCCGTCAAATTACTTTCAAAATATTCAACAGAATATAAATTTATTAAATTGTAAAATGTGTTTTCGAATTGGACTTTGGGGTCAATGCCCTAATAAACTTTAGCTCTATATAAATATCAACGCACGGATACCCAAATCAGAGTCTGCAATGACAAAAAACTATCGTATCAATCAGTTTACAATCGATTATTATTTATACCAAACATCTAAATATCTAACAAAATATTCAATTCAGATATAGACGTAGAGAAAAATTACAACCGTAGACTACAAAATGGTGTTTACTAAATGCATTGCGTTGATCGGCCTATATCTTTTCATTGAGGTGTGTTCAATGGATTCGTTTTCATTAGACGAAATAAACATGAATAGTTTTTGCGACACCGAGAATAATTACACAGTCGACCAACATTCGCTTCTCGTTCGCTATCACGTAAGCACACACACATATTCATCTTGCCGTTTTGCTTTGGAAACCAAGAACTCCGATGAAATGTTTCTAGTGAAGGCTGTTAAAATGGATCTAGGACTTTGGTCGTGCGAGTATACTTTTATGACCGTTCAGAATGGATACAAACGAGGTGAGATTCTCGAGACATTTTGTGGAAGCGTCGTGCCTAGGGCTACGTACCCTACTACAGGAAGATGACTGACTTTGAATTATAACACAACCGCCATTTATCCCACTAATCCTTTTCAATTCTTAATCACAAAATACACAGATGGTGATTGCGACGAGGAGAGTCAACTTACCTGTGATAATGGCAGATGTATCCCTAAAAGTCTCACGTGTGAAGGATGGGATAACTGCGGGGACAATTCTGACGAAACACGTGAGTGTGCCAAGTACCCCCATTTTATGGATGATGAACATGTGCAATCAGGTCCATTTTTTCAACGACAACGCAACATTTCTCAAATATCTAGTATCTCTAGATAATTTCTGTAAACTTACACTGAAAACCGGTGGCGAAATGCTTATCGTCAAACCGGTTATAGTAGATTTTCTGTTTGAGCGATGTTTATCTAATTACGTCATTATGACAAACGCCCAAGGAGACGTAATGGCCAAGTTTTGTAACACTACAGTTCTGGATACAGCTTACATTACGGGAGAGACGTTGTTGAACTTTGATTACGTAACATATACGCACGAAGACATCTTTCAATTGATGATTACAAAATACACGAATGGCACGTGCCACCAGAGCAGTCAGTTCACCTGCGATAATGGACTTTGTATTAGCAGTAACCTCACAAGTGATGGGTGGAATAACTGTGGCGATAATTCAGATGAGGGCCGCCCCTGTAAGAAGTCATCGAAATAGTAATTTGGAAATAAGTTAACATGTTTGAAAAAACCCTAAAACATGTTTTAGTAGCACTATAACTTGAACACGATATAAGAAATGTTATATTGAATATTTTGAATATGATTGGATTGGAAGATTATCTTAGGTAGCAAATGTTTTCCAATCCAATGGATATTTCCAGTTTATCCATCAATCATATCACGTAATAATCAACAACGTGGCGTGTATGATGGCGTCATAATCATTGACGACATGAATGACGTAAATAGGTTCGGCACGAGTGTTTAATTGATGATGGACTATGAGTTGTTGTACGAATTGTATGGCTTTACTATTTAATAAACATGCTTTTGAATATTTTGAAACAATTTTGACTTGGTGCTGTTGCTGCCGTATGCAGTAACAACATCCAGGTAAATGAGTTTCAAAATAGTCAACGGCTTACCTGTATAGTTTTCTGGAAATGGATTGTCAGGGAGTTCAGGGATCGATCGAGTCCAGCACGGGCGAAGTCTGGGCGGAGCTTAGCTGAAGATGGACGACGCATAGCTAAAGCTGAATTCTTCCATTATTGTCAAAATATTCAACAGTACACGTTAAGTTATTTCTGAGTCATGCTGTACCGATCAATGATGTGCACCAATAGCCCAGCCTTCTTATGCTCAGATATAGGCCTACATTCTATAAAAATTATAATGACCCCATAACGAATCAATAAAATGATATAACGGACATGCATAACAACTTCCAAAAATTAATATCACGGAGCGGTCCTTTAAAAAAGGCTTGCAAACCGCTATAAAAAATCGGGTGAAATAGCAGGCTTTATTAATAGCATACGAATAACAATACAAACTTAACATATCAAAACAGTGCAAGATAAAATACTCTATTACCATATACCACACCCATGGCATAACTACATAGAAAAAACCCCATTATAAAGAGCTGATAACATAATATAATTCAACAAAGTCATTACTATTTGCACACCGTGTAGTAGTAGGCCCAAATGGCTAGCATAGTTACCAAATAAGTGGTAAAGCGACTCATCAATAATTAGCAGTAAGTTACTGCTACTCATTGACGCCATTGAGCCGATTCATGACCGGCAGGCTAAGTAGATCATATGTAGTTTATCGTAGCACACCATATAATATTGGGCCCAAATGGCGAGTGCAGCTCGCCAACTAGTGGCGAGGTGACTCGTTAATAACAGAAGGCCACTCATTGACGCCAGTTGGCCGATTCTTAAATATCGAGCAGACGTAGTAGCCTTTATGTCGTAAAATGCACAAAGCAAAAGTATACAAACTATGACTACATTGATGGCGATCTGGGTTCACATTTTACATTTACTTCATTGTAAGTTTTTGTAAATTACCCTGGAACAAATGCACCTACAGTAAACATTTACAACAAGATGTTAATTGTATATATGTAAGATGTCATACTCTGTTAACCTAATGAACTCGAAAGTCGGATCACCTCCAGAATATTGACGCGATGCTCAATTGATATTTAAATATACCGATTCCCAAGGTTAGGTTATTCGTCAAAATTATCATTTCCTAAGACATTAACATTTTTAAAATTAAGTCAATTAAATAAAATAAAATACCATATATCAATATACAACAAGCAGCGAGTGTGCTGGCTTCTACAAGTTCTGCTTCTGCTATTTTTGGATATCCATGTTCAATTGATACTAGGCCGGTTTTACACCATATATCTTTAAATCTACTTTCTTTTCCATGATCCACTAGCCTGTAAAATTCACAATGATTGCAGTTTATCAACAATGATCGAAATCTAGCTTGTATGGCTCTTTGGTGGTTGTTTCCTGTTTTATCTCTGTCCTCTGAACACCGATGCTTCCAAATGGCCCACACTCCTACAGATAACATGGTTACTAACATTTCTTTCTCCTTGCTATTAATGATTCGTCCGATAGTTGAGCAATCTTTGAACATAATTGTTTCAGCCATTAATTTCCCATATTTGATTCCAAATTTAGCAAGGAGCATATGGGTATATACCCAAACGCCTGTAGCTATACAACACTGTGTAAACAGATGGTCTATTGTTTCTTCCTCGGTATTACAAAATAAACACCGGTCTGTACTTGTTATTTTGCACATATAAGTCAGATGGCCGACCCATAGCCTTCAATGGAGTAATCGCCATGCCAGGTCCCGTGCGTTTGCTTGTAGACAAGGTAGATGTATTGTTTTCCACTCATTTTTCCAGTTCTTTGGCGTGCATCCTAAAGTGTTCCAATGCCTAAAAGCAACAGGAGTCTGTCTCCGACTTTGCATTTGCATTCCATACCATGCTCTAGATGTCATGTTGTATTTTATCTGCTCTGACATAAATACTAATGTTGGTTGCAACAAATCTCTGTTGCCACGTGCTTTCGGCAATTTGAACCATTGACCAGGTATTGCATTCTTTATTCTAAGAAATAAGCGTTGGGCATCAATATGCCTCATTGATGTTGCTCTTGATACATCTTGCATCGCAATCCATTTGCGAGATTTTGGATTAACTAAATCACGTAAATATTGAATGCCATTTTTGGCCATAGAGGGAAAATATAATACAGCTTCATTATCACGAATCAACTCGTTGCCCCACAGACGTTCTCTAAGGCATCTTCCCAACAACTGGGTTGTGGCATTGATCGTGTAAATATCTTTAAAGCTTCGATCTATTCTTTATATACGTTTGGTATCTTCTGATGGTTAGGTGGCAGTTTATTGCACAAAAATAAACATTCTACTGGAAATGGATCTACGTACCTTTGTAGAAGTGTTCTTGCAACACTTGACCAAGATGAGTTTGAAGTGAGTAACTTATTCAAGAATTTCGGTTTTAGCAAAGCACACTTTGCTAAAATATTAACCAAATCCAGGCCTCCATCATGCTTTTCATTGGTGAGGATTGACTGCGATACTAAATGGACTTTGTCCTCCCATAAGAAGGACAAAAGTAACGTGTTGATCTTTGACTCTACTGATTTGGGCATATGAACTACAAAAGCGGTATACCACAGACCAGATAAAATTAAATTATTAAGGACAAATGTCCTGCCAAATACAGTTAGGCGACGTCGTTTCCAATTTATTAATGCACACTTTAACTTGGATAGCCTTTCTTCCCAGTTTATTATTACATCCTGTTCTCTACTAAAGTAAATACCCAAAATCTTTATGACATCATCTGACCAGTTAATATCCATAACATTGTCAGTTCTTTCCTCCCAAGCGCCCAAAAATAATCCCTTAGATTTGTCTCTATTGACTTTAATCCCTGATGTCTTTTGAAAATCTGATATTTACTCCATTTAAAATTCTAAAATCTGAATTTTTACCTGCAAACACAGTCGTATCATCTGCATATTGTGACACCTTTAGTGGCCTTTCTACGACACGTATACATAATCCTTGAAAATCATTACGTTGAGTCAATGTGGCCCACAACGATTCCATAGCTATGACGAATAGAAGCGGAGACACTGAGCAACCCTGTCTGACACCTCGTTCCAACACTACAGGTTCAGATATGTGATTATTTACTAAATAGCAACTTGTTATATCAGTATGTAAAATATTGACCCATTTAATAATTCTGGAACCAAAGCCAATATGGTCTAAAGACTTAAACAAGAAATCTCATTCAGGTCTGTCAAACGCCTTCTCGTTATCAAGTGCTAGTATTGCTGCTGGGATGCAGTCCTGTTCAACTAATTGAATAAGGTATCGTATAAGCAATGTGTTGTTTAATATCGTTCTTCCTGGTACAGAGCACGTTTGATCATCATCAATTACTTCGCCTAGGACTGCGCCAAGTTTTAATGTTAGTGCCCGAGTAATAATCTTATATTCTACACAGAGTAGAGAGATTGGTCTATAATTCTGTATTTTATTAAAAATCACCCCTCTTGTATATAAGCCGGACATATGCTTGGGACATCGATGGAGGGAGATGCCCTTCATTAAAAATGCTGGTTGCTATTTCTTCTAATACGGGACCAAATATGTGCCAGAATGATTGATAAAATTCGACTGGAAGTCCGTCGCAGCCAGGATAATTTTCTAACTTCATACCTTTGAAGGATTTTGTCAAATCATTAATTGTTAGTGATTGGTCACAACTTTCGCGACATGCATTTGGAAGTCTTTTCGTTATATTAGCTAAAATATCTCTAGTTGCAGTTTCATCACTTCCCTCATAGTTGTATGATGATTTGTAAAATTTAGATCCTGTTTCCATCATTTCTGCATTTGAGGACACTGATACACCATCATTAGTCTTCAGTGAGCGCATTAATTTCTCTATACCTCTTTCTTTTTCCAAGTTACAAAAGTAACGTGTAGGCTTTTCACCCTCGGTGTGCATTTGTGCTCGTGACCTTATTTTGGCGCCATCAAACTGATGTTGCTCTATGTTATTTAGTCTACCTTTTAATTTAACTAATAGTTCGTAATAATTATATTCTCCATCATTAATTTTATTATTAATTTTACACACCGACCGTTGAAGCGCCTTTTTACGCTTTCGCATTTCTCGTGCTTTCCTGATGGAATACTGCCTTGAAATATGTTTCAGGTCGGATCTAACATCCACCCACCAGTCTGTTATACATTCATACACACTTCTCTTTTCATCCCAATGCTTCCAACAACTTTCTACACATTTGCGATAGCAACTATCTCGTAACAACGCTACATTGAGTTTCCAAAATCCATCTCCTCGTTTGATCCAGTCAGCATTGTCTAATGTGGTGGAAAACATATTGTGATCAGAGAAAGTTACTGGTTTTATGTTAGTTTTACACATGTACCCTTTCAATGATCGTTCTACATAGATCCTGTCCAATCTGGATGCTTTCTTTCCTTCGGTTGAAAACCAAGTAAAGTCCCTGCCTCTGGATTTTCAATCCGATAAGTGTCTAACAAGCTTTTATATTCACAGATGTGTTTAAAAATATTATGAGATGTGTCATTAAAATTAGACCTAGCGTTTCTCTCTTTAACTTCATCTAATATGCAATTAAAGTAACCGGCCATAATTAGGTTTTCGGGCGTTCTGTCTTGAATTATTGTGGAAACATCATTTAGAAATTCACGACGCAATTGATGAGAGGTTGGCGCATAAAGGCACATCAAATTTAAACTTGTGTTTAGTACATCAATTGATACACAAATCCATCGTCCATTTGTATCTGATGACGACGATATAACATCAACATAGTTGAGATAGCGGGGCAGGATAAGAATGGCCACTCCTGCGCTATTATCTTGTGATAAAGAATAAAAATCTGCCCTTTTGAAATATCTTAGAGAGATTCATACACTTCAATATTTAGAATTTTGGTCTCTTGCAGAAAAGCAATATCAACTCTCTCATTTGCTAATTCTTCAAGCAAGTGGCGCTGTTTGAATTCGGTATTTAATCCTCTGCAATTGATAGTGCAGATAATTATAATTTGGAAAATGATGTTTACAACCGCCATCATTTGATTAACTTGATTTGGATTTTTCAGCTAGTTTCTTATACCATTTACCTAATTTTCCTGCGAATTCAATGTTTCCTAGTTCTACCACAGACAAATATTCATATTTGGAAATATCAGAATCATGGCGCAGTAGACGATATTTCACGCCTCTCGCCATTACATATGGCACTAACACTTCACCCCTTCTGATCGGTATATTACCATTTCACCTTTCCTCTGTGAACTCTGTGTTTGAATGGACACATCTGATTCTGCAACTGACATTGTATCATCATCCATATCATTTACTTCAATCTCAGATTCTGAGCTATTGTCTTCTTCATGACGCTTATTACTACTACTTAAGTTACATTTGGCAGGAGCGTCATTTACCATATCTTCAAGCTGACTTAAATCAAGGGGACTTAGCTGAAAATCGACTGAACTTTCCGTCTTCTGAGTCCTAAACTTATCATGTCCTAATTTTAATTCATCGTCTAAGGAATTGTAAACTGGCTCTTTTGTAAGATCATCATTTTCCTGCGTGTCTTTTTCAGCCACGTTTGGCTCCACTGCATTTTGTTTATTTTCTTGAATTAAGGTTATACCCACCTCTAATACTTGAATTTCATGAACTGTAGTTACTTTAACAGGATTTGATGATTTGTTTGTGTCATTTTCAGTGGCATGAACCACAACAACAGCTTCCGTAGTGAATGCTTCAGAAGCATTTGACTCAGTTGCATCCTTTAATGGGCGATTATCTCCTGATACTTAGGGCTTGTTTTTATTTTTAGGACAGCGCCATTTAAAATGGTCAACTGAACTACAGAGCAAACATTTGTTTTGATTGGAACAATCCGTTGCCAAATGGTCAGTACTTAGGCAGATCCGGCACTCTTTAATTTGCCCTCTATACCATAAGGGCAGGACAAAGCTGCCATCAAGCGTCAATCTGTTTGGTAAAGGGCTATCCACTTTATCAAACCAGATGCGTCTTACACCGTTTTCTAGCGTTCTGTCAAAAGGGATACGTTTCCCGTTCAATCTTTTGCACTTGCCATACTTCTTGAGTTCACTCATGATTCTGTCATCTGGAATTTCTAGTGGAACTTTCATCTTCACTAGCAACCTATCTGACTCGATTTCCTCTACGTTACAAACTTCGCCTTTTACAATAAGAACATCTTCCAGAAGCTTTTCCGTGACCCCCTCATTTGACACTGTTACATTCCATACAGTTTTAGTAACATTGATAAGCCCCTGCAAAGTAGCAGGTCCCGCGCCAACGACGGCTTTTAATCCATGATACACGTCGATAGCCGTGACACCCCACCCCTTAGTTGTTATTTTAAGGCGTAGGGTACGCTTATAGGTTGCCATGGTGGTTTATCAAAGGAGGAACCCCATACTACTACAATATATAATAAATATATACTTATATAACACCAGGACGTCAGGGAAAGAGCTAAACACTAAATAAATAGTGTCCCCTTTTGAAACCCTGACGTCTACCAACAAATATACGAATAGAGAGTACAGTCGTATATTTGTTAGTTTGAACCACTTTCTAAGTGGTTCACTAACACCTAGCCGATTAAAGTATACTAACAAATATATGAATAGATAGTACAGTCATATATTTGTTAGTCTGTTCGAGTTGACCGGGGACAGCCAACTGACTATAAGGATTTATATAGTTAAAGAACTAGGCTTGTGCTTACAAATGACAAAGGAATTAAATCCACTCACTCAAGCGATCTTGCCAAATATAATGCGCTAGCCTACGAACTATAGAAATAGCGGACTGGCGCGGGGAGAAATGTATTGCATTGACCACAGTAAGAGGAGCCCTATTAAATGGCGGAAACCGCCAGCTAAGAGGAATGCCTTTAGAAAATGGAGACACAAAATGCGCTCCAACCAAGACAAGAATTTACAAATTAAACATAAGGTTTGAAAGGAAATACTAATACGAAATATATGTATAAAATTTATCTACAAAATCACGCTAGAAACTAGCAAATTCGGGCAGCAATTGCAGAGTTAAATAAACGCGTGCGTTCACTTCGACTACTACTACTAACTACTACTACTACTACTGCTACTACTACTACTACTACTACTACTACTACTACTACTACTACTACTACTACTACTGCTACTACTACTACTACTACTACTACTACTACTACTACTATTATTAGTACTACTACTACTACTACTACTACTACTACTACTACTACTACTACTACTACTACTACTACTACTACTACTACTACTACTACTACTACTACTACTACTACTTCCTAATGATATGGGAAACCAAAGATATATGACGCCCATAAAATGAACAAAATAAAAAATTCACACCATTTTGACGCCAAACTGAAGGTCTATATGTATGTAAATTATGCTCAGAAATAATATGTAATAATTTTACAACCAACTGATGATTCAAATTCCTCTATGTGGAGGTGGGGTGGGGGTGGAGGGTGGAGGAATGGGGGGTTGGGGGGGGGGCGTTTGGATGCACTATAAACTGCTATGTATATTTGTGAGAATATTAGCGAGTATGACGTAGGGCCCTATTTACATACCGCTATCGATTATTTTCTAGGCTCTGTCTCAACGCACCTTTCCATTTTATCCATTGATCATGTGACGTCATAATCAACTTGTGGAATGGCGTCATAATCTGCTACTACTACTGTTGTTGTACGAATTGCGTGTCTTTAGTATTTAATAAACACATTCTTGACTATTTTGAAACTTATTTGACTTGGCGCTGCTGCTGCGATAGGCAGCAACATCACCCAGCGAAATTAGTTTCAAAATAGTCTACAGCTTACCTGTATAGTTTTCTGGAAACTGAGATTCATGGAGTGCAGGGATTGATCGATCCCAACACAGGCGGAGCGCCGTTAGAGCTTAGCTAAGGATGGGCGTGGCGTAGTTAACTCCTCTTATATCAACTTGTGGTTTATAATGGTAAAACTGACCAATACTTCCTCTCCAGTTGTCTTGAGGACTGTCTATTTGCAGGCTACGGGAAAACTATTTTTGAAAATTTACCACTGGAATGACTGGCTCGGTTAGTCTTCTCTTGGCCAGCAAATGGACACTGACTCAAGACAAATTGAGATTTTCTTGACTATTAATCCTACAATCGTCAAATCGGTAAAAAAAACCCTCTTAAAAACGCATTTCTCTCGGCCAGCACATGGATATTCAGTGAGCCAAATAATTCAATTTGCTTGGAAACTCTTGACAAGTTAAAGGCTTAAATGATAAAAGTTGACTTTTGTGCGTTTTGAGGCGCGATTGACACAGGTGTGGGGGGCAGCGGGGTGGGCTGGGTGGGGGTCTGCGAGGTTGGAGGGGGTGTCTGCGGGGAAGGGGTGGGGTGTGCTGGGGAGGGGGGGGGGGTGGGTGGTAGCTCGGGCGAAAATGGATTCCTCCATTCTTTCTACGTGATGATCAAAATACGCCACTTATTTATTGACGTCACAATCGGCACGAATTCTGGAAAGGTCCGGCAGTAAGCTAAGTGTCTAAATTGAATGTATCTGGAGAATGAAGAATTGAATAAACATTCATTTGAATAATTTGAAATTAATTTGCCTGCTACCAGGGATAGCAAAGATAAATTAATTTTAAAATAGTCAACATTCAACAGCTGTACTCAACAGCTTACCTGTATTTAATGGATGAATCCAGATTTAGCTATTCCCAACCAATTTTTACCTAATCTCTACCCACACCTCGCCCGTGTTGGGATTGATCGATCCCTGAAATCCCTGACCATCAATTTCTTGAAAACGTTACAGGTAAGTTGTTGAATATTTTGAAATTAGTTTGCCTGGGATCTGTTGTTGCCAAGGATAGCAAACAGAAATTAATTTCAAAATATTCAACAGCTTAGGCCTAGCCTACTTGTATTTAATGAATGAATTCAGTTTTAGCTATGCCCGTATATTTCTAGTTAAGCCGCACACAGCTATGCTGTTGACTATTTTGGAAGTATGGCAGCAACAGCTCCAAGTCAAATTACTTTCAAAATATTCAACAGCATGTTTCTTAAGTATTAAATACATATCCTAAAATTTCAAGGGAGTTCAATCTCGGAAAACCTTTCCACTCCACCACGAGGTAAGTCAAAAAGTAATTGACAGCCCTGCCGGTGGGGCGTTTCCCGTGCCCCCCCCCCCACCCCGTAGAGATCTGCAGATGTACTGCTGCATGACTACGCGCCCAACTCACAGCTCATCACACAGACAGCTCAATCGCAGACAGCTCAATCGCTGACAGCTCAATCGCTGACAGCTCAATCGCTGACAGCTCAATCGCGGACAGTTCAATCGCGGACAGCTCAATCGCGGACAGCTCAATCGCGGACAGTTCAATCGCGGCAGCTCAATCGCGGACAGTTCAATCGCGGACAGTTCAATCGCGGACAGTTCAATCGCGGACAGCTCAATCGCGGACAGCTCAATCGCGGACAGCTCAATCGCGGACAGCTCAATCGCGGACAGCTCAATCACGGACAGCTCAATCACGGACAGCTCAATTACAGACAGCTCAATCACAGACAGCTCAATCACAGACAGCGTGTCAAACTGCGAAGCTTCGTTGTTATGAAATCGTGCCACACCCTCCATATTCACCAGATCTGGCACCGTCGAACCGTTACCTATTCCTAGCACTAAAGTCTGCAAAACGGGGACGGCATTTTCCCCGCACTGACAATGACGTCATTTCCGCAACAGACTCATGGTTTTCGAGTTAAAATGGTGACTTTTACAAACAGGGTATCGGACAGGTGAAACACCGTTGTGAGACATTGGCTGGAGGATGGTATGTAGCGAAGTACTAATAAGTGGTAAAATGTCCATTTCTGATTGCTCATTCTATGTCAGTTAAAAATTCTTCTGAACGTGCTCAGTTCTAGATAGTGATTTCAACGTACAACCCTGATGACGCAGCTTACTGGAAATATTACGGCCCGGTATTGGCCCGGTATTGGCCCGGTACTGGCCCAGTAACCTGCATTATCAGGGAACCAGTTCTTAGATATCGGTTTAAAGGTGCATATTCCCAGCGAAATGCCTGGAAATAAAGATTCTCCAAATTTTATTTCTTGGGCTTAAACATTCATTTGTGTTGGCTTTTTTTTGTGCAGAATTCCTAGTGTAATTAAACGCGCACATTTACAGCAGAATGTTAGAAAATAAAACTGTTAAATTTGTGTACTTTTTGTTGGCCTAGATTTAATGAAAAGAAATAAATGTTAACATATGATGAATTCATTACGTATAAATTAATATTTTTTTTGGCTATGAACTTAAAATAGAGACTCGTGTCTCTAATTCAATTTCACAACTTAAAATTGTTTTACTTATTTATATGGCATGAAATCATCATATGATAAGATTTATTGCGTTTCATTACATCTAGGCACACAAATTAAACCACTAAAAGTATAGAATTTAACAGTTGAATTTTAAAGCAATCTGCTGTGAATGTACACCTTTAATAAATTCAAAACAAATACGTTTGCATATGGATCAGCTGGTAAATATATTCAAATAATCATTTAGACATTTGAAAAGTATGCAAATAATAATAATAATAATAATAATATTAGTAATAATAATAATAATAATAATAATAATAATAATAATAATAATAATAATAATAACAATAATAATAATAATAATAGTCCGACATTTTTTTGTCATGTGTTCTGGCTGGGGGTTAAGACAATTTAGGAATTCAGTTTCTCAGTCAATGATATGATGTCATAATCAAATACGTCACGTGTAGGCTGACGTCATAATCAATTACGTCTTGAATGGCAGGATATAATCACAAGCACTTAATAGTCCGACAAGTTGTACAAATTGGATGTCTTTATTACTTAATAAGCATTCTGTTGAATATTATTACACTGATTTGACTGGACGCTGTTGCTGAGGCAGCAACAGTAACCAGTCAACTTAGTTTCAAAATATTCAACAGCTTACCTGTTTACTTTTCTGGAAATTATGATTCAGAGTGTGCAGGGATCGATTGATCCCAACATTGGCAAATCGTTGGTGGTGCTTAACTAGAGATGGGCGGGGCATAGCTAAAGCTGGCTTCCTCCATTGAACCCTCATTCCGGGCACATATATGCCAATTCATAAATCTATTTCCTCACTCAATCATATGACGTCGCAATAAACTACGTAACGTGTAGGATGGCGCCATAATCATGACGTCACGAATGACTCGAAATAGTCCGTCTTTAACGCTTAATATTCCGACACGTTGTACGAATTGTATGTCTTTAACATTCAATAAACATACTGTTGAAGATTTTGGCAAAGCATGTCTAACAGGCTTCCTGTATATTTTTCTGGAAATCTATAGTTAGGGAGTTCAGAGATCGATCGATCCCAACACGGACGTGGTATGGGTGGAGCTTAGCTAGTGATGGGCGGGGCTTATCTAAAACTGTCCATTAAGTATCTAATGCCTACAAAGATTTTCCTATCATATGTTGATGGTGGTTTTAATCAACCACAGGAAACCTTCCTGCCACCAACGTAGTATGCAGCAGTACAGGCATGACAGTAGTCAACACTGTAAATAACAATAATAATAATAATAATAATAATAATAATAATAAAAACAATAATAATAATAATAATAATAATAATAATAATAATAATAATAATAATAATAATATTGTTTTATTAAATCTAAAATACTATGCAGAAAAGGTATTTTTGTCCAATAAGAAACTTCTTTCTAGCAATTGAAGAATTGTATATCAAATCAATTCTTCATAGCGAATCTTCAAGCAAAATTATGATACTATACTTAGATATATTCTAGAATGTTGGCAAATAAAGCTTCAACAGACTAATTATGTTTTCATGCCTTTATCAAGCCAGGTTTATATTACTGACAAAGAAAATAATGAGCAGAAAATAAGTGGTTTGAGAACAAAAGGTTTATAGTGGTTTAAGAGAATTTAATTTTTTCGCGGTGGTCAGACTATTTGAAAGATAAAGGTTTCTTTAAAAAACACCTTTTTATTGAACAGCTTGAAAAAAAAAGTGAAATGAAATTTCGCATATTTTATGAAAGCATTGCTCCTAGCAAATTACGCTGGAAAATGAAACAAGCAAAGAAATTATCCATTTTGTGATTTCTGTCATATTGAAGATAATTTAGAACATTGTTTATTAAATTGTGATAGACTTAAACACATGTCATACTTCCTTCATGAGATATTAACACAAATTGATGCTATGCCTGGTCTGACTAAATATATGTACATATCTGCTGATCGGGATCATTCTACATTAACTCCAGTAAATAAAGTAAATACCTATCTAATATCTCTAGTTAAGTTTAAAACAGTCAAAGTGAGACCTCACATCAGAGGCTTAGACTATTTAGATGTTTTTGAAAACAATATAAGGTACCGTATCAAACAAGTTTGGAAATGGTCTTCATCTTCTCATAAGTTATGGCGTTTTGAAATAATATAGGCAATAGACAATGTTTTGTGTAATATTACAAATGGAGACCTGTTTATATTGATATACTGTATTGCAATGATTGTAATGATTTGCCACTGTGTGTTGATATTTGTATGTTTTGTGAAATAAGAGGAAAAGAAAAAATAGAAAAATGACATCAGTGTTACATTGACAGGATATTGGCGAAAATCTTGGCATTGTGCATTTCCAAATCAAATCTAGATTTGTATGAAGATAATAATGACCTTGACCTCAGAAGTTTGAATATATTTGTGCTGCTCTAACTGTTTGAGGTAACTGAATGACCATGATTTGAGTTCCAATGGTTTGGCCAATTCTGAAATAAAGAAACAATGAGCTACGCAGAAGAATTTACGGGTAACTGTTAGTCTGCATTTTATACAAATCTAATGGTACACTGACCCTGACCGTTGACATCAATATCAGTGTATCGTCTTAGTCAGATAAACGCAAAACGTAGCCGTGGAAATAGAGATTTATACAACGTTCACAGTGACCTCGAAGTCTGACCTCATGATCTTAATATCATTGTGCCCAATCCCATTGATGTACGGGTCCATGTGTCTAAGTTTAATCCCAATAGGGCGAAGCCAGGTCGAAACCTAAGATGGACTTGTTGAGCTAAGCGTACAACTTAACCTTAAAAGGTAGAGTTTTATACCAAGGTCACAATGACGCCATTACGCCAATACCATTATGCTCCATCCCCTTGATATAAGGAAGCACGTGACCACGTATCGTCCCAATAGACTGAAACACTGCCGAGATATAAAAATAATTGAGATTGGATGCCGACAAACAGACAGATAAACAGATAGACAAATGGAGTTACAGAATAAAATTTTCGCCAATAATAATAATAATAATAAAAAAATTAAAGAGTAAATATAAATAAAAAATAATAATGCATCAGTGCTACACTGACTGGATATTGGCGAAAATATTGGCATTTTGGATTTCCTAATGCAAATCTATATTTGTATCAAGATCACAATGACCTTGACCTAAAAAGCGAGTCTTTGTGCTGCTCCGACTGGTTGAGGTAACTGCATGACGATGATTAGTTCCAATAATTTGGCCAATTCTGAAATAATGAGCTAAGCAGAACCAACGTGTTAAAGTCTGCATTTGATGCAAATGTTACAATGACCTTGACCTCTAACCTCAATATAATTGCAATTATTTCACTTCATATATGTAAACATGTCTTCAAGTTAAATTCAAGTAGAGTGAACCAATCATGAGATATAAGACAATATGTTGAGGCAGACCAAAAATTCAACCGAAAACATTAGAGTTTTATACCAACGTCACAGTGAACTTGACATTTGACCACATGACCTCAGTAGGACTGTGCTGTATCTGGTTGTTATTTGTAACCATGGGTCCAAGTTTAGACACAATCGGCTGAACAAATCATTAGACATAAAACAGTATGTTGAGCAAAACCAAAACCAATACCGGAAACAATAGCGTATTAAACCAAGGTTATGGTGACCTTGAACTTTGACATCGATATCATTGTGTTCCATCTGGTTGATATATGTAATTATGTATCCAAATCTAAGAAGCTAAGTTGAGCTAAACAAAATAAATTAAACTATAAAATACTTTTCTAGCAAGGTAATTTTCAACTCGGTTAATAATACTGATATTAAATGGGAATTTGTGTGAGGTCCTCTATATATCCGTTGTTTTTATGACATAGTAAATATAACCGAAGTAGTAGTGTGGGTCTTGCACTTACACGCATATTGCTCGCGGATATTGTGGACAGATTGAATAGTCACACGGGTTTATTAAACACGGAGCCATTACACAATCTATCAAGAAAAATAAAAATAATAATAGTAGTAGTAGTAGTAGTAGTAGTAGTAGTAGTAGTAGTAGTAGTAGTAGTAGTAGTAGTAGTAGTAGCAGCAGCAATAATAATAATAATAATAATAATAATAATAATAATAATAATAATAATAATAATAATAATAATAATAATAATAATAATGCCTATTACAGCAGCAGCTTTCAGTCAAATTAGTTTAAAATATTCGACAGCATGTTTATCAAATTGTCAAACCATCAAAGACACTCAAGGGACCTTTCCATTTTTAGCTATGCCCCGCCCATCTCTAGTTAAGCTCCGCCAACACCTCCCTCGTGTTGCGATCGATCGATCTCTGTACTCTCTCACTGTCAATTTCCAGAAAACTATACAGGTAAGCTATTGAATATTTTGGAATAATTTACTGGACGCTGTTGCTGCCTATGGCAGCAACAGCATCCAGTCAAATTAGTTCCAAAATATTCAACAGTATGTTAATTAAATAGTAGAGACATACAATTTGTACAACGTGTCGGACTATTAAGAGTTAAAGACAGGCCACATAGAATCATTTATGACAAAAATATTATATCACGCACGCAGCTTAGTTCATTATCACGTCATATGACGCCATTACACTGGAAAGGTCCATTCACATACTTGAGGGACTTTTCGTTTTTCATTTCATTTTAATTATGATGTCTGCTACCTAGTGGCATTATTGATTATGACATCAAATACCTGAGTAGCGGAACGGATCCCTCCATTAGGGAATAACAACTAAGCTGAATATGGCAGTGCTAGCTACACCGTGGGTAATTGCGATACGATTATTTAACTGCAATCCGTTTTATAAGAACTCACCAGTGCGGGCGGACCTTCCTTGCGCTGTTTGAATGTCTGAAAGAGAAAATGTTAATAATTTATTTGATTTAACTGTTTGAGGATTTGTGGGATGGGTGCGAAACAGAGACGGACTGACTGACCGACCGACCAACCAACCAACCGACCGACTGACCGACCAAACAACCTACCGACTGACCAATCGGCCAACTGACCGAACGAACGACCGACAGATCGAATGTCCGACCGAATGACTGACTGACCAACCAACCCACTGACCGACCGAACGACTGAACGACAGATTGATAGACAGACAAACAGACAGGCAGACAGACAGACGGATGCACGGACGGACGGGCGGGCGGGAGGGCTGGCAGACAAACAGGCAGACAGACAGGCAGACATACATGTATAGCAGTTGGTCTGTCAGTTGGTTGGTTGGTCTGCCAGTTGGTCCGTCCGTCCGTCCGCCCGCCCGCCCACCCGCCCGCCCGCCCGCCCGCCCGCCCGCCCGCCCGCCCGCCCGCCCGCCCGCCCGCCAGTCTGTCTGTCTGTCTGTCTGTCTGTCTGTCTGTCTGTCTGTCTGTCTGTGATATACAAATAGATAGATTTCGGATACTCACGCAGAACCAGTGTAACCATAACGATTAACAACACGATTTTTGCAGCCATCTTGTAATTCAAGCTTATGAAGAGTGTTCGATCCTATGTACGTATTCAATACGGTGAACGAATTATATTAGTTATGACCGCATCACACATGTATTAGCACTATGTTGTGGATTACATGTAGCAGTCAATTCTTTGTGAAGATCCGTAATAGGGAAAATTATTAACATTTCTGGATAATTGGTCTATTTTTAAATGTCATTCGTGGTTACATCCGTGTCGCATATCATGACTGTACTGTTCTATCAAGCCTCCCTGATAATCCCCCACCCCAACCTCACACACCCACCACCTACTCCACGCTTGGTGACTCCACCGGCACCGGGGTCAGAAAAATAAGTGGCTCCCTAAATCAAAAACAATTATGTCAGTTTACCCAGTCGAAGCTGTATTTTCTCGTATCGCACTTTTACAGTCATTACATACGTAACCGGTTGAATATGTTGAAACCAATTTGACTGGAAAGTGATGCTTCCGTGGCAGCACCAGATTTCAGTCAAAATGGTTTCAAAATATTCAACAGTATTTTGACACATACCCAATGAATGTATTATATGTGTGAGTAGTAGTAGTAGTAGTAGTAGTAGTAGTAGTAGTAGTAGTAGTAGTAGTAGTAGTAGTAGTAGTAGTAATAGTAGCGGCGGCGGTGGCGGCGGCGGCAGCAGCAGCAGCAGCAGCAACAGTAGTAGTAGTAGTAGTAGTAGTAGTAGTAGTAGTAGTAGTAGTAGTAGTAGTAGTAGTAGTAGTAGTAGTAGTAGTAGTAGTAGTAGTAGTAGTAGTAGTAGTAGTAGTAGTAGTAGTAGTAGTAGTAGTTACCTGGGGAGCAAGTAGGGGTTTTCGGGACCGGTCTGCTGTCAAAGGATGTCATATACCAAAATGATCCCTGGCCCATGGGGAACGTCATCGCACTAGACATCTTTGCAGATCTGGATGCTATGAACTACTATGTTGAATATTTTGAAACACGTTTGAGTTTGGCATTTCTTCCAAAGCAAAATCTTTAACAGCTTCCCGTCAAATTAGTTAAACTATTCAATGCTGTTTCTGTATGGTTGAACTGACATCAAATTCCGGAATTTCAGAAATGAAAGAGTTAAATGCATTAACTATGCAGAGTTTCCAATGACTGCGCTGAAAACTAATTGTATTCAACATAAATTTCATGCTTCCACACAACATATTTAGTTTTTCGCGAATTATTTACACAAACTAATACTCCTCCTTGTGTGTAGAATAACGTGTTAATGACCAGAACTCTCCGCTGTGTAGAAGAATGAGCCCAACACACTAACATTACCAACATAGCACGAACCAGTGATGATCATTATGTCATTGACAATAATCGCTTGGATCCCTACAGATGTCATTTCCGCAAAACTTTCTTGGGGCCACGATACTGCTTGAAGGATTAATGACACCGATATTGTAAAAATAATCGCGATATCTCGATATATCGTGTATTATGCTTTCTTACGAAGTTCTTGAATGTCATGAGAACGATCTGACTGGAGGCTGTTGCTGCCATGGCAACGGGTCTTGGTCAAGTCGTTTTCAGAATACTCAACATATTACCGCTGTAGCTATTATTTTCTTAACAATCATTGCACTCTAATTTAGATCCAATTTAAACACTATGAATGCTGATTTCAATATTAATCGTGTGCGTGCGTGCGTGCGTGCGTGCGTGCCTGCGTGCGTGCGTGCGGCGTGCGTGCGTGCGTGTGTGTGTAAGTATATATTTGTATATAAGCGGCCTATTAAAACAATTTATATCAACTACGAAATTTATATATGACGTTACACGTTACTCGTACATTGGATACTTTCATACTTATTGCATCGTAGGAGTTTCGGTATCTATAAATAACATCTAATTGTATGACGTCTATTTTGAAAACGGATTGCAGACGCGCTTTGAGCGTGCGCCTTAACACCGATTTCGTGTTGCGGCGCCCGCTCGGGATGCACCAGTCATTGTTCGTCGCTGAATTTCCAAAGTGATGTGACAAGTATAGGGGTTCTCTTGACATTTAAATAATGGGGCCCCCAAGGACCCTATGTATTGAAAATGTAGGTCCCTTGGTGGAACTGTGGGTCACATGTAGTGAAATTGTGCAGAATCCACTGGCAGTCAATGTCATCTTACGATAGCTGTCAAAACAAACTACTTTATAGCTTAATACCCTGGTTCCCACATTGCCTTTCAAATGTTCGTCAATGTGGAACGCGCGGGTATTCAAATTAGTAACCCTGGCTATACTTATTAATAAAATATCCAATTTCATGTATTATACAAACCCAAGTAGGGCTGCACTCATTCATTTTCATTCATCAGGTATCCTGCTCACCAGCTATTTGTTTTTCAAATGACTGCTGGGCGGTATACTGTGAGACTGAGAATGCGGAATGTAAGCCCATCTCTAAAGAGTAATACGTATTAATCACCGAATAAGGTTCCACTTCCCTCCACGCACTTTCTATTTCGGCGTTGAGGGCGGCGGAGTCATACTTCCTATACTATAGCCACGCCTACTAATATAGCAGTGTGACAAGCTACATGTTTTATTAATCCCATAAAACACACTTCCATCCCGCAATATCCAATTCACACCTCTACCACTAGGCATGTCAAGGTAGGTGCGTGTACCCAGCGGGGCACTTGATGACAGAAACGTCCGAACTTCATGTTAGTTCTCTAATGCCGTTAACCCTAGTCCGGGTTAACTGGCTCTTTGCCCTATGCCGTCCCTGGTATAACGGGCGTCATATAGGAGGCGGTATTAGGCGGGGAGTCGGAAAGTTCGGACTGCCTGGTGAGCCACTGTGGTGTGGAATAGGTGGGCGGAGACGTCTGGCAACAGCCCATGTGTTAAACGTGGGCTCGAGTCGGGCGTTACTGTACTCCTGTTCTGCGCCATGGCGGTGCAATAGGCCCCTGGTGCCAACACTTACAATAACTAACATATAGGTCACAAACCCAGACTATTTCTCCATAGTGCGAATATGGAATACTGTGTGTCCTCACGCTGTGTTGGTGTGTACAGGGATATCTGATGCCGGATGGGTCGCGCGTCGGTGATCAGCGGTGGGTCCTGGCGAGTGGACAAACAATTTGCCCATTCGGTGGAATACGCCACTGTACGCCGAAGAGTGGCCCGGCCGGAGGGGGTGGGGTTTGGGGGTGGGGGTGGGGCTGGGGGGGGGGTCGCTGTGCACACTCCTACAGCGTGTATCACAGATCGGGATAAGCTCGATAGAAATCAAATTATAATCCATAAATCCAGACCAAGAGATAAACTCGTAGCGACCGGGTCGCCCTCCTAGTTTCTCTTTCGCTTCACTTTCGGTTTTGGAAACGAGGAGGGAGGACAAGTTGCTGGTGGACTACACATAAAAATATGAGTGCTGCAATAAAAATATGTTATCCATTAGCTTACTGAAGCCGAGAAGGCATGTTTCAAGGACAAACTCAACCATGTAGAAGCCAACTTATCCCACTTCAATGTAATAGCCATTAGCGAAAGCCATCTTACCCCAAATGTTAATAATGACGTAATCAACCTCCCAGGATTTCAGGAACCGCTTCGTAGGGACCGTCAACAGGCGTGGGGAGGAGTTTGCGTATATATATTTAACAATATCGCTGCTTCTCGCCGTAATGAATATGAAAGCCCTGCCATCGAGATGACCTGGATAGAGATCCCCGACTGCCCCGAATTGTTAATGTGCGTTATATATCGCCCACCAAACACCCATGTTGATAAATGGCAAATTATATACGACAACATTGACGACGTCCACGATCAAACCCCAAATAAAAACCTCGTTATACTTGGTGACTTAAACGACGACCTTCTGAGCAATAACAAGCACCACCTACGGGACATCATCACTACTTTTGGCTTCCACCAGCTAGTAACTGAACCAACGCGCCCCATTACCAACTCGCTGCTCGATCCAATTATTGTCAACAATGCTGGAATAGTGATAGACAGTGGCATATTAGCACCCCTCTGTATTGATCACACCGTAGTGTACTTACGGTTAACATCTTCCATTACGAAACGCAAGTCTTATAAGCGCCACATATGGGACTACGCCAAAGCGGACTGTAACCGCTTTAGGAATCATTTAAGCAATTCTTCTTGGGACTCACTGTCCGAAAACGACGACGCTGACACTTGGTGTCAAACTATCATGGATAACATCACTGATGCTGCCAAGGCCACGATTCATAATAAACTGGTAACCATAAACCCTAACGATAAACCATGGATGTCCATTAAAATCAAACATGAAATGAGAGTTAGGGAAAAATTATTTAAGAAATCTAGGAAAACTAAACAAGAACAGGACATATCTAATTTCAAGACGCAACGGAATCGTGTCAACACCTTAGTTCGCGAAGCCAAACAGAACTATAAACCAAAGCTGGGCGAAAAAATTAAAAACGGCCGGACTAGTTCCAGAGAATGGTGGAAGATATGCAAATCATTTCTGTTTGATTCGAACTCAAACTTCGGCGAGATACCCCCTTTAATGCGTGCAGATGGTTCCTTTACTCACGATCTTTCTGAAAAGGCCAATCTCATCAACCGCTATTTTTCTAGTATTGCCACAATTAATGATTCCAACACTTTACTACCCGCCCCATCGATGTACACTAATAATACTCTAAGCTCGATTACGCTGACCCACCCTGATGTTTTAGATGCCCTTTCCAATTTGGACGCCACAAAGGCAGTTGATCCTGACAGACTAAGCCCCAGAATTTTGATCGAAGGCAAACAAGTCTAGGCCCCAATCCTTGCATAGTTCTTTAATTATTCTATCACTAAATCGCACTTTCCATCCCTCTGGAAAACAGCTAATGTAACCCCAGTCTTCAAAAAGGGAGACACGAATATTTGTTCAAATTGCCGACCAATATCACTTATAAGTTGCCTAAGCAAGATCATGGAAAAAACAGTTCTTAAATATATCTACAACTACATTAGACACGACATCACCCCCTACCAGTCTGGGTTCCTTCTGGCCCAATCTACAGTTAACCAGCTTTTGGACATCTATAGTGACATCACACTAGCCCTTGAACAACAGAAAGAAGTGCTTTTCTTATTTTTTGACATTTCCAAAGCGTTTGATAGGGTATGGCACCGTTGCCTTCTTCTAAGACTAAATCTTTTGGAATTTCTGGAAACCTGCTCGCATGGTTCGAAAGCTATCTCCGAAATCGCCACCAACGAGTCGTAATAAACGGAACCGAATCAACGCTACTCCGACTACAAGTGGGTGCACCACATGGCTCAGTGCTTGGTCCTTTACTATTCCTAATCTTTATAAACGATATGCCCCGCAAAATTATAAATAACATTAGGTTATTCGCGGATGACACTTGCCTCTATGTGGTATCGGAAAACCTAGTTGCACACACAAACTCGATCGACCACGACCTACAAACTATGGCGTCTTGGGCCACAACATGGCTTGTGGAGTTTAATGGTTCTAAAACCACGTCTTTGTTTATTTTCCTACGCAATAACCCGACCCTGTTTCCCATAAACTTTATTAATTCTAAAATACTGCTATCAAATGAACACAAACACCTCGGAATCTGTTTCAACAACAAAGGTAACTGGCTTACCCATGTAGACTCAGTGATTGTAAACGCACAACACAAACTCTCCCTACTCAAGGGCCTAAAATATATGCTCGACAGGAAATGCATAGAAATTACGTACACAAGTTTCATTAGGCCATCGTTGGAATATGCCGATGTTGTACGGGTCAACATACCCCAATACCTCGTAACTAGATTAGAAAACATCCAAAAAGATGCTCTTCGAACAATAAGTAGACTAACCCGTAGTGCGCACACCGTAGATCTGTACAGTGAAACGGGTATCGAAACACTTTCCCGCAGACGGGAACACCATAGATTGGTGATGCTCTTTAAAATCATAAATGGAATGACGACTGAGTCCCTGGTAGGCCATCTTCCATTACGGTCACAATCTAGAAACCCGTATAATATACGCCATGGTAACGCTCTAACTCCGTTCCGATGTCACACTGAGCTTTGCCGTAGTTCATTTTTTCCAGCAACAGTCGTCAATTGGATCTCCCTCCCTGCGCCTGTTACAATGTCTAGGACCTTGGATGAATTTAAATCCAAACTCAAAGCAATGTCCCAAATACGACCACCACCTCCATGTTACTACGTAGGTGGTCACTTTGCCAATATAGCACTAAGCAGGATAAAATGGCTGCAGCTCACTAAACAGACACATTTTCAACAACTTTCTACTGGACAGCCCTAGGTGTGCATGTGGATATCCAGACAAATATGCCAAACACTATATGTTTCATTGCCCTATTTACACCAACCAAAGGGTTATCTTACAAGACGATCTCGCTTTGAAAAATATCCCCATAGCAACATTAACAGCCAAAAATCTCCTATATGGCAATGAAAACTCGAACGCGGAACAAAATATCATAATATCTTCTATTCTTTGTGAATATATAATTGGAACTAACCGCTTCAAATAATGCCACAACTAACTTTCAGCCACCGGCTGCTTTCTCACCTAACACTACCTCCCAACCTCGCCTAACACTGCCTCCCAACCTCGCCTAACACTGCCTCCCAATCTCAAGCATTAACAGCTTTCACATTTTTATACAGCTTTCATCTGATACGTTGTTCGTGACAGCGTACAGTCTCAACAAAGTCAACAACATGCCTCATCACTCTCTCTCTCTTGCACGCACGCACGCACGCATGCACGCATGCACGCACGCCCGCCTGCCGCCCGTCTGAACGCACGCTCGCACCACACGCACGCTCACGCGCACGTGTCATAACGGCAAGAATAAGTTTGTGATAAGGACATACCCCGCAGCTAGTAAATTTGTAGAAAAAATATACTTTACGTCAACATTGTAACATATTCCACATATCTCTGTTTGCATTTTAAATTTGCATGTATATATATTTTTATAATAAGTTCCGTCATCTTGACGTATTTATTGCATATATGTTTACTCGTATGGGAGACACGGTCATAAGACACATATCTTATCGTGCTTCCATTTGATGAAAAATAAATTCTGCTTAAACCAAACTAATACGTATTTTCAACTATTTCAACCCCTTCCATTTGTTAATGGTACATCATAGTCCTTTTATAGACTATCAAGGAAAATTGAACCAGAAATGATACCATCACTAATCGGACTAATCACAAAATGTATTAATTATCTTGGCATTGCTACGTTTCCTACTTAACGTGTTCACTTCTGTCCAGGAATGCAACATATTTTATATTGACTACTGAAAACGCTACCAATTAAATTCAAAGCACGAATCACGTGACACATTGAATTTCTCAGACTATGCGTACACACTAAAGCAAAGGTTTATCAACTGCCCCAGACAGTGCTAATATTTGCCATGGCTTCAAAACGTGGACCCTATGTAAAACCTCGAAGTGAAAGTTGAAGCAAAAAAATCTGATCACTGCTGTAAGATTCATAAACAAGCGTTTCCGTTATTCGGACACAGCTCCATTTCAGAATGGATCATGTGTACTTGTATTCAACATTGCAGGGAATGCCAAGCTTTATTTACAATTTCGTTTACAGCCTTTGCCAGACATACAAGCGAAAGTCATTCCCGTCTTTGCTGACCATGCATCCGATGTTGTCGCAACAGGAATAGTTTTCTGGTTTCGAAGTTTCCAGCCATATTCAGAAAACGATGGCAGATCTAGTGATATGTGGCCACATTTTTCAACAAGGGTGGCATGAGTATGCTTCAAGTGCTACTCAAATGACAGATCGAGTTGGTAGGAACACTTTCCTTTGTGCATATGTGAACTTAAAAACTCTTGCGCTCTTCATTCTGGTATGCTAATAAATTAGCACTAGACCCTCACACTGCCTTTAGTAGACGCATTACTGTATTAATTATTTCTTTCCGTATTTGCCTTTCCCGCGAATCTGCATAAATGATGCTGTGGCTTGCAGATTTATTTCACTGCTGTGTGCAATACATGAATCATTACCAATTTGATATGGAAAAGTAGATGTATAATCTCTGCAGCGATGCTATGTGGAAATGAATTAATGCCGGTGGTGGGGGTGGGTTGATATTTCATAAATTGCAAGATAGTTGTCTTGCTCTGCGCTCCAGATTGGAAAAGAGTGCTGCCGTGGATAGCAAAATTAGCAATGTCTTCAGATCCAATTATATTCAAAATATTTAACAGTACGTCTTTTGTAAGTTTTTGGATTATGTGTCGACAGTCATGATAGTGTAGTCGGTTTTCATGCATATAACATCAGGATCATTGCTACATGTTAAAATCTACTCAGCATGTTCTTAATGACATGCTGATCCGCCTCTCCATGTGTTATCATTAGGCATGGGATTGATTAAGCATCGATCGATGTTAATGACTTTAGCTGTTTCGGTTTCTTCACTGAATCCACCAGCCAAGTACGACAGAATATACGATTCCATATACTCAGTAGACAATGTTGTAGAAAGTTGTCATAATTTAGGGAAACTGCAAGAAACCTTATGGATCGGGGGGGGTGGGGGGTGGGGGGGGGGGGGTGGCGGGGGCGAAAAATCATCCATGATTTCGTAGGTTTTCAGGACGTGGTTTTCAATTCGATGTTCACTTCTACTTTCCTTCAAACTGATCTATTCATATCAGTCACTACAGAAATAAAGAATTGTTGTTTCACATAGGAAGGCTGCTAGAAGCTTTGTTTGTTTTGCCTGTTTGCGATTGTGTCAAGCAGTTTTTCCTTATGGAATACTGACCATTTCCGAATTAAATGCATAGCATCGATAGCTACCACTGCTTTGCAGTCTTCTTCGGGCAATCCATACAGCACATGTGATTCAGTCTCTCCCAATAGTGTTTAACAAAGCTTAACTTTATGCCATCTGGATGCTATTTGTAAAGAGCGAAGGGGAACCACATTGCATTCATTTTTAACAATGACATGGAATACACCAGCTTGCCCACCGCATGCGACATACAATACATGCCATTATTATCAAGTGTGAGGTCTGTGCTTTTCTGAAATGGATTTAGCTACTTTTTACTCTTCATTTCGTGCACATGAAATTTGTTCAGCTTTGCAATTTTCGTTCCATGAACCACGGTCTGGGTCAGAACCAATTGTTTCCTGGATGCATGTGGTATCAACATTCATTAGGTCATTCTGTACTTGGTCGCCAGTAATTGCACCAGTACCAATATTGATTAGGTGTGCTATGGGCCCTTTGAATGGACTGGTGTCGCAACTACTATGACGTGTTTAATGTAAGTCTTTTCTTTGTTGTTGGTGCTTTCGCCACTACCATGGTGTATATGTGTCAGATCTCACATGGATGATTCTTTACCCGAGCCTTACTTGCAGCCATGATGGCTTCGTGTATATATACTTTGCTCGTGCCATCACACTGGGGTATATGCCATCCAAACCACTTTCTTTCTTAGCATCTGCATGACATGCCTGCCTTAATATCATGTCTGGTATTAAGCTGCTGTGGTTTCTCTCTGCCCATCTACATGTGAAATCCCCATCCATAATTACATTATGGACTAAATGACCAATTGTTGGTAGCTGATTAGATACTGCTGGTCGAACGGCCGCTATGAAATATGGTAACATCTGGTCAACTCCTTTCCAATTTGCCTCCCGCTCATAGAACAAGAATCTCTATAAATTATCAGCCATCAAACCTATTAACCATAAGATGGCGGTTGTGTTATCATTATGGATTAAGTAATTAAGGATGATTGACAGGTTACATCTCTGGACTCGTCTTTTTTGACTCTGTGAACTCTTTCAATCATGAAGCCCCACCCCTTCATTAAATCACAAGCCTCCTATCATCCAATGAGGTGAGCTTAAGTGTAATTAGTGCAATGATTGGCAAGAGTTAATGCATAGCGTCAGTATTATTAACAGGTTACATGTCTGGACTCGTATTTTCCTGGGAACTCATTCAATCACGACCCCCACCATCCCCCTCGTTGAATCACGTGCCTCGTGGCATCCAATTAGGTGAGCTTAAGGGTAATTAGCATAATGACGCTTGACAAGGCTTTATGAGCGCAATTAAGTGACGATATCTTCGAGCCAGGACAAACACGCAAGGACTAATGTATTGCATAATGATTATTGACTGGTTGCATCTCTGGACGGACTTATCTTTTCCTGGGATCTCATTCAATCACGTTGCCCTGCCACCCTCCCCCTGGTCATGCTGCCAAGCTATTGCATGTGCACTGGGGTTTGTCTCCATGGTTGATCATGGCCCGACCAACCCATTCCCACCCATATGAACAGTCTACAGCTGTTACAATTAAATTGAATTATAATAGTATGTGTATCTGTAACTGAGTAATTGCAACATATATACATTAATTTATATATTTGTGTTCTTCAAAGAAGTTATTGAAATAAACTTGAATTGAATCGGTGTAGCCTCGAACTGTACACACAACCCACCTTGCTAATGGCCCCACCAAACCTAATGCTCTGTAAGAAAAATCGATAACGCTTGTTTTGTTTCCGAGTACAGTCCAGCTCAGAAATACCCTAAAATGCTTACAAAACAAATTAAATGTACTGGCGAATATTTTGAACATAACTGGATTGAGAGACATTGCTGCCTAAGACAGCAATTGTCTTCAAATCAAATTGCGCCCAAAATACACAACAGAACAGTTCTTACTAACACGTTTTCTGTTCACCTTTAGAGACATGTTATCTTACCCCTGAGCCATACTGTATATAGGCAACGTTATGAACACACTCGATAACCCTGAATAGTACAGACTAGTCTGAGCTTGCTATATGATTATTATTCAGAACAATGGTTTGGGTTGGGTGTGACGGGCGTTAGCGAATAGAGAAACCCAGCTGTTGCCAATATTGCATTGAGTGAATGTATGCCCACTCGTCATTGTGGGTTTTCTCCTGACTGGAACATAAACATTGTTATAGTCACCTGGGAGTAGGAGTAGGCCTATAAACGTGAAACTTGCTGAAACTATGCTAGCGAACATACCAATTTTTAAAATCGGGTAATACACGTGACTAGCAATTTCCAGAAAACTATACAGGTAAGCTGTTGAATATTTTGAAACTAATCTGACTGGGCGATGTTCCTGCTTATGGCGGCAACAATGTCCAGTCCATTTACTTTCAAAATATTCTACATAATGTTTATTAAATAGTAAAGTCAAACAATTCATATAACTTGACAGTCAAGTCGATTGTAACGGAATATCCAATTGCCCACTGTGCGCTAATGGATCTCTCCATTTTAGCTATGCCCTGTCCATCTCTAGCTAAACCCCACCCATACCTCCATCATGTTGGGATCTACCGCGCTCTGACTAGCAGAAGATAATTCTCTCCCGGTCCGCAGATGCTCTCCATAACAGAATCGATATGTGTATATACAAATCTGAGGGCAAAAAAGTGTAAATATAAGTGGAATATGTTACAATTTAAAATAATCTTAACGAAACCTTATCACAAATTTACTAGCTGTTATGGTCATGCATTATGCGTGAGAGAGAGAGAGAGAGAGAGAGAGAGAGAGAGAGAGAGAGAGAGAGAGAGAGAGAGAGAGAGAGAGAGAGAGAGAGAGAGAGATGATAGTTAGATGAAATATGTGGAAGTTTGAGATATAACACACTGGAGTAGAGCTCTTAGACCCTTTCATGGCCAAAATTGCCTTATCACAATTTCATGGTATTCAAACAGAAAAGCTGTTAATGTTTGGAATAGGTCTGAACCTTTCCATTTTTAGCCATGCCCCGCCCATCTCTAGCTAAGCTCCACTCACACCTCTATCATGTTGGCATCGATTGATCTCTGAAATCCCTGACGAGCAATTTCCAGAAAACTATAAGGGAAACTGTTGAACTGCAAGAACGCCCAGTCAATTTACTTTCAACTTATTCTACATAACGTTTATTAAATAAGAAAGAGACACAATTCGTACAACTTAAGGGCTTATTAAGTGACTATAATGAAATATCTGATTGCCCGCAGCATGCTAATGGACCGTTTGATTTTTAGCTCTGCCCCACCCATCTCTCGCTAAGCTCCACCCACACCTCGGTCATGCTGGGATCGATCGATCGCTGAACTCACTGACTAGCAATTTCCAGAAAACTATACATGTAAGCGGTTGAATATTTTGAAACTATTTTGACTGGTTGAGGTTTGTTTAAACAGATTTTATTTTTGTTCTAATGGAACCACGATAAGATATGCATCTTATAACCAGGTCTTCCCATACACATGAACATATAATACATCGAAAACTGAAAGAACCATCGCGTATAAGCCATCAAAACCCTCAGTAACCGTAGGCTTAGATTTTTCCCCCGAATATTGTGTGGCCGTGCGAGGCACGTTAAAAAAGTAATCTGCAGTTATTAACCTAACTCGATTGAAAATTGATTCATTGTACTTTGTACGACTCTGATGATTGTTACACGAGGTCGGAGTTGTTTGAAAGCTCAACTAGTACATTTTAATCGGTTGAAGTAATAACTAACCGATTTTCCTTATGCGATAAATTGATCCTTGTATATTGTCACGGCTAAACAATGCTGAGGTTCAGAATTTAATGATCAATCCATTAGACTAACAGAGTTGTCTTCCACAATCGCTCGACAATTGTCCTTACGCTATAGATTGACCATTTATAATTATTCCCCGCATATTGAATGAGCTCCCAAAGTCAGAAAAAAGATGTGTCCAGACATGCAACCAGTCAATAATCGTTACGCAATACATTAACCCTTGCACGTCCTGGCTCGAAGAGATCGTCACTTAATTACATTCAATAACCCTTGTCAAGCGCCATTACGCTAATTATCCTTAAGTGCACCTGATTGGATGTCGGTAGGTAATGATTTAATGAGGTGTGCGGGGCTTTGCGATTGAATGAGTTCCTAGCAAAAGACGAGCCTAGACATAACCTGTAATGTGTCAATCATCTTTATACTATTCAGTAACTCTTGTCAATCAGCATTACGCTAATTACACTTAAGCTCACCTGATTAGATGACAGGGGTCACGTGATTTAAAGACGGGGTGGGGTTATGGACACCCTCTACATCTAACATCCAATCACAATGGCCTCGTCAAAGGAAACCGACACAAAAGGCGGCAAAGATCAAAGGAAAAAGAGGTGCCAAAATAACAAAGGAGAGAACAAAGCAAAGAACAAAAGAAAAAGGTTTGAAAATCCGGACCCAAATCGCCCCACATCTACTAATGCATCTGTCATGGGTATCTATGCTGTTGCGCTGGCTTGCATGTGGTCTGTAAATTGTTGTCTTGCTCTAAATCCCTCCATTCCTAATATTTAGTACGCTTAGGATAGATGGGCACTGGTTTGATTACCGCATCAATACAAGAACAGTGGCAAACCACTGTGCATTAAATAGTTGTGCGTAATTGATTCATACTGCTAGTTCTCGTATTGATAGCTCTCATGTGAATCATCCGTTGTTATGTTTCCTATCTATAACATGCCAATATTTGTATACCGCTCCGCTATCTGGATGCAGTAGCAATGCTATCTTTCACGTCATTAGAAAGACAGAAATACTGCGTTAATAGTATCTATTCAAATCCGGCATGGTTATATTACATAGATATCGTATATACTGGCTAGATGGCACATGTGCATATCCGCACTAAGGGCTAGTTGTCCCTACCACCGGTGACGTTAGTTCAGTAAATCGCAATTGTGCATGAGCAGGTATTCACTAACAGGCTGACAGAGACGAGCAGCCGCATATATAGCCTTCAGAAATGACAAAATTATCTTTCGGTAAATTGTAGAGAAATTGAGCAGACTTAACGTCACAAATTTTTTCAGAAATAAAATTGTATTGGCTATTATAATCACAAAAATAACATATTATATGAAGACTATGCATCCTGTGAAAAAATACTTAACTCTGAAATGCCGTTTTTGAGATGATCATGATCGATCTAGACAGTTTATATGATGTATCTCTTTATAAATCTATTGGTTCAAAACATTGCGTATTGGCATCAATAGCAGGCATACCAGGATGACTAACGGGTAATGTGATGGCCACGAAATATGAAAAGACGAAAGGATCAACCCACCAAGTGAGGTGCGGGTGGTGACGGTGGTGGGGTCGGGGGGGGGTGTTGGGGGTGGGTGGCTGTTGGTGTTGAAGTGGGGTAGCTGGATGAGCAAAGATATAGCGATACACAGGATGTTTCCCCAATGAAAGAGTCATAGTTAAACGGGTGCACCTGTTCTACTGGCATTTGGATGAAGATAACTTGTGAAATATAAGCATACTACGGCCAGAACATGCCTCCACTACTCTACAAATATTATAAATTAAATAATAAGACACGCACGCACGCACGCACGCACGCACGCACGCACGCACGCACGCACGCACGCACGCACGCACGCACACACACACCTCACTCGCATTGGGATCGATCGACACCTGAACGCACTGACAATCAATTTCTAGAAGACTATACAGGTGAGCTAATAAATATATTGAGACTAATTTGTATGGTTGCTGATGCTGCGTATGGCAACAACAGAGCCCATTCAAATTAGTCTCAAAATATTCAACAGACTGTTTAGTAAATGGTAAAGATATACAATTCGTAAAGCGTGTCAGGCTATTAAGTGTTAAAGACGGACTAAATCAAGTCATTCATCACCATTATTTAATTATGACGTCAACATACACGTCGTTTAGTTGATTATGACGTCATATGACGTCACATGATGATGGAAAAACTGGAACGTTTCTGCATTGCGAGTAATTATCTCAATAGAGGAATCTTAACCAGTATGCATGTGTTTGCAAACCTGTCTGACAAAATCTTCTCGTAGGGATTTAACAGCCACGCAATAAACTATTAGATTCATGAAACTGTTAAAAGCAACTACGTAACCCAGGCTGATAAAAACATAATCTTCCGCGTTTATGAAAGTTTGCAGCTTCGTATGCTGTAGAATGGCATATATTGCCTGTGGAAGAAAACAGATATAGAATATAACGATGACGATACATCATCGGTGTCCTTGTGGCATCAATACCAATCGGTTTAAAACAAAACACTTCAATAAAAAAAGAAACTTACTTTTTTCAACACTGCATTTGTCGGTTCAACCTGCTGCTCTAGAATACCGAGTGCGTGTCTAGCAGCGAGGCAAACTGTTGCCTATCCCTCCATTAATCTGCATGTAGCATGTTACTGATTTCATTAGCTGAAGCAGTCAGGTCGATTAATATTTCAAGGACGACGCGCTCGCCTATCAATATCAGCGTAACAGACATAATAAGTCTCCAGCGGTGGAGACATAATGCTGCTCTAAGCTTGCTCGAGAAATCCGTCCACACGGTATACTACAGCGACTGAGCTGTGAAATATTGCTTCTCAAGGAAACTATGAACATATAAACGAATTCAGTTACCAGAAATTATTTCATCACTTTTATCAGCATCAACACCAAGTGTATAGATGATATTAGATGAGTTGATCTTTCATACAATCTAAGGCTGCGCGATAGGCCATTTTCATATTAAAAACGATATTTCAGACGGATGGTTCAATAACCGATATGAAAATACCAAAATGTTAACCCCATCAAAAATTAATTTTTCGAACTCTTCTCCATAAAATCGAAGTTCAACATAGAATTTGCTAATACATATATAATATGAGTTCGCGAGCATATAGTTATTAATGAGGGTAAAAGTAAGGAAACCCTTAGTAGGTTACTTACATGCACATATATTTTAACCACTCAACTCTTGCTTCATTGAGAGATTTAAGCCATAGAGGATATGATGCAAGGCCCCATTTAGTATTACTATTATCACAAGCTTTAGCGAGGACAAAGGGATAATTTGCGATGAGGTTGAAAATAGTGTTATTAAATGGTAACACGGTTCAGATACAATTTATCATATAAACTTAGGTTTTGACATATTTTCCAACAGTTACGTATGTAACTTCAATACGAGTTCATCATTGATTTTCATGAAAGAGACACTGCTGTGACATATCTCTGCCAGGAGCACATCCACCTTTAATCTAATTGGTCAATTTAAATAGGCTTGAGCGCCCAATAGCCAATGAAAATCTTTCGTTGAATATTGTGTGTTCGTATCAAATGATATTAAATGAGCTGAAAGCCATGTTTATATGAAAAATATGAATATTGAATATTAGTACTAATTCTAATAAGGCATAGCCCGGCCTTACCTAATGCCTAGTTAATGTCTAGGTAATGTCAATCTAATGCTAGCCACACCTAACTAAGACCTAGATATTGTATATGCAAGCCTAAATAAGGCCAAGCTCAGGCCTAGTCAAAACCTTGTCAATGCCTAGGTAAGGCTAAGCCACGCCAGGTTAAGGCCTAGCTAAGTCCTAACCAAGCCTAAATAAGGACCATGTAAGGTCTAAGTAGGGACCAAACAATGCCAACATACGCATAGCTAAGGCCTAGGTAAGACTAAGCGAAGCGTAGATAGGGCATAGTCTAGGCCTAGAAAGGCCTAACCAAGCCTAGCTAAGGCTTATGTAACAACTAGGTAACCCTAGCTAAGGCTGGATAACTCGCTACGGGAGAGCTACGGCCTAACTATGTAAGCTAGACTAGGCGTGTAGGCCAGTAGGCTGTCTATTAGGACTGTAGGCTAGCAGAATAGTAGGCTGTTAGACTATGCCTGTAGGCTAGTAAACTGGTAGACTTGTCCGACCGACCGACTGACCGACCGACCGAACACCCACTGACTCGTTCAATCGCGGAATCAATCAGTCACTCACTGAATAACTCACTCACTCTCACTCACCCACGCACCCACTTCGCTCTCACCCACCCATCCCTACACACCAAACCACCCATGGGTGTAAAATGAGAATAATGAATGCAACATATATAATTAAATATCTTATCTAACTTACAAAACCGCAGCTATCTAGTTCCGTCATTGTCTTTCCAGTTTAAATTAATCAACCCGGGGATCGAATTTGCTCGGGCGAATTTTTTTTTTATAGACGAATGGTTGTGTGCTACGTCATCAATATTTTTGCGATGGCTGGCCGCTTGAAATTTGATAAAATTCGTCAACAATGAGCTAAAAAGTTAAATAACGTGAGATATATGACATATTTAACAGGATTTAAGGTGCGAGCGAATGGATAAGTGAATTATAAGAAGCAATAACCAGGGCTGGTGTCGAATATTGTAGCTAAGGTCGAGTAAGAGGTGCGCTACCAAGCGGTGGCTAAGTTCTCCAACGTTTGAACATACTAATTGCTCTGACCCGCCTGGCCCGTCAGTCTGTCCAAGAGGCGGGTTGAGCCAGAGCAGACTTGTGCTAATCCTAGCGCTACCATATCCTACCTCTATCCTATCCTACCTATTCCCACTACCATGGGTCGTATGTTGATCCACCCCACATCTAGTGCCTTCATATGGTCGACATTGGCATTGGAAGTGTCTAGCGAAGTGTCACAGTCAGGAAACCTGGGCGCACATGGGCCCGAAGGACAAGAAAAAGATGCTTTTTGAGCTTACTTACATATTTGGCATCAGATAATTATTCAACTAATTTAGCAGGCATTGTCTTTTTCCTTCAGGTGTTTTATTGGAAGCTTACACCTAGATGTATTTGAGTCATGACTCGCTCTTAGTGGTGCTTCCACTAAGGGTTGCGTTGCTTCCCCCGAAGGGTTGCTCTAAACAAAAGTAAAAACTGAAAAAATCTAAATTTAAGATGTTGGTAGGGGTGTGTTTTGCCTGTTGCTTCCTAATGAGCTGTTGTTGGCGGGTATGGGTGTTGTATACAGTGGATAGGTGGGGTGAGAGAGGTAATTACTGTCCAATGTCCCTAAACCACCATTTCAAGCTCCAGAAAAACAGATAGCCCAGTTTATTAGAAAACTAGAATGCAAACTCTACTTCTACAGCAACAATCTGGAAAAGAATACATCACCTCGAAAGTTCAAGGTTTCAAGGCACACCATTGGCACACAATAAGTCTGCACCAATAAAACTAATAACCAGTATAACGATTAAAAGACCAGTCGCTAACCTCTCGCAACAAGAAAAAGGAGCCCTCAACCAACTGGCAGATAACAAAGATAGTGTCATTAGACCAGTTATCCTCAATAAATCTGACTACATAGCAGAAGTAGAGAGACAAGTCACAGATGAAACATACTACTCCAAAATAGACCTTAGAATACAAAGAAACAATTGATGCATATGTCGACCAATTGCTCATCACAGGTGCAATTACTAGTCACACACACGCACGCACGCACGCACGCACGCACACATACATACCTAACTGAATTCAAGGTTAGAACCCCACGACTATATATTAACCCCAGGATGCATAAAGGCAATATCCCACCACCAGGTAAACCCATTGTGTCCAATTGTCATGGACCCACATCACGCATTAACGAATTCACCGATTATTTACTTACAGACGCTGATAAAGATATTCCTAACCTGCTCCGTGACACAACACCGTTCATCCACCACATATAAAACATCACACTGGACAAAGATACACTCCTCGTGTCTATGGACATTAGCTCACTATACACAAACATCCCACATGAAGAAGGCATTGTTACACATTACTACAAACAGACACAAGATAATGTCAGTCGAAACATGTTAGACATTGATTACATCACGACTCCCACACCAGTCCTACCAGAAGAATTAGCTCAATTGACGACGTACATCCTCAACAAGAGCAGTTTTCAATTCAATAATGATTTCTACATCCAAACATATGGTACGGCAAGGGCAGCCAAATTCGCAGTCAGGTATGCAAACATATATGTTCACAACATGCTAACCAAGATGCTTTCAGGATGGACTGGTAGCTCACCCGAAGATTTAGTAAGATACCTAGATGACCTATTTTTCCATTGGCACACCAACGTAGATAAATTACCCAAATTTCAAACGCACATGAATAGCCAACATCCAGCAATAAAATTTGATCTTGAGTATTCCAAAGAGCAAATTCCTTTCTTGGACGCATTAGTATATAAGGACAACAATGAGCTAAAATTAGACATTTACAGGAAGCCTACAGACAGATAACAGTACCTCCACAAGCTTTCATCCCACCTTACAAACACGAAACGATCAATCATGTATAGTCAATCACTCCAATATAAACGCATTATAACAGACCCGACCAGACTAGAACAACGGAGTCAAGAATTAGCAGATGCCTTCATGAATCGAGGTTACAAGAAACAAGAAATTATGGGCATCATTAAAAAACACAAAATATCAACAGAGAAAGCATACTCTACAAGCAACCTAAACAGCAGCAGACCACATCCCGACCAGCCTACGTACTACACTACCACCCAACACTGGAACACGTTTCAAAATCTATTAGAACATACGTGAAAAAGTACATACTTGCATCACCTTCTCTATGCCCCATTTTTCATCTTCAAGAAAAACAAATCCATTAGCGACTACCTCATCCACTCTAGTCTAGTGAAAATAAGAGACCCAGTTGCACCACCAAAGACTAAATGGCGGCAATGCATCAGAATTCAATTCCAGCTGTATAATCAAATGCAACAGCACTAACTGCATAGCTTGTAAACAATACATGAACACAGAAGACACATTCACAAGTTATGTTACATGGAAACGCCACACAATCATATCATAAATGAGCTGCAGCACTAGTAACATTGTGTACCTAACTAAATGTAAGCAATGCAGCTCACAGTACATAGGTGAAACTGGGCAGACTCTTAAGAAAAGACTTAGCCAACACATTCATGCAATCAGACAACACACAGATTCAAAATTCGCATGACACTTCAGTGCCCCACGTAATACTGATTGGCAGTCATGCACCTCACACGTGTAAATGACTGGATCAGAAATAATAATAATAATAATAATAATAATAATAATAATAATAATATTAATAATAATAATATTAAAAATGACTACTACTACTACTACTACTACTACTACTACTACTACTACTACTACTACTACTACTACTACTACTACTACTACTACTAATAATAATCATCATCATCATCAGCATCACCACCACCACTGATAGGCAGGCATGCGCCCACCTGGTGTAAATGCCTGTATCCGCCAAACTCCCTCATGCGCACACAAACACACATGCTGTCAATAACACTACTCATTCTTTCTCCACACAACAGAAGATGTTTGACAGGTAAAGGCAGATTGACAGGCATGCGTATATTCTCTATGTAAATGCCTGGCGCTGCACCACCATACCTTATTTCTCTCTGAGGTGGGATGGGGGTGGAGGGCAGTCTGTGAAATGAAATCTCAAAGGGGAAATTAGGAAAATTTTGTCAATAAAAAATATTATGAGACGAAAGTGAATGGTAATACTGTCAAATAAGAATAAATAACTTAAAATAATGGCCTGTGATGAAATAAACAAGAAACTGGGAAAATTAAACTTAAAATCTAGTGTTTGTATACTAAATGTCCAAATTTAAAACCTTTAAAAATTATAACCTGTTGCTGCTAGAAATAATAAGTTGAATGCAGATGGCGCTATTTGGGAGTTAAAAGGGGCTTATTAGTCACGTCGTCAAGTCACTAAACATCCTTTCATACTCATGATAACGTGTTTATCCAGCGCTGGACAAAGGAGAGCAAAGCAGAGCGACGGCATCCACATCAAAATCAAAGTTAAAACACACCTACTGGCTATACCTTTCTCAGTTCAATATACTCAACAGGTTAGTTCGAGGTCACAGCGACCTTTGTTGAAAAAACCCAAAAGAACCAAACAAAAAAAACCAAACACACAGAATACAATTTGCATAGTAAGTAATAGTCCATGTCACTGCGACCTAGACTGTACAGAAAATTCCAGTATAATCCTAAGGCAACATTCAAACATCACCTCCCTCAGGACACCTGAGGTGGTGCCCAACACTAGCTGCCCCTAGGCGTATTTAAAGATATTATTTCCCATCAAACCATTTTATTTCCAATAATTCAATACATAAATGAACACATTAAATATAACTAATAAATACAGATAATAAAATACAAGAATAACTGAAAACGTAACAATTAATACGCCAGTGCGTCAATAAAATAAAATACATATACTGCCAGAGCCGTGATGGAGTCAGAGTACAATAGGCTTAAATGCCAAGGATTGAATCGTGGCAGGAGCAACCACAGATAGTCCCATATGAATCGTCAGTGTGTCAGTATATCAGATATGTAAAAGCTGGTCGGCCAAACCTAGACTTATGTCTTGGCGCAGTGGTCCAGTTTAATGATGTCTGGTTGCTGATGCTATGTGGAGTAGCAGTATGGCGGTTCGATCCCCGACCAGGGAGATGGTGATCAACAAATTAAACTAATGGGTGCATGACTGGCGGCTGGATAGCATGTGGAAATTGAAGCCGCGCGTTGCCAGTGCGTCAATAAAAAAATATACATATACTGCCAGAGCCTTGATGGAGTCAGAGTACTTCGTCTTCTTTTCGTTCGCTGATCATACCGCCAGTCCTGTAAGTGACTATTGACATGATCATAAGCGTTAAGTGCGTGGATCCATGGTTTATTAGAGTGTGCCGTGCGGCCTGGAACCTCCGTCTTCAGCACTCGAGGTTTCTGTCAGGGTTACCTCACCCCTACCTCCTTTAGTCGCCTCGTACGACACGCAGAGGATACGGAAGGTGTATTCTAAGCCCCACATACAGAGCATGTGTCAGAGTACAATAGGCTTAAATGCCAAGGATTGAACCGTGGCAGCTGCATCCACAGATAGTCCCATATGAATCGTCAGTGTGTCAGTATATCAGATATGTGAAAGCTGGTCGGCCAAACCTAGACTTATGTCTTGGCGCGGTGGTCCAGTGAAAAGATATCTGGTTGTTGATGCTATGCTGAGTTGCAGTATGGTGGTTCGATCCCCGACCGGGGAGATGGTGATCAACAAATTAAACTAATGGGTGCATGACTGTCGGCTGGATAGCATGTGGAAATTGAAGCCGCACATTGTCAGTGCGTCAATAAAATAAAATACAAATACTGCCAGAGCCGTGATGGGGTCAGAGTACAATAGGCTTAAATGCCAAGGATTGATTTGTGGCAGGTGCCTCCACAGATAGTCCCATATGAATCGTCAGTGTGTCAGTATATCAGATATGTGAAAGCTGGTCGGCCAAATCTAGACTTATGTCTTGGTGCGGTGGCCAGTGGAAAAATGTCTGGTTGCTGATGCTAGGCAGAGTTGCAGTATGGCGGTTCGATCCCCGACCGGGGAGATGGTGATCAACAAATTAAACTAATGGGTGCATGACTGTCGGCTAAGTTAGCACATAGAAATTGAAGCCGCACGTTGTTTTGTCAATAAAAATAAAAATAAAAATACATACATACATACATACATACATACCGGTAGGTACGCACGCACACACCCACCCACGCGCACTGGTTGTAAGCCATTGAAATAAATCTGTATATATGCAGCGGAATGAATGTTAAGTTCAGGGGAAACAACACTCATGAACACATATCTAAATAAAACCATAGTTGTTTCCCTTGAATACACCACATTTGTATGGGATGTATATGAACACAAAACCGGCCTCTGTAGAGACCTTTAAAATGTCCTTGCCCAGGCCAAGAGAGGACCACGGCCAGGAGTTCACCGCCGGAATGACCAGCCTGATAACCAGGCCAGTCATTCCAGTGGTGAAGCCTCAAGATAGTCCTGTCTTGGCCCACAAACACACATTCAACAAGCCAAACATTCCATTTTCCTGGCCTAATTCTTTCAGCAGATGATAAAGAGTGAAAATATGCATACTACTGAAATATGCACAAAATCAGCACAAACATAAGCGTACACAGACATATACGCACGGACGCACGAGCGCGCACGCGCACGCGCACGTACGCACTGTTGTATACTTGATACACTGGTATTTGAACTTATAGACTTATACTTTAGTAAACTGGAAGATTACCGAGGTAATAACAACACTTGTAAGTAGGCACTACTAAAACGACTTTAATAACTACACAACTTGACTGAATAGATAGTGACTTTGTAAACTCAGTAACTGAGGTTCCGGGATAGATCCAGAGCTAACATCAAACTGGCTGCTCTGCTCAGGTTACCCTGGCTAGGTTGGTCAGACTAATTAAAAGGCCAACTGTTTGAAGTAATTTAAATAAATAAGAATGATCAACTCTATCAAATGCCTTCATTTGATCCAAGCAAATGAAAGGCAAAAGGTAATTGCTTTTGAATGACGTAATCATAAATATTACGTATTAAAGGAAGATTTCCAGAAATAGACCCGCCCTTCACAGAACAAGTCTGGTCCGGGTGAACCAATTCTGACATAACCGCAGACAGGCGATTTGTTAGCATTTTAGAAAATATTTTTGTATCAACTGATAGCAAAGTAATTGGCCGCCAATTCTTGATTAGGTTGGCATTAGCCCGGTCTTTATAAAACCAAGTAATCAGCCCTAATTTTTGTGAATCACATAATTGTTCACATCCAATACAATTATTAAATATTTGAAAAAATCCATTGCCTAAAAGGACCCAAAATGTTAAATGGCATTCTTTTATAAAGCCTATCCAAGCCCGGGGACTTATTGTCGGCCATGTTTTCCAATGCATTACGTAATTCCGCTCTAGTAAAAGGCCGTTCACACAGCGTAAATGAGGCAGTGGTAATAGTCGGCAATCCCGTAAAAAATTCCTCAATAATTTCGTCATCAACTGATTCTTTAGAATAAAGTTCTTGATAAAATGTTTTGATATAATTAATCAGTTTTTTGCTATCAGTAATGTCCTGATCATCATCATCTGTCAATTTTCTTATTATTTTATCTCTACCTCTCGCGTGTTCCAATTTATGAAAATAAATGAAGGAGCTCGTCTTCTACGATCATATTGCTTCCGCTCTAGATAGAATTTGCGCACATTTGTACATTCCAGCATAAAAATTTTAAATTTCAGATTTTATTAACTTAATTTGTTCTTTAAACTGACTGCTACTATCTAAACGACCAGCCTCCATTAAAGCCACCAGCTTATTTCTCAAACGACGGATACCAGTATTTAGATTTCGTTTCATATGCCGACAATAGTAAATAATATGTTCTTTCATATCAATTTTAAGATCATCCCAAGCTTGTCCTGTTACATTTGGAAGACGCCTTGATTTCAAAACTTCTGCTAAATACAATCTGAAATATGTCAAAAAGTTAATATCCCCACCCCCCAATGATGTATTTTCTCGTAACCAAGAAAGGGGACACGTAGTTAAATAATTGCCTGTGCTCAAAAAGAACATTAGGTACATATGTTGAAATTAATCTTAATTCACAGTCTTCCCATAATACGTCTATGCATAACAAGCGACCTTGGCAATCACGATTTATTATTTTAATTCCATCATTTGAAATTTTTGAGAATAAAATTGAGACGCCACAAGAATTATGATTAAAACCAAATGACCAAAAACAGTCAAATGACGGTAGTGCGTTAGTGAGTTTAGCCTGGCCATTTAGGTCAGAAACGCGCGTCTCCTGTACTAGTATAATGTCTAGCTTTAGGTCATCAATTTCGTCTGCAAAAAAGTCTCCCCTCCCTCGCGTTAAAAACCGGCGCAATTAATCGTAGCTATACACGGCCCTACCATCGCTGTGTAGGCATACTGTGAATAACGTATTTCACTTTTAAAGGTACTGTATACTAATTATAAAATACACTATAAAATACCATATACCCACTCATATGCACACAACGCGTGTATGTATAAATAATTATATATACACACATATACACATAGTCGCATATACATACATATACTCACATAAGCACAATAATGAGACCTCCATCTTGGAGTAATTTTGAAATCAATGACCGTAATCAGAGTCCTTAAGGTGCGCTGGGGTCATTATACTCGCTACACGGGTTCATAGTCCATTAGACGGTCTGGTCGATAGTTATCACAAAGCCATATTCACATCGTCATCAGCATCGTCCTCCTCTGAAACACCTCCACATTTCGACTTTTTGTCCTTTGTCTTATCGTCACCATTGGCATCGTCATCGTCGTTGTCATCATCATCAAGTCCACGCCTCTCCCCCTTTGAATTCCTTCACATTTTTCACAGATTCCACTACTGGCAATAACACCCAACTGCTTGCCACCTGCTTAAGGATCGTATCTTCTAACAAAATCATGTCCTGAGAAAATAAGTCGTCCTCATTACTAACACCTTTCACCACCTCTGTCTCCACCTCCGCCACCACAGACACTTCTGTTACTGCTGCTACATCACGTCTATCTACAGACACAACTTCTTTCCTGAAATCCCCTGGCTTCACCACATCAGATCAAATGGTCCATTTCCATCACCATGTGCCGCCGGTGGAACAAGAACACTCAGGGTATTCCCCATATCCATGTTTACAAAGTGAGCATCAGAAACACATCCTGTCACACCAGCCACCACTGCTGCGGAATAAGTACCTCTTGCTGCCCTCGTTTGTTCAAGGTTCAGGGAACATGACTTACAGATGTGACCGTACTGATGACATTTCAAACAGTACCATGACTTGTCTCTCGTGGTGACTAGAACATTGGCATTGCCTTTCAGTCGGATAATCAGCCAACTGCTCCTCTGTACATTCTACTCTCGCTATGCGGACACCGGTTTCTACCTGAACGTCTCTCTCCATCACCCGCTCTTTCTTCGCGTCGGTCACCTTCATACCTGAGAGGACACTGATCAAATATGTCACAAAATGTGGACTTACATCCTGTGAGATCCAGTGGAAGTGCAACTCCGTCACATACCGACAAGCCATACTTAATTTAAAAGTCTGTCTGTTCAGGGTTATCTCTCCTACGTGACACACAACCTCACCGAGATAATCATCTACAGTTCCAATAAACCATTCGTAGGCTTTCTCACGCTTGTATATTCCTAAATCCGGAATGGTGTTTGCATCAATGCCTATTTCCTCAAGAACATCTAAGATAGTTAATCTTGACACAAAGTATACATTAGGGCCTGAGATGTTAATCCGAACAGAAGCATCGTAAACCGCACCTTTGCGATATCGCTTATCGATTGTCAATGGAATGAACACCTCTTGGGTACTCCTCATTTCCTTTCTAATGATGTGGTTGGGGCTATCCGCCCCAGACAGTTAACACATGATGATAACCCGTACACAATAGAAATGTTGTGATAAACGTTGATAATATCCAGGTACAACTTCAATAATTATCTCCCGCTTTTGCTGTAAAATCTTCATTAGCTTGTTTTCATAGATTCAGGCATTGTCTCGAAATCCGCCAGTACTCAAAATCTGTGAGTCGGTATACCGATCAGCACAGATCAATACTGTGGTAAACACCTAATAATATTGCAGGAATAAGCACTATAATTATACCTCAGTCGCATCGTTCTCTATGTATATCGCTTAACTTTTACAGGTCACTGGATCCCACTTGAAACATTTGTAAATTGTTTATTTTAATTAAATTATTATTGTTTGTATTCGTTTTACATATATTTAGTTTTTGTATTTTTCGCTTATTCGTATGTATATTATTATCATCTGCATATTTATCGTCTGCATGTTTTATCGGTTGTATAGAGTTACTGAAACTTAATTTTATTAAAAAGTTGTGAAATGTGAAATGACTCGTATTGTTTTAATTGAAAAAAGATCGCTGAAAGAGCCATCGTCTTAACGTGTCCAGACCCTGAGTCAAGTTAGACTGACATTTTTCTCTCCTTTCTGCTCGAGGCACGTTAAAAATATAATCGGTCGTTATTTCCCTAACGCTATTGAAAATTGATTCACTGAACTTTGTACGACTCTGACAATTGCTACACATGGTCGGAGTTGTTTTAAAGCTTGACTAGTTAATTTTAATCTGTCAGGGTAATAACTAACCGATTGTCCTTACGCGGTACATCGATCCTTGTACATTGTCACAGCTAAAAAAACGCTGAGGTTCAGAAGTTTGATAATGATCAACCCGTTAGACTAATGGAGGCGTCTTCCACAATCTGCATCTGTTAGCTGATCAGGTTGGTATTCGGGAATATCCATACCGTGCTGTGCTATAAATATCAGCTTAAACATGGACCAGCACGATACGTACTATGGCGTCTTCCGCACCGAATTGAAGGGCTACAAGTAGAAGAGGAGCTGACAGCCGTGAAGGTATACATAGGGTGGGGTACGGGACAGATCTGATCTGCTTTGTGGAGTACCTCATCAAGGGCGATAGAGAGAGAGAGAGAGAGAGAGAGAGAGAGAGAGAGAGAGAGAGAGAGAGAGAGAGAGAGAGAGAGAGAGAGAGAGAGAGAGAGCAACAGCACCCAGTCTAATTAGTTACAAAATATTCAACAGCTTCCCTGTATAGTTTTCAGGAAATTGATAGCTAGGGCATTCGGGGATCGATCAATCCAAACACGGCGAGGTGTGGGTGGATCTTAGCTAGTGATGGGCGGGGCATAGCTAAAAATGGAACGGTCCATTAACATATACGCAGCACGGTATTTATCAGCGGAGAGTATTAAGAAAACTATGGCAGCAACAGCGTCCAGTCAAATTGCTTCCAAAATATTCAACCGCATGTTTATTAAATAGTAAAGGCATACACTTGCTACAACCTGGCGGTCTATTAAGCATTTATGACTGACTAAATCGAGTCATTAATGATGTAATTAATTGTGCTCTTCGCCAACACTGCACGCAGTTGATTATGATGGCATACGATTGAGTGATAAACTGGATTCCTCAATTTGTCTAAGGGGATAACATTTGCATCTTTAACACACATCCTGCATTATAGACTTATAGTTATTAATGAAAAAGGCCAAATAGCCAGCAACGGGTACAAGATGCCCCTGGATATAACCGGATCGATCTAGCACTGAGTGTTGCACAATATTGACGGATTTCCTAGAGAGTACAGGGTATCCCTGATACGTCACTTCCGAATTACCTGGCCTACTGATAAAAATCTAATCTGACAGGTCAAAATGTGTTGCACTGACAGCTATGAATTCTCAATGGGACGTCACACAAATCTAGGTCACGTGTATGTTCTGATTGAGTATTCATGCAGAAAGTTGAGAGGCACTGGGAGATAAATGGACACACTCTAGGATTCTCTGTGTATGTACTTATTTTTGATATGTAACTGTTGTCTGGCTCGAGAGACCGTGCAATTACATCTTCATCGCTTGCTGTACAGAGCTTGGCCCCGTTATAAGAATATATCACGTTGACTTTCTTGTTGGGTTTTGTTAAAATACGGTAATTTAGAATAATAAAGACCACAGATTATTATTTAATTGGCAATTCTGCTATAAAATTCTTCTGTTGTTGTGAGATAAAAATAGTCGATCAAGTACAAGACGCTACAATTAATTAAGTTATTTTAGAGTACTGTGTTCAAATAAGAGCAACACCGTTCCTACTTGGAAGACATATAATAGGCAGATTAATATGGAATAGACGGACCTGGCCGGTACTCTTAAAAGAAATACAATAGGCAGATTAATATGGAATAGACAGACCCGGCCGGTACTCTTAAGAAATAGCCTTCATCAATATCAAACCAAGAAGACGATGCGACTACCTGATCGTTCACCGCTAGATGCAGGTGTAGTCGCGCATGCAACTACTAGTTTGCCTCCATTACTGACTGATCATCTTTTCAGTTTAAATCGATATTTTCTAATGCATGTAACGACGATTCAGAGAGGGACTGAACTCTGCAATATGTTAAGATTTATTTCATTTCGTTGCATTCAGTTTACACAATTCAAACCTCTACGTGTATACACATTTTTGTTTCAAGAATCCTTGCATGAATGTGCGCGAGCAATTTGCTAACACACAGTCCTAGCAATAAAAAAAAATGTACCACCATCTACCAATCACAAAAAGGCCAGCCATTAGTTTGCAACACAGTGGTGCATGGCAGTATTTGAACACCCACACGCGAGAACGCAAACAGTCCCCGGCGTCTCTAACCTGCTCCCAGTCAGTCAAAATGGCGGCATCATTCCCAGTAGCATAGTGTTGTGTTTATGTGCATATTAAAATCATTCCAAACAATTTAGGTTTCGCTAAAGGTTGCTATTTCTATATTATAGTGTTCACATTCAATATCATTTGACACTCCCATTGCACATCCCTATAATTAAAAGCAGTTTCAAATCGCTAACTAGCTTTAAAATTTAATCAAAGTCTTTTTCTCGCTATGACGACAACAGATTCTCGTCAAGCAAATTACAAAATATTTAACCTGTTGTAGGGCTTGTTAGGGAGATCCTTCCCAGTATAACACTATTATATTTTATTTCTAATCGAATCGAGCTATTTCTAAAATTCATGTCATGGTGCTTGCTTAAGGTCACCACTCACTATCTACACTCGTTTCGAGCACATTTTACCAGCATGAACATGCACATCAATTGTCTTTTTGGATAAATGAATTAAGTAATCTGATCTGTCACTCAAGTACATGAAGTCATATTCAACTACGTCACTTGGTAGTTGACATCACAATCAAAATGACGTACGTAGGTCCGTAACGAAAGTCGCAATGGTCCACGATGAAAGTGTCTGAATTGCATATCTGTACAATTGCATAAACATTTTGTGGAATAATCTGAAACTAATTTGTCTTGAAACAGCTCTTCCATTGGGCAGCACCAACTCCCAGCCAAATTAGCAAAATACTCAACTGGCTACCTGCCTAGTTACCTTGAAATTTGGATTCAGTTTTCAAATCGATTATTACACTCATACAGTGTAGACGGAGCTCAGCTTGAAATGGGCGTGGCATAGCTGGGAAGGAATCCCTCTTTTGTGGATGGTAAACACATGTGACCATACTTATTATTACAGAACTTAGTGACGTCAGATGCGGGATACTATTACGCGGTGATGAATGAATAATTACTTGAATATGGTAAGACGTGTTTTATCAATAGCAAATAGTATTACTAACACAATCATACATTGTTTAATAAGATCTGATTATATTTTCCATACCCTGCCCATCTCTAGCTAAGCTCTTCCAACGTTTTGTCCGTGTTGGGACGGATCGATCCCTGCATTCTCTAAATCTCATTTCCCAGAAAACTATCAATGTAAGCCGTTGCATATTTTGAAATAGATTTTTATGAAATAGTAAAGACATACTATTTGTACAACATGTTGGACTACTTAGCATTTAAGATGGACTAAATCGAGTCACTCATGCCGTAATTGATTATGACGTAAACCTACACAGAGTTGATTATGACGTCATATGATGGAAGGATAAACTGGAAAGATCAATTAGAATGGATCGTTGCAGTTTAATCAGAACTGTCTATGTAGCCACATCAAGCTGTTATTGTACTTCAGCAGATTTGCCACTGATGCTAACGAATACAAAAAAATATAAAAATTGTGCTGGTCACAGACTCTTATTGTATTGGGCCAGAGTGTGATGCTATAAATCCTCATCGATGTTTCTCAAATGTTTACACATTAACAATGATTGTGGCTTAATATTGCCCAGTAAATTGGGTGAATGTCAAAGAACTGTTTCTTTCTGCTAAAATCTATCCAATATATATATATATATATATATCAGCGTACCGATATGGTGACATATACTATCTGTGGTTCATATATTTACTATAGTGAAAACATTATAGTGGCCATCTTTGATTGTCTAAATAGCTACTATGTAAACAATGTTAACTTCTGACTGATAGTTCCCTGATTGGTGTGGCTTCTCTATGCAAGGGGCCTTTCCAAGTGTATCCATCGATCGTCTGAAGCAATATGACGTCATAATTAACTAAGTGACGTGTATGCTGACGTCATAATCATGATGTCATGGGAGATTCAAAACAGTCCGTCTTTAGCGCTTAATAGTCCGACACGGTGTGCGAATTGTATGCCTTTGCTATTTAATAAACATGCTGTTGAATATTTTGAAACCAATTTGACTGGACGCTGTTGCTGCCATAAGCTGCCATTTGTACCCCGTCAAATTAGTTTCAAAAATATTCAGCAGCTTACATGTATAGTTTTCTGGAAATTGAGAGTCAGGGAGTTCAGAGATCGATCGACCCCAACACTAACGTGTTGTTAAGGGAGCTTAGATTGAGATGGACGGTGCATTCTGCTGAAATTTCTCACGAAATATCGGTTTCACTTTTGTTTAAGAAATTCGGACAAAGCAGGTATTTGAACAGCTATAATAATAGTAACCCAGCTATTCATACCTTAAAATCAGGTCTCGCTATCCTGGATTCTAAAATCACTAGGATGAATATTGTGGATTCATTATGCTTAAACTAATGATTGTAAGTATATGTTACCCCACCGTACCATTATATTATTTATGGCAATAGGAAAGATATTAATATTTCATCACTTTTCCGGGTATGGTTCGCTGCCACGAAGTGGATCGTTATTTTCTTTAGTTTCGTGCTTTGTAGATAGGTATATGTGGGCATACCTAGTATCACCACTGGGGGTGTGGTGGGGTGGTGGTGGTGGGGGTCTTGTGGAACTTTCCCGCACGAATTCCAATGCAGCAGCAGGGCAACATGTGAAAAGCACCGAAGATAGACCATCTCACTGTGGGGAGCAGGTTGATACTCCACTGACTTGACTCGTACTCTCAGTTTGGTCTTTGCAAGCAGTAGTCTCCCTAGTCGTAGCTCATCTTCATTGCAATTGGGCTGGAATAGTATATCTAAGATCTTTGAGCATTTAATTGTGTCGAAGGCTCGTAACATGTCAATGCCCTTTTTGAGGAAATCCCAGTGTTTGAACATGACTTGCTCATGTCATCAGGTCCAGATGCACGTCCATTTTTCAGGGCTTTAAGTGCCTTCTCAACTTCTGCTGTTTTAATTGCTGTTAGTAATGGCCTGGGGAGTCCTGAGAATGGGTGCAAGGGCTCATCATCATGGTCAGTGAACTGTTCCTTGACCCATTCTCGAATCGCCTCGGCTTTGCCCTGGTCAGTCCCGATAAAGTGTCCTTCAGAGTTGTGTACAGTGAGTACCCGAAACATTTTGTGACAGTCATCAGTTGCAGTGATTTCATCTGCTAGGGAGTTTGCTTGTTGAATAGCAAGATCCTTTAAGCATTCGCTAATGTATCGCAGAATGTTATGGCGCTCCTGGCGTAGTTCGGTGCCGTCTTCACTTTGGGCACTTTTGGATTGGAGCTGACATCGATGTTATCTATCTGCTCCCCGAGGGCCTTCTTGTATGACATTTGAGTATCAGCGTCGCTAATGACCTTGGGTAGGTTGTAGGTGAGTCTACCCTCTTGCCTGGTATGGCGTCTATATATTAGGTAGAGATCGTTCATCTGAAGGCGTGTCATGACTGGCTTATGGTCAGAATCGAGGTCTGTGCCTCCATAGGAACAAGCATTCCGAAGTAGGGGTTTTGCTTCTGTCTTGCCTAGTATGAAGTCTATTTGGTTGAAGACAGCTGTTGTAGCCTTAGAACCTTTTGGGGCTTTGCGATCAGCAATGTGTCTGGTCCATGTTGTTCAGTTACGGCATGGGTGTTTGAAAGCTGTAATTGTGGCAAATATCCCATTGTAACTAAGAAATGCCACCAGTACATCTCAATTGCTGTTGCGTGTGCCCTCTCCATACGATCACATGCATGACCCAAGTCCTGAACTTTTGTTTGCAGGTCAGCGGTTACCCAGCTTGGAGTTGAAATCTCCACATATGAACAGTTGCCATCTAGCTGGAATTGTAATGGCGGAGCTTAGTTCTGCATAGAAGGAATCTAGTATTGCTTGGTTCTCGTTGTTATTTTTCGGTAGTCTGGTCATATGTGTTGACAATGCGACACTTATTGGTGATGTGTTTTCGTGTAGCTATAGCCAGGGCGATGAATGCAATATGATCACTGACGCATCCACAACTGATGACATGGTCTATCATCCTTGGTCCGATTACGAGGCCTAAACCCCGGTATGTGGCCAGTGTTTAGCTACTTTAGCCTCTTGAATGCATGTACTATCGAGGTTATAGTGTTTACAGTCTGTACCTAAGGCTTTCGATGGTATAGTGTTCAGAGTCTGCACCTAAGGTTTTCGATGTTATAGTGTTCACAGTCTGTACCTAAGGTTTTCGATGTTATAGTGTTCAGAGTATGCACCTAAGGTTTTCGATGTTATAGTGTTCAGAGTCTGTACCTAAGGTTTTCGATGTTATAGTGTTCACAGTCTGTACCTAAGGTTTTCGATGCTATAGTGTTCAGAGTTTGTACCTAAGGTTTTCGATGTTATAGTGTTCAGAGTCTGTACCTAAGGTTTTCGCTGTTATAGTGTTCAGACTCTGTACCTAAGGTTTTCGATGTTATAGTGTTCAGAGTCTGTACCTAAGGTTTTCGATGTTATGGTGTTCAGAGTCTGCACCTAAGGTTTAAGTATGCAGTAGTATAATAGTAGTATATAGTAATGTTGGTAAAACACAACACGTCGACCTTAATTTGAATACCAGAATAAAAAGTGGTATACGTTTAACAGTCCTTTATACACCTAACCGTGTCCAGATTTCTTTCACACGAAAGCGCTTCAGAGTGTGTCAGAAGTACACTGCTATTACAGCACCTCAGCATCAGGGGACAAAATAGCTACTCATTGAATCCCAATCTGAGATGCGTACACAGCATGTAGGATAATACGAACATCTACCTTTCCCCAATTAGAGCCAAGTTTTGGCAGATCTCCTACGTTGCAATGACCCAGATATTAGCACTTTACTGATCTATCTGCAATTTCACGAAGAATACTATTTGCATCGGGGCACCGAAGAGGGCACTGTTCTTTAATCAATTTCCTGAGCAGCCCTTGAAGCAGGGGCTTCTTATTAATCGATGTCCATACATATATTATGCCTTTCTCCAGTTCTGTGCCAAAGCAAATGCTCCAGTTCTCGATGGTTGCCGACACAGTTCTCCTTTCTCGTTCGCTTTCTTACATCTCCCTGAATATATATATGAAATACAAAATGAACTTGTGTGCCATTTCGTCTTATAATTAACGCAGAACTTGCAATTTTGACTTCATGTATTCCACTGAAACGATTTAACACAGCTAACATCTTGTGATATATTAAGTTCCACTGATATATAAAGTGTTCGCCTGGTACTTCCAATGATAACTACACTAGTCCTTAGAGACTAATTGACTGTCTACTCTAAACACATGTCAGGAACAATTGTTTAGAATGGGCTTGCTGAACGTTCACGGCAGACTTTCCTGCTACAATCATATGATGCACATATGGAAAAGTAACCAGCTTTTTCTTCAAATTTGCAATATATAAGAGATAAAACGTGCACCACTTCAAATAGTGTGTTGAATCGGCAATGCAAATAAAGACAACGATTCCTGAACACAATCTATACGGCGTTACCCCAGCCCATCTCTGTCAGCTTTAGCACTGTTCAAACAAACTTGAGTGAATACTTCCAATATGCGGATGTGTTACCTTTGAGACATCCATTTGACATAATTCCCCAAATCTGCAAGCATATTCTGTGAGTTTTCTTAGCTAACAAAACAGAAACCTGCTGATAATTCTGAGTTAAATTCGACAACGCTGCTGTTACCTTAGACAGAAATAACTGCCATTACAGTTCGCTCGAAATATCGTCAGCAAGTCTTGCAACATTGACTGCTCTGTTGATTATTTTGAGAACAATTTGACTGAAACGTCTTGTGTCAACGATGTGCAGTCAAATTCGTATCAAATCTTTACCAAGTGACAATTGTATTAGGGGCTGATTATTTTGACAACAATTTGATGGAAAGTCGCTGCTGCTAGAGGCAGCAACAGTTTTTAGTACAGCTGATATAAATATATTTGTTATCACTTGCACCATAGGAAATATATAACTACTATTGAACTATGTCAGACAATTACTATGCGCTCACTGCTCAGAGGAATGGCTATCGTTGTAATTGCGGGAATGATTTTATACAACCAATTGCACACTGGCGAGGATAATAGAATCTGGAAATAATGGTGCCAGCAAATATCTATTTAAAATGGCGACTATGCTCCTCGTTAGTTAAAGTGTCCATAAATTAACAAATAATCTTACACTTAGTTAGGCTACATATCTGTTATCAATACATGGCAATTTTAACCTCTGGGCCTTCTCAGACACACTCTATTTTAACTTACTGAGGACAGCCAGGAGGTCTTTCTATTTGTCACTGCTATACAACTGGAAGAACTCAGTTAATTGTAGTCTTTAAATTTTTTATATGAGCATAGTCAAGCGTGTAAAAGAGCGCTCATAATGCCGAAAGACCTATTACATGTTATACAAAATTTGTCCTAAAGAGACGGTTCTGAATCCAGATATGCTCTGTCTCAATTCCACCCAAGTATTTCGCAGTTACGCCAATGAGGATTCTGATCAAATGGATCGCTGTCAGGACCAGGTCTATGAACTGCCTTGGATTACACATACGTATTTCACGAGCGACATGAAGATATTTTAACTCAGAATATTGGAACCTTTGGCTGTTGTAGCTGGTTACAAATGTTCTTAAAGTTCCTCGACACAGTACCACTGCTTGGTATTCTGTGACAGAATATGATAACAGTAGGAGAAATCCTACTATGTTCACGTTTACTACCTCATTGCTGATTCGAGAATTGAATGCACTCCATGAAGGCATTGTTTGCAATTCACATTCTCCAGTAGCGCACCAATCGTCAAATGCCTTTTAGACAAAGTCTAGATCTTGCCCATGTCAGTCCCTTCAGTTTTATTTCTTTTTGATGGACTCTTCTTCATGGTATATGTCTTATGAAATCACAAAATCTGGAAGAAGTCCTAATGTATCACTGATAATACTAGAACTAGATATAAACATGGGTAATCTTCTGTGAATCCGTTCCTACGGCATGATTATACAAATTAGTTTCATGTAGCTGGTGCTTATGAACTTCCACCACGTATACTATGTTAGTACTACCAATGCTAAAGATTCAGTGTACAGATGTTTATTTCTTGCTAATAGATACATCGATCAAATAAAAAATACTTTTATGATGTGCGGTAATCATTTTCGAGTTTCGTTTTTCGTATACACGCTAAGGTTCGTTAACTTTGTGAGACAGTGTAACATATTGTACTCTGTCATCTTTGGCAAACCGAACATTATGGGGACTGGAGTAGCATATGCAGTGAAAGACTCTGCTGGGGCCACAATACCTATTCTGAACATTGCAAAATCCATGGCAGCCAGGCCTTATTTTGAGGTCTGAATAGCTTAGATACCATTATTTTAACTCTTCATAAACCTATATATTTTGGAATTTCTGAAACAAAAGTGAAAACGATTTTTCGTAAAAATTTCCGAATTTTTGTGAATTTTCCTCATAAAAACCCTTTACATTATCTAACACTTTCCGAAAAGTACCGTATACTTCCCACTATTGATAATAACTTAGTTGAATTATGAGCCATACATCTTATTAAAAATTGATTTCTAGGTACAAGAGTTAAACTAGCACACTGTCAAACATGGCTGAATATAAAACAATAGTAGAAAAAGTTGTCTACATGATTCAGAATATTTACCCTTGTTTATTACTTCTAATACGATGCCCTAACACAAAATAATATTAAACCGAGGTGACATATGATTGAATACAGAGCCCCATCCAGTCGTCCGTGTAAGCGCTGTTCAGCCTTTAATGGATACATTTGGTTAAAAAACTCAACATATTTGGTTATTGAATGTCGATTTGCAAGACAAGAAAAGCCTATCTGTGAAGATTTACTATTATAATTATTGGGTCGATTGCCACAAGGCTTGCCACACTCTACAATAATGTCTAATGTTGGAGTCATGCTGATGTTTATGTAAAATAGACAATTGTGACAGTATTTTGGTAGAGCTGAACATAGATGTACAATTTCTTAAGCTATCCACGTGATAATTATGCATCTTTATATTTTAGAGAGATCCATTTCTAGCCATGCCCAGCCCATTTATAGTTAAGCTGCGACCTATTTCTTGTACGATTACTGTATTCTGCGGCTGTGGTATTAGCAACATCTTACAGCTGCAATCAGTCCTTCTTTGCTGTTGCCCACTGTGTCTTGTGTCTTGTCATTCGCCGAAATCCTTAGCTTCCTCAGGTCATTTCTTGACTTGTGTATACCGAGGTCTGCTTTCTTGAGGTCGTCTAATAGCACGCTAAGCAGATTTATGCATTGACGTCCTCTCATGGATTTGTATTTGGTGGTTCCTTGTAGGGTGAATTCCAAGGCTCTCTGTGCTGGTGTGGCATCTTGCATCCTTAGCGCATAACCAAACATGGACCATCATCGCTAGGCGACTTTCACAGACAGCGGCGACGTGTTACACATCATCGGAAAGTGTGTTGTCTGGCCATCGGTGTTCAGTGATGATGCGTAGGTGCTGATGGTGACAGGCATCGAGTTCCTTTACGTATTGGACTAGAATTGAAACCTTGAAACATAAATGTCCACAATATAGCTTTCCATGTAGCTATATAGATAAGCTACTGGATATTTTGAAACTAGTATGACTGTAGTAACTTGCTGCATATGGCAACAGCAGCGCCGTGTTAAATTCGTTTCCGATTATAACGTAATATGTATTAAATTGTAAATCCATCAGAGATATACAATTCGTGATGCCATGAAGAACTTTTCGATTCTTGGACTAGTACTATACATGATTTTTTATTGCAATGCCCGCTAAACTGGAACGTATTTGATTAGGACGTCAACTATGCGAGGGACATATCGGATTTCTCTAGTGGCATAGCTGACCACAACATAGGGAATAACACCTTAACCCGTATTCCTGTGGTTGCAAATGCATCTAACAAAACCCTCGCGTAGAGATTTGACAGCCACACAATAAACTATTGGATTAATAAAACTGTTGAAAGCAACTACGTAAAAGAGACAGACAAATACATAATCCTCTGTGTTGATGAACATCTGCATTTTTGTTTGCTGTAGAGTGGAATATGCCGTTTGTGGGAAAAAGCAGATATAGAATATTATGATGACGATTGCAACAACTCTGGCATCTGTATCCTGCCGTGGTTGTTTGACCTCTGATGACACAATAGACCGAGCGACCACGCAATGCTTGACGACATGAAGGACTAAAATAGAACAGCATGGTATCACTATACAGGTGACAAAAGATGCCATATCTTTCACTGCGTGGTCACCATGAAAAATGCATAATACAGTTTCCTTGCCGTCAAGTATATACGGTGTATTCCAATAACAGGTACTGAACCATATCATGAAACCGGAGACAACTGCAATGATACAAAGACAGAACTTTAGCATCAGTCCACTGGTTACTCTAACCCTTGCTGACAATGGCCATGCCATTTGATACAGTCTCAATGCCGCAAAGAATACAAGATGGTACTCACTCGCCACCACGGAAGCATCCCAAGCAAACATAAATAAAGGGCAGACAAACGCTACTTCGGGTAATACCACAACAGGCAGCAAAAATGCAGCAAATCCGGCAGTAAATAAACAAGTAAGCATATCCAGAAACGCCAAACTGGTTAATATTGTAAATATCGGTGACCTGTATTGCCTGGACTTGATAAAATAGACGAGTACTGTTAAATTAAGTGCAGTGCCGATAGGAAAGCACACCATTGGCAATTCTGTATACAAGAAGCTCGGGATACCTCTAGATAACGACTCCTGCCTAATGGAGGTGGTGTTTGATCGATTGACTACATCCATTGTCACTGCTAGCTATCATAGCTTTCACTGCTGTATCAGATATCTTTCAATATGATAGGTAAATATACATTTTAATTAAAATAATATCCATTTCTTTACACTTATAGCCTAAGCTAGTTAACATGTTTGGGATAATGCGTATTTATAATCCACTGTATATTGTGAATTAGTGTCTTTATACACAAATCATATTTGATGTGGTTCAAAAGATATTTGTGGAAACAAAGCAGAATTTCCAAAGCAAACATATTGATATCTCGGAGACGCTCTCATGCATTTAAATATCATGATGCATTCATGTCCTGAACACAGGCATGCACTCATATATCCAAAATATCGATCACGTCGTGGCCGATAGCTATCCGTGATAACACAGGTTATGGGCCCATTATTTGCCCAGTAGCGGCCTAGTAAACTCCGTTGTCTGTGGTCTCTCTATAACCAGTAGAACTGTGCTGTCAGTGGGATATCATATCAAAACTAAATAAAGAGAAAAACGCTAATAATACCTATAACGCGCTTCTTGTTACAGCGATGCATTTAGATTTCCAAGCCTGGGTGGCGCTCTGAATCCGAATTGTATGTCATTCATTATAGACGCGTGCTCTTATATATTCCGACACCAATCTGGCAGGAATCTGGTACAGATTCTCTATATCTGGGGCCATGAAGATGACGATTACTGGATTCTGTGGCTGTAGTACTAGAAACATCATACAGCTGCAATCAGTCCTTCTTCGCTTTTGCCCACTGTGTCCTGTCCTCAGCTGAAATCCTTATCTTCCTCAGGTCCATTCCTGACTCGGGTGTACCGAGTCATGGTTTCTGGGGCTAATATCGCATGCTCGACCTATCCACTTCCTTATATGGAGATTACATATGTAATAGCGATCCAGTGGTCGAGAGAATGCTGCTCTATGCGTGCTCGAGAAATCTGTCACCCCGATATACAATGGTGGAGTAGTATGGTATGCCAGTACTCAAGGAATGCATCAACATATAAATGACTTCAGAGACCAGAAAAATAATTCCCAGCTTTACTCAGGAACAGCACCCAGCCAATAGATGACCAATTAAGAGTTGCAAATTCGTATCAGATGTGTTATAATCGTTCAGTAAGTCGTCATTCGGAACGAACTTTAGTAAGTCCCATGTTAGATCTTACTAAAATACTCTGGTAAACTTGAAAGAAAATGACAACAATTTTGAAATTGATTCGAAGAGCTAGTCGAACTTTAGAATTTTGCATTCGATTTGTGCATTACTAACAACAGCGCTGAGCACTTCGCAATAAATCATGCTGAAAGAGCGGGTTTACTAGGTCTGGTAAATCGTATTTGAAGGCCTTTTCATTTGTGCTGTCCAAAAAGAAGGATGAAAAAGTTGTTCCCCCTTCCTCTTCCCACTCTTTCCACTTCATGCTGTTATCCCCCATTATAGAGTTGCCACAAGCGGAAGATGAAGCTGGCCTACGCCAAAGTGCCTCCTGGGGGTGGAACATATAATAAATAGCATGGGAGTGAGTAGGTTTGATGAAACCTTTGTATGTTCTGGCCAACAGGCAACCTGTACAACTCGGTGTACTTCCCATCCAAACCCCAAAATCGCGGTACCACCACCACCCCCCCCCACCCTCGAACATCACACGCCCCTCCCTCCTCACACTCCACTCATGATCCGAAGATTGTCATGCTTCAGATATGAGAGTCTGCTGGATTCCCGCACGTTGGTCACCACAGTGGCTGATGGTGGGCAGGGAAGCAGCCTGATCAGTAGTCTTTCGGCTCGTCTATTCCCAGTGCTGATAACGTATGGCCAAGTGCCAACCATTGTGTAATGGGTGATTGTCCTCCGCATCCAAGAAGCACCCTCTCCATTAGCTTCACCAAGCCCCACCCACCTCCGCCGTGAGTAATGAGAACAAGACAGCAAAACACACACAGAACAGATTCACCAAACAACACTTGGCTTGTGGCTGGAATATAAAAATTCAAAATTGTGTAAACACCAGCAAAACATCGGTTATAAGAATTATAATGGAAACAAACTACATCTTCCACGACATCTAAAACATAGTCAACACCCTTCTATGTAATTCAGCAACCATATAGCCAGCTTGCGTATATCCCTTACAACAGATCAGGATAGAAACGCGGAACCCGCACTAATCTGCACCGCAGTAATGCAGTGAGATAGTTAGTACACCACACAGAACACTTATTATCAACAGACTTGGCATAGTCAGCGCGGTAAAATGGCTATGGCCCTCCGCACGACATAATCAACATGACATACAAGCCCGGACTCCCCTAAACCAGTCACCACCGCATACAAGGACCAGGACAATATTTACCACCATGCGCACAATGTCACTGTACGCATGTGGTAACTATTATATGCAGTGAAGTGGCAACGTCACGAATATCATTACCCCATGCCGCAAGGAACTTCCCTCCCCTTGGAAGTGACAGCAGCAATACACAAAATAATAAACTACCTCATCTACACTTAATCCCAGATAGCTTTATTGAGAGAGCAGGATTGACAACAGTCTGTCGCCAGCCCCCTTCATTGTCACCCGCACTCTAAGTACCGCAGTCCCGCCTTTCTGAGACTCGGCCATCGCAGAGTGACAATATTAAATGCCCGTTAAAATTATCACTGCACCCACCGCAGTATCAAATCCCTGCTGCAATAAACAATTTACAACGCATTCTAGCCGTATTCATCCGTAGATAACCAGCCACGCGTATCTAACCCACCCATCAACACGGCAAATGACACCCAGGAGGATTGCCTCACAAATCTCCAAACAACTGTAATATTATAAATAAGGTGCGGTGAGACTAGTCCTTCCTATGGGAGAGGGATGCTTGGCAGTTTACTCACCCTGTAAATGCAATCATGCTTGACAGGGTCATTAACTTGTCACTTGCAAGACATTAATTTGCTTAAACAAAACAAGCGAGGACATTCAACTAACTGTTATGATTTTGATTAAGGACTAAAAGAGTTCCGTGCTTACAAATCATTAGCGCATGGGATGGAAAAGCAGCGACAAAATTTAAACAGTCAAAATACACGGATAATTTCAAATATTCTCATACACACAAATTCCGCTCAGAATCATCAGGAGTGAGAATTAAAAACACCATACACAGGACATGTGCAATTAAAAATAATGCGCATAGAAGGTAGTGGTTTTAAAACAAATACCTTGAAAATAATAGCTACCTGCATCACCATTTTCCTTATCAGTTAGACGGTTTGGTAATAAAGAATCCTAAGTTTCCGATCAACCACGTGTTAGGAAAAGTAAATATGCGACCGCCACTCACTTTTTCAGGTAAATTGTTCAAAAGACTATAGATAGAAGAATTGCCCTCCCGCATAGCTACCACAATTGCGATCGAGGAGGCGAGAAATGATGAGTCAGGGTCATTGGACTGCTGACCTAATCTCGCTCTCACACACCCCATCGAGCGTTTCAGCCTAAAATTGAAATAGGCAAGTCCATAAGCATCTGACTCGAAAACCGACTTACGCTAATTAAAAGGTGAGCCTACACAGAAATAAGTAGTTCACGGGTTTTATGTTGATTTGAAACCTGTGATCACGCATTAAAATGGGTGAAGTTAGCATTCCTTTTTTTTAATCTATATTTTCTCTTTCTTTCTTCGGAAAGAATTAGAAATCAGAAGAGTAAGGGATAAAACGGACACATTTCACAAACAACAATAACAACATCACCCTAGAGTTTTCAGGTGTGGTCATCCGCCCTCCTCTGACGTCACCAAAAACTATAAAAGGAAGGAATCGCGCGCGGAAACTTCATCTTCCCAACAAAGTCAACACCAGGGAGAATCACAGGCACTAGGCCATTTTCGTGCTACAAGCCAAATCCCGCTTTAATATTATTATTCGCTTTATTATTATTATTATTATTATTATTATTATTATTATTATTATTATTATTATTATTATTATTATAACTATTATTATTATGAGTTATTAAGTCAGAAGTTAGGTCTACTTGTGGTACCGCAACTGCGGTGTGAAACACTGTCATTAGAAGAAGCTCTCGCACAGTTTCGAAGAAGACACTCAAACTAAACCGCAAGTTACAGCTAAACGTTTTCTGTGTATTTGGACGTCCGGCAGTGGCACTCCATGTGGAAAGAGATTTTCTAGAAATTCTGATCTTCGGATCCATTACGATTGGGACCACCTTCTTCAATGGGCTTACTGGAGAGACTGCGAGTATTTATATTCCGCACCACACTATGGGACCACACATGCTACCACGTCGAAACATAGTGTACAGATTATAACATTAAACCCCAGTGAAGAACACGAGTAATGGGCAATTCTTGGCACCAGAGTAGCAGAGAGAACAACTGGACGAGTTATATCAGTAAACAAACAGTCAGGCATGGCGTGGATTAAACAAACCACTCGCAAGCATCCACGAGTAATGCAACTGCATCAGCAATACTGCCAAAATCCAAAACAACATCAGTTTCAGAAGGAATTAGTGCGGCTACGCAGTCACATACCGAATTTATGATCACCGCGGATCCGGAGTCGGGGGAAGCACCAACCACCACCACACCAGCCACTGCTCCACTCGCTCACGTCACCATCAGCACCACTGCAGCCACTACATCAACATCGCAAGCAAACCCCGCAGTACGGAAGGCCACACCACCAAGCAAACCAGGAAGACACAGATCGCGCATCAGATGCTGGACATATTATTTCCGATACCTCATGTGACCGCAAGCAAATTACTACTTGTGGCAAAGCAGAGAAAAAAGACACCCACTTGCGCATCAGCCAGCCGTAATCACTACCGTTTCTTCCGTTCCACCAGCAGCAGCACCTTTCAGTACCGACACCACTTCAACCACCAGCACCAGCGACACGACCACCTCAGATTCCACCATCGCGACGTCAACAGGATTTATGACAGTAACTGCCACCGCAATCTCCAGCACCGCATCCCCCACTGCCAGGTCCACAATCACCGCCACAAGTTTTATAACCTCCACACTGCAGACGCCCATCATCAGCACAGCCACCGCACTCCAGACGTTGTCAGCATCCTCATCTTCCGATAGTGACATGACCATTTCTGTGATAGACATTTCCGCAACACGATCATACCCACCGCGTCCATCATTAATAGATCGAGGTACCGAGACTTACTGGGGGAACATTACACCACTCATAGAAGAATTAGCTTTTAATATTTATATAAATATATATATATATATATATATATATATATATATATATATATATATATATATATATATATATATATATATATATATATATATATATATATATATATATATATATATATATTATATATATATTATATATAAAGTAGGAATTTACTGATAAGCATTATTACGTCTGTCGTGCTACTATTATTATATCTACTAAAATTGAAACCCCGTCCCTAGAATGACTACGGTCATTCTGCACAGCCATGATATACTACATCGCTGCGCACCACTATTTATTATTGCAGATTTTTATGTTATAATTATGAGGTAGCATACCACAATGAAGTCTCATTTTTAATTATGCAGTCCCAGCAATTAGCTGGGGCTGGCTTTTATTTTTATCAGCATTCTAATTTTTTATTGGTTTTCTTCTCGTTATAAGATGGGATGGCCGTAAAGGGAGGAGGAAGCCACTTGCACAGCCTCTCTCTAAAGGGCCGCACTATATATATATATATATATATATATATATATATATATATATATATATATATATATATATATATATATATATATATATATATATATATATGCCTTCAATAATATTACATGACATATATATTTTATATTTTTATATACATATATACTTTTATAATTTACTTTAATATTGATTCCGGTATGTTGCATCCTGGGCGTTCTAGGGCAGGAAATAATTACCCGTTGCAAGAGAACGTCATCGCTAGCTATTGTTTTAGCCAATTCACGATAATAAAATAAAGGCCAGAACGCACTGCAACATGAAAACAAAAAATAACAAAGACCTGTACACATAAAAACCAGGCCAAAAATCAAAATGAAAAAGTATACCTCCCCCCAAACTCATTTCGCACGTCTATGTGCCTTTCTCTTATGAATACACACATCACGCATTCTACATGCCTACCTGAGAAGTCTATAATTCTCGCCTAGCGTACGCCCTGCGACAATCAATCTGCGATGCAATATCGTTTGGCCAAGGTGCCAAACTAGGAGGGGGTTGTGTAGTGCAGATCGACCGCTCAGGTACGAACCATCCCAGTTTATCTGGATGCGGAATTGCCAGACCTAGGGCGTTCCAAGCTCGCCCCATGGGTAGAATGATAAGTGTATATAGCCATATAGGAGAGGCTCAGAATACCAGAGTACGTGAGATGGCCTGGTGTGCATGCACGCCATAGGAGCTAGCCTACATGTGCACGTTAGCATGTGGAGAGTGGCATTTTAAGCATATTTTGGGCCGGTGTCCGTAATTTCGTAGATATAGATCATCATCGGTTTTCTTGGAAGGACAGTTAGCAGAATTGAACGAGGATTCCAACACTGTTTACAGTATCAAAATCGGTTCAGATATCAGAGAATATTAATGCAATATTTTGAGCTTCCATCTTAAATAAACATCGGTAATCGGTATAGCAAAAGCGCTTTATAGGGTGAAGGCCAGCAGATCACATGGTCAGCAACCATACCTTGTATATGATGCGCACGCTGATTGGTCGAAATTTAGTATAAAAGGAGCTCCAGAATCCCAATCGACAGACAGTTGGTGGTGTGTCTGCCAGAGATAAAGACGTGTAGTACTGTTTACTGTTAGCCCTGGTGGACCATAACCTGCCACAGTGCAATCGGTTTTGAGCTCACATCTCTGGAGCACACGCTCCGCACCACACGGTAGGTTTTTGTAAGCTCCAAGCAGATATAATCGGGGTCGGGGGGGGGGGCAAAATCTAAATTAAAAGAAGGCTTCCCAAATTCAACACATTTCAGAGTGACCTTCTCTGCGGTGCGGTCTTTTGGCCGTTATGTAACATCCCAACCAGTATGTAGAACATGTGGTGTTCGATGAAATCTCGCCAGATCTGCCATACCATGCTGAAAATGTGGTAGGACAAACTTCTCACATGTCTGGTGCTCCCAATTAATGTTTTAGAGCGCAGCCCAGATAACGACCTTGCTTTATGCACCGCATGAGCTATGTGGTGTGCGTTGTCTTGTGCCTTTGAAAGATGTATCATGTACCAAACTAACTTTCACCATAGCTCTTCAGTAATAGAAAGGGCATCTTTAAATCCGGAATAATATGGAACTTTTCACGACCGCTTAATTCTCAAACTTTATATTTAGTACATGATTATCTACTAGCCATCCAATGTGAGATCTTCTTCACCATTCCTGAGTATGAGCCGCATCAGTTAACTCGTCTGCGGCTAACCACCAAGCAGCAACTACGGAATCATGCCAGCTCACACCGCATATATATGACGTTTCAACTACAGTGACGTTTTAGGACATTTTTGTACTGATGACTAATAGTTACTCCGTACTATTATTATTTGACTATTTTTCCAGTAGGTAACGATTGCCTTTAGGTATCACAAGGTCGGATGTGAACTTTATTATATTTTATTGTATATATTTATTTTATTTAGTACTGGACTAACAGACACCGCAAGGTCGGATGTGACCTCATAATTTTACTGTATTGTATAGTTATACCATATGGCAGTAGCCATCCTTGTTAATGTATGTATGTATGATTACTGTATTCTGCGGTTGTAGTAGTAGAAACACCCTACAGCTGCAATCAGTCCTTCTTCGCTTTTGCTTACTTAGTCTTGTCCTCAGCCGAATTCCTTAGCTTCATCAGGTCCATTCTTGACTTGAGTGTGCGGAGTCCTTCTTTCTTGAGTCCATCTCATAGCATGCTTAGCAGATTTATGCAATGACATCCTCTCCTGGCTTTGTTTTTTCTGGCTCCGAGTAGGGCAAATTCCAAGGCTCTCTTTGCCGGTGGGGGTGGGGGGGGGGAGTTGGGGGTGTTGGTCTTGTGGAACTTTCCCGCACAGATTTCAATGCGGCAGCAAGGTAGCAGGTGAAAGGCACCGAAGATAGACCATCTCCCAGTGGGGAGCCGATTACTGTCCCAAACTCTACAGACTCCACTGACTTGAGTCATCCTCTCAGCTTGGTGTCTGCAAGCAGTAGTGTCTCACTAGTCGTAGCTAATCTTCATTGCAACTGGCTTGGCGCATAGTACATCTAGGATCTTTGAATGCTTAATTGTGTCGAAGGCTCGTGACATGTCAATGCCCATTTTGTGGAAGTCCCAGTGTTTGGACATGACTACCGACACATGTATGCGTTGAGCCCATGCAATGTCCGCGTAGCTGCGTTGACATTTGAAGCCACTTTGACATGATCCGGTGAAGTCATTGATCTTGTCCCGGGTGCGGCATGGAGTAACATTGGATAGGATTATCCGTATGCTGTTGAGGAACACAATGGGCCGCCAATTGGCAGGTGGGCCAGGTGGTTTCTTGGGCTTGGGTAGTGCGATAAGGGTGGCTTGGCCTACAGGATCGATGGAAAGGTGGCGCATAAAAGCTGAATTGATTATGTGCGTGATCAGTTTTGAGATAATGTCACTTGCATATATGAATAGTTCATTGCCCATGCCATCAGGTCCAGATGCACGTCCATTTTTCACGGATTTAGTTAAGACTTTTTGTTTAGTTACTTATTTATATTCTACAAAAATACTTGGACCGTACTTCACTTAGGCTACACTATATACCAACAACAAACACACCACCTTGTTTCTCCCCTACAACAACAATTTTTTACTAGGGCCGTTGTTCATGTTTTCACTAGCAAACATAACATACGGCCACTAAACCTAACTATGATAATTCGTTAGGATAGGCTTAAAAGTAGCTATGGACGAGTACTCCAAAGGAGACTTTTTGTGTAAAGCCTCTTTTCCGACTGCTGCGGATCCGCTATACCCCACGCACCGGGAAGTTTGTATAAATTGGCCATCTACCTTTGGGCCTCGTAAATTCTATGTATTTAGTAGTTGTCTCTTTGTATGCTTCTCCGGCCACCTGGCCTATTAATTGTCTGGATTCCATTCCCCACGTTGGTTTGGACTGATTTAAGAAACAACTGGGGTTTCTTTGCGGTCAGAAGCAAAGTGTCAAAGCGGTTGGATCATTGCGAAAATATAATTATATTAGCCTGACCCAGCAGTGCATTCTTTTGGGCAACTTCCTTAATCCTAAGGCAGATAAACGTTAGCTCCAGGGAGCAGATCTCACATGGTCTGCTCTCGAAATGCTAGGTGAGATATAAAGACACAGATCGCAATTTAACTCAACGGTGACTGGGTGCAGCCTTCGAGCCCTCCACAGGAAGGTCACCATAGTTGGATATCTATTTCCTTCTCCCAACCATAAATAGATATGTGCGTTCTAAAATGCTTGTGTAATATAACTTGTCCTCGTGTTGTTATTTGTGGTCATGCTGCGGTATGCAGAGGGATCATTACATGATTCTGATACTACCACCAGACGACATGTTTACACACAGTTTAGTCTGAGGGGGATGCTCTGTTGGTGGTGCCCGTAGTGAGAAACGAGCATTCTTGCCATGCAGACCTTCTCGTTAAAGATAGGAAAAGACAAAGCCACTTGCGGCCTAAACTTGGAACATTTAGGACTAAAAACAAACTGTTAGATTAAATTCTATTAAGAAGGCCTGCAGAAATAATGCGGCATCTACTAAATCAGTACCTTTAAGCTACATGAGGAGACAGTGTTGAATTCTACAGAAATAATTCACCCCACCTTCACGTAAACCAGCGTGCATCCCAATAACTTATAATTACACTGGGTTGATTCATTTTCTCCCACTTAGCATTGCTTGAATAGGAGAGCGGCCCTTTTTGCCATCTCTCCTGCTCCACTTCAGCATTGTAGGATGGAGGCCCACGCGAAGCACTTTCCTCTCTCAGCCACAAAGTTTGGCCGACCTGAGGTTACCATAGTTTATATTAAACTTGCTAAGGTAGCCGCACTAGGACCCTCCTTTACAGGGGTACCTCACAGATTATACAGATCAGAGATCGGCGAGGTACCTCTGCCGAGGATCAAAATAGACAACACCATACACATTTTACATACTAAACTAAACTTTGTAGCAAACGAGTACGATTGTTTGTCTCTAATACATATATATTTTATGTCTCAAATCTAAATTTCTAATAATGAACCGACACACTGGTGAAACTAACAGTAGGGATGACACGGTGTGGTTCAATGGTCACACGACCCCACTGGAACGTGATCATTCCACGGACTCTAGATGTCGGTCTTTGTGGAGTCCAGAGAGATGCACTTATTCTCCTGTATCTCCGAGTCTAGCAAACCAGCATCATCGGACCGATGCACTATGTACCTGTGGTGCCGAGGTACAGGATGATTACCCGGAGCAGCGCATACCCATGGAAGCTCCCGAATCAATCTCAAAGAGACGTATGAGACGTCTCGGTGGCCACTTTTCTATGGAGATTTTCCACATAGAAATGCCTAGCGGATCGGGGTGGAATAGTAATCTTGCCAAATTATATCTCGATGAGTTGGAGTTCGACGCCACATTGAAAAAAAGCTGTATGACAGGGATCTAGATGATATGTGTAGGGCCAGATGTATAGCAATCGGGCTATGTTATCTAGATTTGTCAGCATCGAAGGCTGAGCGTATGCAGATTAGAAAAATGCTGACTAAAACTTTAGCTAGTGGTGTCTTAGGTGATAATCATCATCAATGGATGAAAGCTCAAGAACTGCACGCTGAGGCAGCTGTGTCTACTGCCATAACTTGCGGGCCCAATGCTTGGATTGACACCACTCAGCATTTTTCTAAGAGTGTAGGGCAAGGCCGAGAATAAATGCTGCGTATACAGGGGTACGGATAATTGCGTTCAAATTCTGCCCCTATATCTGTATAATGACAATTACGCATATGTAACCAGCGTTAAGGCCTTGAAAGGTTGTAGTTATTACTGCGATGATTGTGACGTAGCTTACGCTAACCGCGATCAACACTCTTGCATAAAATGCTGTCGTTTATGTCAAGCGGCTCCACCATGCAAGCAAATCGCTAATCGCTATTGCGAAGCTTGTAGCAAATGGTTTAAGAGCGAGGGTTGCTACAACAATCAGGTCAACTCTGGATTATGCATTATGTGTAAGTCTTGCGGGGACTGTCGCAAACCTCTAGACGTTGGTTCACGTTCTTAACACCATTGCGGGCAAGGGAAATGTCCTAAGCGCAAGACTGAAGTTGTATTACATGACCACGTTTGTTATATACAGAGTTATAACGAAGACCATATGAGCTTAGCCGCGAGTCGATAAGTAACAACCCTAAAAACATAAATAAGGACTTATCATCCATCCATCAACATTTGATCTGTTATGATTTTGAAACGAATCAGGTGACAACGCGTCATGAGGTTATTTATGTCATAGCTCAGATAGCTTGCTCCATATGTATTAGCAAACCTCATGACGAGTATTGCGTGGAATGGGATGAACGTCGAAGAGAGGTTATAGTCGAAGGAGCTAATGCTCTAACCGCTTTCATGCAATGGTTATTAGCTACGAAATCTGAGAGCGTAAGGGTACGCATACGACTAATGTACTGCGTTTTCGTGACTACATCACTATAGCTCGCAACAGTCGTGGCTTTGACTTGCAATTGTGATGGCTCTTTAGAAACACATAGTTTAAACAGTCCAACGTCATAATGGATGGTAATAAAGTGATGTATTTGAATGTTGGCAACATTCATTTTAAGGACAGTCTAGTGTTTCTTTCATTTCAACTACGACAACTACCCACAATATTCAATCTACCTAGCGAGAAAGGATTCTTTCTATATCTCCTAGACAGTAACGTATACTTTGATTGGGTAGAAGCGTACCCCTCGATTGATGTTTTCGGCACTGAGAGTATGTCGATGTCAGTGCATAAGGAATTTGACACATGGTATGACGCTGCGAAAGATGGTGTTTTCAATTTTAGGGATGCCATGAAACTTTACTGCAGGTCTGACATAAATATTCTATGTATGGCTTGCTGTAAGTTTCGTGAAATGTTCATCCGTGAACCTGGGATACCGCCTTTCCTATCATCTATGACGTTAGCATCATTATGGAATAAGGTGCTTAGGGATAACTACTTAAATGGTCATAAGCTCCGCCTCTTACGAGGTACGTTAGCCTATATAGCAAAAAACGTTACTTCGTAGAAGTGTGCAAGTGGCTAGATTACCTGGCTCATTCTAAGAATGTGTTCATTAAACACACTCTAGCGGGCAGCAAACACAAAGCATTTAACCGATGAGTACGTTGAGTACTATGGTTGTTACAAATATGCGTGTCCGAAATGTCTGCCCAGCAAGCGTATGACTACCAACAAACTTTTTTAGCCTGATTTAACTTTTAGAAAGAAGTGTATCAGAATATGCTTTCTAAATCTACCGAGCTCAGATGTATGGGTTGGAAGGTAGTTGAAATGCTGGGTTGTAATTTTAAGGCACTGAGGCTTAACACACCTAGTATTAATGCTTTTCTGAACACTAGAACGTATCATGAACCGCTTATCACGTGCGATTCCCTCTACAGTAGCTGTACCAATGCCATACATTTGCATCACAGCGGATGAGTATATTGCATAGGTGGATATCACTTCGCTATATCCTTACATTTGTAAGACCCGCGAGTACCCTCTAGGTGAACCGGAAGCAATCATTAGAGATTTTAAACTGGTAGAGAAGTTAGGGTCTTACTTCGGTCTGATAAAGTGTATCTGTTTGCCTCCTAAAGATTTATCCTTTCCTGCCCTCCCGTACAGATGCAACGAACGTTTGTTCTTTCATTTTTGTAGTAAATGCGCTCGTGATTTGCAAAGTACTGAATATACTCATAGCGATAGCGAGCGCGATCTACACGCTGTATGGACGTCTGTGGAGTCGATAACTTTTTGAAAATTAAACAAGAAGCATCGGGTATCCCGAGGATGCAGTCACCGATATGCGCAGCAAGACGCATATGTTCTGGAATTTTTTGAACGTGTAATTAGGTAAATCTTTGATTATTCAAAATAAGGGCCTTAGAGCCCTGGCGAAACAGGTGCTGAATTATTTGTGGTTTTTTTCCGCTCACATCCCCTACCTTAAGCTCTGTCAAAGATATCCGTGTATGTAATGACAGCACTCTGTTTATGCGCTATCGTGAGCTGAACCAATTCGTGCTGGCGGATAATCGCACCAATGTTGTGATCGCTGCGTTTGTCACGAGTCACGCCTGGGTTCATTTGCTACGAAGTCCAGTAGCCATAGGCTCGAACTGCATTTATCATGATACAGATTCTATCCTGTACGTTCAAAAGTGATAAACCTCGCCTAATCCCCGACAGATAGACTCAGTTATTTCACAGACGAAGTTCCTTCCCGCAGCGAAATAACAGAGTTTGTCAGTACTGGCCCAACGAGTTAGCCGTACAGACAAACAGCTAGATGGATAGATGGGGGATATCAAGAATGCCTGCAAAATTAAGGGCTTACCGTTAAATTACAGGAATAAGGGGTTGAGATTTGATACGCTGTTAGCCACGGTCATCTCGAAACGTTCGCTCAGTATCCTAATACTGTAATTAGAATTAAAGATCAAAGACTTTTTGAGTAAGGATACTGAGAAGCGTTTCAGATTTATTTACAAAAACTGTATAATTGTTAACGCCTATCATACTAAACTGTATGACTTCCAGGGTATCCCTAGGATCTAATTTTGCCATAGCCGGGTAGGGTGCGAAAGTTAAGGGGTGTTTTCAGATTGGGGTAGGTTGGGGTGTCGAGCTTAGCCCGGGGGCATGCGGGTTTGAGGATGAGCGAATGGGAAAAATGTACAGGGTGGGGTGGAAAAACGATTGGGTTGGGGTTGGTTGAGCTGTCGCTTTTGTATGGTGTATAATACGCTAATCCGCAATGTAGAAGAGTACTAGCATACACTTCATCGAGGGGTAGTAAGTAATCTTCTGCTTTATTATTATGGGTTATAGAGGAACATTCTGACTAATGTTATCCATGATTCTCCCTTGAGAATCGCTGAAAATATGTGCTGAGTATTGTTGCGTTTTGCGCAGGACACTCGCCGTATGAAAAGTATTGTCAGCGATTCTCAAGGGAGAATCATGGCGTATAAAGCCAGGCAAAGCTGTCTAATTCATGTTAAAATCCATATACCATGTAAATGTAATGTTTTTTTAATGAAAACTATTAGAAATCTAATTAGATTACTCCTTTAAAGACTAAAATTCCAGTATCTCAATTACAAAGTAAACGTTTCTGTCTATGTTGTTGAATATTTTGAAACTAATATGACCCACGTCTGTTGCTGCGACCGCTTAAAGTCAAATTAGTTTCAAAATATACAGCACCTTTCTTAGATATTTGTGTTGGTAATTTGGCGATCGATCGAACAGTGAATCACCAGGATCTCAATATCAAGGTAACTATACAGTTAAACTGTTGAATATTTTGAAAACTATTTTAACTGGAAGCCATTGCTGCCTATGGCAGCAGCGGCTTTCAGTCATATTAGTTTCAAAATATTTAACAACATAGAAATTAATGTCTTTTTAGTCTGCAAATGGACATTTTCTATGAGAAAATTTAAATCTTTTGAACAAATTTGAGCGTTAACCCGTACAATAATAAATACCTGTAAAAGAAAATGTGCTACGATTTATAACATATTCTGTTGGATATTTAGAAATTAATATGACTAGAGACCATTGCTGCCTAATGCGAATTAATTTTCAGATATTCAACAGCCTTCCTGTTTGTTTGCCCTGAGAATGACATCGAGTTAAGTTAATTTAAAAATGGTCGACAGTTTTCCTCTTTGTTTGCCCTGAGAATGACATCCAGTCAAATCAATTTCAAAATATTCAGCAGCTTTCCTGTATGTTTGCCATGAGATTGAGACGAGGGGAATTTATGGATCAAAGGGTGAACTCTCTGAGTCCGTATCACAATCATCCACAGATTAGTACGATCAGGTATCACAGATTCTTTTCGACTTAAATTAGCTGAATATTTTTGGATTAATTTGTTTGGAAGATATTGCTACGTAAGGCAGCAACAATTTCCGGTGAAATTATTTTCAAAATCTGCAACAGATTTCATGTACATGTATGACTATTGGAAATACAGGGATTCAGAAATGAAAGAGTCAAACACATCACATATCATTGCGTGTGTATACATATAACGTTACCATCAGCCAGTTCAGCTTTTCCGAGTATCCATCGATAATCTGACGTCATATGACGTCATCCTCAGCCAAGTGGCGTGTATGATGACGTCATAATCATTGTCATAGCTGATTCTATTAGGCCCGTCTTTAACTCTTTATAGTCCGACACGTTGTGCGAGTTGTATGTCTCTACTATTTGATAAAAATGCTGTTGAATATTTTGAAACCAATTTGACTGGGCGCTGTTGCTGCCATATGCAGCAGCAACAGCAACCAGTCTAATTTGTTTCAAAATATGCAACAGCTTACCGACATAGTTTTTTGGAAATTGATAGTCATAGAGTTCAGAGATCAATCGATCCCAACACGAGCGAGGTGTGGGTGGAGCTTAGCTAGAGATGGGCGGGGCATTGCATAGCTAAACATTGGAAGGTGCATAAGAGCTTTGTAACTGTAAACGCGCTAATCACGCGTTCCACACAGTGCCGGCTTAAGTTGGTTCGAGCCCCTAGGCTGGAGCCCCTAGGGGTTCGATTTTTAAATCTAGACGCTCTGAGATGCAATCCGAGGCCTATTCGATATAATTTTATTAATTGGCAATTGGTCAGGATTTTTTAAGAGTTATAATCTTTGAAGGCCAAGAGAAGACAATTGTTGTACATTTACCAGTGAAATCTACGAAAATACCATTCTATTGTCCTGCAAATAGACATTCCTCATCACCACTGTTGAATTCTTTTGACAACCACAGTGGTATTAGATGGACAATAAGATTTGCGTCCTTGCATAGCCAATGCCCATTTGCAGGCCAAGAGAAGAATATTTGTGAAAATTTACGATTGGAATGACTGGCTCTGTCATTCCAGTGATACATTTTCTAAAATACTCTTCTCTTGGACTTTAAGTATACATTAACCAAAAGACTGTATTATTGTAGTGTAGATGGTACCGACTTTGTCTCTTCGTTGACTCCTTTTCGTTGCGTTACGCAGCCTATAGAAACCCCCTTAAAGTCTGTTTTGTTTTTTGGTTTAAAACGCGAGGCCCCAGGCTGTAGCCTAAGTAGCCTAGTGGTTAATCCGGCCCTGGTTGCATAGCAACTCATTCCGTGATTGATAGGAATCAAGGAGAACTGATGGTTCAATGCAAATCTCGTGTTGAATCTCTGGAAAACTATTTGGGCAAAAGTCATTGCTCTCTACTGCATGTTATAAAGTGAAGAAATACACTCTATCCTACATGCCATTATTTCGAACACAATATGTGTGTTGGAAATTGATGCGGTTTGCATTTATAATCAATTTCAATTTCAAGTTTATTTGGTAACGTGTCAGTAACAGCTCCTAAATTCAGTTGTTTCAAGTCCACCGTTACTGAAACTTCACATTTAGGAACATAGAAGGGGTGACTAAGATGGGGAATGCCTTGACGTTGCAAGTTACATGTTACTCCGAGAGTCTGCTAATTCAAAATTCTAATACTAAATGCTCTGAGAAGGCAATCCCTTCATTTTTACTGATGATTCATGAAAACACCTTTGTACTCAATGAAAATAAGTTGGGCTGCAATGTTAAATTCAAGTCTTTTCAATGCATTAAAGCAATTTTCAAAAACCTTTCAATGGAATTATCAAATTCAAGGCTTTGCAAGGCACATGTTAAAATTCAAGCAATTTTCAAGTTTATATGAACCCTGCCGATTTAGACTTACACTTAGAATTTATTTTTTGGGACTATTTAAAGTGTCCAAAAACTATTTTTGGCGTACGGTTTAAAGCATGGTTTAAACCACTAGTGTCCAACATTTACCAACCCTGCTATTGTATCTGGTCTGTAGAATTGATAGTACTAACTGCTGATGACAAACTGCACACATGTTCATTGAAGTAAAGCTGTGACTAAAATATCTAGTACTTGGCTATTAAAAATGATATTTGGCTAATATATTGGCCAGGCTATTGGAATTTAAGCCAGATCTATCTCTGACTATGCCTTGATCTAAGTAATGTAAGTTTGATGATGGTAATGATGATGATGTACTGTATATCGCAATAGCTGATCAATCGCTCTTGACTTGTTTTCGTGTAGTTTTAATTTTCTCTGTTTATAAAACTTGGACTTTTCTCAGTAGTCAAGTTCTCAGCCCTTAAAAGCCGCTATGTAAATTTAAAGGCAGCTGAGCTGAGTGGTGTGATCGAAGCATGTCAACCACATGCCTTGAATATTTAACGCTTTAGCGGTGAGGAAAATCTTAGGATTTCCTCAGAGAATGCCCATTTGTCGAGCAAGAGGCCATCTTTTTTATTGTACCTGGGATAAGATAAGATATCATTACAGTCCTCACATTTATAGAGGAATGTAATGATATCTCAGTACATGCTTGAAATAGCCTAGTGCATTGTTGTAAATGACATTTCTGGACACACATGCACGCGCACACACGCGCACACACACACACGCACGCACGCACACACATTTTATTTTAACCATTCTTGTGTGAAGGGCTCAAATACTATTTATTTGAATTAACCATTTAATTGCCAAGGCTTTTCAAGGAAATTTTGATTTTTGCAGCCAAAAAAGAGTATTTTTGTAAATTTAGAACGAAAATTTGCAAAAAATGGATTTCTACTATCCTTCAAATGGACATTCATCAAAAGTGCAATGGTCATGAAAATTCAAATTTCCGCTTAGCCAGTGTCCAATTGCAGGCTAAGAGAAGAGTATTTTTAAAAATTTACCACTGGAATGACTGGCTCGGTAACTTTAAAAACTGCTCTTCTCTTAGCTGCAAATGGCCATTTCTCAAGATCACTGCGGAGGTCGTTTTTTACCAACTTGACCATTAAACGGTTAAGTTGACACAAGAGGGGTTAAATACACCTTCACATTTCTTTGTTTAAGATAATAGCCTTTCAAAACATATTCAAATCAATTACTTTGACGACATGAATAACACAGTAACATATAGAAATAAAACATTTTTATTTATTTAACCCTTTCATGACTAAGCCAGCCAAAAACATCTTGAGAATTTACCACTTGAATGACTAGCCAAAAAAATCGAGCCTATAATTTCAGTCGTAATTTTCCAAAATACTCTTCTCTTGCCTTGCAAATGGACCATTGATATTCTTAACCAAATTTAGCCATTAGAGGCTAAAAAAAATTAATGATAAACCACTTTTGTTTGCATTGACCTTTAATTGGAAAATGGACATCGTATAACATCACATCTGTTACATTAACTATGTGATGGTTAAATCGAGGGTTTAAATTGTGTGAAATGTATAATTTCTCAACATAAATGGTTGGTAGAGGCAATAGAGTACCAGTTGTGAAATTTCAATGAATCACGAAAACAGATTATGCTCTGTATTAGGTGAAGTATCTTTTCTATTTACCTGGAATTTCTTAACTTGAACTGTTTTACGACTAATTCGCATCTCCTCTAATGTGCAATGCAAATTTATAACTAGCCATGAATATGTAGATATTAGGAATTATGCTCTCTTGAAGTCACCTTGTTAGATTCTAGCGGAAACGTAAGTATTCAATTATTTTCACAAATCTCGTATCATATTCTAAATACTCGCTGTTGGAAACGAGGTTTTGTCCTCAACGATCTAAACTCCCATGATGCAATGCGCATTTCGTCTGGAAGACTTTACAGATCGGCTGACTGGCCACCAGTGGCGCCGCGGTGCAAGAATCAATGTGGGCAACACTACCTAATCCGAGGTTTCATACTTACATTATTATGGACCTCTAAAGTTAGCCAATGAAATGGCTGCATTTCTATCATGTGACCGTCCAAGAAAATGTGTTATTACCCCTCAGTAATTTCACATGACCAAATGCTGTTATTTGATTAGTTAAGATCAGGGATTTATGATCTGGTATTTACCTCATGCGAGAGTAATACTACACAGTGCACCCGCCCCTCCCCACTCACCATAACCACCAACACCCACCATCACCATCCATTGTTTGTTCATTCATGGAACCAGCATGGTCTGTCAGTGTAGCAGACAGCCCCCTCAAATTAGGTAGTTGTCGAACCATATTCGCCTCGCCTACAACCAACGATGGAGGAATCCAGTTTTATCTATGCCCCGCCCATTTCTAGCCTAGCTCCACCCACGCTTTTCCAGTGTTGGGATCAATGTCAATCGATCCCTGAGCTCTCTGATTATCAATTTTCAGAAAACTATACAGGTTAGATTTTGAATATTTTGAAAATAATATGACTGTGTGCTATTGCTGCCTATGCCCAGTGAAATTGGTTTCAAAATATTCGACGGAATGTTTATTAAATAGTAAAGACAATACAATTCGTACGTATCGGCCTATTAAGCATTTGCGACGAACTAAATCGAGTCATTCATGCTGTAATTGATAATGACGTCATCATACACGTCACGAAGCTGATTATGACGTCATGTGATGGGTGGATAAAGTGGAATGGTCATTGCTTGATGTCAATGGGAACAATGGATCAAGTTAGTATATGCAGCCTCATATGCGATAGTCTGGCTCCTTCAACTGGCATTGCTCACTTAGTTACAGGACATTGGTATATCTCGATTTCATAAATAAACAAAAACTCGAGAAAATGACGGGGTGGTTCCTATGTCTCGAGATTTCAAACTATGGCTCTGACGTCTGCCTTTTGATACGTGCAGTAAAGCCTGAAAACATTCCACCACATTCTCTGCCAATCTCCACCCTTGATATGTAATTGGTACTACATTTAAAATGTGTGGTTCCATGATATTGGCTGACATACCGTTCAGGGTGATGAGAACTGAAAAAGCCCTCTGTTGAATGCTCTAGAAATGTATCGAATTAACTGGTGTGTATGTAGGCTATATTTATGTATATATATATAATATATATATACTGAAAATCGCGCAATTGTCTGGTCCTAAAAACCGTGATCCCGGTCTCATATATATATCTGGGAATATATATCTGGGAATATCTCTCTTTCCCTCCCTCTCTCTCTCCCTCTCCCTCTCTCTCTCCCCGAAACTTGATTTCCGCCCAATCGCCTTCAGGCTCTCCCGGCGTATATAGGCGATGACACTACCGTATATCTCTGCAATAGTTTAGATTTATAGCTAACTATTCCTTGTGACTAGGTCTGTCACGTCGCTTACTTAATTTCAAAATATTCAACATCTTGGTCTATTTGTATCAGCCACAAGGTTGCCGTGAACTCTGCATTCTAGGCTTTAATGGTTTAAAGGGTTAAAGGTTAAAGGTTAGGGTTAGAGTAGGCGTGCTGATGTCAATGACACTTGAGTCGCGCGACGGCTCTACAAAGATTGTATACCTTAATTGAAGTGAACCACTTGGGTGTTGTACTCGCTAGACGCAGGCCTATATAATAATAGTGTCAACCAGAGGCATGCTGATTATGATGATGGGGAAACACTGTATGTTTTTGTTTGAACTTGAAAACGAGGCCTGAATATGGTTACGTTGACACAACTGACAACTATTGCCCTACAGTTGACACACGTGGCTAGATTGTCATTAATGGTGTCTGAAAACGAAGTTTAACATCTGTGCACGAGTTTGAGACTGTCATTATTAATACCGGGTATATCCACCTTGTGCCTGGATGACGGCCTGGACACGACGTCTCATGCTGGTCACCAACCGACTGATACGCCATTGTGGTATTCGTTGCCATTCAAGATGGAGTGCGTCTGTTAATTCCTGTAGGTTCTGCACAGGAGGATCCCTCCTTCTCACCATGTTTCCCAGAATGTCCCAGATATGCTCAATAGGGTTCATGTCAGGGCTCCTTGCTGGCCATGGTAGGGTTTCGATGGCATTCTGGCGGAGGTATTCATGCACAGCTCTAGCACGATGTGGTCGGGCGTTGTCATCCATGAATATAGGGTGGGTTCCAGGTGCATGATTTACAAAATGAGGGACCACAACTCTATCCAGTATGGAATCTTGATATCTTTGTCCATTTAGTGTTCCAGGTACAGTCAACAGATCCAGCTTACAATCAAATGAGATGCACCCCCATATCATAACGGAACCTCCACCAAATGGAACTTCTTCCATGATGTTACGTTGGTCGTACGCCGTGCGTCTGGACCTCAATACACGAGTTCGACCATCTGTGGCATGAAGCAGGAACCGACTTTCATCGGACCAGTGTACCCGTCTCCAGGATCTCGTGTTCCAGTGTCTTCTTTCGTTGCACCACCTCAGACGCTCCTCTTTGTGGTGTGCAGTGAGGAGAGGACGTCTGACAGGTCTCCTAGCTTTCATGCCAGCAGCATACAGTCTCCTTTTGACGGTAGACATTGACACTCTATTGCGCGTTTCCCATTGCTGGCTGAGAACTCTGCTGTTGGTGAATGGAGATCTCCTAACAAGGCGTACTAGGGCTCGATCATCACGGGCAGTAGTCTTCTTCGGTCTTCCAGATCTAGGCCTGTCCTTCACCTCGTTAGTTTGCCCATGTTTTGCAATCAAACGACTGATTACAGTATGGTTAATGTTCAGCTGTCTGCCAATCTCTCTGCATGACATACCAGTGGTATGCATGCCTATGATTTGCCATTTCACACGATCACTTAACCTTCGTCTTGCCATAGCGGTTCACAATCAAGAGCTAATTCTCTCTGTACAAATAAACCACGGTCATGAACACAAAATTCCTAATCTTGTCGCCTAAATCTGTATGTAATGTTCTACACCTCAAACTGGACTTTTACATAACTGAACACGTGTGCTGTTTCCCGCCACGCACGGACATCAAGCGGCGTGAAGTCATGCATGCATGTGCATTTCGTACTTGGAATTATGTCAGCTAACGCGGGGACAAAAAGTATGGCAGCCTAGTTGTACCATCATGTTTCTACGTTCTATTGTTTTTGCTGGTGCTTAACTTTTGCACATGTGTATATATCTCCCTGCCTCCGACAGCGTTTACGGGCAGATACATCTGTGAGTATATATCGTCTTCCAACAGCGCTTATGGGCAGATGCTTTATATCTGGCCACAACGTTAAAGGTCAAACAACAGCAAAGGTCAACTGCCCGAAATTCTGAGAAAAAGAGTAACTTGCTTTAAAAAATGCTATACATGAAACTTAAAGCGATACATAAGTAGATGACATCAATAGCAACTTATGTATATAACTTTTTATTTTCTCAATTTATTAGTAAGGCGACGTCCCACAAGGGTGGTCGGAGGACAACTGCCTACATGTCATGTTATATCGGTATATGTACACATATCCTTGGGCCTTACCTAGTTAAGCATTATATATATATATATATATATATATATATATATATATATATATATATATATATATATATATATATATATATATATATATATATATATATATATATATATATATATATATATATATATGTATAAATATATATATATATATATATATATATATATATATATATATATATATATATATATATATATATATATATATATATATATATATATATATATATATATATATATATATATATATATATATATATATATATCGAGACATATTAAACAGGCTGAAAGCTATATATTTAACTATGTTATCCCACTTATTGGGCTTTTCCAGGTTTAACTATACATATATATACACATATCCTTGGGCCTTACCTAGTTAAGCATTATATATATATATATATATATATATATATATATATATATATATATATATATATATATATATATATATATATATATATATATATATATATATATCGAGACATATTAAACAGGCTGAAAGCTATATATTTAACTATGTTATCCCACTTATTGGGCTTTTCCAGGTTTAACTATGCCCCGCTCGTCTCTATCTAAGCTTCACCCGCATCACGTCCCCGTTGTAATCGACCGATCTCTGAAGTCACTGACTATCAATTTCCAGAAAACTACACAGGTGAGCTGTAACATTTTTGAAACTAATTTGACTGAGCTCTGCTGCTGCCATAGCAACAACAGCGTCCAGTCAAATTAGTTTCACTATGCTCAAGAGAATGTTTATTAAATGGTAAAGACATACAATTCGTACAGCATATCGGACTATTAAACGTTAAAGACGGACTATTTCGAGTCAGTCATGACGTCATGATTATGACGCCATCTTATACGTCACGTAATTGATTATGACGTCATATGACGTCAAAGGTGGATCGATAAACTTGGCAAGGACCTTTGTTTGTAGATTGTGCGTAGTAGCATTTAGCGGTAACTGTACCCGCAGCAAGGCTATAGTTATTCACACTAACCATTTATGTTCCACCAAATATCCCCAAAATTAAATTTTGATACATCAGGAAGATGACTCTAAAGAACAAATATCTAAATGGTAACAATGTGTACTGGTGATACAAACTTAATAGTACTATCTAGGCGTTTACGATTACGTTATTAAATCGAAAATCACGATTATTTTTCAAATCGTGATTTTATGATTGCAATTTAAACAATTGAATAATCGTGAATAATTTCTATAGCGTACATATTTAAAAACCTACCTTTTACTAACTCTTTAGTGCGATACGCCAAGAAAATTGACATTTTGCTCAGCGATGGTCTGTACATTTGGAGGCCAAGAGATTGTTTTTGAAAATGTACCACTGGAATTACTGGCTCCAGGATCGAGCCAGGCATTCCAGTGATACATTTTCAAAAATTGTTTTTCTTGGCCTGCAAATGTATGTATGTATGATTACTGTATTCTGCGGCTGTAGTAGTAGAAACATCCTACAACTGCAATCAGTCCTTCTTCGCTTTTGCCCACTGTGTCTTGTCCTCAGCCAAAAGCATTAGCTTCCTCAAGTCAAGTGACTTGAGCGTACCCAATCCTGCTTTCTTGAGGTCACCTCGTAGCACGCTTAGCAGATTTATGCAATGGCGTCCTCTCCTGGCTCTGTATTTGCTGGCTCCGAGTAGGGCGAATCCCAAGGCTCTCTGTGCTAGTGTGTTTTCTGGCATCCTTAGCACATGGCCAAACATGGACCATCTTTGCTGGCCGACTTTTACAGACAGCGACAGCGTATTACACATCTTGTATAGTGCATCGTTGGAAATTATGCTCTCTGGCCATTGGTGTCCAGTCATGGTGCGTAGGTGTTTGCGGTGGCAGGCGTCAAGTTTGTCTATAGCTGCCTTTGGAGCTGCCCAGCTGTTACAGTTATAAATCATCAAGGATACGCAGGTTGCATTGTATAAACGTAGTCTTTTTACCAAGGGCATCTTTGATCTACGAATCCATAGCTTCCAGAAGAACTGGAAAGCTATGTTCCCCATGATGCAGCGTGCAGCAATGTCAGCATTACTACAAAGCAGTGAGCTCGGGATTTTACGTTTCCTCCATGGTTCGCCGCCACGGGGTGGATCGTCATTTTCTTTAGTTTCATACTTTGTAGATAGGTATATGTTGGTGAACTCTGTTTTGGATTCATTCATAAAGAGATTCTCAATTTTTAGTTTGCTTGCATCTATTGGAGAGGTTCATCAAGGGGTTTCTTTTCCTCATCTATAAAGTCCACATCGTCGGCACATTCCACCTCTAGCGGCATGCCCAGCATTGACACCGTTAGGGGGGGGGGTTGTTGGTCTTGTGGAGTTTTCCCGCATGGATTTCAATGCAGCAGCCAGGTAGCAGGTGAAGAACACAAGGGATAGACTGTCTCCCAATTGGGAGGCGATTGATGTCTCAAACTCTACAGACTTCACTGACATGACTCTTACTCTCAGCTTGGTATATGCAAGCAGTAGTCTCACTAGTCGTAGCTCATCTTCATTGCAACTAGCCTGGCGTAGTCTAGGATCTTTGAGCGCTTAATTGTGTTGAAGGCTCGTGACATGTCAATGCCCATCTTGTGAAAATCCCAGTGTTTGGACATGACTACCGACACAAGCATGCGTTGAGCCCATACAATGTCTGCACAACTGCGTCCACGTTTCAAGCCACTTTGACATGATCCGGTGAAGTCGTCGATCTTGTCTCAGATGCAGCATAGAGTAACATTGGATAGGATTTTCCGTATGCTGTTAAGGAGAACAATGGGCCGCAGATTGGCTGGGGAGGCCCAGGTCGCTTCTTGGGCTTGGGTAGCGCGATAAGGATGACTTGGTTTATGATCAGAATTGAGGTCTGTTCCTCCATAGGAACGAGCATCCTGAAGTAGGGGGTTTGCTGCTGTCTTGCATAGTATGAAATCTATTTGGTTGGAGACAGCTTTTGTAGCCTTAGAAACTTTTGGGGCTTAGCGATCAGCAATGTATCCAGTCCATGTTGTCCGGTGGCGGCATTGGTGTTTGAAAGCCGTATTCGCGGCAAATAGGCAATTGGAACTAGGGAATGCCACCAGTGTATCTCCATTGCTGTTGCGTGTGCCATCTCCATACGATCCCATTCATGAGCCAGGTCCTGAACCTTTATCCGCAATGCCATGGGGGAGATAGATAACACCTCCACGCCAGTCTCCTCCGTAAGTACAGACTTTGTTGGGAAACTAAGTCATCAAGGATTGTGAGCTGACATCCGTATACAGAGGCACCTCTGCCTATGGCTAACCTTCTAACAAGAAACTGTGCTCGACACCCTCGGACAACGCAATCTTCCCAGGAGCAGCAACTTCAGACAGGCCATAAGCTAATACTCATGGAGCAAAAACAGGCCACTTACCGTGGATTAGGCTTCGTAATCGGACCAAGGGTATTGGACGATGTCATTAGTTTTGGTTACGTCAGTGATCACGTTGCATTTATCGACCTGGCTATGCCAACGCGAAAGCGCACCACCACTATGTGTCGCATAGTCAATGCATATGGGCCAACTACCGAAAGGGCCAAAGAGAATCCAGCTATATTATATGCAGAACTGAGCTCCGCCATTACTATCCCAGCTAGATGACAACTGTTTGTGTGTGGCGATTTCAACTCAAACTGGGTAAACTCGGCATTGCGGACGAAAGTTCAGGACTTGGCTCATGCATGGGATCGCATGGATAGGGCATACGCAACAGCAATGGTCTGGAAATGGTGATTTTAAATCATCATTGCATCTTTCGTCATTGATATGCTTTTTTATTGTTCGGATAATTTGCATGCCGGGCTGATTTTATATCGAATGATCACGATTATTCCTAAATCGCATACGCATATAACTATTATAACTATCACGTAATTTTCAACCATGAAGAAATACGAAAGCTCGTGAACGACGCCTGTTCCAGCAAAAATATAAAATTACAGTTTTATATGTCATGATGATACATCTAATGAACAAAAGAAACACTTGAATGAATGCACTTTGTCCCCGTGACACATTGTGATTTAAAAGACCCTCTAACCATGAAAACAATGTTACACCAAATATATAAAATTACATTTTTCATATATCATGAATGAATAATATTGCTATTTGTCCTGGGCCAAACTGTAATATGACCGACCAATTAGTCAGTGAATCGCTCACACACGATAACCCATTCCGATTGGATTATTTAGAGGCATTTTCGTCTTCAATTTACAGTTTCCTTTATTTAGTTTTGGTGATAATTACACTCTTTTTAATCAGAATTCAGAAACTTTGTTTGATTATATTATTAATAAAATGTATAAATGCATGCTGTGTATAGATGGACTATTCTTTGCGCTCGTCATAGTCCTGTTTTTCCACGGCCACCTCTCCCTTTGTTTATTCTGATATTTTCTCTGAGAACAGAACCACGGTGGTTCTGTTCTCAGAGAAAATTTCAGAATAAACAAAGGGAGTTTAATACTAGAACACAATACATCTGCTTGACCCTTGATCTTGATGAATGTCCATGTGTGTGACAAGAGAAGACTATTTATGAAAATTAACATTGAAATGACTGGCTCTGTAACAGAGCCAGGCATTCCAGTGGCAAGTTTTCAAAAATATTTATATTCTTGACGAAATTTAGTCATTAAAGTGTTCAGTAATAAAGCAATATTGAAGCCATCTCAAGCTATCTAATACGAAATTGCTATACGTAAATAATATACACTATTTTGATGTACAGATAAGTCTATTGCTAGGTCTACTACTAAGTCTACTGCTAAGTCTACTGCTAAGTCTACTACTAAGTCTACTACTAAGTCTACTATTAATTCCACTGCTAAGTATATTGCTAAGTCTACTGCTACGTCTACTGCTAAGCCTACTACTAAGTCTACTACTAACTCTACTACTAAGTCTACTACTAACTCTAATGCTAAGTCTACTACTAAATATTCTACTAAGTCTACGACTAAGTCTACTGCTAACTCTACTACTAAGTCTATTGCTAAGTCTACTGCTAAGTCTACTACTAAGCCTACTATTGAGTTTACTGATAAGTCTACTAGTAAGGCTACTACTGTGTCTACTGCCAAATTATGCTACTAAGTTTACTGTTAAGTCTACTACTAAGTCTATTGCTGCGTCTGCTACTAAGTGTATTGTTAAGTCTAATACTAAGTCATAAAAAAATTCAGGAATTTTGGAACGTGCAGTTTCAAGGTATATCCACGTTTATCGCAGCTGCCATTGTATGCCATTTCACCCAATCAATATATTCACGATGTCATTCTGACTCAGGTGTATGAGTACTTAAATTAGGCTGGTATATTATATACTAGTCAAAGGTAATAACGATGTCTATGCCTATGCAATTCAAGACCGTAATATGATTGCATGTTAATTTCATGTATAACATATATTGAAATCCCAATACACCCATAATATGAAAATCATATTCCAAACAAGCTGGAAAATTTAATATGTTCATGTTAAATCTAATAGAAATTTTTGCTGTTAAGCAGCAATGAATTTCTGCACAATTTAATTTCGAAATATTTAACAAATTTAAATAAGTTTTTATAATGCAGCGAATATGGGTTATGCGCATAAACTATGCTCAAACTTGTCTCGAACAGACAGAATGTGCACAATCCACAGGTTGTCACTAAAGCAAAGAGAGTAACAGTTAAATTCAACTCATTTCAGCTAGACTATCGTGATATGTTGCTGCGCAAGGAGAAAAGATATTTCTGAGGACAAAATACTGTTATGTTATAAAATAGTCTGATGGTTGTCAATAAACGAATGTGTCTGAAAGTAGTTTAAATCAAATTGGTATATCACAATCTATTAGTTTAATACTAAATTGGCAACGCATTTAGGATTCATTTAACAAGACAACTGTGCGAAGCTCACAATAGCAGCACATAATAACAGCAGTCTTAGTAGTAGCTCACAATAACAGCTGTCTTAGATGTAGCTCACAATAACAGCTGTATTAGTAATAGCTTACAAAAACATATGTCTTACTAGTAGCTCACAATAACAGCGGTCTTAGTAGTAGCTCACAATAACAGATGTCTTAATAGTTGCTCACAATGATAGATGTCTTTTAGGATTCATTTAAAGAGACAAGTGTGCGAAGCTCTCAATAACAGCTGTCTTAGTAGTAGCTCATAATAACAGCTGTTTTAGATGTAGCTTACAATAACAGCTGTCGTAGTTGTAGCTCACAATAACAGCTGTCTTAGTAGTAGCTCATAATAACAATTGTCTTAGTAGTAGCTCACAATAACAGCTGTCTTAGTAGCAGCTCACAATAACAGCTGTCTTAGTAGTAGCTCACAATACCAGCTATCTACGTTGGAGCTCACAATGACAGATGTCTTAGATGTACGTGTATAACTATACATACTAGACAGAATCCTGTCCCATGCAGCAAACATGGCGCACAATGTCATCACGTACAGATTTGAGAGCCAGACAATACACTATCGGATTGATGACACTGTTAAGAGATATGACGTAGTAGAGAATGACATAAACATCATCAGCTGCACCTATAAATATATCATTTCCGACCATCTGTAAGGCATTATAACTCGCTTGAGGAAGCATACATATATAAAACATGGCGATGACAATTGTGACAACCCTGGCATCTGTGTTCTTCCGTTGTTGTTTGCTGGCTGATGATACGTTTGAAAACGAGACGATGCAGTGTTTGATGACTTGGAGGAAGAAAATAGCAATGCACGGTAAAAATGAAGCTAGGAGAGAAGTTACTATCTCTTTCACAGCATGGTCTCCGTGAAATATGCATAATTCCACGTCCTCACCACCAATCACATATGGTGAGTTCCAGGACATAGTACTGAACCATATCATAAACCCAGACACAACTGCAATAATACAAGCACAACACTTCAACATCAACCCACTAGTTACTCGTCTCATTGCTGACAATGGCCAGGCCATTTGATACAATCGTAATGCCGCGAAGAACACAACATGGTACACACTGGCATAGATGCTGCCATCGCATAGAAAAGCAAGCAAAGGACAGATAAATGCTGCATTAGGTAGCATAACAGTAGGAACCATAAACACAGCCCATCCTGCAGTAGATAAACAGGTAAACATGTCCATACACGCCAGACTCGTGAGTACTGTGAAAATCGGTGATTTGTATTTCTTAGTTTTTATAAAATAAATTATTATCATTAAATTCAGCGCAGTACCTATTAGAAAAAGTACAATTGGAAATACCTTGAACCAGGTATTTAAGATTGTATCGACTACAGAGTAATGTTTGTCGTAGGTAATGTTTGTCACATTAATTATCTCCATGACCACTGATATGTCTTCATATGCCTTTCTCTTATATTATGTAAATATGCACAATGATTTTAACACTTGATAACGCTCGTGTTATGGGTAGCGATGGACAACAATCTCTAACTAGCCAACATGTTTGAGAAATGGATCACATAAATTGTTAAATAGGGGTTATATAGTGTCGGCCGTGTTATAGTTTACAGAATAATAACTGGTATTTGATATTCACATAGATACTGTTTGGATACAAACATTAAAGATACTGTTGACATAAACAAATAAAATAATCTCTCCCAAAATACATCATGTCCTTTGTTAGAGGCACTGCGCTCTCATTCTGAACAGAACCATGCACCCGACACTATCGATGGCACCAGAACTGATGATTAGTATGCCATTGTTGTCAAATCAATACCAGGCCAAATACAATGTGATACAAAACAGTCTATAATAGCTATTATGTACATGCGTCTAGCATCTCACTAGCATCGTCCTGTTTGGGGTGAAGACGGTTTGGTGATTAATCGTTTAACCCTCGAATTTATTCAAGAAAATTTCAATTTTGTTATAGAAAATGTCAATTTGCAGACCAAAAGAACTCATTTAAAAAATTTACCACTGGAATGACTGGCTCTGTTATCGAGCCAGTCATTCCAGTGGTACATTTCCAAAAATAATATTTTTTGGTCAGTAAATGGGCATTCATCAAGACCACTGCAGAAACCGTTTTGGCTGATATATGTGCTAGATGATTAACAGTGACAGCTACCGCAGTCGCGATATAAAGGATGTATTTGTCCCACTCCCTCTAGCTTTCACTTTCCCTAGCTTTACAACTGATCATACGTGAAATAGCAGTCATGCAATGTTTCACTTGGGCATTGGTACCAGCGTGATATGAAGTGGTATATGTCTTTGTAAGTTCCAAAAGTTTACACATAGTGCTGAAAAGCTTGCTTTTAAAATTCCATCCCCTGTCTGTAAGTATATGGACGGGACATTGAATACAGAGATTCATCTCTGGGCCAAGCTTTATGCAATTATCTCCACTTTCTGATTCAGCAAAGCACTGGATCCATTTAGTGGTCTAATGAACCTTTCCAGTTTTAGCCATGTCCCTCCCCCTCCCCCCGCCCATCTCTAGTTAAACTCCAACCATGCTTCACTCGCGTTGGAATCGATCGATCTCCGAACGCTCTGATGATCAATTTCTAGAAAACTATACAGGTAAGCTGTTAAATAATTTGAAACTAATTTAAATGGGTGATGTTGCTGTCTATGGCAGCAGCCACAGCGCCCAGCTAAATTATTTTTCAAAATATTAACAGCATCTTTCTTAAATAGTAAAGACATGCAATTCGTACAACAACGCTTAGTCCGTCTGCAATTAATCGTGACATACATATCCACGTCATTCATGACGTCATTGATTATGACGTCCTCATGCACTTCACGTAGTTGGTTATGACGCAATATGATGGATAGATGAACTGAAAAGTTCCATTCAATAGTACCAGAACATACCGATTAGATTACTGTATTGATACATTGTGAACGGGTAGAGAATGTCAAAATTCTAATGGCAATCCTGCATGATATGGACACAGGGGAACCTTGGTCCTCACTGTTTTTCTTGCTGCGATTATAAGAGGTGCAGGAACAAAGATACACCAGGAAATATAGTGATTGACCAATCCACTAGAATGTCGTGGAAGTCATGACTCATGGCAGGTTTCTACCCCTATGACGCAGCTTACTGGGTTAGTACTGCATCAATACCGGGCCAACAGGGTCCAGCAACATGCATTATCATGGTATGATTTTATATTTGGAAGGACAGCAGGACTATGAACAAGGTCTTTGTATGGTTGTACATTAGGTAAACGTTCCACCCTTTTATGATCAAATTTGGTCAGGAAAATAATAAAAATGTACTTATTGAATGCCCATTTGCCGGCCAAGAGAGAGAGAGAGAGAGAGAGAGAGAGAGAGAGAGAGAGAGAGAGCAATTTAAAAAACGTTACCACTGGAATGGCCGCGTCTGTTACCGAGCCAGTCATTCCAGTGGTGAATTTCCAAAAATAGTCTTCATTTGGTCTGTAAATGGACATTCCTCAAGACCATTACAGAGGCTGGTTTTGGTCGGCTTCATTATGAAAGGATTACACGTTCATTAATTAAACGATCAAAATTTTTAATATTTACTTATTGAGCGTCCATTTGCAGGCCAAGTCTTAGAGAAGACTATTTTTTCTTAATTTACTACTGAAATGACTGGCTCGGTTATCGAGCCAGTCATTCCAGTGGTAAAATTTAAAAAATAGTCTTCACTTGCCCTACAAAGAAACATCCCTCAAGTCCATTACAGAGACCGGTTTTGGACGGTTGTATCGTGAAACGTTTAAACATATAATGTTGACTACAAATGCTCGTTAAATATGTATTGAGATATTCTGCTGCTGATTCTGAAATCAATTTACTGGCTGGAGACTGCTGTTTGTTTTATCCAAGATTTAAATATGCACAAAGAAATGGACATTTTATCGAAATGGACCTTTCCAAGTGTGTCCAAATTAATTTCAAAATGTTAAACAGCGTACGACAAGTGTTTTGGAAAGTGATAGGCATCTAGCGATAGATCGATTCCATCACGGCCGTGGTGTGGGTGAAGCTTAGATTGAGATGGCCAGGGCATAGACAAAAATGGAAAGGTGAATTGGAGTTTCTGTGTTAACACAGATGTTGCTGGGGAACCAAGAATTCATGAAACAGATTCTAAAATTCCGAGAACGGATTTGAAGATTGGTAGGAATAATCTTAAACCTACCCACAACTCAATAACTAATAAGTAACACTTATTTTAGATCGACTAAGCAAGCTTGGTCTTATATCATTGAGCTTGAGTTGATTCGCCCCACCTACAACCAACAATGGAGGAATCGAATCCCCACTCGGGTCGATAAATTTGAAAAAAAAGCTAAAATTATATGCTGGATGATGAATTAGCTAAATCCTCGTGCCAGTTCATTGTCAAAGACAGGGTTCATAGAACTAATACTTGACAATAATAAAACTACATACTTGTGAGTGCCTAGTGATCTAGCAGGAGAGATCTCAGAAATGTAAAAGTAACCATCCTGTAAAAGGTCATTCGTGTGGGTGTGAGATGGGTGGTTGAAAGCCAGTCCGGTGAAAAAGGATTATTGTCCTCTGAATGCTGGTCTGGTGGTAGAGCACTGGCCTCCCAATTGCTAGACGAAAGGTGCCATATAATTTCTAGGTTAGAACCCCACTTAGGTAGAAAAAAATTGAAAAAATGTAAAATTGCATTCCATATGATGAATGAGCGAACTCCTAGTGCCAGTGCATTGTGAAAGACAGGGTTCATAGAACTAATGCTGATATAGTCAGCAACAGCACCCAGTGAAGTTAGTTTCAAAATATTCAACAGCTTACCTGTATAGTTTTCTGGAAATTGATAGTCAGGGACTTCAGCGATCGATTGATCCTAGCACGTGGGAGGTACGGGTGGAGATTAGCTAGAAATTGGCGGGACCTGACTAAAACTGGAAAGGTCCATAATTTATTAATTGTATAGATAACACCAGGTATCATTCATTCCAAGTGCGCAAGCTGGCAAACTCGGCATGTTGAGTACAAAGCCGGTTTATCCTCATTAGCTATAAGAACATATGGCAATAGAAATGTGAACTACCTAAACTGGATAGGTATTGGCCTTCTATCCAGAGAATACATAGCAATTATAGCATATAAGTTAATTTGCAAGCTTCTTTTATTTCCCTTCTTTTGGACTGACGTTGGAAATAATCCAATGTGGTGCTCAAGTACTTGACGTTATAGTCAAATCTGGCAGTCATTAGCTGATATCACACTCACACAGGCCTGTCACGAATGTGGCGATAGCTCATTAAGAAATGGAAGCTTCCACTTTATCCATCAATCATATGACGTAAATCAATATAAATGACATGTAGGATGACATCATAATCAATTACGTCATGAATGACGTAGCCAAGTTTGTCATGAACCCTTAATTGAAGACTGACTATGCGTTGTTGTACGAATTGTATGTCTTTATTATTTAATAAACATGCTATTGAATATACTAAAACCAATTTGATGGGGCGCCATAGGCAGAAAAAGCAACAGCACCCAGTGCACACAGTCAAATTAGTTTCGCAATATTTAACAGCATACCTTTGTAGTTTTCTGGACCTTGATAGTTAGGGAATACAGGGATTGACCGATCCCAACACGTGTAAAAAACTGGATTCCTATATTGTCCGAAGTGTGTCTTTGATGAATGTATAATTCCGCATAACATATTACGTTCATAGTATCAGGTAACGCTGTTATTAAATTTTCGCTGGAGACGTAGGCTTCCTTGCCTCGTAAGATAGACAAGATCCCCAGTAGTGAGGCCTGGAGTGTAGTCAAAGGCATAAAACGTGTAACTTGCCTTTTATTCATCGATCTTAATCGCTATGCATTTGTCGTCGAATAACATGCCAGTTCCATTAAACAGTCAAGAATGATTCTGTAAAATTATAACCAGCGGCTGTGAAATTCGGTGTAAGAGTCTCCAGACACTCGCTCGTTATCCATATGGCACTCAATATGGTTAGCATCGCAGTGCTGACAATTATACGGGTTTGTATTGAAATCTCCGTTATAAGCTTTATTAATAACTATACCGAATATAACTCTACTCGGTAGGTCCCTGACAAAAATATTGCCCCTATTCACGCTACTACTCCCTGCAGGTATGGTTAATGATTTGATGATAACGTGTTTAATACGGTATTGAGCGGGAGCCTTTAGTAATGTCGATGCGTGAGCATTAATTAGCTCGTAAATTTAATATAGCTTCGTGCAGGTGTAATTTGTAAGCTTTGGCATCACCATGAATTAGATTAAAATCAGGCCTGCTCGATGTAAAAGGAAACTCGGTTGATTAAATATTTTTCCTGGCGAAAAATGTCGGAATGAATTCTATCGACCATTCCTACTGGGGTACTTAGGGCAACGTTACGTTTTCTACGAGTATAACTTGCATTATTAGCTGTCTTATTATCCATATGCCCTGCTATCGCCTTAAACCATAAAACAGCTGTTAATTGACTCGATCTATGCTTAGTTGAATAATTACATAAACGTTCAATATAACTGCGAAAAGCGTATGTGTCGTCAGCATCAGAGACACGTTTTCCATTTAAAAAAACATCTACATAGAGCCAACACATAGGTTACCAGGGACAACATCGCAGTCTGCTGCTAAAAGTTTCCACACCCGCAACCAGCTGTATAATGCTAGCATTAATGTAAATGTAGCTAAATCTATGTGTTCGTCTCCACTTCCAACGACAAAAAAACCGAGACTTCCCCTAGAATTCGACAAGCTTGTAACAGGTCGATAGCATTGCCAGCGAGATTGATCTATCATAGTCATTACAGGCTTCATGGTAAACAAATCTAATTCGCTTTTAGTGCAGTGACACGCGGCCACCGTATTAGTTAACTAAATATATCAAACGGTTTAGAGTTTCTGATGCTTCTCGCTCTGAGGTTATGCTTTGAATGACTTCTATGCGGGTTAGCAGACTGTTGACCTCTCTTAGTATTTATGTTCATAGCCTGGGAACTAGCTCCTGAAATATTGTTACGAGCTAACGCTATGGCATTTGGTTTGATCGCTCTACCGACATTCAAAGCCCTATTTTTCACAGATGTTTTCAATTATTTTACCTGGTAAAACATCTTCAGCAATACATAAACTGGCTGAAAAGGCCCATGCACTTGCCCAAGTTGTTTCCTATGCATTTAGCTAATGGCATGGCTGCTCTGAACAGCGAACCTATATTTCTTAACCCGCGCCCCTTGTGACTCCTAGTGCCAACGAACACGGGGAACCTCCCGCCCGCTTGATTAGCGTAATAAGCTCTCAGTGTAGCAGAATCTGTTTTACATGTATTCTTCATTTTGTTACAGTCAAAAGCGTAAAAATGTCCAGATATAGCTAACTATTACATGCCAATTCTTAGGTCTTAGGTCTAAAATGTAAACACGGTATGTTCGGCGATGTGCCATCTTCAAATGGTACGTTCTCTCCAGTCCTATCACTTTTAACCACGTCCCCATTAACCATTTCAATGCCATTCTTAGATCCGACTCTATATTGAATGTCAGGAAATGTCCATTGACAAATATCTTTGCCACCATGGTTGATAGATAATTGCATAACTCTTAACAACAGAGCTGTTGCATCTCCGAGTACGTTATAGTTCACGATATCGCAATATATGTAAGCCATAGTTCATGAAATCTCATTACTTTTACGCGTTGATAGAACTGCCCCCGCGTGGGTTAGGCCGCTAATAATATGAGCATGATAGCCTAAAAATCTGCCTATGGCATTGTCAAATTCAACGGCGAACATACGCTCAATGGTCGACTCGATCGGTAATAATAGTTGCATCTGATTGCATTTTTATAATGCTTGTGGCTATTGATCTGCTTATTTATAAACTCTATTAGAATTTTAAGTGATAGAAGCCTTTAGGTATTTCTACATGCTGGATGTAGAGCAGTAATTCGCGAGCTTTACGCTGAGATAATGAATTTACAACTACTTTTAAAGTAGTAGTCTGCTTAAATTTAGCAAAAATCTCCTCGGCTACATTTAGAGCTCTTTTCTTCTTAGGTTGAACTGTAGTTGACAATGGCTCATAAGCATGTAATCAGATCGTCGAAGGCATAGCTAATGTTAACCAACTTCTCGGATACAATATGGATGACAAGCTGACGTTCCAGTCCTCAGAGAATCTTAAAGGCATTTGAAGATGCATTTTGAATTCTGAAATCTTATTATCCGGATAGTATTCCATTCTACTGTTACTTGGTAGCGTAATATAAAACTGCTCCCTGTTTCTAGCTATCCTTAGCGGTGACATCGGTACCCTCAGAGTTGCCCTTATGCGTCCTTTTGCGCGTATATACGCATAAAAATGGCAGAGGGACGCATAAAAATTAACTCTCTGCGTCCCCGAGGATGCACGAGGGACGCAGTGAAAAAGTGTAACAGAAACTGGTAACTTTGCTTGTGCTTAATTATCGATTATATTATCGTGTGTGTATATTTATTTGTGCATGTTTTTACTTTAAAAAATATACCTAATGTATTGTGTGTTCAATAAAAACGAAATTACTGCGTTGTTTAAGACTATGATTTGTTATATGTTTTCTTGCACAACTCAAAGTTGTTAATGCCCATAAATCAGATTCAACCACCACATTTAATTGTAAACACAATCCCCAAAGCATCCTTAGTATCCCATTTGATCTAATTTTTAGCTCACCGGGCCAGAATGGCCAAGTGAGCTTATGCCATGGCGTCCGTCTGTCCGTCCGTCAACTTTTTCCTTTAAACGACTTCTTCTCAAGAACCACTAGGCCGATATAAGTTATCTTTGGCAGGAAGTATCCTTAGGGCATAGGGATCCAAATTTGTTCAAACGAATCCGATCGGCCAATTTGGATTTCGGCCGATTTTAGGAAATGTCTTTAAAAATCTTCTTCTCCGAAACCGCTTGGTGGATCAAAGCAAGTCCCATGAAATATGATCTAGGGCAAGAGCTGAACCAAGTTTGTTCAAGGGAACTTGATTGGGCAAATGGTTCAGCGGCCATTTTGGCTGACCTAGTTTTAGCGAAAACGACTTCTCCAGAACCACTGAAGGGATCAGGCCGAAATTTGGCAGATATGATTAGGCCATTAAAGTTTGTTCAAGGGAAGTTAATCCGTCAAAAAACATGGTGCAGTCGGCCAATCAAAATACAGCATGTTTGGCGGCCATATTGGATTTTTTTATTTGATGGATTTTGAGGCTGAAATTGGTTTTATATAGGTTTTTTGGTATTCTGATCACAAATTTGCAATTTTCAAAGCTGTCGGATAAACGGTTTGGTGGCCATCTTGGATCATTTTCCCGCCAAATGCTCCCATACTAAAGCAATGGGAAATTTAAAATGTCTACTTTTCGAGAACTTATGGGACGATTTCAATTATATTTGGCAGGAAGCATCCTTAGGTTGTAGAGATTAAAATTTGTTCAAACGAAGCCGATCGGCCAATTTGGCCGGTGCCCATCTTGATTTTTGGCCGATTTTGATTGAAACGTTAAAAATCTTCTCCGAAACCGCTTGGTGGATTGAAACAAACCCCATGAAATATGATCTAGGGCAAGAGCTGAACCAAGTTTGTTCAAGGGAACTTGATTGGTCAAATGGTTCGGCGGCCATTTTGGTTGACCTGGTTTTAGCCAAAACAGCTTCTCCAGAACAGCTGAAGGGATCGAAATTTGGCAGATCTAATTAGGGATTAAGGGCCATTAAAGTTTATTCAAGGGAAGTTGATCCATTAAAAAAACATGGCCGCAGTGGGCCAATCAAAATACAGCATATTTGGCGACCGTATTCTATATTTTATTTGATGGATTTTAAAGCAAAAATTTGTTTAGTACAGGGTTATGAGTATGCTGATTTCAACCATGCCATTTCTGAATCTATCAGATAAACGGCATGGCGGCATGTAGTAAAATTGGCATTTCGTACAGGTGGTCTTTATAGCGTGTTTTACTGCATTCTAAAACCCTTGTAATCATTTGACAGAGTGACCAAACTCACTTAGCAGCAGTTGTTCACTAGTTCAAAATAATAATTTGACTGAAAGTCATTGCTGCCTTAGAATGCAACAACTTTCTGTCAAATAAATATCAAAATATTCAAAGTCATATATGTCGGCGTACACAATACATATCTTAGATATTTAGCCAGCATAGGAAAACATTTAATCTTGTAATTTAAAACCACAACTCTAATTCTCAGGATTGAAATGAAATTAATACCCTGTGAGGTAGTGAGCTGATGAAGTGTACCATATTCACATACTGATTCTAAAAGATTTATTTAATTAATTCATCATTAACCCTTTAACACTCATATCAGCCGAAAACGGCTTCTGCAATGGTCGTGAGAAATGTCCATTTGCCGACTAAAAGAAGACGGTTTTTGAAAATGTACCACTGGAATGCCTGGTTCGATATGTATTTGAAACTTTATTAGCCCTTTAATGGTCAAACCAGCGAAAACCTGCCGCTGCAGTGTCCTTGAGGAATGTCGATTTGCAGGCCAGCATGAGTATTTTTGAAAATTTACCACTGGAATGACTGGCTCGATAATCGAGCCAGTCATTCCAGTGATACATTTTCAAAATGCTCCATATCTTGGCCTGCAAATAGACATAACCTGAAATTTTAGGGTTAAGAAACCAGCTACCATAAGAGGCTGTCTTCTGATTCTCACTTGAGGGGTGTCTTAATACAAGTTTGACTGCATGTCATCAATTTCTGTTGTTAGTACTGATGTCTTCTATTTTTGCTTAAATATTGTTCAAAAGAACCTTTGCAAAATAACCATTTGACTGAAAGTCATTGGAAGTGGCACTGATTGATGTAAAACTCCATAAAGATTCGTTGAGTTGTAAATGTTCCAGGTGAGCGACACAGGCCCCTTGGGCCTCTTGTTTAAATAAATAATGAGTTTACAAGCCCGATGTTAGTCGTCTTGTTTGGCCTACAAATTGCAAATATACCCGCCATGTTTCTGTCAGTTGTGCTAAACGTCAGTGTGACGTGTCAGTATTTGACTGGATAACAGCGGAATCTCCCTCTAGAGGAACTCATGCTTGAGAAATTCAATACAACTGATCACGCGTATACAAACGTGTCTGGGCGTCTTAACCCTTTCACAGCTCAGAACATTGGACAGATCACAAAGTTGTTATCACTAATATGCTGAATATTTTGAAATTAATTTGCGCATGCCTACTTGCCTGCTGGCGAGGGTGGTACAGTACACGGCTGGTGACTCCAGCAGATAGAATCTCGCCCATGAGGCAGAAAATTACAGCAGAACGCGCAGGCGATATAAGACAGCCTACAACGTCCTCACGCGTACAACCACTGCTGCGGGTGTGATTGTAGCCAGTGCTGGTGTGGCAGCTGTGGCCACTCTCGCTACAGGGGTGGGTGCCATCGTCACCATCCAGCTGGGTGGCGTTACACTAGCTGCCACTGTCATGGCCACGGGCTTGGGAGTGGGGCAGGGACAGATCACAAGGAGGCTGGAGAAGTATGCTAAGTACGTGACACTGGCACAGAGTATGCAACGGACTATCGACGGGTCTGTCAGCAAAACTCTCGAGGAGGGAAAGGTCACCAATGAAGAGTACCACCATATATTGAAGGTCCAAGCCCTGTACCGCAGGCAGAAACCTAAAGTGAGACAGCACTACCTCAAAGGCTCCAGCGGGCGGGTTGATATGGAGGAGCTAAAAAACGAGATGTTACGGCGAAGTCACCTCGCCGGTCTCTGGAGTTGAGCCGACTACAAATAGTATGCTGCCTGTATGGTAGCTTTAGGAACACCAGTATAGATGGCCTTCCCACTGAACCTCGCGACAGTCATCCGGAGCCAACCGCCCCTCCTCGGTACACCCTTGACTGGCCTTGAGAGGTCTACTGGATGATATACCAGAGCTAACACCGTTCTCTATCACAGTGGATGGATGGTCCCGAGCCAGCTTCTCCATCAACCCACGACCGCTGACCAACCTCCCCATCACCATCAAGGATGCGAAGCAAGCTCATACTTGCTCCAAGCCTCTCATACTGGAATCAGCAACTGAACTTTGCCGTGTGGTGTGCCACGGCAGGATGTGGAGTAAGTTCCTCCCTGCTTCACTCCTATTCTGGTACTCCTGGAAGCTGTTCTCATCGCCAGCTGTATCAGATTCCACGTGTACTTCACGGTGCAACGAATCCTCCATGAGCTGGGTGCAAGCACCCTCCCCCCCACCCTGATACAAACGACTTCGACCCACAGCTCAACAGTCATAGCGTTTCAGTGGCCAGCAGACTACAGAGAGAGTTCAGTGCTCACTCAGATTATCGGTGACATGGTGGTGACAACAGCGGTCTAGGGGTTATGTACAGCGACCCGAGACATGACTACTCAGGATTCCCATATCGAACACCCCGGAGCGATAGTGCAAAATATGCACATCACCGGAATCAGGCAGGACTATCCAGATGTGTGGAAGTACTTTGTCCCACACACCACCTCAGGCCTCACACCGGAAGGGATCGTTCGGATCAACCAGTCCCGGGAAGTGCCATGCTACTGCTCCTTACAGCGCAGACCAAGCTGCGTCATTCCATAGATGGTGGCAGTGGAGTAGAGGTCCAGGCCATGTTCATCAGTCTCGTTGAGGATATGATCATCGTGGCAGACCCCAGTAGTCTTATTGCTAAGTTCCAGCAGGGGCTGCAGAAGGCCCGTTGCAAACTCGACTTTGCTATTTCACCACACCTATCTATGGTTGACTCCGAGCAACATTATCGTGAACATCCAAGTCAGGGGCTATAACAACATAATAGTCAAGGGGAGTTCCCCCGGTGTCCACTTCAGCTTCAACACTGATATCAGCGCACCTATGTGTAGTACGGCTATACAGTCGTTCCGACCCTGACACTGCAGCCAGTCGACACGACGCTTCCCATGGCAGCTCCGACCCTGATACTGCAGCCGGTCGACACGACACCACTTCTACGAGTGGTGCTCGGGATCAGCCTACTCCGCCGCTAGCAAATCAGCTATAAGACTATCCTGACTCTCTACAGTAGCAGTGGGGCCCACGGTGAGACACTGAACCAGCTTGGCATGCCCTACAGCCCCTATACACGCTGCCAACATGCACATCCAAGGGCTGGATGCTTCCGCGGCGCATCCTTTTTCCAGCTTGTAGTATCGCAGAGCCTTGTTCATCTCCGAGTCAGGCGAGGCCACGGCGGTCTGCAACTGCTGGAACACATCTGACAGATACTCCCGACCTTGTAGAAACGTTTAGCTTGCAGGAGCTGCTCGACCATACTCCCGCCCATGACAAGGTATTCGAGGGAGCAGATCTGTCCCTTACCAAATCCTAGATAGAGCTTCACAGCTGTCAGCTCCTCTGTCAGCTCAGCACCAGAGAGCTGAGCGAGCTCATCTGTTGTCTTCTTCTTGTAGTCCTTCAACTCCCTCCGGAAGTCCACATAGTACTTCTCGCATAGCATGAGCCCGGACATGTTTAAGATGTCTCAATAGAGAGATGAATATGCAGACTGGGAAGATCTTATTAGCTCTCTCGACAGTGGACGCAGATGTTTAACCGCGTTATATACTCAGTGCTTAAACAATGATGTTGTCAAGTACAGATCGTGAAGCAACTGCCCAAGAGCAAGGTGAGTCTTCAGAAGGTGGAGAAACTGCTGCAAACTAAGACACAGAAGTTACTGACCAAAGCAAAACCTCTGGCAGTCCATATCGCCAGTAACATGGCAGCGAATGTGGCTGTGGTGAAGATGACAGGTGGAAATGAGGTTCTTCCTGCCGCCACTGTGGCTGTCCTCCCTACAGTCGTGAGTGGGTGGCCGAGCACTGTCTTGGAATAACTCACCCCATCCCAAAGATCACCATCAGTGGTGCCTCCTACACTTCCGCTGCCAAGATCATGGGTGAACGTGTTACACTAATAGAGGCCATGGTTCTAGGGCTAGCAACGAGTGCAATGGCTGAGATCATCGGCGCCTACGTTTAAACCCTCTGAATAGTGAGAGATGGATCACGAGACCCCTGCAGCATATGAGGCATGGCGTGCCAGAGGGCGGTCTGCAGCCCATAGTCGAGCACATGGACTGAGGATTGCCAATGCCTGGGAATGGTGGACCGCCCACAAGGCATAACCCTGCAGAGAGGGCCAGTACCCTGAGAACTGCTACCTATTCCCTTGGCCGACTGCGTGGTCCTCCTATGCCCAACTATTTCACTCGGGGTATGACTAGTAGGTTTAAGCCGCCTGTGTATAGCACTATGACTCTGTCACGCCTCGGTTCAGAGGACACCGTTGCCCCTATCTCCTTCCTAGACTTCGACGATGAGGACGACGAGGACGATGAGGCTGGAGTCATCAACATTAGTGCTGATGCCTTTGCTGAGGTCGGCCTCGCTATATTGCTGGAGGGGGTGGTCGAGCACTGTCTCGGAATAACTCACCTCCTCCCAAACATCGCCATCAGTGGTACCTCCTACATGCCGCCGCCAAGATCATGAACGTATTACACTATTGGAGGCCGCGGTTCTAGGAAGCTTAAGCCATCTGTATATAGCACTATGACTCTGTCACTCACAGACCTAGAAAGCAAAGAGCTAGGCGATCTTGCTCACTTGGGCGAGGGACGCCTCGGTTCAGAGGACACTGTTGCCCCTATCACCTTCCTAGACTTCGATGAGAAGGGAGACCCGCGGGAGATCCGAGGTACCATCCCAGCCTGAGATCTTATCGGGAACACTGATACAGTAGGACAATCGTCCATTAACAAGGCCAAGACTGTATACAAGGGGATGGGCATCAAGGAGAGGGCGACGATGCTCGGTATGCTCGGAGTCGATGAGCCTGGAGCCATCAAGGTTATGGCTGAGTCCTTTGCATAGGACATGGTTAAGGATCTCCTGAAATCGCGGAGCTCATTCCAACAGGATGGAGAGAATCTCAAGGTAGGCACCATCGGTCTGAGCAATATCACTGGCGATGGCAAAAAAGGAAGTACTGCCGTTTAGTCTCCCAGATATAGACGAGACTACTGCTGACCAAGTGCTAACCATCCTCCGCGCGCATGTCTGTACCATTCAACAGTAAGCCGGCCGATGCTGGCCAGGTGGTGCTGATCATTGCCCCATCAGGACACGGGAAAAACATCTTGCTGCAAGCTCTCCTGGCCGAACATCTACACTCTCAATACATCCTTCTGGTGTCTGACTCTGCCACTGAGGCGGTTGACAGTAATGATCAATTGTACAATGGCCCAATCACCAAGACACAGAACCTGCAAGCCCTGCAAGAGAAGCTGCTGGCAGCCCAACTGACAGAACCAATTGTTCTAGTTATCGATGACCCTGCAATCGACCAGAAGACAGCCACCTACCTCAGCAACATCACCAGGCGCATCCGGCACACACAGATAGCTGCCTTCATCCTCTTTCAGAAGTACACCCGCGGGATCTCACCGGACATCCGCCACAGTGTCTGGTTGCTATTCTTCAGCTCCAAGTGTGGACGTGCCCTGCTCGAGACCATATACAACAGCCTAACCCTCAAGGAGTCCAAAGGGGACTTTATCGCAGGTGTACAGAGGGCAGCTGATCTGTACCGCTTCATCATCAGCAACAAGGAGACAGGTGAGCTGTCACACTTCAAGCCATCTCTGGAAAAGGCACAGACCTTGACCTACAAGCTGAATACAGCCAGGAAACTAGCCTGCTCTACACATCATCGCTGACAGACTGTCGGCCGCAACGTTTTTCATTCATCAAAAGGCTGAGGAACCTCATCCGCGGTCTCCGCTACTTCGTCAGATGCTTGAAGAACTTCGTCAGAAGCTTGAGGAATTCGGTCAGAAGTTTGAGGAACTTCGTCAGAAGCTTGAGGAACTTTGTCAGTTTCCTCAGAAGCCTGTAGCTGAAACTCTATCCACTGAGGGTAAGTTTTTAGGACTCTCTTCTTCTGGAACTTCTCAGGGCAGATCCACTTTGTGGATCTTTGTGCGACAAGCATCTGCCTTGCAAGCGGATTTGCTGAGGTAGTCCTGGTAGTTATCTGGGAATTTCAGAGTGCTCCTGAGTGCCTTCTGCATGACCAGTGTCATGGCTCTCCACTACAGCTGCACTGACCTCCTCCCTGAGGTAGTTATTTGCTCCAGACTGGAGGTTATCCAGTATATCTCGCTCTTCCTGGCTATGGAGGCTAAATACAGCAGCCCACTTCCCGACCGTTAGTAGAACTTTGGGTTCGACCCTCGCCCTTTGGAGAGCTAGAATAACAGGATTGTTAGTTTGGGCCACAGGTAGATCGAGTGCCCTGCCGTGGGTGCTATCAAACTTCCAGTAGAGTATCTGAGTCAGGAGTTCTTTTGTACTACGAATTGCCACTCCTTCCTCTATGGCGGCCAGTATCTACACATCAGATGGAAGTGTGACCTTGGCTCCCTCGTGGAAAATGTTGATGTCACGGAGCAGTCCTCGGACCCTGTCATGCCAAGTGCACTCCATCGCTGTCGTGCTGACTGTCGTGCTGACTTGTCCTGCTGCCTATAGAAAATCTGCTGGAGAACTTTACCAAACATGGCAGCCGTTTAAGACCTCTATATACCAGACCTTAAACATGCTGCAGTATGTACAACATCCAGATGGGGCCATTGAGCCCACGACATCGCACCGCACTGATCCTCGGAAGGACTGCGTGACGGTCATTCGGCCCAGTATACATGATGAGAACCTGTTGTCCGCTGCTGGGAAGTACATCGACTTTGCAATCTCGGCACAGATCCAAGAGATCAAGCGCATGACACTCGAGTTCAAGCTTCAGAGCACAAGAGAACAGACGCTAGAGCTCCCGATAGTTCTGAACAGGTGGGAGATTGTGCAGAGCAACAGCACTGTGGACACCACCTATGAGAACGATGAGTATCGAGTCCTAGGTCTGCTGGCTCGTCAACCAACCTTCTATGGGAAGGGAAAGGGGTACGATGCTGTGGGGTGCAATGAGGGGTTCATGGAATTCAAACTACGGGCAGGTGTTGAGAAGCCCATGGCAGTTCCACTCTTAACCCTCCTCGGGAACACACACGTGAATCCGGCTGCCATGCAGGATAGGCTGTTCCTCCGGATGTACACTGAGCAGCTCACAGATGTGACGATGAATGCTCCAAGACTTCATGTCTGGTATGACGAGAATGACCAGGAGCATGTGGAGCGAGAACACCAGCAGGTCCAGGCCACAGCTAACCAATGGGTAGAGCTGTCATTGCATCCTGGTGTATCCCACTGTGTTGCTCGTGTGGTCGTGGTTCAGAACGGAGGAGCCATCCCGCAGGTGGATAAGCTAGACGACTTCAAGCTTGTCGTTGCTGGGACCAATGTTCCTGGTGAGGTACACGAGCTGGCTGATTGCCAACTCTATAGACAGAGAACTAAGTCATATGAACCTCTGCGACTAACCAGTGGAAGATACGACCTCGAGTCGGTACTCGAGCGCCGTCACCACCTCGGGGGCAGGGACATCCCACCTAATCCGGGCAACCGGCTCAGCTTTAACATTGGAAACCTCAAAGCTGGGACACGCCCATTAGGTGTGACAGTACGTTACTTTGGCTATGCTAAGGTATGCATGTCGAACACATCAGGTATTCAGCTTGAGCGTAAATAGAGCACGACTCCTGTCCTCACAGCTGCGGCTGCCACCACTACTATAAGCTCTGCTGTCTTCTGACCTGTAGATGCTTCATAGTCGAGCATTGGCTCAGATACAGCCTCGTAGTACTCATCGAGACTCTCATCTGTCTCTTTGATGCTCTGGTTGGCCTGAGCTCGGAGTTGTCATCGGCGTGCCTCCCTCTGGTGCATATGCTCGAGTGCTTTGCTGTATTCAAACTTCTCCTTAGACAGCTTCACCATTGCCTGGTTATGATGCTCATGCTCGACCTCTGCCGCCTTCTTGTTGGCGAGGCTGAGTCCCTAGTTCGCTAAGGCAAACATTCAAGATTGCGGATGCCATGCTATTGTCTACAGTTTAAAGCTATATAGCTGCTCCCAGCGATGGCTCCCCAGAGCGATGTATGAACCAGAGGTTTATGAAGATCCAGTCGAAGATATATATGACGAGGACTATGAGGAGGACTATGATGACGAGGATTATGATGCAGACTACGAGGTCGGTGGAGATTATGATGATGTAGAGCCTGAATCCCGCAAGCTAGTAGACAGAGTGAAAGGAATCTATCGCACATACGTAAAAGGTTCTATCGGGTCACTGGCAGCAGTTGGGGCTCTGATCACTCTGTTCACAATGAAGGCTGGCGAGACGATCCGCAAGATCGCCAACAATGCTCTCCATGGTATGGAGAAGATTTCTGAAGCCATACCAGCCATCGCCTCAGGAGTAGGTACGTTCTTCGGAGTTGCAGGCCCTCGGCTACCATACATTGCCATAGCACTCACAGCCATCTGGGCCGCCGAGCATTTAAGCCGTACAATATAAGGATGGCATCTCTGTACGACCTGGTCAAGTTACTTAGCTTCCGAGGGTTAATCGATAAACTACCATTCAGTAAGGATCCAGCAGAGACTAGACGCTGGTGTACAGAGGAGTTTGAGGAGGTCTTCAGTGATAGTCGAATGAATGACGTCCGTCTGTTCGTCTGTTTAAAGTTCGCCCAGTCCGTGCATGACAGGATGGGAGTGGACATCCGTGTTGAAATCTGGGAGCTTATAAAACATCTTTCTTGAGGAACTCTACTATCAGCCTGGTGGATATTACCGTGAGCCCCCTCAACTACTCGAGGCTGCAGTTCGCAAGGGCCACAACTTCACATTGGAGATAGTTAGCCAGTGGCTCAGCCGCCAGGCGATGTGGCAGATATATAGACCTCGTCCATGGCACATCAGTCATGACCATTTCGATGAAACTGTCCCGAACAGAGTTCACCAGGCAGATGTTCTATTCCTTCCACACGACTCAGTTGCTCGTAAGACATACAAGTATGCCCTCACCATCGTCGATGTCGCCATCAGGTACAAGGCTGCAGCACCGCTCACAGACAAGTCAGCTGGCCAGGTGGCCCAGGCATTCTGGGGTGTCTACGAGGCTTCAGAAAATCCCCTCCTGTGGCCGGAATTGTTGCAGGTGGATGAGGGTAAGGAATTCAGAGGTGAGACTGCAGCCCTCGTGTGGAAACCCAGTGTGGCAGTTAGGCGAGGCGAGGTAGGGCATCACCGTGCCCAGTCTATCACTGAGTTGTGGAATCGGACACTGGCAGAGAGACTGTTCCCACACCACTATGCCCAGGAACGTTCTAGCGTATGGGTGAAAGGGATGCCTGCTGTGGTGAAGAGATCCAATGCCGTGGTTACTAGGCTAATCGGAAAGTAGCCGGTAGAGGCTATCAGACACTCTGCTGTTGCCAGTCACAGCTCTAGAGGATCGAACAAGGGAGAGGAGTGCCTACCACCTGATACTCTGGTTCGGTACCTGTATGCGCCTGGTGAGCTGGAAGGGGGTCGATGGCGTGCAACAGATCCTAACTGGTCGATAGATGTTCACAGGCTTGACAGATATGTGGAGGTGGAGGGGCGACCTACACTGTACTACCTGGCACGCCAGCATGGAGTGCCTAGGCGATCATTTGTCGTAGAAGAGCTTCAGCTAGTCCCTGCAGACACACAGCTACCAGCACCTAGGGTGCTAACATGATACTCGATGGCTCGGTATGGACACCATCTGGCAGCACATGGCGCTTATCATAGTAAGTGGAGAGTCCAAGTTTTTCCTGCTCATGCATCACCATACCCTGGTTGCGCATGCGTAGGCCTCGGTTTTTGGCTCTGTCCACCTCGCATGTAGGCCGCTGTAGAACCTCTGCTATGAGACCTCATTCTGCCACTTTGACATTCCCTTAGCCGAGCACTTACATGCAGCTGTCTTCTCCATGTAGTAGCATTTGGAGCAGAGATCAATACCACGAGAGCTTTTGAACTCGAGCTTGAACAGTCCCGGAGTCCATCCAGACCATTTGTCCCAAGCTAGCCAGTCCTGCTTATGAGCCTGGTACTCTGCTCGCATCTCAGGGCGAATGACGTCGTCGAGGTTGGAGCCTGCTATAGCTATATACACGGAGTCAGTGTCCATCTGCAGGTACTCAAAGCTGTCACGAGGTATGTAGTGATCGAGGAAGTCGTAGTAGAGCTCCAGTATTCGCAGCTTCGCGAGCTCATGAACAGCTATCCCCACCTGGAAGGGCCTTCGAATAGTGATTCTTGGCTTGCAACTCTGGAGCTCGTATGACTCACTGATCCCCTCGAGATCTTCGAACCATGCACTATGCAGGGCCTTGTCTACCACGCGTTTGTCCTTCGTGAAGCTGGTGTTGCTATGACGTTCTAGGGCCTCGATGAACTTCCCATAGGTACTGTTGCCGAGGAGTTTGAAGAGATCTGCCAAGAGTGCTTTGCTCTTATCTACATCTCCCGAGCAGCGGGCATCCATAACATTCTCCATGAACCACTCGAATGGGCGCTTGGCCTCATAGTCTATGTTGCGGTATACAGCAGTGATCTCCATGCCATGGTCATATACCACTTGAGTGTCGGTGCATACAGCAGCCACTTCTTGCCAAAGAGGGCACCGACCAGCTTCTGGGTAGTGGGACCCTTCATCCCTGTTTGCCCTAGATATGCCAGCATCTCAGAAGAGGTTGCCTCTACCAGGTTCTCGCGCTTATAGAAAAGCGGGGACATTTCCTCGAACTTTGCCCACAGAGCCTTAGGGACCTCTATATCCACCTCAGCAAATCCGAACCAGCGGTCTGCTAGGAGCTCCTCCCTAAAGCTGGCTACACCACTGGCACCAGACCAACGGCACACTGTCTCCTTACCACAGGGCATCTCTTTGGCCATCGTTGAAAGGTACAGAGCATTTGCGTCGTAGCCGAGTAGACGTTAGCAGACCCGCTCACTATGGCGGATTCGAGTCATGCCAGCCTCGTGGTATCTGGTGTACACGATGCTGGGCCCTCCGACAACAGCACACTTCAGCATCTCATAAGCTTCCTTGCCCAGTGAATAGAGGCTAACATCCGGCATATGCTGAGCGGTTCCACGTACTGCAGTGACACACCTGGGAGAGACACCGCGTCTTTTGAGGATGTCTATTTCTCATTGTGTGTAGAACTCCCGCATCCACTCTAGGGCTTCGATGAATGGACTGACGTCCATGTTGTTGTAGTATCACAGCCAGTCGGCGAATGTCCGCACCCATAAGCTTTGATCCACGCCTCATAGGAGACTCCAGGAGATAATTAAGCACATTGGGGAACCGCAGCTCAGGTGTTATGAGGAACATGGTCTGACTAGCCTTCTTGGCGACTTTTACTGTACCTGTACTGTCAGTCAGCTTATCGACACAGTATTTCTTGATGAAGTTCAGGTCATACCGCTCAGAGTTGAACCCCAGTACAGGTCACACCACTCGTTGATCAGTTGCTGCTGTCGCTTTGGGATCTTGTCCAGGTCTGTCGGTATGTACTGTGCCCTAACCCGTGTCCAGATTAGGTATGCTCGCCGTTGGATCACCAGCATGAACTCTCTGATCAGTTCTTTGGGGTCAGGATTGCAGAGGTGAGTGGGCACTCGTGGCGCCATCTAAGGAGCAGCCAACTGACACAGAGATAGGTATGTGAGTACTCTCGATCGTGAGAGTCTCCGTAGGATGAGTCTTGATACCATCTGGGAGTGCTTCGAAGTCGTAAACTATGAAGTGTGGGTATGGGACAGTCCGAACTCGTTTAGGGACGCTTGAACAGCGTTTTATACATCACTCCCACTGTACCACAAGCAAGCATCCAGATGCTCCCAGTTTCTCCTCTCTCAGGACTGTCTTGCGATATCTTTGTTCGGCATCCTCACCTTGCTGGTGTTGTGGACACCTGTGCCAGTGACAGCCGAGGAACTAGTAAACGGTGTTGGTGGTCGGATCATAACCATCTACGGGAGCACCCTCGATCCAATGCTCGCCACCGTGCCCACACTCTACGTGGTGTATGTGTATGCCTCTGTTTCTTGACTCATACTCAATCCAACGAGTAGCTGCCGGACTGGATGGCTGGGGCGGATAGAAGGCATTCTCATACGCAGACTGTGGTGCCTCAACCTTCTCGCCAGAACACACGATTGTTGTTTTGCCACCTGTACAGCGATCAGCGTGGCATTGAAGATGGCATACCTGTGTAAACCTCTGCTGACAGTGACTGCAGACTAGTGTATGTGCCAGCTTGGAGATGTTCTTGATGTAGAAGGTGTAGTGGTCCCACACTCCGATGGTCAGGGTGTCATGGTAGTGAGCCGCTTGCCTGATCAAGTGCCACGTGCCCTCTTCAGTTGGTTCATACACGCGAATCCCGATCTTGGCGAAGAACTCTACCTTGTTCAGCTGATCCAGCGAGGTCTTGCATCATCAGCTACTGTCACTGTCTAGCCGTAGAACTTTGTGGCTAGCTCTCGTGAAGGAGCTGTACTTCTATCAGCTCTCGCTCCTTGGTGGACTGCTAGCCATATTCAGAGACACATGTTGTCCTCGTAGGTGTCGAGGGCAGTCATACTCTTCTTCTGTCATAGCCAGTCTGGGAGGGAGCTTGTCCCAAGCAGAGGTTGGTGGTCGATGACAGCCCTGACCTCAACATTGATTGACTGAATGAAAGCCCACTTGGTGTTGGGTCGATCGATATTGTCTGTGTCGAGGCGGGCTTGCTCTCTTGCTACCACCCAGTCCTGAGCTGCTCCTATCATGTTCAGCCACGAGCTCCCTGGACCATTCATGTGGAACAGCATCACCCTACCGTCCTCGATGTGACGTATCCGGTATGTGTGGGTGTAGCGGAGGTAGAGTGCATTCTGGAAAGTCTGCTGGATCTTCTCCATGATCCGACCTGTGAGGTCTCCTTCTAGTCCTCTGAAGAATGTCCAGCATACTGACCGAGTCCTTTATCCTCTGTCTCCCTTTCGCCAAGACGTTGGTCGAGAATGTGTTCAGCTTCTCGCCTCATGCTCCGGGCTAAGGGTTCAGCCCTTGGCCTCCTCCTCAATCGCTTAGCGATTCTGCATAGGGGAGGTAAGCGCTCCAGTGGATGGTCCGCTCTCCGCCTCGCTACAGTCTTGGCTCGCAAGCTAGTAGTCACCTCCTCGTCCAACTGATGAAGCTCATGGAGCCGCCGTGCTTTCTTATGAGGGCTCTCTGGATCATCTTTGGTAAGCGCTAGATGTCTGTTCGTCTTCATTGCTCGGGAGAGTCGCTTCCACCACTCCTCGGCACAGGCCTGTCCGATTCTCTGGAGAAGGTCGGCTTTGCTGGCCTTAGAGTAGCCACTAAGGCCGAATTGCTTTGCCATCACTCAAAGCTGTGTTACAGTAATCATGATGTAATAGCACTGTGCTTGTCTCTAAATGAGCGTTCAGACCCTATTACGTGTGGGTCATACCGGGAAAAACCTGTGGGGGGTCCGTCGTGTCGAGGTGATACCGACGGAGACTATGTGTTTGTGTGAGATGCTGAGGAGAGCTGATGTGATACATGGGAGTAGTGTGTACATTGAGAGAGGGCTCCCTGCATTTCTTGTTCCCACTCTTGTTCCAACTCGATAGCAGCATCCACATCAAAACTGCAAACTGTTTCTAAATAATTCATGTACTTGAAGAGTTTGTCCTTCACTATCACAGTCATCGGATAACATCCGCGACACTTAAGGCAAGTTAGTAGAAATGATGAGCGGAATGTTGGAATCCCTGAACATCTCCATTTCTCAAGACTTCAGTTTGCATAGTTGCCCATATTGATTTTAAAGTTTAGCCTTTGCTAATAACACATAATAAGACTAGGGCCGGGGTAATATGACCAGGTTAGATAAAGACCCACCGCGACACTCCCCAGTGCGGGGTCAAGGCACCACAGACACACACGCACCAGCTGGCTAGAATATCAACAGGGTAGTGTAGGAGATAGGTGGGATAGAAGATAGGTAGGATAGGTACAAAACTGTCCCACAGATAGAAAAACCTCCTCAGGATACCAGTCAGAATAGAGAGAGAGAGGCCGGTAACTAGCCGCACGGGAGTTTCATACACATGTCTCAAATCCAATGCCCCAAGGAATGAGAGGGTGGTGGGGGCCACGGATCGCCGATCGGCTGCCAGCTGAGGGAGATGGTATCATTTTAATCCCGACACTACTACTCGAAGTGTTGTTACTCGTGGTTTGTTAAAATTTGAGTCAACACGTTTCAAGAAGACATTTTAGAGAGAGAGCTGCAGCTGGTTGTATGCTCTGAGGTGCGAGCGCCGAACGAACAGATGCGCAAACAGTGTGGCATACGATAGTAGCTTGGTAGAACATTTTATCAGTCATACCATAGAGTTATGAACGATGAATTATTATTATTATTATTGTTACTATTATTATTATTATTATTATTATTATTATTATTATTATTATTATTATTTTTAAGATCATGTTATTTCACGTTCAGGCATGTGTAACTGGTATACAAGAGTTTAACTGTGGAGGTAGATTAGCTATGCACGCAAATCAAATGTTTTACTAATTATAGAGGCTTGTGGAGTTTATTTTTGAAAGCGGTTTGTTTGAGTGACCTGCTCAAATATGTTCAGCAAAGACTGACAGATCTATGTCGAGCTAACATTATAGAACGCTGTTAAGTTAAATTCGTCTAGGTGCAGGGATGCATGTAACGTGTATATATCTGGGTAACAGGAGGAAAAGCTCACCTAGAAGTTTGTATAGTGTTACAAAGAGGGGTGGGGCTGTTGGTGCACCGTGTATGAGATCGTTTAAATCTTTGAGGAATAGATTAAATGCTCAGGTGAAATGTATGTTTGTAGCATTTACAATGGTTTGCGATGTGTATTTTTAAAACGTTTAACTGAATGAGGTGTGACAAATTTTCAGAAACATTGCAACAACTGCAACCATGAAGATTTCACACGATGTACAATTAGCATACCTTATGCAGTTACTCCTAGTAAAATAAACATACTATTTAAAAGAAATTATGAATGGGAAGAAACCAGCTCTATATGCATATTAGATTGAACCACACAACTTTAGAACATGCTCCTTTCGTGGTTCATTAGGCCTACACCACGCACCGCAGGGCATGGCTGAATCCATTGTGCCAAAACCAAGGTGACAATATAGGCGGCCGTGCTGATTGGCCTATAGCTGACACGTGGCCTGACATGCCCCAGACCTTAGGCCATGCTCCTTTTTGCTGGGAATTAGGCCTACAATCCAACAACTGGCATCCCATAAGCTGACCTACCACAGAGCGACGATATGAATGCCCTGACTAGTGTAACGATATGGATGCCCAATGGGCCAGGCCATCAGACCTTAGGCCATGCCACCTTTTCATGCGCCATTGGGCGCGGCAACGAGCATAACTGGTGTCACATGACCCGACCAGGGCGATGCCAAGAACGCCCATTAGGCCACGCCTCTTTCACTGGTCATTAGCTATGCAATGTGACAGCTACCACTCATAAGCTGACCTAACCCAGGGCGGCGATATAGGCAGGAGTGCTGATTGGCATATAGGCGTCGTATGACCTGGCGATGACCACTAACACCTTCGAACATCATTACACCTGTCAATCTGTGGCACGTGTCTCATTACACCTGTTAATCATCGGCACGTGCCTACACCTATGCATCAACGAAAGTAGCGAGGATATAGGCAGCCGCTTCTGATTGGTCGAGAGTGTGATGACGTAATCAATCATTGAATTAGGACACGCCCCCTTTTCTCCCGCACTCGAATCTGATTGTTTGAGATAGAAAAACGGATCTTTCTCACGACCAAGCAGATTCGAGTATTGTTGGCAGGAAAAAAGGGTGCGTGCCTTAAGTCAAATACTGATGGCGTCGTGACGTTTTCGACGTATCTGAACCGCCGCCTATACCGTTGCTCTTCTACTTATCACTGTCGTCATCTTCACATACAGAAGTTGATTTTATTTAGTCCAAGGCAATGGAGGAATCCTGTTTTAGCTTTGTCCCGCCCATCTCTAGCTACGCTCCACTCATGCTTTGACTGTGATGGGAACAATCGACCCCTCCCTGCAACCTCTGAATCTCAATTTCCTGAAAGCTCTACAGGTAAGCTTTTAAACATTACAGCACCCAGTCAAATTAATTTCAAAATATTCAACAGCATGTTTATTAAATAGTAAAGGCATACGTACAAAAGGACTTAGTCCCTCATCAAATACGTGTCCGTGACAAACTTATCTACGCCATTCATGTACGGAATTGATTATGACGCCATCCTACACGTCACGTTGTTGATTATGACGTCATATGATTGATGGATAAACCGGAATCCTCCAGTATTCTGATAGCATACCCGGATAAAGCAGCATTATCTTGGTATTTAGACATAACTGATATTTAAAACAGCTTTAATTATATAAGAATTGTAAAAAATTATTAGTTTGATCAATATTACAATTAATTTAATTTTAGCGATGCTGGGTAATTATAACTGTTTTAAGTAACTAGTTCTGTTAACGGTGCATATTCACACCAGAATGATTGAAAATAAAATGGTTAAAATTGCACATTTTTATAAGCTTAAATTATGTGCCTATGTGTAATGAAACGAAATAAATCTTAACGTAAGATGCTTCCATTCCATATAAATTAATATAATTTTTTAAGTTGCAAAATTGAAATAGAGGCCCGTGACATTTCAGGCCAGAATAATATGTTAATTTACCATAAACTGATAAATGCAAAATCTATAATAGTCATTCTGTCGATATGCTAGGTTGCATTGTCCAAGACATCGATATTTTGGACTAAGTTATAAACAGTTATCTGTATTTACAAACAAGACTATTCTTTATTATTTGTTTGTATGACAATATGGTTATTTTATCAACCCTAGGCTTGTGAGATTATTGTTTTGAGTGATCCCGATCGAGTATTTAAAAATAACCGTGATTAGTCGATTAAAGCTGCAATGCTATTTAGAAATGTATATTTGCAGGCCAGGAGACTAATGTTGAAGATGTATTACTGGAATGCCTGGCTCGAAGACTAATTTGATAGGGACTGTTCGTGCTTCTTGAGAACAGCATCTCCCAGTACAATTACTTTCAAAATAATCAACATAAAATTGTAAATTCATGAATGACGTATGTTACAATTAGTACACTTTTGTGACACATTTTTCAATGTACGAGATGGAGCAACACAATTTAAAGAAATGACGGTAGCCAAAATGTGACGTATTTGATTATGACATCAGATACTTGAGTAAGAGCTCGAATTTCTCAACTTCTGTAAAACCTTCACTGCTGAAGCTCATATTTACACAAATCCCATAGAAAATAAATGATGTTCTTGCTAAATAACATAGGTAATTTCAGTATCGGTGTTATAATAATTAAAATGGAAATGGTAACAAGGGTTCAAGTTATAACATTATCATATGTGCTCACAAAACTTTCGAGATAAAGTCAATAGAAGGGTAACGAGAGGGGCCTTGATTCTGCTTGTCTGAGAGAGTGATGCTAGATAGATTTTGCTCTCGACGAATCAGATTCGAGTATGTTTGGCGGTAAAAAAGTGGGAGTATTCAAATATTCAATATTCAAATATTGATGACTTTATCACTCTCTCAGCCAATTAAAATCGCCGCCCATCACGTCACCCTTCTATGTATGCTAGCTATGACCTACCTTGGAAATAGAGGAATCCAGTCTGTCCGTCATAATCAATTACATCGCAGATGGGCTGATGCCACAATTAAAATGCGCCTTGAATCAGGAACTCTCAGTCTGCGTAGTTGTGCGATTTCCATATCTTATTTAATAACCATTCTGTTGAATATTTTGAAAGTAATTTGACTAAACACTGTTACTGTAATAGGCAGCAACGTCACCTAATCAAATTAGTTTCACAATATTCAACATCTTACCATATAATATTCTGGAAATTGAGATTTAGAGAGTTCAGGGTTCGATCGATCCCAACATGGGCAAAGGGTGGAGCTTAGCTAACGATGGGTTATGGCATAGCTAAAACTGGATTCCCTTATTGTTCTCTAAAATATATTATATTGATTACTACTCAATAGTAGGGTCCACTCCGTCACTCACACATCTGAATTTATAGTCCAATACGTCACATATTAGACTACGTCACAAGCAACATAATGTAAAGTTCAGTCTCACATGAAATATTTACCAAGTGTACGACTTTTCTGCCTTTGATGAATTCAAAATTTAATAAACATTCTTATGACTATTTTGAAACGAATCTTACTAGGAACTATGTTGGAATTCATTTATATACTTTGAGACGCTGAATTCACAGAGTCCCAATTTAATAAATTTAGACGCGTAAGCTGTTGAATATTTTGGGACTAATTTGACTGGGTCTGTTATTGCATATGTCTATTAAACTGTAAATTTATCAAGGACATACTATTCATGCACTAATGACAGACATTTCTATTTTCATATCGGATGTATATGTCATTATGATTCTGACGTCAGCTAAATAACGACGTAATTAGTTATGACGTCACATACATGACAGATACGATCCCTCAGGTCTTTTCAATTGGACCAGATAGAGAAACTGTGCGCAGGGTGCCTGCGTGGTCGGTACTTTGGCTAGATTCATTGCTCTAATGCCAGACTATAAACAATATCTTTTCTAGAAATCTTTATAGATACCTGAGAGGAATCTAAGGAAAAAAATATGATAAAGCTGGATTTTTGCATACAGCCTCTCTATATCATTAGCAACAATATACTAAAAATCTCCGAAATTCCTCCTTGAGCTAAATCCAGAAATCAATTAAATATGATAATTAGCGTAATTATTTCGACAATAGTTGGCAAAAATCATTAAAATTCCAGATTCTGCATAAATTGGTCGACTATGGCATTTATTTAAAGGAAATACTGTATTGAGCCAAATAATAATGAATACAATCAAATTTCCCTTATTGCTAATTAATTAACTAATTAATTATATTAATTTTGACAGAATAAGCGATATGAACATTTTTGTGAGAAGTATATTATGTATGGTAACTATTGATAGGAAATCATCAACTGAACTGGTGAATTGCAATATGGATAGATGAGATCCAATAGCTACATAACTAGCTGTCTAAGTAGCTGATTAATGCTGTCAAAATATATTAAATCCCTGTAGCAAGTTAAGATATCGTGAAGTTCATCACTGTCCGTCATCAGTATCATCAATAATCTCAGTATTTGAACAGTCTGAACCCATCTGATATTTGCACAGGACACTGCAGAACGAGTTGACATATCGGCAACTACAGTTCTTAACAGAACCTGTTTTACACCCACAGCTGATTGCATTCATCAAGCGCACTGCGGATCCATGTTGGGCAGATGGTATTAGGGTTAATTACTCATTTATTACTGTCCAGCCACATTCAATACAGTATGAAAAACAATAAAAAACAAGTGAACCATGTTTGTCAAATGTCTTGGCTTTTTTTTTCTCTTCTTTTTTTATGTCCCATATTATTTGTCTGTAGTTATGTACAATATATTGTCATAATGCCTTATGTCTACTTATGTCAAATCATGTGTAATTTGTATGTTATTCTATGTCAGGGGTCCACAAGCTAATAGGCACAGCCTCCAGTGGACTCCCTGTTATCATATTTGTAATTTGTAATATTTACCTAGAGAATAAAATCAAATCAAATCAAATCAAAAATCAATGGGAGCTAAATCATTCCCAAGCAAAGCCCGAAACTGGTGGAATACTCGATATGCATGCTGACGAGCTGCCGCATATGTTGGTGGTAAAGTTGCTAAGTTAAATTTCCGTATCAGTGATGTTTTGGCCACTCCGCGTTTGTATGAAACGAAACGATATTTGTTCAGTGTCCAGATTTGGAATCGCGTCATACAGTTTTATTAAAATCAGTTCAGCTGCATCAGCCACTTCCACACTAGTACTTCTGTCATTCAAGAATACGTCCATTATGAGACCTAGTTCATTTTTTGAGTGCATCAGTTTCCAGGCCTTTGAGATTGTTTGAATGTGGATGGCTGAAGTCGTGTCACATCCAGTAATGGCATCTAGCACAAAATTCAAGGTGTCAAATCTCCCAAACTACCTTAAATATGTTTTATAATATGAAGTGCCACAGGATTGCGAGAGGTCAGCATGTAAAGATTCTCTGCCTGTTTGGCCAGAGATACCAGCATCACCAGTATGTCAGTACCCTTTACAATGACTACACATGGTGTTGTTTGATCCAGATCACATGCGTCAAGTGCAGTTGATACAATCAATCTATCAGCATCTGCCACCGCCCTCTTTACTTCTATATCCTATTGTTGAGCTCAGATGCCAATCCGTTGATTATTTTATTCTTCCCATTTCCTAAAAAGTCCTTTTGTTAAACGGTGACGTCGTTGTTTGGTCCAACTTCAATGTCCGCAGAGGTCACGTTTGATGACCGCCTATTTTGTTCGCTTGCTTTATCTGACAATGCACCATATCTATCGAAAACAGTCATTGCATAGTTGTAATATTTTGTCATATAACCTGAATATGTTGCGCAGGTAGCTTTGTATGTAACAGATGGGGATTTGGCCATGTGGGTGTGTGAAGAAGTTGCCCCCACCCCCATCCATAACGAAGCGACTTCTGGTTGGCATAGCTGTGATTATGCCAGCTTGTGATTTCAACGAAGTGGCCAAAACACTTTTAGTTGATTTTCCCATTAAACAGTCAGTGGAAAGAGACGGGGTGAAATTTGGCAGTTCAAAGCAGAGGAATTTGTCCAATTCGGTGCTCCCATCAAGAACACCACATATGCGACTAATAAGAACGTCAAGATTAACGTCTACCACTTCACCACGAACTGTCAACGATTTTTTCTACCGTTGCCAAAATCTGCACATGATTATTGCGATGCAACGTCAGATCAGCACAATTTTTTCCAGCCACGCATTTTACCAACTGTCTTCCCATTCCTGATGTGTAGTCACAATGAAGGTCACTTCCAGCAACTTTACCGGTCGTAATAGACACCATGCAAGGAATGGAGGGTGTGTTTTGAAGCAGACAACACATTTTTCGATATCTCTCATATCTCTGGCAATATTCTCTTTATTGAGGTCTTTGTGCTGCTCAGATGAGGTAGCATGAGCTCCCTGCCAATCCTTCAATGGCATCGCACATTTTGGTAGAGTCATATGGTTATGTCAGATTCTGACATCCCACGGCCTCTGGTCATGCCTTCTGAAATGTTCATGAGTCGCATCAATAGCTCGATCAGAAAATATACCACTCCAGAATTTGCGACTTCTACGAATGGTCCAGTAACTTCTTTTAGTATAGTCGTCGTAGGATTCTCTTGGAAAACCAATCCAACAGCTCCCATTCAAGTTAGTTTGAATATAGTCAATGGAATATTCATTATATCATAAGGAATACGTGGTTTGTGAGTGTCAACCTGTTAATCAGAGGCCCAGCGGCCTATGGTCAGCTGGATTCTGTTATTTTGAAGGTCAGGCTTTAACGTTCTGATAATTATTGAGTATTATATATTATTTACCAGAAATCTGACGTTGCTCTCTTCCTGCTTGGAGCGTCTGGGAACATCGTGCACTGACGCTCAAAAGACAATGTACCGGGATGCCTTACCAGGTTTGCGCGCATCGTTCCAATGATATTGAGTGCATGGTACTCCTTAAACAAATTGCTGATGAATCATGGCAAGAGTGTATTTTTTATGATAGAAAATTATTATATTGAATAATTTGAAACTAAATTGACTGGAAGCTGTTGCTTCTTAAGGCAGAAACTGCTTCCAGCCAAATTAATTTTAACATATCCAACAATTTTACCATGGGCTGGCGTTGAAAATGAGATATGGGGAATTCGTCGGTGAAGGGCATAAATGTATAAATAATCATTGTTTTATTTAGATGCATAGACAGAAATGTCTATAACGACCATCTTAGAGCTTATTGATGGTCCTCTAAGAGAGGCGGCCGTTTTAAATTATCAATCCTTATATTATGTCAATCATTGAGGTGCCACTGCACACTGCATCTGAATAAAATGCATGCACGAATGAATGAACAAACCAACGATCGAGCGAATGAGCGAATCGATGCAGGACTGAATGCACAAATAAATGAGAGAACAAACAAACAAATAAACAAATAAACTAATGAACGAAGAAACAAACAAACAAACAAATGAACGAACAAACGAACAAACAAATGAACGAGCGAACGAACAAGCGAACAAATAAATGAATGAACGAATGAACGAACGAAGGGACGATGGGATGAATGAATGAACGACTGAACGAATGAAACTCAGAATTCCTTTATTGTCTTCTTGTCCAACTTTCCACACCTCAGACCTCTTAGCCTCTGAGACCGTCACTAACCTTGGTATACTGGAATTGAATGGATAAATAAATACAAGATTGCTATTGGCAATCTTAGTCCATGTACCCTACATGATATATACAATAACTAATAATGACCTGTGGGATATTCATACTTGAGCAGTCTAGATAATCAGTGCGGTATGTGTCGTTTATATATATATATATATATATATATATATATATATATATATATATATATATATATATATATATATATATATATATATATATATATATATATACATTTTAGATGATTATGTTTAGTTAGTATTGCCTAGTAAACTGTCACTTCACTAAATACTTAGACTACATGTATTTGTTATGTATTTCTCTTAATATGTTCAGTTTTCTGCCGATTACTGATATGAGGAAGAGATTCTAGATAGTTAATCGGGAATAACCCCGTACTTCAGCATGGCGTTATTCTGGATTAAGTCACTAGTGAGAACACAGCCTATGATTATGCACACGGGTAGTAGTAATACATATGTAGCCTTTTCTCCTTGTTATTATCTATATTAACATTGTTATTATAATCAGACCCATGTCTGTATCGTCATGCATTGCTACAATATATTCGGATAACTTTGACGAGTTTACCAACGCAGGAAGTCTAAAAGGATACGTTTGCAGGGCGTTGCTCTCATTCCATCCTTCTTTGCACCCAAGACACCGTATTCAAATACATTTTATTCCGATGGATCATAATTCTAACACATACCCTTCCTCACTCATCTACGACTCAGTTCTGTTCATGGCATTTGTTCGTTTAGTGTGTCAGATGTGGTTCAACCTAGTACAGCATCGTTTCTTCAGGGTATTTGTGCATAGAATATGATACACGCACGAACTAGGTATCAGTTTGTCTCCTAATAGTATAGTTTCGTGGGTCGTCCTGATAATCTAAGATCATGTGGAATGTGAATCTGTATACTGCTTTGATCTGCTTAATCTGGTAATTACAAGACCAAATGTTGTCACTTCAGCGAAACAGACTATAACGTCATTTTGATGTCGTGTTCTAGATTTCTTACAATTGATTTGAAACACAGGTATACACATAGCCAAATTTATTCACCACGAAATGTATCTTGTCCAGGTTTAATGCAGAACGTTGAATTCGATTAAATGCATTAGAATTCATTTTAATGACATAATCGCCATTTAATACGAAATTGTATGATATTGCATCGCATTGTACCATTACACCAATATGTTTGTTCGAGACACAACATGTGTGTAGGCATGCTAGCGATATTGCTGACTATACATAAACACTGACATGTACACCGGGGCTATGATAATAGACTGTCATTGAAACAAAACACAAAAGGGTGAGAATTTTGGTATTGAGAATTCGAGAAATGAGAGTGGAGTATATGTGCCAACTGCGACAAAATAGATTTTCACTACGTCAGGGGCATCGGTGCACATAGATACTTCATAGGGGCATCGGTGCACAGTGATACTTCATAGGAGCATCGGTGCACAGGGATACTTCATAGCAGCATCGGTGCACAGGGATACTTCATAGGAGAATCGATGCACATAGATACTTCATATGAGCATCGGTGCACATAGATACTTCATTGGAGCATCGGTGCACAGGGATACTTCATATATGACTCTCCTTCAGATACTTGAAAGCGCACCCATGTCTTCTCTTTACTATTGCCAATGCTACAAAGAAAATCAAAGAATCGTGTGACCAAACAGACAAACAGGCAAGGGCACTTGATGTGCGGAATTCTAACATTATTCTCATTGACCAATTCACTGATGGAAATGATTCCGAGAATGAATTCTGAAACGTTCATTGGCGAATGTCATTTTAAGTCTCTGGTTAATAAATAGATAGAGATAAATATATTTTCTTGTTCGTTGAAGTATCATGGTGTGCAACTCCGTACCACAAGTCGAATCACATTAGGTCAGCGAATAAAATCTGCCATACCGAGTCACTGCAACCGATTTGATGTAGATGAGCCTAGTGTATTTTTCAGTATTATTAGCTGTGGTACCAAATGGTACAGTATATCTCAGACATCGACATTACTGTACACACGTTATATGAAGAAGATGTTTTTGAAAAGGTTCATGGAAACATAAGTATGTGGGACCTGTTAAGGAAAACAAATGTCAAAATGTCTAAACCGAAAACAAGAAATCTGGTCTGTTTATTCATTTATTTATTTATTTATTTATTTATTTATTTATTTATTTATTTATTTATTTATTTATTTATGTATTTATTCAATTATGTATTTATTTAATTGTATATCTATTTATATTTTTACAATAATTCCACATTATTTCCTTGCTTACTAGTAGAGACACGTGCCATTGACTTTCTCATTGATGTTGTCTCAGTTAGATAAATCTCGCCCTTCATAAAGAGTTACAAGATGTGATAAGACAGACTAGGTCTGTATTAGAGATTGTCATAAGTTTCTACTAAAACAATATCATCATCTTCAGGGGCGGATCCAGTATTATTTTAAGGGAGTGTCCGACTTACCAGTTGGGGGTTCCGAGGGTGTTCCCTCACCCCCACATGAAAATCTTTCATTTGGATGCTCTCAGATTGCATCTCCTGTATTTCTGGAGGTGAATATGAATTATCAGTTGGCTGATAAAATTATTATATTTTAAGGGTCATTTTACTGTTAAATTTATTTTTCCAAAGAATTTTCCACCACTGACTATGGACTGCCTTTTATTTGAGACAGGCGAAGTCTATGGTGTGGTAAGGTTGGTCTTTAAGAGGCTATAGTATCTGAGGGGGTTCTCCCATCCCCACCCCGCCCCCACACCACCCCACCCTACTACGGGAGTCTGGGGGTTCTCCCTAGGAAATCTTTTGCAAATTAGATGCTCTGAAATGGCATTTAACAGAATGTTCAGCTCTTTTGTGGATATACTTTTCTGTTTGATATTTGAGGATATATTCCCATGACATTTTGGACGTAATTGGTGAATGTCAAAAATCCTAATTAAGCTAAGAAATTGGTTAATCTCATGACGAACAAAACTGAAACTGTTTCACCAGTCGGGTGCGGGGAGGGGGGGGGGGCTGGGTTTGAGGGTAAACTAGATCCAACATTTATATTGTCAGAACGATGCAACTCCCGGATGCTTAGATCATGGTTTATAAACTCAAATTACTATCAAATTTGTATTATTTTAATGCAAAACTAAATGCTTTCCAACAAATTACAAAGGCAGTCAAAAGAAACCTAACACTATGTGTAAGAAGAGTAACTCTGAGAACTTAATAGAAATGAATTATTAGGAATAACTATCTCAGTCTGATTCTATCATATTAACAAGTCGTAGTCTTCGTTGATGACATCTAGCGAAACGAGTCACAACCTCTAATACATCGATTGCCATGCATAATGGACATGCATCAGAGCCAACCCATTAAGTCTGCCATGCCCCATTATCGCTCTTAAGTATAGCTTGAGATAGCTAAGCTCCCTGTTAGCCCTTTCTGTTCTGTCTCACATGAGGTAACACCAATGGTGCAAATGATCCTTAGAAGCCGATGGATATTTGGAGTCTTCTTTCCTGCAGACCTTTGATGGTATCACTTGCTGAGCTGGGGTGGGCACTTTCTGTTCTTCTCCACTTTCTCTCCCAAATTTCTAATTCTATATTTACACCACTAGGCCTGGGAGATCAGCTTCATAGCTCTTTAGAATGGTGTGCACGTTTCCTTTGACTGGTTCTTTGCTCTTATAAATGATGGCAGGAACTAGATACAGACTGCTGACACTTATCTTGCTCAGATGAGGAAGTCGATGCTCAATTTCTGATACAACTACATCCATATATAAGATGGCTAAAGTTAACTTGTAGTAGTCATCAGGTGTGTTAGCGGGAGTATTGGCCCTGTTCTGCTGACGAGTACATGATTTTGGAAGGCTTGCCTCAACATTGACGCTTTTGCCGATCTCACACCCTTCTTTAAAGCATTCGGCAAACTTGATATCTATCTGCTCTCCAACCTCCCAAATTGTATCTACCACATCAATGATGTTTTGGTATGCATGAATCACATCTTGTGCCCTACTCTTGATAATAAGTTAACGCTGTAGTTACAGTCATTAAATGTAGAATTTGAAAACCGAACAGTGAACGTGTGTACACAAAATAATGATGTGATTTGGATATTTTGTAACATAATTGAATACAATCTCTTTGGCCTGCTTGTCAGGGTGGTGTCCCGTGCACCGTGCCCCCCCCCCCCCCCTCTAAATCCGTCCATGATCTCCACATATGTGTTTCGAGAGGGATTTATACAAGGGATAACATGGCAGTTATCCCATTTTAGTCATTAGTAGTAGTAGTAGTAGTAGTAGTAGTAGTAGTAGTAGTAGTAGTAGTAGTAGTAGTAGTAGTATCAGTAGTAGTAGTAGTAGTAGTAGTAGCAGTAGTAGTAGTAGTAGTAGTAGTAGTAGTAGTAGTAGTAGAAGTAGAAGTAGTAGTAGCAGTAGTAGTAGTAGTAGTGGTAGTGGTAGTAGTAGTAGTAGTAGTAGTAGTAGTAGTAGTAGTAGTAGTGGTAGTGGTAGACGTAGTAGTAGTAGTAGTAGTAGTAGTAGTAGTAGTAGTAGTAGTAGTAGTAGTAGTAGTAGTAGTAGTAGTAATAGTAGTAGTAGTAGTAGTAGTAGTTGTTGTTGTTGTAGTAGTGGTAGTAGTAGTAGTAGTAGTAGTAGTAGTAGTAGTAGTAGTAGCAGTAGCAGTAGCAGTAGCAGTACCAGTAGGAGCAGTAGTAGTAGTAGTAGTTGTAGTAGTAGTAGTAGTGGTAGTAGTAGTAGTAGTAGTAGTAGTAGTAGTAGTAGTAGTAGTAGTAGTAGTAGTAGTAGTAGTAGTAGTCGTAGTAGTAGTAGTAGTAGTAGTAGTAGTAGTCATAGAAGTCATATTGATTTGGCTCTGCTATTAACGTCGATTTAAGACGATTCCTACTACGCATATTTGATTTATTTCTTGTCTTGCTTCCTTATAAATGTATATACGTTGGTTTTGCTGTTTTGATTTCTTGAAATTTTGTTGTGGGAAGTCGCATTTTGTTGCGAAGTTTTCCTGCCATTACTTTTGATTTGGCTTTGATAGCCATTGTCTTGTCCGCGTCCTGTCTCCAGACCGTAATTGTACATTGTCCACGTTTAGTTGATGGTGATTAATTGCGCAGGCTAGTTATGTAAAGTCTCATTTGCCGTTGGCACGCTAGCGATTATTCCCGTCTTTTCAATCGCGTAGCTACACGGGCGCTTTCTGTTGAGCTTCGCGCTTCGTGGCTGTATACAACTCGAGCTTTCTGCAGGGTTTAAAAGCTGCGTTAGAATACTGCATATCACGCAGTAGCCGCGGCGTCTCCCTTTGGTCAATTATACCCGTTAATTAACCAAAGACTTCTTACTATCAACTGTAAATGTCACAATGCTCACACCGCTAAACTAAAAATGTCATCCGAATATAAGCGTATGCTTAGCCTTAAAATTAGCACAAAAGGGTGGGGCGTTTCAGCTATTGATGTGTATAATGGCTTGAAGAGCACGATTGGCACTGGTCCTAAGGTATTAAAGGGCCTGATTAACGTGACCCGCATTATATGGAATGTGACAGTAAGCACCCAAGAGGCAAAGGATAGGCTATTGGAGAGCGATCTTGTTATAGCTGGAGAAATATGTAGCATCGAGGAGATTGACTCGGATAAATTAATGGTAAAGATAAAAGTTCCTCTTGAAATCCCGAATGAGCGTTTGTTAAGCGAACTTAGCCATTATGGGCAAGTATTGCAAATTGAGAGAGAGACTTACCGTTTTGATAAAACCTTGGAAAATGGTATTAGAAGAGTATACTTTGAGAAGGTAGACAAGCCTCTGCCTAATAAGTTGTCTATAGACGGTATTTTTATCCTTCCACTGTGGGACAGAGGTCAAGTAAAGGAGTGCAGGATTTGCTCCAGCACTGGTCATCTGGCGGGAGATTGTCCACAAAAAAACAAATGCTTAATTTGTGGTTCAACAGAACATTTCAAGTGGCGATGTCCCAACAACACGCGGACGCCTAAGCAAGATACACACAGTAGCTATGTGGCATAGCGTACTGAACATCAAATTGAGCGAGTTAACTCACTCCCTGCTCAAATTGTTACAGTTGTTGCTGAAACTAATTCAGAAGAGAGTGTAGTTACGGTGAACCCCGTCGTAGTGGAGAATATGGACCAAATTGACGTTATTGAGGAAGGTATTAGCTTAACTCCAGAGAGAACAATCCAGGATACGGATGCGAAGTCAAGTCAAAGCGATCATGATGACACTCTGGATGAAAGCGAATTCCCTTTGTTACCGCGACAAACTACATTCAGGTCGCAGGTGACAGATGACGATAATGAATTTCCATTAAGTCCTTTCCCATCAACTCAGATTACGGACCTAGATAATAAGACTCCTGCGAGTATTAATCTGGATGGCAAAACATCTGTAAAAGATATCGTTGGTACGCATGTCACTGATGTTTGTGCTAGCCTTAAGCGTCACAAGGAAGAATTGTCTAGTTCAGAATCTGATGTCGAGGAAAATGATATTGAAGATGATAATATGTCTACTGCTGGGTCAGACTATTCTGTACAGACGCAATGCTCACAGACAGCAAAGGAAATGGTTTTATTTCGTTCAGAAGATGGTGAGGTATTGGTGCCTTATGTAACAGCCAAAGGAGTACACTATAGACATCTAAGATGTGATTCCACTATTTCTAAATACAAACATTTAGAAGTAGTTGATTTGAAAAATCATGATTTTAATAGTAAGCTGGGTAAATGGGCCAAAAAACGAAGCAAGCCTAGTAAGAAAAATAAATCCAGTTAGATTAACAATGGCAGTCCTGTATACTATTCAACTATTTATGCTCATTTGCACGATAAATTGCAAAGGCCTAAATACTGAACTAAAACAGAGGTGTTTGTTGGAAGTGCTTGAGGACAAAAAGGTCGATATAGCTTTGCTTCAGGAAACGAAGATTAAAGATCATGAAATCTTTGATTCATTTAAACAGTTTTTTAAAGGTCAGTTGTTTTACGCATTATCGTGCGATAACAGTGCACGGGTTGCTATTCTCATTCTTCCACACTGTCTTAAATCTGTTAATGTGTTAGCATCGTCATCAGATACAAATGGATGTTGGGTCAATGTAACAGTTGATATCTTTGACTTTAGCTTGACTATAATGTGTGTTTATGCGCCTGTTTCACATGGTTCACATCATACATTTTTCCATGATATCTCCGACATTATTCAAGACAATATATCTGAAAATTTGATATTAGGAGGTGATTTTAATTGTGTTTTAGATTCAAACATTGACAGAAAATCGCAATCTGTATATAATGATACGTCACACGTTGAATTAAAACATGTTTGTGACAGGGAACATTAATTTGACAGCTATCGCTTGACAAACCCTCACGACAGGCAATTTACTTGGTTCTCATCTGATGGACGCATAGCATCAAGATTAGATAGAATTTATTTACAGCAGTCACTTAAGGGCAATCTTAGCCAAACAAGCGTATTTCCTGTAGCATTTTCTGATCACAATATGGTGTGTGTTACTTTAAATAATGCTAGCTGGATCAAACAAGGAAGTGGCTTCTGGAAATTTAATAATTCACTATTGTATGATACTAACTATCATCATTGTGTCCAAAGTTTTTGGCAGTATTGGCTTCGAATGAAGGATTCATATGAGAATTTAGCCCTGTGGTGGGAGGAAGGTAAATCTGGCTTGGCTCATATTTCCAAGAGGTTTGCACTTAAAAAAGCAAGAGATAGGCGGAAACGTAGGACACATTTTTATTTAGGATATCTTGTAAAGTAAACAATGGTGATCAAAGCTACAATGATCTGCTAGTCAAGATAAAGCATGATATTAATGAATTAGATCAATATATGCTTGAGGGAGCCAAAGTAAGATCACGGGCTCAAAAGCATGCAGAAGGTGAAAAGCCTACACAATATTTCTGCAACTTAGAAAAAGCAAGGGGTATTGAAATAATCACCAGACACCTGAAAACAAAGGACGGTCTGGTTGCTAATTCAAATGAGGAAATGCTGGATGCCGTTTATCATTTCTACGAATCCTTATATTCATCGGAAGGCAGTGATGATGTGGCATCTTCAATCATGTTAGGAAATATGAGGAAGACACTATCAGATTCTGATTGTGAACGTTGTGACAGCCATATTTCTCTTAGTGAATTAACAGAGTCATTGCAAGGAATGAAGTCAGGAAAATCTCCTGGCTGTGATGGACTAACAGTGGAATTCTATCGTGAATTTTGGCATGTGTTAGGTCCATCATTCCTTCAAGTTGTGAATGATGTCTTCGAAAACGGACATCTACCTCCATCTATGTCCCAAGCATATGTCCGAATTATGTACAAAAAAGGGGACAGGGAGGATTTGAAAAACTATAGACCCATATCTCTACTTTGTGTTGATTATAAGATCATATCACGAACATTATCATTGCGATTAAGTAGAGTATTCGACCAAGTAATTGATCCTGACCAAACTTGTGGTATTCCGGGTAGAAGTATTCTAACTAATGCCTTTCTCATAAGGGATGTAATTAGCTGGGTTGAAAAAGACAGCATCCCAGCAGCTATTATAGAACTTGACAATGAAAAGGCATTTGACCGCCTAGAATGGCAGTTTCTGTTTAAATCCCTGGAGCACATAGGTTTAGGAGTACATTTTATTAAATGGGTCCGGATTCTGTATACTGGAATTAACAGCAGATATCTTTTAAATAATTGTCTGACTAATACTGTGATACTAGCACGCGGTGTACGGCAAGGTTGTTCTCTGTCACCCTTGTTATTTGTCATAGCCATGGAATCACTGGGATCAACACTGAGGGAAGACCATACGTTTAAGGGGATATCCATACATGGTATTGCGAGACCATTAACGGTATCCCAGTATTCAGATGATACTACAGTGTTTGTTGGACATGACAGCGATTTTGGCAGCTTAGATAAAATATTAAGTGTGTTTCAAAAAGCTTCTGGACTAAAGGTCAATCGAGATAAATCTGTCGGCCTATTTCTTGGTCCTTGGATTAACAGGTGTGATAATATTATGGACATAAAGTGGTCAAATGACTATATCAAAATAATAGGCATTTACTTTAGTCGCAAAAAGGACACGTTAATAAACTGGACACACCGAGTATGTAAACTGAAACATGTGTTAGCAAGTTGGAAGCGACGCCGTTTGTCTATATTTGGTAGAGCATTTGTTCTGAATAATCTGATAATGTATGGTTTGTGGTATACAGCTTCCGTTGTCCATATGCCAAAACATGTAGAAGATGAGATTAATCAGCTAATGTCTGGCTTTTTGTGGGAAGATAAAGCTAAACTTGTAGATAATACAGTTTGTATCAATGCAAAATTGAAAGGTGGTTTGGACTTGGTACACATTCAAACAAAATGTGCGTCATTAAAACTTAAATTTCTGCATGATTTGATATATTCCAATTCACCGTGGGCCATTGTTTCACGAACATCATTGGGAAGGTATATTGGACCTTATTCCACAGAGTGTATATTCCTTTCAAAGACACCACCTCCAAACGTCATGAAGATACCAGATGTCTTCAATGAGCAACGCCAAGCATTGAACATGTTTACTAAGGTAACGCCATCACCGTTAGAATGGGAAAGTGTGCTAGACCAGAGACTATGGGGAAACGACAATATTCAGATACGAAATAAAGGCCTTTACTTCCCATCATTAGCTAGTAAAGGTCTTCACAGATTGTCCGATTTAATCAACTCAGATACACGTTCGTGGATTTCAGGGCAAACAATATCAGAAAAATATGCATTAAGGAGTATTGATGCCCATCGTCTGTTAGGACAATTAAAGAAAGCTGTTCCCATCGACTGGTTCACACTACCAAATGCTGTTGACAAGGAGGACATTTCTCCACCAGTGTTGCATTACGATGGAGAAGAATTCAAATGCCATATGCGTTCTCATGATTGGTATAGTATCTTAATATGTAGACACGCCAACATGCCCAGAGCAATTGATGCATGGAATAATACCAATTATAAACCCTCTGACTGGAAAAATGTGTGGAAGCATTTACACTTGCCATTTATACCACATAGGGCACGTGATGTAGCATGGCGGATCATTCATCGCAGACTTTGGGTTGGCCATTTATTACAGAAATGTCGAATTACAAATAGTAATCTATGCCCTCTCTGTAAAAACGAGGAAGAGACATGTGTCCACTTGTTCATTAATTGTCTGGAAATTTTTGAATTCTGGAAATTTGTGGAAACAATTGCAGTAAGATTCGATATTCATTCTTTGACTCTAAAAGCAGAAGTGATTTTGTTTAGGGATCTTAAATCTATAAAGCGGCATCTAACCAGCCATAAGCATGGGGTCTTAATCTGTCTTCTCATGATAGGTATATGGACAGTTTGGAAATACCGATGTGCACAGGTGCTGAATCCTGACAGGTCAACCCATTTAATTTCCCTGACAGCGATTTTTCGTACCCTTGTAATGCATTGCCTTCAAGGCGAATTGCACAGGGCTACAAAAGAAAGGAGTTTGGAGAGATTCAAAGATATGTGGTGCGGGAACAACATAGTTGAAGTTCTGCCAACGAATTTAATAATGTTACGTCTATGAGCATTTTCTGATGACTACATGTTAACCGGCTCTCTACAATTAATTACATGTAAGATGTATTGTTGTGGTTATTTGTGGATTTGGTAACGTAGAAACTGTTGCTGTATCACATTAAATTGATTTCAAGATACCTAACAGTCTATAATTATGATTAATTTGAAATTAACATGCCTGGGCGCTTGGGGCTGCAAGGGTTAAGGCGTGTCCTACGAGTGGCAGGTGGTCATATACGCCAACTTTAATATTCGTTGGTTTTACAATGCGAAAAGTGACTCTATATCCCAATGTAGCTACTATTAGCCCTTGTTCCGGGGTAATTTTCGAAAATCCATTCACAAGTAAATTTAGAATCCCATAAAATATTTAAACATTCATTTGAGCCTCTTTATACTAACAATGTTTGTAAACATAGCCAAATACACAATAAGCGCGTTTGTTCCGGGTTAATTCTGGAAAACGATCGTGCAAGTAAAGTGATTTGTTAATTTTCAACTCACATTTACCACACTATGCAATATTACCGTGTCCCTAAACACATTGCAGATATTCTAATATTTGCCTTTTTATAAATCATCCTGTGGGCCTTAATTGGTTTGTTATTAATACTTATAAGCTTACGCTTGAACCGTGTGTTTATGTTATGACCTTAATTACACTGCTGTCAATATTTATTACTACAGTAGAGTCAGCAGAACAATGGCAGACGCGAGTTTTGGAGGAGGTCTTGCTCTTATGGACAGCAACAAGCTTGTGGCAAATTTGTTTTCCACATATACATTGCCGTCATATGAATACAAAGAAATTTTGAGAGTCTAAATTTCAGTGCTCTAATTCTCAAATAAGTGTCTGATTTCTGAACGTGTGGATTTTTTAAGTTATGCTGTTGCGCTTAATGGCAGGAATTTTTGATGATGTAATATATGATTTTATAAAATGTCTTATGTTTGTTACCCCTTTGAACCCTCGGTTCACATAATATTAATTTCAAACATCGGTACAAGAAAGCTGTTGTGTAATTTGAAACGAATTTGACAGGTATATGTTGTTTTCTACGCAGCAACAGCTCTGAGTCGGGTTGGTTTGAAAATACATAGAAGAATTTTTATAAAATTAATTGTGATTGCATTTCGTGTTGAAAGGGTTAAGACATAGCCTAGCTAGATGATGCATAGAATTTTAAACAAATTATATAATTGAACTGCAAATATTTATTACTTATTTATACATGTGACTGATACGATAATTGTTTTCTATTGAGTTCTTCTTTGTTCAATGTTTTTTTTCACTCTGTATATTTTTGGGTACGATGGATTTCCACACGATCCTTTGATCGTGTTACCAAAAAAAAAGAAGAAAAAAAAAAGAAAAAAAGAGAAAAAAAGTAGTACTAGTAGTAGTAGTAGTAGTAGTAGTAGTAGTATTATTATTATTATTATTATTATTATTATTATTAGTAGTAGTAGTAGTAGTAGTAGTAGTAGTAGTAGCAGTAGTAGTAGTAGTAGTAGTAGTAGTAGTAGTAGTAGTAGTAGTTTTTATTAAATTAGATTAATTACAATAATGGTAATATGTATCAAGTCAACGGATCTTTCCAGTTTTAACTATGCCTGGCCCATCTCTAGCTGAGCTCCACCCACACATCGCTCGTGTTGGGATCGATCTCCGAACTGCCTGACTATCAATGTCTGGAAAACTCTCCAATTAAGCTGTTGCATGTTCAGAAACTAATATGACTGGGTGTTGTTGCTACCTATGGCAGCAACAGCGCCCAGTCAAATTAGTTTCAAAATATTCAACAGCATGTTTATTAAAAAGTAAAGACATACACTTCACACAACATTACGGAATATTAAGCGTTTAAGATGAACTAAATTGAGACAATCATGACGTACTTATTATGGCGTTATCCTATGCGTCACGTAGTTGCTTTTGACGTCATATGAGGTCATATGATGTATAGATAAACTGGAAATGTCAATTGCATTTGCCTGTGCTCTATTATTTAAAAAAATCATATCTGCTGGAGGACTTATAGCATTTCCTCTGTTCTATACATAATACGGTTTAAAGTTTCCCGAGGGATTAATATGTATATATAAGAAATATGCAAATATATAAAAATATAAGCAAATAAAAAATATAAGCTAATGCTGTGAATTGTCAATACACTTTCACAAAATGAATATCATTGAATAGTGGCATCTTGTATCACAAACTCTGGCGAACTTATTTCTATTTATGTGTACATATGGACACTCTGTCCAAAAAGCAAAACAATCAAAAGATATCATTCAACAAAACATTTTCAATATGTAACTGACAGACAGAAATATTCGACCCGTGATTTACACTTGAGAAACCAGACAGGAGACATTCCAGGGTAGAAACCGGTATGTAGTGCAGCATGTATAACATGCCACTGATTATCAATCCATGTTAGAAATAAAAACAGCAAACAGAATTTAAAATGTTATAGTCATAGCACCAGTTACTATAGAGTGTGTGGCGTACCACTAAGTAAAAATCAGAAATTGAATATTAATATTTAGTTAATTTCACGTACAGCTTCAGTCAGCAGTGTGTTGGCTAACCTACATTATTCTATAAGTATTTGATTTGAGAAATGCATCAAATGCAAGTACACTTAGCTGTCACATACGCATATATGAAGTGTGACACCACGTGCTTAGAATAGATGGTCATCCGCTACCGGAAAAGGTAGAACCCATACGTTAGATGAGTACAGTACATGATACATGGAGGGATCCGTTTCTACCTATGCCCACCCATTTCTATTTAAATATCGCTCACATTTTATTCATGTTGAGATTTATTTGAACATTTGAAAGGTGAATTCCCTGAATCTAAATTTCATGGTAATTCTACAATACGCTGTTTGATATTTTGAAACTAATTGACTTGGTGCTGGTACTGCCCATGGGCAGCAACATCACTCAGTCAGATTAGTTTTAAAATATTCAACACCTTAGCTGTATGGCTACCGTAAAACTTTGATTGTGACGTTTCAAAGTTTATCAGTTGATCCTAACACGCGCAACTAGTGGGCAGAGGTTAGTTAGAAATGTTCGGGCATAGCTCAAAATGCATCCCTATACTTCATTGTATCGCTGATCAACATATATGTTAATGATTACTCGTGTACTTTGTTCTATTTGTCATTGAGTTGTCACTGTATATAGTTCACCACATAAACCATCGTTATTTAATTTTCATCTTTATTTTTTATCTTTATTTACTTATTTTATTAAATATATTTATCAATCTATCACTTACATGTATTCGAAGAACGCTGTGAATTGCCTGTAACAATTCTAGTCACATCATATATTCTCAAAATGTTTCTTCAAAAGCACCAATAACTGGTAATATCGTCATACTATGCCAGTACCCAAGATACAATTTTATTAATATTCATTGTATTTCGACGACAGATTGCAGGGATATCGTAATATATTTTCATTTTAAACTTTGAAATCTTTGGCACATTTATCGATTGCAAATCTTACTGATGAGCTGTGCTTGTCAGAAAACAAGTACCACACACCATCAGCAGGAGTAATCTATCTAGGGGCCGATTTCACGAAATTTCTTACATTTTATGACTTAACCAAAACAAATTTTCTTACCTGCGCAAAAAATCTTAAGGTGTTTCTTGAAACGCGCTAAGCTCAAAACGTAATTTGCTTAGCTTAGCAAACTCTTAAGTAAGGAATCCCAAGATAAACGACGGCGAGTCTGGTACAAGCCTGTGTTGATACAAATCCGAGTTTTACCACCGCTCTCATAAACAGGTGCTTTCACTCAGGGGAAGATTTTTTCGATATGATTGATATTGGTCATCAGCAGTCATTACCTAGTTTTTATTACAGCGTATTTTTCGTATTTTTGGGATTATTGTAAAATCCCAGCAATCATTGTGATGTAATAAATATGGTATCCCATATTTTTAGAGAAACGCCTTTCTAGTGATTTAAGAAAAAACTACGAGCTAAAATATTACTTTACTAACGAAGTTTTGCGAAACCGATCCCTGGTTCAGTTTATGCACTGACATTAAGGATAAAGAAGACATACATGATTTGTTTCTCATCTTGCTAGATCAACATCTAACGCTAAATGCAATGAAAATGCAGTAAGGGAGTTTATCCGTGTGACATGACTAGCTTTGGGATGGTAATGTAGTCAGAGATGGGAAGGCGTTCATCTGTGTGGCATGACTAGCTATGGGATGGTAGTGTAGTCAGAGATGGGAAGGAGTTGGTCTGTGTGGCATGCCTAGTTATGTGATGGTAATGGAGTTGGAGATGGGAAGGAGTTGGTATTTGTGGCATGGCTAGCTATGGGATGGTAATGTAGTCAGAGGCGTAAAGGAATTGATCTGTGTGGCATGCCTAGCTATAGGATGGTAATGTAGTCAGAGATGGGAAGGAGTTGGTATGTGTGTCATGGGATGGTAATGTAGTCAGAGATGGGAAGGAGTTGGTATGTGTGGCATGACTAGCTATGGGATGGTAATGTAGTCAGAGATGGGTAGGAGTTGATCTGTGTGGCATGACTAGCTATGGGATGGTAAGTAGTCAGAGGTGGGAAGGAGTTGGTCTGTGTGGCATGACTAGCTTGGAGCTTATTCTGCGGTGGCTCAGTATTCAATAGAGGAATCCAGTTTTAGCCAATCTTTAGCTAAGCTCCATCCACGCTTTGTCCTGAACCTCAATTTCCAGAACACTATACTGTTAAGATGTTGAAACTTGATTCAACAGCGCTGAGCAACAGCGCCCAGTCAAATTCGTTTCAAAATATTCAACAACGTGTTTATTAAATAGTAAATACGTGCAGTACGTACACCAATGCTTAGTTCGTCAACAATTGCGCATTTGTGACGAACTTGGCCACGACATTCACGACGCAATTGAGTATGACGTAGTACGACGTCATTTGATTGGTGTGCAAACAGGAATCCTCCGTTGGCACGATGCACGTCAGAGGAATGCAGGTCAGGATGGCTCTATTTCTGCCATTAGAATCAGACGAATATCCTTAATAACGCAAACTAGTCTTGTAACAGAGGAATCCGACATTCAAGCATATGACGCGATAATCAATGGATTCCAGTTTCTCAGTCAATCATATAACATCATAATTAGCTACGGGACATGTAGGATAACGTCATAATCAATTACATCATGTATGGCGTAGTTATGTTCGTAGCAAACGCTTAGCTGATGACTGACTAATCGTTGTTTACGAATTCTATGTCTTTGTTATTTAATAAACATGTTATTAAATAGGCATCCTAACAGCACCCAGTCAAATTATTCTAAAGATATTCAACGTATTAGCTGTACATGCTGTGATTCAGAGAGTGCAGGGCTCGATCGATCCCAACACAGGCACGTGTGGGTGGAGTTTAGCTAGCGATAGAAGGGCATAGCTAAAACTGTATTCCTCCATAAAGTCTATAGTATACTGACGTCATTATATCTCCGCCCTGACGCACGAAATGTCGGCCAATTGTACGAATTGTATGCTTCTGGTGGATTTACAATTTAATAAGCATAAGCAGCAACGACCCCCAGTCAAATTGTTTGCAACATATTCAACAGCTTAACTGTATAGTTTAGGATACCGGCAATTCTGGGTTATATGTATATACATCGATTCTAATAGACGTACCGCAGTGGGCGGGGATTATATAGAATTGGGCGGGAAAGATTCTTGTTATTCGAATTCAGTACACGCGATGAACACGCATTACACTATGTGACATCTTGCTTTTGTAATTTACATCTAAGCATCATGAATACGTCACGCCTCACTGAACCTGCACAAAAAACGTAAATAAACGGGTTAATGACGGAATTACCAAATTCCATTGCTATGCAAATGATAACAAACACAAAATGTTGGGCGTGGACTGCTAGATTAAAAACGAAATGTGCGTAAAAGTGCACGAGTTGTGGCCAAGCTGTGAGGCAATATACAACGAGGATGATCACCAAGGCTCGCGTATCTGTAGTGGTCTGGCGAACTTGCTTTTCTGACTGATTTTCAGTCACATTTCCTCCAGATCTTACTCTTAAAGCACAATACTTTGCCAAGTGGAAACCTACAATTAGAACAGTCGGAATCAACTCATAAAATGTCTCCATGAATAATTGGTATTGGTTACCAAACAAGGCACATATTCTGACAGAGTTCCCACGATACAGAAACGCTACTCCTTTGTAGTAGGTTGATATAAACACCGATGTAACCATGACAAATGCCCAGAGGACTGCACAGCATTTGGAGACAAGGCGTGGTGTCACCGCAGCACGCGCTTTCAGTGGGAACACCAATTGATAAAACCTAGAACATAAAGACCGTTGATAAGGATATCTTTATTGCTCTCTTATATACAGCATGCGCATTTAATTCATATCCCCTCACTCACATCTCCTTATTATTCCTACTCACAATACATAAGTGCTTAATTCTGCTACACCAAGAGACTGTTTATGGAAATAGAGTCGATCAGAGAAATATGCAAATAAACCTGCTTAATTACAGGCTTTATCAAGATGGCGGATATTAGCCAAATTGACTAAATATTAATGATAGATATCGAGTTACCATCCACATCTGAGTGTCCGAATCGATGTAATTAGTACTAGTAACGCTATTCCTGAAAAGCCTGCTAAATCATAACTCTGTAGTGGTCTTGGGAATTGCCCATTTGCAGGTTAGAAGAGTACCATGTTTGAAGATTTACCACTAGAATGACTCGCGCAATAAACGTGACAGTCATTCCAGTGGTCAATTTTGAAAAATGGTCTCACATGGACATTTGACAATCAAGTATTTTGATTTTTTAAGAAGTTTCGCCATTAAATGGTTAAATCAGTAAGATCACAAGATACGCACCTCATGATTGAGAAGAAAACAAGATGCAGACTGCTGTTGTCGTAGCCAAGGACTGTGATTCCGCCAAGTAACCCGCAGAGCCAAAATGGCCCTTCCAGCGTGTAGAGGGCAAACCGTGTCATCAACGTCGCACCAAAACATGTTACAAAGTCTGAACAAGCCAGTGACAGAATCAACGCAAACGTAGGTGACTTGTAGCGTTTGAATGTAATTAGGTAGGTTATGAGAAGCAAGTTAGCCGCAATTCCCAGAACATAGAAAATGCCTGTAACCGACTGAACTAATCCCATAGGAACTGTTTCTATCTGTTTCATGTACTGGATATAAGGGTCAACCGGTTGACCACCGATGGGATCTAGCGTCGGTGATATAGTAGTTGTATTCTGTTCCATCCGCATGCTCAATGGTAAAGTAATCATATCGCTGCAATATTCTAATTACTTTGGTGAATTTGTGATGAGATTGTTGAACTACAGATGCTTGGACGTCGGTTGATTCCAAGCTGGTGATATATACCTCTTCCACTGTGTGTTACTATTTCTTGTTGACAGGAGGATGCTTCCTTAACACGCTGAAAGTCCAAGAAAATATCGTTATTATTATATATATGCCATCATCATGGCAAGTATGAGTATCAATATCATTATTATCTTACATTTGACACCTACAAGATACAACCAGGTGAGCTATATCTACTGCCTTGTAAAACGAAAGACTGTAACTAAGAGGTCTTAGTTAATATTGTGGCAGTATGTCTGCGCTGGGATCAACTGACCAGTTCTGGCGTGAATACGTCTGTCATCTTTCCTTCCCTTGGGGCTGGGTGGTTGTGGGGTGGGGGTCGTGTGCTGGCTGACGAGCAGTGTGAGACGTATCAGCGTGATGTCATTTCCTCAAGCGCGCGTTATTGTTTGATAAAGGTATTGTTCTCATATCTAACTCGCATTGAATTTGAGCACGAGGTGTCCTCCTCCTGTAATAAGGATGGTTTAAAATTAAGCTGATAAGAATGCGTTCAGACTTTAACTTAAGATAACTTTATTCTCTCAGGCTCCAAATGTAGCATATGAGATGCACTTTACATTTATACAGGTAGAGACATATGTACATTATACGTGATATTGAGATACACAATAAGTTACCATAACCATGACCTTGCAATGTCATGTTCCATATGAACTATTAACGCTTTCACTTCGTATTCCTTGCGCGGTGCAGCAATGCAGGTAATACGTTGGCTATTTTGAAATTAATTTCTCACGAAGCGCTACTGCATTTTCAACACATGGTGTTTACATTGGAAATCACGTAACGGTGACGTATGAGGGGTGTATGCTAATGTTGACAGGATTAAGTGTTTTAGGGCGGAGGTGGGTCGGACTGTTAGCCTGTCTTAGGGTATTATATTCACTTCTACATGTTAACCCATATGGTGTGAACTTAATCCTTTAATTATCAAGTCGGGCAATAACGGACTGTGCGGTGATCTTGAGGAATGTAATGTACAGGACGAGTGTAGACAATTTGTCAAGATTTACTACTGGAATGACTGGCTCGATAACCGAGCCAGTCATCCCAGTTGTAAATTGTCAAAATATAATCTTCCCCTGTCTTGAACATTAACTCGTATATAATAGCAAACTTGTCAAAAACGCTCTCTTCAGTGCTGTTGAATAATATCCGTTTACAGTAAAACAGGAAGCTATTTTTGTAACCCATATTAGTAAATTTACAAAATTTATCTTGGCCTGCAAATGTCCATTTACTGCGCAGATATTTAAATTCATTGAAGGGTTTTATTGATATTAGCTGGATCTTGATCAGTTAAAGGTGACACACGAGGTGTTCCCCTTTATTTAACCCCGCCCAACCCCTACCTATCATTTACATACTATTGACTCTGTTCCTAGTCTAAACGCTCGAGTGACAGAACACATGGGCACGCTGCTGGGCACCAAACATATCAAGGCATCCACAATATTTACCATAGAACGCTTAACTATCTGCCTGCTGGAAGTCAGTAAACAATAAATTCAATGGGCAATAACTATGGACCTGCTAAAGATTTCAGTCAAATTGTTTTCCAAATTCTCAGCAAGTCCAGAGTAAACTCCATGAAAAACGCAGTCGACAGAAATTCCGCAAACAGACGCAAATGTTGAAGCAGACCCCGGACTAGTAAATGACAGATATATGTCATCCGGTAAAACTGCTGATTATTAGACTCAGGATTTGAATCTGAAATACGTCTTGATATGTATATTTATGTACCTTTGAACGGGGGCCAAGAAACCACATTGAAATCAATAAAATGAATTTGACACCCTATCCCTCATCTTAGTATCACCAGGGGTGTGTTATTTATCTAGAGGATATCGTGACGAATTTATCATGATAAACTTAATAATGATCAGAAACGCGTCTTGTCTGACAGGCCCTACTGTCATGGGCGCTATTCTACAAATTCAGGTCTATAATATTTGATTCTACAATATCTTGTTTTTATTAGACAGTTAGACTTTAAAGGTGCATATTCATACCAGAATGATTGAAAATAAAATTGTTAAAGTTGCAAGATGAAAGATCTGGTGTTTGCTGTCCGTCTCGGTGTTCTTATTGCAGGTGCGTTAGTTCGTAATGTGATGCAATGATATGTCATGATTGCTACCAATGGTTAACGTACACGAGGAATGCATTGACATGAATATTGATAAATGGCTGAATCCAGTTTTAACCATGCCCCGCCCATCTCTACCTAAACCCACCCACCCACTTTGTTTCCAGAGGCATTTAAGTCGGACAACCTGCACTATTAATCGTTTACGACAGACTAAATCACGCCATTCATGACGTAATTAATTATGGCATCATCCTACATGTAACGTTGTTGAGTATGACGTTACGCGATTGATTGATTGATTGATTGATTGATTGATTGATTGATTGGTACACTGGTTCCTCTATTGCCCTCCTTTCTAATTCTAGTGAAACGTAATAATTTACATTTGATTATATTATCGTATTATAAACATGTATTCATTTTACATAATGCAATGCTATCATCTATTACACTCTATGCGATTGGATCCGCAGGTATATTTGCTGCATGTAATGTCGGGTCAGTCCAGCTGGCATGTTACAATGAAGTTCCTCTATTTAACCAGGCAGCTGCAGAATACGGGTTGAATTGCAATATCGGTGCTGGATGTGTGTGCGGGTGAGGAGTAACTGAGCACATATGATTCACTGATACAAACATACCAATCAATGAAAGTTTGTCAGAATCAGAAAAAGGAAGACGAGTGGGCATTGTGTTAGCGTGTCCGTGTTGGGATCGATCGATCACTGTACTTCCTGACTTTCGATTTCCAGAAAACTGTACAGGTAAGATGTTGAATATTTTGAAACTCATTTGATTGGGTGGTGTTGCTGCCTATGGCAGCAACAGCGCCCAGTTAAATTAGTTTCAAAATATTCAACAGCATGTTTCTTAAAGAGCAAAAACATGCAATCCGTACAACGTATCGGACTATTAAGCGTTACAGACTGGCTTAAGCTAATCATTCATGACGTCCTGATTATGACGTCAGCATACACGTAGCGTAGTTGATTATGACGTCATATGATTGAGAGAGGAAATGGATTCATGAATTAGCCGGGCGCAGTTCAAATCCCGCTTTATTCTCAGGCGATCATGCGGCTGACGAGCAGTCGGTGGAAACATAGGCAATCTCTTTCACTCCTCATTGCCTCTCTCCACCCAGGAGTAAAAAACCGGGGAAGTTACCTATATTAGACTGAAATATAAACCAGCCTAGGTATAGCGTGATCGGGCCGTGAAATTAGGTCTCAACAAATGCCGTATAAACCAATAACTTCTCAGAATGATGATTGTCGTAGAAGATAGGTCTAAATTTTTGTAAGAAAGCCTAGTCACAATGCTTGGTAGGTGCATTTGTTGATTGCTGAGTCGGCTTCTCATTCAGTTAGTCAGTTAGTCAGAAGGTCAGTTGGTCTGTCAGTCTATCACTCAGACGTCAGTCGCTTACTCAGTCAGTCATTCACACTTACTCAGCCAGTTAGCCCGTCAGCCAACCAACCAGCCAGCCAGCCAGCCAGCCAGCCAGTCAGTCAGTCAGTCAGTCAGTCAGTCAGTCGGTCTGTCCGTCGGTCGATAGGTCGGTCGGGCAGGTAGGCAGGCAGGTAGGCAGGCAGGCATGCATGCATGCATGCAGGCAGGCAGGCAGGCAGGCAGGCAGGCAGGCAGGCAGGCAGGCAGGCAGGCAGGCAGGCATGCATGCAGGCAGGCAGGCAGACATGCAGACATGCGGGCAGGCAGGCGGGCAGTCAGGCAGTCAGGCAGTCAGCCGGTCGGTCGGTCAATCTCGGTGGGTTGGTCGCATGGTCTATATGGCGGTGCTTTGTCAGTCAGTCGATCGGGCGGTCAGTTGATCGGTCGGTCAATCGGTCGGTCGGTTGGTCGGTCAATTAGCTGAATGAGTTCGAAACGGATTATATATATATATATATATATATATATATATATATATATATATATATATATATATATATATATATATATATATATATATATATATATATATATATATATATATATATATATATATATACCTGTGCAAAAGTTAAGCACCAGCAAAAACAATAGAACGTAGAAACATGATGGTACAACTAGGCTGCCATACTTTTTGTCCCCGCGTTAGCTGACATAATTCCAAGTACGAAATGCACATGCATGTATGACTTCACGCCGCTTGATGTCCGTGCGTGGCGGGAAACAGCACACGTGTTCAGTTATGTAAAAGTCCAGTTTGAGGTGTAGAACATTACATACAGATTTAGGCGACAAGATTAGAAATTTTGTGTTCATGACCGTGGTTTATTTGTACAGAGAGAATTAGCTCTTGATTGTGAACCGCTATGGCAAGACGAAGGTTAAGTGATCGTGTGAAATGGCCAATCATAGGCATGCATACCACTGGTATGTCATGCAGAGAGATTGGCAGACAGCTGAACATTAACCATACTGTAATCAGTCGTTTGATTGCAAAACATGGGCAAACTAACGAGGTGAAGGACAGGCCTAGATCTGGAAGACCGAAGAAGACTACTGCCCGTGATGATCGAGCCCTAGTACGCCTTGTTAGGAGATCTCCATTCACCAACAGCAGAGTGCTCAGCCAGCAATGGGAAACGCGCAATAGAGTGTCAATGTCTACCGTCAAAAGGAGACTGTATGCTGCTGGCATGAAAGCTAGGAGACCTGTCAGCCGTCCTCTCCTCACTGCACACCACAAAGAGGGGCATCTGAGGTGGTGCATCGAAAGAAGACATGGGAACATGAGATCCTGGAGACGGGTACACTGGTCCGATGAAAGTCGGTTCCTGCTTCATGCCACAGATGGTCGAACTCGTGTATGGAGGTCCAGACGCACGGCGTACGACCAACGTAACATCATGGAAGAAGTTCCATTTGGTGGAGGTTCCGTTATGAGATGGGGGTGCATCTCATTTGATTGTAAGCTGGATCTGTTGACTGTACCTGGAACACTAAATGGACAAAGATATCAAGATTCCATACTGGATAGAGTTGTGGTCCCTCATTTTGTAAATCATGCACCTGGAACCCACCCTATATTCATGGATGACAACGCCCGACCACATCGTGCTAGAGTTGTGCATGAATACCTCCGCCAGAATGCCATCGAAACCCTACCATGGCCAGCAAGGAGCCCTGACATGAACCCTATTGAGCATATCTGGGACATTCTGGGAAACATGGTGAGAAGGAGGGATCCTCCTGTGCAGAACCTACAGGAATTAACAGACGCACTCCATCTTGAATGGCAACGAATACCACAATGGCGTATCAGTCGGTTGGCGACCAGCATGAGACGTCGTGTCCAGGCCGTCATCCAGGCACAAGGTGGATATACCCGGTATTAATAATGACAGTCTCAAACTCGTGCACAGATGTTAAACTTCGTTTTCAGACACCATTAATGACAATCTAGCCACGTGTGTCAACTGTAGGGCAATAGTTGTCAGTTGTGTCAACGTAACCATATTCAGGCCTCGTTTTCAAGTTCAAACAAAAACATACAGTGTTTCCCCACCATCATAATCAGCATTCCTCTAGTTGCATTATTACCTCTTGCACTAAGATGGATGGGTACATAAATGTTTATGCTATTGCTTTCTTCATAGCACATGAATATACCCTCGCATGTGCGTAAAAATAGGGTGGTGCTTAACTTTTGCACAGGTATATATATATATATATATATATATATATATATATATATATATATATATATATATATATATATATATATATATATATATATATATATATATATATATATATATATATATATATATATATATATATAGATAGATATATCATTTAATGAAGGATCAGCGCCGAAGAAAATACAGCAGGTTAACCCTTAGCGCGTAAATTTCATTTACATCGACTGCAAGACTATACACGGGAGCTGCTGAATAACTTGAAATTATTTTTAATAAGCAGCAACCGCTCCCAGTCAAATTTGTTTCAAACTATTCAACAGATTGTTTATTAAATCGTAATGATATCGGCGGCGGGGGTAGTATTGGTTTAGCTCGGCCTTATTGGCTTAAGCCGCACCCTCTCACGCCGGTCGATAATGTTATTATCATGATTATATAAAAGCTATATAACATCACACGAGCTAAGTCTTTCCCCGATGGTCGTGATGAACAACCATTTCGCTGATGATGCTGTGGTATTGTGTCCCTGGCGGCGTGTCCGAGGTTGATTGGTGCTGATGTCTCATATTAACAGACACGTATGCGTCCACAGAGACACTACAAAATGCAAGAATTTGTATTTCAAGCTTCACAAACGTCTTAGAATTAACAATAAAAATATATACTTACATATACATGTATCAACGAATACAAAAGTGTTCGTACGTTCAAGATTACTCCCATTTTTGTAGATTTATATAGATGTTCATAATTACTAACCTATAAAATGGTTACTCTCTCTCTCTTCAGGACTTAGCTATCATTGAGCTCTGAGCTCACGGACAAAGAACCCGTTTCTACCAAGGAGACTAGAATATCGAATGCCAGGCCAAATCAGATTAAGTGTAGTTCAAAGGAACCTTTGAACACCGCCCCATTGTGTATAGGTCTGCGCCCAATGCACCAATCTTCTTTGCTACAGGAAGGCCTTTAGAATTCTTGACCAGAAATAGATATTACCATCTCGGATTGTATAGAATAAAGAACTCTCGCTTCATCTGGACCCTGGTTGAAACATGTCATCAATAAATCGTTGACAAGCTTATTTGGACAGATTGCTTGGGCAGTACCGGCCGCTACCTACGTCACTAAACTCACTACTTTGCAGTAAAGCCCGCATTTTGACAAATAACCCTATAATTATTCATATCCAGATGTCCTATGCACAAAAAATATCCAGAATTCATTTCATCATCATTTCTTATCCGGCCAAGTATTCATATTCCACATCTTTTAAGCTATAACTATACTTCTCTAGGGAGGCTACTAACTGTTTCTATATTTCTGTAAGGAAGCAGGTATCCAATTTTAACACCACCTCATACAAATCAGGATGTGTAACAACGCACCAAGCGACTGTCCATTCGTGACTTACTAGTGACCTTGCTAGGCAAGCAAAGACCAATTGTCACAATACGAGCACATACAGTAATCACTGATCAATCTGACCAATAGATTATTTTCCCTATACAATGCATGGCATGAGGGATGTGGAGGGGGCCAATCACTCATACCCTTCCGTGCAGTGGTGGTGGGACTTGAATTTCTTATCTTCTAATTACGACTATTTAATTTTGACCAATTACCGGTGATAACAGCATCCCCTCCCACCCCACCCCCACCCCAACCCCCCACCCCCACCCACCCACCCAATTCAGACAAATTTCAAAATATCCGTTAAAATTATAAATGCTTTTATCTGTCCAACCCATGATAATGTCATAGAGTTCGTACAGCTAATCCAGACTAAATCTCGCCATTCATAACGTAATAGATGTTGACGTCATCCTACATATGGCTTAGTTGGTCATGGTGTCGTATGATTGACTGAGAAACTGGATTCCTCGATTATTTGTGTTATTGACGCTGATCTCTCTGTCAGCTTTGAATGTCGTGGAACATCGTGCACCGAGGGTCAAAAGACTATGTTGTACAGGGATTCCGCTCATCGTTCCAATGCTGGTCACAAATGGCATTGAGAGCAACGCGTTTGTTAACCATTCCACTAATGCATACCGGAAAAAAGTGTATTATTTACGATATAAAACTTATTCTATTGGATAATTTGAAACTTATTTGACTGGAAGCTGTTACTGTTTAAGGCAGCAACTGTTTACAGACAAATTAATTCTAACATATCCAACAGTTTTCCTGAATGTTGGCCTTGAAAATGACATATGGAGAATTCATCGTAGAATGGCGTGAATATATATTAGTTTACATTATCAATTCTTACATAATGTCAATCGTTGAATTTGAATTCAAATTCATGAGGGAATGAATGATTGAGCGACTGAATGAACCAACGAACGAACAAACGAACGAACGAACGAACGAACGAACGAATGAACGAACGAACGAACGAACGAATGAATGAATGAATGAATGAATGAAGGCCTGAACGAATGAATGAACACTTGAACGAATGGGCGAACAATCAAACAAAACAAATGAACGAATGTTTGAATGAACGAAAGAACGAGCACGTGAATGAACGAACGAACGAACGAACGAACGGATGATGGAATGAATGCACGAACGAACGACTGAATGAATGAATCTCAGGATTCCTTTATTATCTTCCTGTTCAACTGTCCATGCCTCAGACCTTTTACCCTCTGGCACCGTCAATAACGTTTGTATAATGGTATTGAATGGATAAACAAAGACAAGATTGCTTATAACAATTATAGTTCACGTACATGATATATCTAACGTATAATGGCCCGTGAGATATCCATACTTGAGCAGTCTAGATAATCGGTGTGGTATGTGTCTTATTTATGCATTATAGGTGATTATTTTTAGGTCAGTATTGCCTAGTATACTATCAGTCCACTAAATACGTAGGCTACATGTATTTTTTGGTGGCTAAAGACAGGAAATCTCTTCACATTACGCTGAGAATGTAATTTTCAGTCTCTGGTTAATTAAATAGATAACGTGAAATATATGTTCTTGTTCGTTGAAGCACCATGGTGTGCAAATTTCAGTCTACATCTAGCTGCAGGACAAACTATCAGCAAGATATTTTTGTGGATTGGATAGCCTTACATATACGGGATTGTGACAGGGTACCTCAGCAATGTATGTTTTAGAGACATAACATCCAGATAATTGGAAGGCATTCCATAAAGGAAATTTCTCTTCGCCGAAATCAAACATTCATCGATGACGTCGACAAATGGCCAAATGTCAAATGCTTCTTCCTATGCATGACAGGAAATGCCAACGCTCAACAACGGTTGATTCGTATTTCAAATAAGTACATAAATCTGTTCGACCTGACAGCTTTTGCACAGCAATACCATGACTTATCATACAGCCGGATCGCTTTAGTACAACGAATAAAATATGTCGGATTGAGTCACTGAAACCGATTTGATGTAGATGAGCCTAGTGTATGTTTCAATATTATTATCTGTGTACTAAATGGCCATGTATAGTATATTTCGGACATCGACATTACTGTACGAACGCTATATGAAGAATAAGTCTTTAAAATGAGGTATAAGTATGTGGGACCTATTAAGGAAAGCAAATGTCAAAATGTATACAACGGAAACAAGAAATTAGAGATTAGATACAAGATGATGGATTCTAGACATTGCGGAGAGTATGGCGGCTTTCTATAGAAGGTTACTTGTTCTCGCTGTATGACGTCACACTACTTATATACCTTACTGTTTGGAAGCATAGATATGACGAGGAAAATTGATGTAATCTCCCTCCTCTCTCCATCATCTGTGTTCGTATACTTAGAAGTGTCGTTATGACATATGTGTTGAATAGGTTTGTAACTAATAATGGCGTATATACACCGTAATATTGTAATCGTGACATATAACATGTATGAGTCAGATAGTGTCGCTATTACATACATGTTTCACAGTTATCAATATCGGTTCACTTTAATGATTTAACCCAGATAATTGCATTGTTCAGTTATAACGGACGACACGCGGGTGAGCTGTAGTCATGCATTGATTCGGAAGTTGTCACTCTATTGATCAACCGACATGCCTTGACGAACTTGACACGTCTGGCGCATTGCGAAGGCGCGTCTCCTGCTCTCATAAAACATAGTCCACGTTCTAGCGTTAGATAAATAATATTTGAAAATAAAATAATAATCGTGTTCTCCAGATGCCATTAAATGGCCGAGGGTGAATGCGGTTACACTGTTGTCAGGAATTCGTCGCTGTCAGTCATAGTACATAAAACCTGCCATTTTGGTCACGTGCCAGATGGAATGAGCAAGGACTTTTGAGCCAGAAGAAGCAGTTCGAAATTCCCAACTATGTAGCGTGCATCTACTTTGAGTTCAGGGAACTCACGATGCGTGTTGTATATAAACTGTATTGGCTGTTGCCTGCCTGTGAAAACTGCCGTATGGGCTATCATATGCTTATGAATAACATTAGCCGACCAGTAATGTAGAAATGATCGTGTCAGTATCCCTATTATGATGTGATGCCAGTCCTGCCATACATGTGACAATTGATTGTGCATGTAGTCCTGAATCAGCGAGATGTTGTTGAAGATGGTGGCCTTGGGTGGAATAAATTTCCCTTTAATCAATTAATGAACTATTTGTATTGATGCCAATTTATGGTGAAACGTATGGACGTTCGTTTTGTAAGGAAGGCGAGGACATCTCGGTGATCTAGAACTCTATCAGCATGAAGCTATATGCATGCATCGGCACATGAATTCACTACAGCATATAGGGTACGTATAGCATGCAGTTTAATCGCTTACTGATGAGTACACTTTGATTTATACACCCTCACTGGTCCAATGGTTTTTTTGGACTAAAACAAATTAATTATAATATATAGTACGTCCCTTATAATCTTTCATTTGTATTATTCATAATCGTCAACAATTATCAATCTTATTATTTATTGTCTGCCAAACTATCTGATTGCTATCATCTCTACCACCTTATGTTATGTACATTTTATGACGTCATGAATGAGAGCATGCCTGTTTGATCTATCATCATCTTGAAGGTTTTATTGGAGTTTGATCAACCAATTGATTACATTTAATGTACCCAATTTGATAGTGATCGACCAAGTAGTTGGCGATCCTATGAATCAGAGGAGGAAGGTCTATATTTCCCGTATGCGATTGTTTTGTGTTTGAGCTGCCCCCTCACCCCCCCCATCCCTCCTGGGGCCATGCGTTCTTTCCTACGACCCTGCAGAATAAGAAGGAGGTTTCGGGTATGTCCTAAAAGTAGCGCGAGTCTTACTTGATAGCATTTAGCTATCGCATGCATTTCCTAAACTATCATGATATAAATCGTATCTGGATGATATATATATATGAACCATCAGAAAACTAAAGCCACTATCAGGATATAAATCGTAACTGGATGATATATATGTATGAACCATCAGACAAGTAGAGCCACTATCAGGATATAAATCGTATCTGGATGATATATATGTATGAACCATCAGAAAACTAGAGCCACTATCAGGATATAAATCGTAACTGGATGCTATATATGTATGAACCATCAGACAACTAGAGCTACTATCATGATATAAATCGTATCTGGATGATATATATGTATGAACCATCAGAAAACTAGAGCCACTATCATGATATAAATCGTATCTGGATGATATATATGTATGAACCATCAGACAACTAGAGCTACTATCAGGATATAAATCGTATCTGGATGATATATATGTATGAACCACCAGACAACTGGAGCCACTATCATGATATAAATCGTATCTGGATGCTATATATGTATGAACCATCAGACAACTAGAGCCACTATCATGATATAAATCGTGACTGGATGCTATATATGTATGAACCATCAGACAACTAGAGCCACTATCGTGATATAAATCGTTATGAATGTTACGCCCCTGGACGATGGTTTCATCTCAGTATCAAGTTAGCTTGACTTACGGATATTTAGTGCTGATAGTGACCTTTAACTGAGGTTCTAAATCATGTATGTAATTAAGCTGCTCTACTCTATCGGAACACCCAGACCTAAGCACAGTTTCTTCTAACGGAGGAATAATAGCAGCGAACTTTCGAAACGTATTACCGTACATGAACACACCTCACTTTGTGGGGTAAATACTAAGGACACTAAACTCATGTATGTCTACTAGAAGTTCGTCATGGCGTTTCAAGACACGTACGTGCACATTGTTACCGAGTGCAAAGGGCATGTCACAACCCATAAAACTACCCCGCCCTACCCACACACACCAAACATAACACGAAGAATTTCGTAATGAACAAGGGTTAGGAAAATCTACAATTAAAATCAATTATGACTGCCCTTCAAATACTGGCTGATGCTATACAGATTTCGATGGTATTGCCCAATACGGAAGCCACAGGGATTAACAGTTATTAAGATCGCATGCTTGCACCTCATAGAATATATCTCTAATGTTTCGTTGCCATTTAGTGAACCATTGGCGAAAATATGAGGCAAATTAATAGCCTTAACCAATAAAACAAGTAATATACAAATTCTAAAAATAGAAGACATTTTCCAAAATTCAAACCAGTGACGATGCAGTCTGCATCCACGCATGACAAAGAACATATCTGTAGCGTTTCCTGTAGATTCGATAGGCCATGCTTGAGGAATAACGATTAAAAAAATACCAGAAGTCAAAATGGAGAACTCGAGTTTTAGCTATGTCCCGCCCATCTCTAGCTAAGCTCCATCAACACTTTGCCCGTGTTTGGATCGATCGATCCCTAAACTCTCCCACTATCAAGCTCCATAAAAACTATACAGGTAATCTGTTGAATATTTTGAAACTAATTGGCAGCAGCAATGCCCAGTAAAATTAGTTTCAAAATATTGAAAAGCATGTTTATAAATCAGTAAAGACATACAATTCGTGCAAAAAAGCTTAGTCCGGCATCACTTGAACGTTCGTAACGAACTTAGCTACGTCATTCACACCGTAATTGATTATGATCTCATCCTACATGTTACACAGTTGATTATGATGCCATATGATTGCTGGATAAACTGGAATCATCCATTGGTAAGGAGGATTAATGCGCCAGTATCGAATTTGCACCGTTGGTCAATGGCGCAGGGACCAATATCGAATTTGATATCGGTGCACCATTTTGGTGTGAATATGCACTTTTAATAATAATTTTTTACAAACCGTTATCACCAGAAGTGAGCGATCTACGTAAAAAAGAACTAGCTGCAAACTACCTGGTGGAAAGCTTTGAGAAGATTGACAACACCCATGTTCTTGAAGATTTAAAGAAAACTTTCCTTAAAGAGCACTAGGAATGCAAACACAATATCCTAACCCCTCTTGTGTCATCAGCGCCTCAACACGCCCACAAAGCTACCTATCTCACGAAAAAAAATCAGATTTAAAAAATAATTTAATCAGTTTATTTTACAAGAATTTACGTTTCCGGTTTATCCATCAATCATATGGCGTCGTAATCAACTATGTGGCGAGAATCATGACGTCATAATCAATGAAACCATGAACGACATAGCTAAATTCGTCACGAACTCTTAATTGATGACGGATCAAGCGTTGTTTAATATAAACTTACTGTTGTATATTTTGAAACTAATTTGACTGGATGATGTTGCTGGCATAGGCAGAAACAGTGCTCAGTCAAATTAGTTCCAAAATATTCAACAGTTTATCTGTATAGATTTCTGGAGATAGATAGCCAGGCAGAACACGGCGAAGTGTGGGTGGAACTTAGCTCGATATGGGCAGAGCATAGCTAAAACTGGATTCTTGCGCTGGGTTAAAAATTGTAAATATGGGATTGTCACGTGGGAAGGCATGCCCCTGCGGGATGTCTTATATTTCATGTAAGACCTAAAATTAAATTAAGTTTTGAAAATACCAGGTGAGCTAAAAGTCCAGGTGAGCTAAAGATGTATGCTACATGGTTGCATCAATGATATATATATAATATATATATATATATATATATATATATATATATATGATTCAAGTTTGGGAAGTTATGATGCGCAGTAGCCAGCCAAGTACATGGCTGAGTCGACCACGTGTTATTTATAAATACGTCAATCACGGGAAGGTGGAAAGTCAAGCCAGCCAGGTCATCTCTTTATATGTAGTAATGTGCACTAATGTTAAATGAATAAGGATGCTGTATATAGCACTGTATAACCAGCAGACGAGATTGACCTTTTAATATGATAATGATGGAGACAGGGAGATTTAGTTTAAATGATTCTATGGTTATGTGTTGTTGTGTATTGGAGAATGCTTTAGGTAAAGGTTGTTGCTGCTTAGCAGGCAACTACTTTTAGTATATTCAGCAGTTGTTGATTCTTGTAGTTTTGGAATAAAGTAACATTTAGTGGTTAGTGTTGGGATCATGGAATTATGATATAAATTGAACATGACTAATTGACACAGGTGATGACGTAGACAGACATGGACATATTCATAGCAGAATCGAAATTTATTGATAAACTATATGTCACTCATTTTATGGTATGCGTCAACACAGCATACCATAATGCTGACAGATCACATCAAACCAGAACCGGTGACCACTGCTTTGTGTAAGTGAGGCACAATCTTCTAGGAAGGATTGGGCAGAGTATGATTTGACAGAATGACGTCATAACCAATCAAGATCAGTCAGACTCTACAGTAAAGAATTATATAGAATGTAGTTATGCTCCATAGCAAAGTGGGAGCATTCACTGATTGGTTGGAAGGACCAATTAGTTATCAGGCAAGGAAGGGGTAAGCAGAAATTGATTGGGTGACTTTATTGTTGGACCAGTCAAAGTGCACTTATCGGATGCCTCGAAGAATCATAAGAATATGTTCTGAGACCAGTTGTGTATTTCTAAGAAATGAGAAATGACTAGCGCACTGTGATGCCATAATCTATAGCTATAAATAATGGTACTTTTCTCAGAACAAATCAATCAGGATACTCGAGCCAATCAATCTGGTTCACCGAGCCTTCCGCGTCATAAGTTATCAAGCTGTGGCTATGCCTAACAAAACTTGCTGTAGCATAGGAATAGAGTTGAATAAGATAGTTTAGATTGGCGTTTTGAGGTACATGAAATTATACAAGTATTTTCTTTGTATGAGCGATCTTGCTCAACCATTCATATAATCTGTGGTATATGTAAATCAAATTTATCATCAAGCGTATATGTACGACAAGAATTTGTTCATACATGAGGAATCTAACTGAGCTGGGAGAACACCCAGTCCTTACTTCGAATCTTAGTCCAGTCAAATAGGCCCGCAAGTTCAGAAGAAATATCATCCACCTCACCATCAGTCAGATGAGGCGAGTGAACTGCAATTCGCTTTATCTTATTATTGGAGGCGTCATCGCAGCAATGCTCAAAGGTTCTGGTAGTAAGCTGAATTGATTCTTAGTCATAATCTTTGGTAGAATCTTAATAAGTCGAATTCGAGTGTTGAGTCTTCTGGGTGTGAGCCACGCCCCTCCAGAAATCTACAATGGCGAGCATGCCAGGATGATGGATTCGGGTACGAAATTCATTACGGACATATATATTCCGCACAGGAGTGCAATCTATGAAAAACTGTAAGTACATCTTTTAGTTATGAACAATCTAGCTGAAAAAGAAGTTATTTCCGTATTGATAGATCTATGCGATCGAGTTACATCCATCATAGACTTTGCCAAATCACCAGACAGCCCAAAAGTAATTCAAGATCACATGTATCATGAGAACAGCATAATTCGTGTTACTACTGATGTGAGGTGCGACCAGCAACCTCAATTAAAATGCATCGTAGTTCAGTTATATTACGAGTAAGCAGTAATTTAGGACTCTTTTGATAGATAATTTCAACAAGTATTAATAATCTAAAATGGCAACATCATCATCTATGCAGAGTACCCTAGAGATAGTCAGTGCCATCGGTATGAAGATTGCCGGTGCTGTGTCCAAAGAAGAGGACAGACGAGAGATGGATTGCATGCATCGATAAGAAGCACGTGAACTGATGCAACAGGTTAAAACATGTGATGGCTTGATCCCGGAGGAGGTGAGACAATTCTTGGATGAGACTTGCCACATCAAACAGGCAACTCGTGGAACGTTGACAGGCATCCCTGTCTACGTGATGACCCATGCGTTGAGAGGAGTGCTGTGCAAGTCCCTTGACTAATTTATCCTGCATAAGGATAAAGCCACCCTCACGTTTGAGGAATTAGACAAATTCACCACCCTCAATTTTGTCTCCGCAAATGAGAAGGAGAGGATAAAGTGTGACCTTGACGCTGTGAAACAAAGGTCTGGTGAGACAGTTATAGTGTTTAATCATCACTATACAGAACTGGCAAGGCGGGCATACCCAACCACCAATGAGGATATTACAAGGATTGTCTTGTCTGCGTACATCAGGGTCCTCCATGTCCAGGATATGGGAAGACAAATAGTACGTAAAAAGGTGAAAGATTGTGAGGCAGCAATGAAGTTAATTGAGGAAGAAGAAGGTTGCAGTGATCTGTTGCAGGCTATGAAGATACCCGTACATTGGGAAGAGGAGATGGGGATTGACGTCATTGACTTCAAAGAAAGTCAGGATATATGGAAGATCATAAGGGGGATAAGGAGCCAAATTTCACAACAAAGTAAGATGATTGAGAGAATATGCTCCATAATTGAGAATCTGCAATCAATACCCGCACATCAACCAAGACAGCAACAGCAACAGCAAGCCGCACCCAAAACCGCTCAGAAGAAGCAAGAGCCACCAATGTATTACAACTGTGGTCAGAAAGGACATATCAAGAGGGACTGTAGATCTCCACAACAGCGACCACAAAATGGAGGTCAGCAGCAACAGGCTCAGCAAGCACCGAGAGCTGCTCAGCTTCAACTGCGGCAAATTAGGCCATGTGGCTTCCACATGCTATTCTGCACCTAGCACACCTAGTCCACCAAAATGCACCATGACCTGTTTCAAGTATCAGAAGACAGGGCACTACCAAGCCCACTGTCCATCGAATCAACCACCACGTCGGGCGATGAAACGTCCACATCAGTCCGATAATGCCAGCTATCATGATGAACCAATGGAGGTTGACCAGATAGATTGCCCACAATATGGCTGGAGATCACCAGCATGACACGATGAATGGTACAATCATGATGATTCATTTAGTTCCGAAAAAAACATTACCCCTTGTGTGTATTCGCGTAACACGATGACTACATAGATGAGTATGGCCGTTATTCATATGGTATTGGAGGAGCCTCATCAGGGGAGAACAGGCGATGGATGATCTTACACTGAAGCAACTGATGGTCGAAGACGCTCGTTAAACACAAACAGAGGGAGCCAGTGAGTGAAAGGTTCCATATCTGGTTAGAAGTGGAAACAATCAGTCAGGAGAAAAATGAGGGTAAGTAGCTAGATGCTCTAATAGATAATGGTGCTAGTACCTCTCTTGGTAGGAAAGATGTACAGAAGAGCATCTTAAATGCTCGTCCATTAAAAAAGGCTAGTAGTTTGTTAGCCATAAATGGTTCACCAATAAACATATTAGGAGAAACTAAGATAAAATTTCTAGATGCCAGGATGATTTCAAGTATGGTAGTGGAATGCATGAGGCATGAATGTTTGATTAGTGCAAATGCTTTGCAAAGATTGATTATGGGACAAGGGAAGTGGGATGGTTTGTGAGGAAGTATCCATTCAATATACCCTTTAGGTCTCAAAATGATTATGTGTGTGCTAGTTGTAAGGAAACGTCCGGATATGCAGTTATTGACAAAGTACTCAGCGACTTTGCCAAAAATTTCGATACGGCTTGTCCCAACACCTTTGGATGTATGCCCCAGGTGCAATGTATAATTCCAATGGGAGACCACCCTCCCATTCGACAGAAAACATATATGATACCCTTAGCAAAGACGTATTTGGTAAAAAATCAGGTCATGGAAATGTTAGACGCAGGTGTCATAAGACCATTGTCATCACCTTGGGCGTCAACTATCACCTTGGTACCCAAGAAAGAAGGTGATACACATTTTTGTGTAGATTTTAGAAAGTTGAACTCTGTGTGTCGCAAGGACAGTTACCCACTACCTAATAGCTCTGATATATTTGATTCGATGAGAGGTGCGACACTATTTTCTACAATGGACTTGAATTCTGGCTATTGGCAAATACCAATGGCTAGCCAAGACATTGAGAAGACAGCTTTCGTCTGCACTGAAGGTCTTTATGAATGGACACATATGCCTTTTGGTTTTTGCAAGTCAGGTGCAGTGTTTCAATGCGCCATGAATGATATTTTTCGCGAATTTCTTTGGAAAATGTATGCACGTTTTCGTCGATGACATAATCATATGTTCAAGAAATCCGACTGAATATGCATGTCATTTACGTCTTGCAATGAGTAAAATTCAGGAGTATAATCTCCCATTAAAAAGAAAGAAATGTGATTTTGCAAGTGTGTCCATAGACTTACTGGGCTATCGCATTTCGAGCCAAGGAGTAGCGCCTAAGAGTCAAAAGGTTACGGTCATAAGAGAAATGTCACCACCTCGGGATGTGGGTGAGGTCAGAAGTTTTCTCAGAGCTACTGGCTATTATCGATCTTGTGTGCAAGTTTATGCCAAAATTGCTAAACCTTTGATAGAGTTGACTAAGAAGCATAGAAGATTTGAGTGGGGAAAAGAAGAACCGCAAGTGTTTGAGAAATTAAAGAACTTGCTGTGCGGTGAGATGGTGCTCACATATTCGGATCTGAATAGGCTGTATAAATTGTACCTGAATGCATCAAGCTATCGATAGGTGCAATTTTAGTGCAAGTAGAGGATAATGGCACTGCGCATGTAATTCAGTATATCAGTTCGACCATGAAAGACAGTCACTTAAACTGGCCTGTAATAGAAAAGGAAGCTTACGTGGTGATATATGCATTGAAGAAGCTTCGTCCTTATCTATTTGGCAATGAATTCACTGTATATACCGACCACACACCTCTTAAGTGTTTGTTTGTGGGCGAGGTTAAGAACACGAAGGTGCAGCGCTGGGCAGTCTTAATTGCCGAGTATGGATGTAGGATTGAATATATCCAGGGTGCGAAGAACATCCATGCAGATATGTTGTCGAGATTACGTCAACACATTGACGTTGCTACATTGGATACTGGCGACTATGTCATACCAGAGGTGGAAGAGGGTAGTGAACAGAGTAAGGAATTCCCTGAGTTGTTTAAGAACACTCCAGAGGGATATGTGGTTAATAATGGTATTTTAAATTCATTAACCCCACCCTCAGCATTGGACGCTGAGTACCTGAGCATATTGTTAGCTATTAGATTCCATGAGCAAGTACTTGGCTCATTTAAAGAAAACTATGGGAATGGTTAGAGATTCCTTTGTTTGGCCATCCTTGAGAAAGGATGTGGTATATATGTTAGATATGTGTACGACATGCCAGGTCAATTGGCATGTTACAACCCAACCCAGGTATACAGAAATGCCTATGGCCAATTATCCTGGCAGATAATTGGAATGGATTTAATAGGTCCACTATTGGAATCTAATAAAGGCAATGTCTACATAATGGTGATTGTTGATCATTGTTCTGCATGGGTGGAAGCATATCCGATTCCCACTAAGATGGCGCAGAACATAGGAGATAAATTCTTTAATGAATAAGTTGCTCATCATGGTATACCAGAAATCCTCATTACTAATCAAGGAAAGGAGTTTTGTTTGAACTCACTTGAGCAGAGGTATGCCAAGCATGGTATTGATGACAGAAGATCAAATCCATATCATCCTCAGACAATGAACGGACTGAAAGATTCAACAAAACATTAAAAGAATTGATTCAGAAAGGCGTTAATAATGTGTCTCGAGCATGGGAAGATGAGTTGGGCGCAGCTTTGACAGTGTACCGCAATACTTGCCATGCTACAATTGGATATACACAATTCTATCAGATATAATGGGAATGTCGTGCTATCTGAGTCAAATATATTAAATTTGACCTTAAGGTTATTTCAAGGTCATGACCTAGAAACTATGGTTATGCTATGGAAATAAATATAGCGGTTACAAAGCTCAACAGTCTATGATGTTTGGACGAGCAGGTCAACCCAGGTGAAAATTTGACCTCAATGACCTCAAAAGCCTGGCAATGGTAAGTACCAAATTTGTTGATGACTGGATCAGAAGTTTCAAGTTAACAGGAAATCGCCCAAAGTGGTGTAAATTAAATGGCTCGAATGTTTAGTATCAATGGATCAAGAATTACAGTGATTTTGCTGATGTAGATTATATGATATCAGGACACCAGATCTATGTGACATAGGAAGGATTTAGAATCAATGCAAAGGACTTCGGATTTAATGAAATAAGTTGAGGAGATAGGCGGACAGGGTATGGATATGGATGTAACTCAAATTAGATTATTGGGATTGAATAATGGCAAACAATGGTGATGATCTTTCCAGATTAAACTTGAAGTTCACATGTCTCTGCTTTTTGGCCAAGCTTGATCAATATTATCAATATACCCGTGATCAAATTATGAGCAAAATTCAGATAATGTCTGACTTGATCAAAGTTGTGCATTGCTCAGTCACAACCAAAGCTCCTCATTAACCGACCACAATAATATCGTTGATCTATCTAATGACATTGAAATCGTAATGAGAAAAATTACGGCCGATCAATACAGATATACATCGATTCAAATTCTAGCAGTTAAGTTTAAACAGTTGCAATCTCTCTTTCAAAAGACAAGCGCTGTTTAAACTTCTTTACCAGAACCAGAAAATCCGCCTATCTGGGAATGATACTAGTTGATGGTTACTCTGCATGCGGCAGAGCAAATTCTGTAAATGAAGCCATGCTTTGGGATATGGTCTGAAGTTGATGAGGTTGGTGACATCATGGGTAGAGAATTTAGACTACGACCCACCCAAGCAAGGTAACAGGTTCCGCTTGCTTTGGGATTTCGTTTGAAGACGAGTAGATTGATGACGTCATGAGTAGATAAAAGTGACTGATGGCTGACGACAATGATTACATTGAGATGATGACAAAGACGAGACGACACAGGCACACTGTTACGTTAACATTTTTACATAGTGAGCTCATGGACTCTTGAAAATAAGTGGCTCCTAGATGATGTGTGAGCCACTTAGAGATATGTTTCGAACTGATGAGTGGGAGTTGGCAGTCTTCCCACCAAAACACTGATTGATGAACGAGCACAAGGTTTGATGTAAAAATGTGCCGATGTTCATATAATGCCTAAAAATGGTGACAATCTTATCATATACAAAATTTGATAAAACTTATTGGAAAATAGTATCTCAAAAATAATAATTATACAAGAAAAGTTAATAATTATAAAATTTAATTGATCAATATAATAAGATCTAGAGGAACTACTTTCCACTCATAACAGCGCCAATCATGTGCAATGAATGTGTCATGTTAATTTCAAGTAATATTGATGCCTGGTCTATCATACAAACATCGACTTCAAAAACACTAGATCGATCAATAGTCGCCAGGACAGATCGAACACTTCTATACTCTGTGGTAATCAGTTACAGCCAGGAGCCTAATTAGCATATGAATTTGGAACTATCCGATCAGATGTTTATTTCATGATCATAGGTATGCACCTACTGTAACGATTAATACCGAGAAAACTGGTAAACCACACGAGATGATATACGTTCCCCTCGGACCTGACACCTCATGTGCCTAAAGGAAAGTGAGGAATGGCCAGAAAACTCAGAATAATATAAACAAATGAATCGGTGTATCAATTGTGGGTATGACTGCTAAAACGAAAACCGTTATTATATCAGGAGACACAACTATGTCAAAATATTAGAAATCAAAATTGGTTTCTAAAAGCTCTAGATAAGGCATCCTCTAAAACATTGTCATGACCTTTGATGTGAACTATATTTAGATCGTATGGTTGGATGATCAAACTCCAACGATAAATTCTCTGGTTTTCGCCTGACATCTGTTGGATGAATGTTAATGGATTGTGATCAGTAAAGACGTCAACCGGGAATTTTGATGAACACAAATAAATGTTGAAAGGTTGTAGCGCTACCACCAGAGCTAAACACTCTTTCCCGATAGTAGAATAGGATAATTCATGTTTATCAAACTTTCGGGAATACTAGCATACAGCATGGTCATAGCCCTGGTTATCTGACTGCATAAGGACAGTGCCTGCACCAAGATCGATAGTGTCGATTACAAGCGTCATTGGTTTGTTGGAATCTGGTGCAGCTAAGACTGGGTTAGAATGTAAGACTGCCCGGATCTTGTCAAAAGCGTCTTTACATTCGAGTGTCCATTTAAATAGGACATTCTTTTTCAGCAAGTTGGTTAGTGGGGCTGCGATGGGCAAACAGTTTCTACACAAATTTTCAAAAGGATCCGGCCATGCCAAGGAAATGCATAATTTCCTTTCTTGTTGTTGGCACTGGATAATTATGAATAGCCTCCACTTTAGCCGATTTTGGCCGAACTTGGCCCTGACTAACTTCATGACCTAAATATGTCACTGTAGCTTTAGCTATTTTGCTTTTAGGAAGATTAATGGTAAGACCACCTTCCTTCAATCATGAACAGAACTATGAATAGTTTTCACATGATCTTCCCAGTTGCTATCATAAATAGTGATGTCATCGATGTAAGAATCACAATTCTTGATTGGGCCAACAAGAGTATTCATAAGCCTTCGGAAACTGCTTCCAGAATTTTTTAACCGATCACCATTTTTTGGTACTCCAAGAAATTGGTACTTGTCACGAATACAGGTATTGGTCTAGCACGGTCAATCAGTGGTAGTTGCCAGTACCCCTTTAATAGGTCAAACTTCGTGACATATTTTGCATTGTCAATTTTATCAATACAATCGTCGATTCGTGGGATTCCATAGGAATCACCACGTGTGACATTATTAACCTTTCGAAAATCAGTACAGAAGTGATGTGCAATCTGGCTTCGGAACTAGTACACATGGACTGCTCCAAGGGCTATTACGTGGTTGAACTATGCCCTTTTCATACATATAGGTGATTTCTTTTTCCATGATTTCAGTTTTTGCTGGATTAGTCTGATACGGAGATTGTTTAATCGGTCTAGCATCCCCAACACCACTGTCATGGCTAATAACAGAAGTATACCAAGGTGTATTGTTGAAAAGGCACTCAAACTCTTGAATCAGAGAAAGGATTTCTTATTTTTGACCGTCTTCTAGATAAGACAAGGTTTCTGGTAAGCTAGTAATGGCAGCAGTATTGTCCATTCTAGGTTTGCATATTGTAGCTGATGTTGATGATAGATCGATTGCGTCATCAAGGTTGAAAACTTTTGAATTTACCTGCAAGATAGAAACCTCTTTACAGGGAATGATGTCCTCTCGTTCGACATATGCATGAAGTAAATTAATGTGACAACTCTGTCTAGCTTTTCGTTTACCAGGAGTCTTTATCCAGTAGTTTAATTCACCATCGCGACTGGCGATAATGTAAGGCCCTTCATATTTAGCCTGTAAAGGACTGTTTAACACTGTCGACAACTTTAGAACTGTGTCACCAATGTCAATTTTCGCTCTCTAGCATCTCTATCATACCAATTATTTTGTTTAGCTTGGCTCTCTTTTAAATACTCTGCTGCAAATTGTCTTGTTTTGCTTAAAACGTGTGCACAAGTCTGAAACATAATCAATAAGATTATGATCAGATGGGGATGGGGGGGGGGGGGTTAACAATTGTTCTTTCAATACAGTGAGTGGACTTCAGACTGTATGTACGAAAACAAGCTCATTTGGTGAATATCCCAGAGACTCATTTACTGTATCTCGCAGATAGAACATTAAAAGATTAACCCCTTCATCCAAATCACGCAGATTTTCACTGCAAAATTTGTGTAGCATTGATTTGCCATGCATACGTTCTAATGCACCTTGTGATTCAGAATGGTAGGCGGTGGATATAATATGCTTTATGCCCAGCTCTTGACAAACTTGGGAAAAAACATTTGAGGCAAAATTTGAACCTTGGTATGTTTGAAGTTCTCGTGACAAACCAAACATTGTAAAGAACTTAATTAAGGCTTTTACCACGAATTTAGTTATTATGTTGCGCAGTGGTATGGCCTCGGCAAATCTAGTACTTGTGCACATTATAGTGAGCAAATACTGGTTGCCAGCCTTAGTTTTATTGAGCGGACCGACACAATCAACCAGAATTTTTGATAATGGTTGTCCGAATGCCAGAATTGGCATCAAAGGTGCTTTTGGAATGGGTTGGTTTGGTTTGCCAACCAACTGGCAAGTGTGACAGGATCATACTGATATATGGTCGAAGGGGAAGACTTCCTTTAGCTCTTCCACTCGATGCTGCACACAATTTAGGTTAAAGACCTACATGTCTTAACAATGCCTTATTGCGTGCCCGCAATGAGAGGGCCAAGTCAAGAGAACATCACCATGAATAAATTGACAAACGAGCTAACGCTGGTAAGTACAAAGTAGGTTACTCAGTGGTTGTAAAAGCTGAGGAGTGAATGAAGTTAACCTCTTGCAGTGACCCTGAGTATAAAACTTTAAAAATTAACGGACCTGTGGCTCATGTCTGACATCAAAGATCTGGGAAGGTACGTGTTTTGAATATTTCAAAATTATGTGTAGTCGACTCAGAGATGTGCTGGTACAAGGTGAGATCATGCCCTATTAGGATCCAGTGAAAGGAACTAAATTAAGTCATGTTCCAATGTTACTGCCTGAATCTACACCAACATCCAAAAAGGTGGTCCCTGAAATACGGCCAGTACCTGAAAAGGTAATGGATATTGTAGTACATACTGAAGAAGTTGACATGGATGTCGATCAACCTCTTATGAGTGATGATCCCGAGTATGAGTCACCAATGGATGTGTCAGAACCAGTGCATGAACCTGCCAGTGAACCCATGGATGTGTTACCACCTACACACAGACATATAATCTGCATAAGCATAGTCATAATTCTTATTCTAAGTCAACCAGTAAACATGCTAGGATTGGTGCGTTTGGTTGGTCGAGAGTTGCTGACTTTGTTAGACGCATTGAAGCCGTTATAAGACGACGCACTGAGAAGATTTGTTAATCACTTTGTGTTACTCTCAAAAGTAATGTTATACTCTAACAATTAACCGTCATGTATATTTTACGCTTTAGTATCGTGTTGATGTTTGTTAGTGATATTTTGGGACACTGTGAAAATGTGAATATTCATAAATTGCAAAATGGTGTGATGATCACAGATCATCAACATATTTCAGTAATACGAGCCAAATGGACAGTGGTAGTATCTAGAAATCATCCGTACTTACCACCTAACTTTGTTAATAAGTTAGACAATATCAGTGTTCTCGTTGCTGACATAGGGGACAAAACGTCACTTAGTGGTAATGATATTTTTGGACTTCAACATCTAACCAGTATTATCAAGAAGATTGCTGTAATGACTCAACGAACAATGTTACACAGAATCGGTTGACGAGAAAAACAATTTTTGGTGACGTTGCATCTTCTTTATTTGGAGTAGCAACATACGGCGACATCAAATCCCTGAAAAATGTTGTTAAGTTAGCTATGAAGAATATGAATAGGCTAGTTCACTTTTCTAATGAGCGCTCATCTCATGTGAAACATGCTTTCGAGGAGATTAATGTCAACACTAATAGAATCAATGAAGTTACGGACACCTTGGTCAGGTGGACCAGTAATTTTAGTAAATTACTTAGTCAACACGCATCACGTCAGGCAGATTTATACACGTTGGCACATTTAGGACATATAGTTGATTCAGCAGAAAATGTTGTGTATAGTTACCAGAAACTAACTGCATAATTTCATAGGCAGACCACTTCGCTCGAACTAGGCAGATTAACGGAAGAATTGTTAAGTCCGTCGGATCTAACAGAGGTCACATGTCAAATTGGTGTAGGATTTGAGTTGATACAACCATATCAGTGGTATTAGCGGAACGTCATTCGTTCTCCATTATGGAAAGATGATTCACAGCTACACTATGTTGCTACTTTACCGCTAGTTGACAGTGGGAATTGCATTGAGTATGGGATACATTCATGGCCCGACCCTTAAAGTGTAGTAGGACACTACAAGCAGGTGATAATTGCGAAAACTAGTATCAGTTTAGACACAAAACCTGGTTGGTATTTTACTCAATCAGAATGTCGAGGAGTTGATCCTCGTGTATGTCACGGACAAATACGAGTCGATAAGACTCACAAACTGTGCATTCTGAGTCTGTTGACAAATGTGACCAATGGTAAATGTACTGTTAAGTTGTTACAATGAGACTGCTAGCAAATTGTTTGTGCATGATGGGATTAGAGTGGTGCTACAAACATTTGGTGAACGTGTGGAAGTGCATTGTGTTGGAAAGTTGGCTGAACATTGTGAGTTAATGAATGGAGTGTACGCATTAATGTCGAATAAATGTGATTACAGTGGTCCTGGATGGAAATTCAAACCTATACGAACATAGAAACGCACGTATGCTCGAATCGGTTTAGCAATTAATGTGCCAAGATTTGATGTAGCTGGCGTTCTCAATCAATCTTTGATAGTTAACCACTTGAAGGTGGAGAAATGGAAGCATTTGCAGAAAACAAAGTATGTTCCTTTAGCACCATTATCTGAAGTCAATACAGCAATTCTCGAGAGCATCGGTATGAAATCGGTGTTGTTATATTTGGTGGCTTCTGCCATCACACTTATTGTGTTAACATTTATATTATATAAGTGCAGAGTCTTTCACAGTGTGTGGAGGTGCGCTTACCAAAAACCACCCACGGAAAGGACTCCGCGATTCGGATCAGTCGGGGCACGTTGGTCACACCGACCAGCGGCGACACCTAACACCAGGGACAGTCCGACTGATCTCAATGGCACAACGTCACCTACAGTGTCTGGCCAGATGAGCATGGAGATTGTAGATGTGGAAGAAATTCTGGATCTCTCTGTGCTATGGCATTGCTACACCGTGCTATTGTGTATCGTTAATTCGAACACTATATTTACTTTCTTGTTAGTCTATCAAGGTGGACACTTTGTATGTTAGGTGTATTTTCAATGCGGTGCGATTATAATGCATTATACAATTGCGATGAGTTATTGATATATTGTCATATATTGTTTGCTTTTGATTTAATTATTATAATATTGTTTTCTTCTATTTGATTTAATTGCTGTTTACTGTTCCTTTTCGTTTTGATTTATTGCCATACTGCTATTTAATAGTTTTTTTGATTTGATTCTGTTGTTGTATTATTGTTTGTGATTTGCTTAATTATTGTATTAGTATGGGTGTGATGTGTATCATCTGGGTTACCTCTGGTATGAGTACTTTGGTTGCTGATAGAGTACAACAAGTTTATTAACACTCTCTTAAGTGCTTAAGATGTGGTTAATTAACTTTGGTTGGTGGGCATGTGTAAATATGGAATTTTCAGGTGGGATGTCATGACCCCATGGGCTGTCTTATGTTTCATGTAAGACCTAAAATTAAATTAAGTTTTGAAAATACCAGGTGAGCTAAAAGTCCAGGTGAGCTAAAGATGGATGCTACATGGTTGCATCAATGATATATATATATATATATATATATATATATATATATATATATATATATATATATATATATATATATATATATATATATATATATATATATATATATATATATATATATATATATATATATATATATATATATATATATATATATATATATATATGTACGGATGGTACCATAGCTGTACCGCTGTTACAGCTATGGTCGATTTTTTCACAACTAGGGCCATAGCCGTCCCGAATTCGGTACAGCTAAGGCCCAAGCTCTTTTTCGGCTAGATCCTAATAATTAAAGACACATTTAACTATGTGGCCTGGTAGCCACCCCACTGCTCTAGTCACAGATAAAATTGCGTTAATTTTGAATGAAGAGAATTTTACCTATAGCCCGTCAAACCTTTGACTATATCTTCGTATATATAGCTAATGCCGGAAAACTCGACCATAGCAGTACCGATAAAGAATCAGGAATTATTTCTTTATTAGGTGTATTGCTTTATAACAAACTTACCTGCATAGAAGTGACCTGCCAGCCTATCATAAAGCATGCTTACGTTTTAATTGTGTGCGCCAGATTACGAGAACTAGAACATATATGTATATCTCATTGCCTTTTTAGTTTTTAAAGATAAATGTTTTTATGTTATGCTGGCGGATAAAATTCAGAAACGCGTTAAGGGAGCATATTATTATATAATATGTTATACTGACGTTATCGGTAATTGTAAAGACGTTTATCGATTTGCCTCCTACGAATGAGGTTGAACATAATTCCTGCATTTGAAGTTCACTGGACAGTGGTCACTGGTCAGTCTTAACATTGCATCTTGGTAAAAAAAATTACGATTTTCACAATTATATATGTCTGTAATCGGTATCACTCAGGCATTCACATAGCGCAATGCAAGTAGGAATTCGCATTATATTAGGCTCTTAGGCCTACATAATGTGTAAATGTGTATATTGTAATATAAGTGAATTACACATATTAAAACTCCTTTTCCCTACATTTTATTGTTGCGTCTTATTTAAGCTTTCAGATATGCCCAAAATTAATTGTAGCTTGAATTCATCATTGCTGCTGTAAATTTAATACAAATATCTCAAATGTATTTATTTATTTTATTAATAAAGCATATTCGCAGTCGACTACCGACGATAGTATCGCTTTAATTTAATAACGGGTCTGACCTCGTTTAAGCGCTGCCAGCGAGTAGTTAGTAGCCTTTCTTAAGAAATTTACGTACGCCTGGGATATCGCCACGCTTGACAATATAAGATGCTTATTACGCTTTTGAAACAACGGACAGGCGACCTTAACATTTCAATTATTTTGATGACACGGTTATAAGTAATTTTAGAGCAAAACAATAGCCATAGCATCATTACACAATGCATTTACTGGCACGCCTGTATACACACTGGCACACAGGCACGTACGCACGCACGCACGGGCAGAATCCGAAACAGCTATACAGAGCAGGGGCGGATTTAGGGGTGGGTGGGGTGGTGGTGGTTAGGGGGGGGGGGGTTGGGGGTTAGGGGGGCAGTGGAGGAGGTGGGCGCAGGGGTGGGTGGGGGGAGGGTGTGTGCGCGCACCATCCCTTCTCTAAGTGTGTGCGCATTTAGCGCTCAAAATAATTATTTTAGGAACATAATTTGAAAAATATGGTGTTTTTTATACTACTGAGGCTGTAGGAAATGGTTTCTAAGGCCATCTAATTTTCAAAAATTCCCGACCCTCCCACACCCGCACACCTTGTCACTCTCCAACTTATGCACCCCTCTCTCTACCAAAACCTGTATCCGCCCCTGCAGATTCTTATAAGGCCTACATATAAATATATATAATTCAAGTCTGAGCGCCTGCCTGCCCGCCTGACTGACCCACATCTGGTCGGCTGGGGCTCGCTTTGGGCTGGCAGGAGTGGGTATCTAGCTGGCCGACTGACTGAAGTTGGTTGGTGGTCTGGTGGGTTTCTGGATAGGAGTAGCCAGACAGCCCAGTAGTCCGACAACCCAGTATTCCGACTGCCCAGTAATCCAACAACCCAGTAGTCCGACAGGCCAGCGAATTACAAAACCCAGTGGTCCGACAACTCAATAGTCTATTAGAAATGTAATAGTCAATAAAGTGGTTTAACTGAGCCGGACCATTATTGTGACAGGCTATGACACCCAGTGTAGGCATATAGGAATGGTGCGTGTATGTGCACGAACATACACATTCATGCACATACACGCACACATGTGTATGCGCTGCACGCATACACACACGCACTCGCGAACGCATGCACGCATGCGAAAAATGTAGGGATAATGTTATAGTACCCTATATAATAGCAGACTATGGATCTTATGTTATAGGTACTGGGACAAAATCCCGCCGGACATAATCCCACTGGACAAAATCCCACCTGAGATAATCCCACCCGGACATAATGCCACTGAACAAAATCCCACCGGACATAATCCCCCCCCCCCTCTGGACATAATCCCACCCAAACAAAATCTCACCGCTCTCTCTCTCTCTTTCTCTCTCTCGCTCTCTCTCACTCTCTCTCTCTCTCTCTCGCTCGCTCGCTCGCTCGCTCTCTCTCTCTCTCTCTCTCCCTCCCTCCCTCCCTCCCTCCCTCTCTCTCTCTCTCTCTCTCTCTCTCTCTCTCTCTCTCTCTCTCTCCCTCCCTCCCTCCCTCCCCTCTCTCTCTCTCTCTCTCTCTCTCTCTTCCTCTCTCTCTCTCTCTCTCTCACTCTCTCTCTCTCTCTCTGAAACGCTGCTTTTCGTTTGAGTATATATATATATATATATATATATATATATATATATATATATATATATATATATATATATATATATATATATATATATATATATATATATATATATATATATAATTCAAGTTTGGGAAGTTATGATGCGTAATAGTCATCCAAGTACATGGCTGAGTCGACCATCTGTTATTTATGTAGTAATGCGCACTAATGGTGAATGGATAAGGATGCTGTATATAGCACTGTATAACCAGCAGATGAGATTAACCTTTTAATATGAAAATGATGGAGACAGGGAGATTTAGTTTAAATGGTTCTATGGTTATGTGTTGTTGTGTATTTGAGAACGATTTAGTTAAAGGTTGTTGCTGCTTAGCAGGCAACTACTTTTAGTATATTCAGCAGTTGTTGATTGTTGTAGTTTTGGAATAAAATAACATTTAGTGATTAGTGTTGGGATCATGGAATTATGATATAAATTGAACGTGACTGACTGACACAGTTGATGACGTAGGCAGACTGGTATTTGATCGTGGAATAGAACAACACCATCTGGTAATGAATCACTCAGCATGTGTGCTTAGCACCCTAGAATCCGCGAGACTTCTCCATTAGTATAGAATGGACAGGACATGGACATTAGAGTGTTTGGAGAGTATTCATAACAGAATCGAAATTTATTGATAAACTATATGCCACTCATTTTATGGTATGCATCAACACAGCATACCATAATGGTGTTAGCTAGCTGACAGATCACATCAAACCAGAACCGATTACCACTGCTTTGAGTATGTGAGGCACAATCTTCTTGGAAGGATTGGGCAGAGTATGATTGGACAGAATGACGTCATAACCAAGATCATTCAGGCTCTGCAGTAAATAATTATATAGAATAGAATTATGTTCCATACCAAGTGAGGAAGCAAACTCTGATTTGTTGGAAGGACCAAATAGTTATCAGGTCAGAACTTCTAGGAAGGGATACGCGGAAATTGATTGGGTGACTTCATTGTTGGACTAGTCAAAGTGCGCTTATCGGCTGCCTAGACGAATCATAAGAATATGTTCTGAGAGCAGTTGTGTATTTCTGGGAAATGACTAGAGCACTGCGACGCCATAATCTGTAGCTATAAAAGATGGTACTTCTCTCAGAACAAATCAATCAGGATACTCTAGCCAATCAATCCGGTTCTCTGGGCCACCCGCTGCTCGGGTCGTAAGTTATCAAGCTGTAGCTATGCCTAACAAAGCTTGCTGTAGTATATGAATAGAGTAGAATAAGATAGTTTAGATTGACGTTTAGAGGTAAATGAAATTATACAAGTGTGTTCTTTGTATGAGCGATCTTGCTCAACCATTCGTATAATCTGTAGTATATGTAAATAAAATTTATCATCTTACGTATATGTAAGACAAGAATTTGTTCGTACATTAGGAATCCAACTGAGCTGGGAGAAACACCCAGTCCTTACTTCGAATCTTAGTCCAGTCAGATAGGCCCAGCAGTTCAGAAGAAATATCGTCCACCTCGCAAATCAGTCGGTTTGACAGGATTGAACGGTAAAGACTGATTAGTAAAGAAAGTCCAACTTTCTGCATACTCAGCATCGATGGGCATGCCAAGAGATTAGTATTTTTCTTTTTTAAATTTACTACTAGAGGGTGCTCGGGAAACGAGCCAGTCATTCCAGTGGTAAATTTACAAAAATAGCATTCTCTTAGCATACAAATAGGCATACCTCAAGATAAGCGCAGAGGCTGCTTTGGCCGGCTGCTTCACATAAAGGGTTAGGTTGACATAAGAGAGGTTAACGGAAGAAATTGTGAACAACGCTTTTTACTGAAACAGAACTTTAAGAGGGAATCAGAAAGTTAACAGAAGATAAGTCAACGGGACCTGATGGAATGCACCTTTGCAGTTTTAGGTATGCCCCACCCATCTCTAGCTAAGCTACACCCACACCCACACCACGCTCGTGTTGGGGTCGATCTATCTATGAGTTCCCTGACCATAAATTTCCAGAAAACTATACAGGTAAGCTGTTGAATATTTTGAACTGTTTTGAATCTGTGCTGTTTATGCCTATAGACGTGTCGGACTAATATGCATTTAAGACGGATTAGTAATTCATGCTGTCATTGATTATGATGTCATCCTGCACGTCACGTAGTTGTTTATGATGTAATATGAAGGATGGATAAATTGGAAAGGTTCATGACTAATGGGCTAATGCAAGACCTGGCACATACGGCAAAGGAAATTCAATTTAGCAGTTTGAGCCCTGAATTTCCAGAATCTCACTTTTAAAGGGATGTAAATCTCATGTCAATTTTTTATTGCACAGATAAATTACGATATGGAGTCCATATTATTCATATACTATTATCTGCTTGGTAATACTGAGTAAATGTTGAACAGTGATCGCCACCATTTTGTCGCCACCAGCTGTAGTGTGTGATGCCATGTAAGTTACAATTTATTAAACATTATATTAACTATTTTGAAACTAAATTTGACTGGGAGTAAGCAGCGACAGCTCCCAGACAAATTAGTTTCAAAATACGCAACCCTTTAACTGTATAGCTACCTGGAAATTTAGATACTGGGAATTCAAGTTTTAAAGTTTCAAATCGATTCCAACATGTGCGAAAGTTTGTCGGAGCTTTGCTAGAAATGGGCGTAGCACAGCTAGAAATGAATCCCTCAAGGTTACCATTGCATGATAATGTCTGCAATAACAAGGTCGATAGAATCTCTGTAGCTGCAGGTTTCAGATTTCTTTGGATTTTCCGAACTTTTTTTATTTTCCGATTTTTTTTGGATCACACGCGAATTTGTGGACTACTACTGTTTGGTCACACCCTTTCATATGTTAAGACTTAAGCCAGATCAGACCTGTAGCCTTTGATGTGGTCCATTTAGGGCCAAGCATTCGCATTATCCCACATATGTATACATACATCGTATCTCTTAATGGGTCTTAACTGTCGTCCATTTAGACAAGCATTCACTGGTATATTCTACATATCTATACTCCCTTCATATCTCTAAATGATGCTAGCTATCATCCATTTAGAGTCAATCATTCTCAGGTATATTCAACATATGTATACATACATCATATCGCATAAGGCTATTAGCTGTCACCCATTTACAGATACGAGGTATGTATACATATGTTGAATATACCGAAGTGATGTATGATGTGACCACCACTGATCTGATCAATTACACAATACATACTTTGAACATCCATTTAGAAATAAGCAATCATAGAGATATACACCATGGTTACTGTAGCACTGCCAGGTGCGATAGCAAATCAATTCGGCTTTAGAGGCTACGCTAATGTAAACAGCGGTGGCCTGCTTCAGATGACTAGCCAGATCTGCGCTGATGAGTGGCAGAAGCGACTCTTCCGACCAGAAGAGACTGGGAGGTTAGGTAGAGTTTATCCCGAGTACCTCCTCAGGAAAGTACAGGACGCCATGCGATTTGACAGTTGGTTGCTGCGATGACTGCTAGAGCACACGCCAAGGCTCTCGCTACTCTGATGGCAGACCATACACTGGAATGACTGCCTCTCCTGAGAGAAAAGGCAGGCATTGAGGGGAGAGCAATATGTACCAATTGTCTAGCTGATCAGGTGAGAAGGTGAACAAATTGTCAATGAGCACCTCAGTGACATGGAAGCAGTGGATAAAGGATGGCGAACAGTAGGCTGGAGATTATTCCTAGACATCCCCGGCACACACAGTTAATTCTGTATATAGTATTATAGTATTTTACAATCTGATTAGATTAAGCATAGTGGTATATGATGGGCAGTGCGTGTTCCTAAGAGTGTGCATGCATAACCTATGTATGGCCAGGCTGTTCCATAATGGACCTTTCCAGTTTTTGCTATGCCCTGCCCATCTCTCTCTAAGCTCCACCTACGCCTCGCTTGTGTTTGGATCCATCAATCCCTGAGCTGCCTGACTATAAATTTCCATAACGATCTACAGGTAAGTTGTTGAATATTTTGAACCTAATTTGAGTGGGTGCAGTTTCTGCCAATGGCAGCAAGAGCGCCAAGTCAAATTAGGTTAAAAATAATCAACATACTGTTTATTAAATGCTAACGACATGGGACTACAATTCGTACAACGTGTCGGACTATTAAGCGTTAAAACGGACTAACTTGAGTCATTCGTGCCATAATTGGTTATGACGTCATCTTACACGCCACTTCGTTGATTATGACGTTATATGACGTCAGATGGATGGATAAATTGGAAAGGTCCTTTCTATATATGCGTATGTGGTTATCTTCCATGTATGCACGTCTTCCATCCGATGTTCCTCAAGTGTTGCCGTTCCATATCTGTGCGTATGCACGGGTCTATATGTGTTGATGCCTTCATGCACTGCCATTATCGATCTAATGGACTTGCTGAATCATTCGGATACAGCTTCCTGCTATACAGGCTAACGAACTAAGACACGCCCATCGCGAGACGGTATTACGTGAATCCCCAATGCCAAGTTAACTTACCATCAATTTTTTTCGAATAACCTGGTGGTAAATTTCGCCACGGAAAGTCGTTTTCTTCCAATTTTCATGTGATCCAGAGTGATGTAATAGCGTGAATGATTGCTGTGTTATGACGTCATGGCGTGAATACCATTTTGGTGTTGATGACTGATAGGTCACAGTAGGTCAGTCAGACCTCATTACGCTACTGAGATACACGAGAAACTCTAGTGTTGGTTATATTTGAACTTAGATCGGCGCTAATGTCCCGTTTTCGTAACGGTATTAAACGCCAGTTTCTTCTAATCGAAAATACGTGTTGTGTGTAATCTGAAACGAATCCCATGTGATTTAGGTGCTTCTGACTAATAGTCATATTACACGGAATACGTGTCATATTTCATAGAATAACTCGGAATAACAACCATATCACATAGAATAACTGCCATATTTTATGGAATAACTCGGAATAATGGCCATATTACATGGAATAATTGCCATATTTCATGAAACAACTCGGAATAATAGCTATATTACATGGAATCATTATCATATTTCATTGAATATCTCTGAATAATGGATATATTACATGGAATAATTGTCATATTTCAGAGAATGACTCGGAATACAGGCTATATTACACGGCAAACTTGTTATACTCCTTTGGAATAACATGGAATAATGGAAATATTCCATGGAATAATGGTTTTATTACATGGACTAACTAGGAATAAGATACTAGAGAAAGATACAATCGGAATTACGCTTTGGACAGTGAGTCAAATTGAATTACGTTCTGGAAAGAAATTCACTCTGATAACTCGAGATAATGGCCATATTACATGGAATAATTTTAAACTTTCAATTAATAACTCGGAATAATCGCCATATTACATTGGAATACTTGTCATATGTCATGGAATAACTCGGAAAAATGGCAATATTACATGGACTAATGTCCAGTACATGATTAATAGTACAGTACGAATGTGGTATCAATAGCACAGTTTATGAACAATATGAATACACTGGCGTCACAGTGACGATGCTGAAGCTGAGGATGAAGTGATGAAGATGAAGTGACGAAAGAATGGTCCATGTGTAATTCACGGCGACGACGGATTGCGAAGTTAGATGCTGTTACTCCTGCGGGCTGCAGATATGTTAGAACTCTTGCTCGTGGTGGGGGTAGGGGGGCGCTTGGTACTCCTTGCAGCGTTTTCTTATAGCAGTGATGTAGTTTCTATCGCAGCCTGCCTTAGCTCGAGGTTTCTTTCTTCATAGCCTAGACTAGTCGTTCACGTCCATTGATATAGATACTAACTGGATTGGCCACAGCAGCCCAAATCGCGTGATAAACCTTTGGGATGTCATATGACGTCATTGACCTAATGGCGTCATCGTTTACGTCACAATATACCATCTCGCATTATTTTAGGTATTCCGCATAGATCTGCGTGGTATTTTCCTGTGTAACTGGTGGTGGATGACGTCGTAGTTGTTAAAGAGGCGGTATAACTGACATACATTTTCCTGTCGTAAATCTATAGATGCTTATATCGGTAGTGTTACTGCGCCGATTTTAATGATTCAGGTATCTGGAAATAGCTGCTGATTAGCTTCATCGCCTGGTACTATGGCCGTTAAGATTCCTCAAATAGTTTTTTACATGTTAGAATAAATCTTAAAGATAAGGACGACATGCATTATGTCACAAGTCAGATATCTATCTTGAGAAATAGGCGGAGAAGAGTCTGAGCGTACATATTGGCCAAGCATTTAATACTCTATCATTTGCCCCCACGTTCACAAACCATTGTCATCCATATAGTTAGCTTAAGTAAAGCTAAGAGTAATATTACATCATAGGTTTCTGGGTCATGGGTTTGCACATCTTAACCCTTTAATTATCAAGCAAGTGAAAATGTAACTCTCCCGTGATCTTGAGGAGTGTTCATTTGCAGGATAAGATATTATTTTTGAAAATTTGCCACATGAACAACTGGCCAGTGGTAAATATTCAATAAGTAGTCATCTATTAGACTGCAAATGGGCAATAATTTGGCAAAATATTGATTAATGGTCAAGTCAGATGAAGACGGCATCTGCATGCAGTTGTCACAAGATGTATCCAATTTATTTTAAAATGACGTGTAGCAAATTATTGCATTATACCCTGGCACAGACTACCTATAGCCTTGTGATCCATGGTCAAATAATGGCTGTTAAACATCCGAGAGCAAAAAATCGGACACCAAAGATGAATTTCAAATCGGTTTTTCAGCTAAGCAAGTCTTACATAGAAAAGACATCTAGGGCATCAGATCATATTAACCAGTCAGATTCTAAATACAATCTGGACATTTTTTCCATTAAAGGGAAATTCCAGTGAAAATCGGGAATAAGTCACCTAAAAATATACTATAATCCGAAATAGTTGCTGCAAAAAAATATATAATACACCGTTACATTGCCGAGAAACAATAAAATGAATATGCCCAAAACGCTCGAAAACGTGACTCCTGGGCGCATCCATTTTCTCGCAACGAGAGCGAGAAACCGCGAGATTATGACGTCAAAGACACATCAGCAAAATATCGCCAGCGCTGTTAGATTTACCTGTTTACTTCGCGTTATGACGGCCGAATATTAATTAACCCTTTAATGACCAAATTCTGTCAGGAAAATCAGAATATTTCCTTATTGAATGGCCATTTGCAGGCCAAGCGAAGACTATTTTTGAAAATTGACCACTGGAATGGCTGGTTCGGTTACTGAGACAGTCGTTTTAGTTGTAAATTCTCAAAATAGCCTTCTTTTGACCTGCGTCCTCAACTTGACGATGGTTAAATCGCATCATGTCCGCATGTCAAGCATGGGCTTGCAGTAATAGAAACGATCATGGAAAGGGTACGGAAATTCACATTTTCAGATACCGATCCACAGAAGCATCCGCATGAAAAGGGGCTAACTGAAAGACGGCGTCATAACATCGGCACTGGATGGATATCTTCCACATTTCAATTTGGAAGACACAAGTTTAGAACATATAGTCTGTATAATTTTAAAATAATGTGTCATGCAATTCAAAACAAAAGGCGCGGTACTTAATTTTAATATAACAGAATCAAACTCGACAATTAACGTCGTATTTGCTTGCATCAATTGTAAAACGGGATTTGCAAACCAAAATGAAACGATGTCGCTGATTGCCCGGTCGGTCAATTATAGGCAACCGCTTAGCGGCTTACTTCATAGACGATAGTAGGTGACAGCTAGTAAATAATGGCAAGTGTACGCTAGACATAATTAGTAGTTTAGTGCTTTCACACAATTGAAATCCAGCGTTATTAATCATTTACAACGTTTACTCTGAATTTTAAAATAACTATGCGGAGTGTTGAATATTCTGAATTAAATTTGCCTGGAATTATGTTGCAGTAGCTTCCAAACTAATTAGTTTCGCACAATAGACCTATGCAGGGTAAATTTTAAGCTTTCTGCTTTTCTGTTCTTGAAAGGGTTAACTAACTGATCCCAAATTTTCAAATGTTGACCCATATTTACTGCCTGTTGAATATTTTGAAACTGGAATTTGACTGGATGCATAAGTTGCAATAGCAACAGCTTTCAGAGAAATTACATTCAACATTTATTCAACTAACATATTTTTCAAGAATTTGTTGTAGCTGGTTGATCGCAAACACGCTCCTGGCATAACCCTTCAATGTTTTAAAAAAATTGAAATTGCTTATAGGAAAACAATTTTTGACAATTTAGCACTACAATGACTGGCGCGATCATCGGGACACTAATTGCACTTTAATTTCCTCCAAACACTGTGGCAAAGTGTCAGTTGTTTAGCCAGTACGCTAATTATCCACTAGATGCAAGATTTACCTCCCCTATGGGGTGTGGGAGAGAGTGATTACGTCAGAAGCCGTGACCCCGACTCATCACCTCTTAGCCCCCCCCCCCCCCCATCACGTCCTGGTAGCCATGTGGGAGGGAGATTTTCTTGTTTATAGTCTTTGATCTAATTTACCGGAAAACAGTAGCGATGATCACGTGATTCTTGGAAAGCATGTTGCCTTTTATTTCCCTGTTCTTTTAAAACAGCGTCCCTTTTTATGCGCGTCATTTTAATAGTTTCTCCTCCTGTGTAAGGTGTATATATTCCTGCTCATGTTGATTCTCGGGCGGAATTTGTAGGTAAGAGAATATTTGAAATTCTCTGTGGTGTTGTACTGTCTAAGTTTTGATGCTGCCTTGCCTGCCAGCGCACTAATGATTTGTATACACGGTAGAACAGTTATGTTCTTAATCACAATTAGGACAGTATAGTTGAATATAATTCATTGTTTAAACAGATGCAAGCTTGTGGGCGCCAAGTCTACTGACTACGCCAAGCTGGACTGTATTTTCCAGGTGGGCAGACTGCCAGGCATCCTCGTTTTAGTCTAGTCTTTCACCTCACTTAGACCAAACTTATTTGTCACAGTACAACTCGGAAAATGTTTGCCTCAGTTTACAGTTTACAATGCCGTCGTATGGAGATTGTGTAGCAATCATCCTGAGTATCTGTGTCTCTGTCATGTTGGTGAATGTCAATGATACGCATGGCTGATTTTCTGCGGATGAATTGTGCGCTGTCCTGAGGTGTCAAAAGGTTTTATTGCAGTTGGGGGAGGGACACTACGGTGATTGCGGTGACATCTTTATCAGACATTGTATGAATTCTCTCTGTAATGGTCGAGCCTTATGCAGGCAGGACAGAGGTACTTAGAGCGAGGATGGCCAAGGTGGGAGCTGTCGTAACATGAATCAGCCCATTGTCTAATTTCACGTTCTGTGCCTATCCCGTACTAGTTACCGACGGCAGACTGCGGTCATCTGACTCTCTTAATAAAGAAATCTGTTATTACGTGTGAATGAGGTGTTTATCTTTAGCTGTTTCATATATCGCTTCCAAGAGGTGAGGGTGTCCTTGTGGCGTGTGCTGTTCATAGCTGCAATGTCTTTCTCCTCACCGTATGATCAGCTTTCAGTATACTGCGGTGGGGGTGGGGGAGGTGTTGCTTGCTGAACATGTTTACTTGCTCTTATGATGGTAGTGTTCTGTTGTAGGGAAGTCGCGGTTGCTGTGTGATGCGGGCGTAGTGTGCGGTGGACACATCCAGGTTTCCAGGCTGGGGAATGCTGAGTCTGTAACTTTGCAGAAAAGTAGGTGTGTGATGAGTGATGAGCTCACCGCATTCGTGCGGTAGAGAATGTTGCGGAAAAAGGTGTCTCTAACTTTTTCTGTTACAAAGGTTAGGTGCATACTGCTATACTGTTGGTAACGTACTTAGATGGTGACGACTATGCTGCTCGTTGTAATGAATTGCAGAATATCTCCGTTATACCTCCTATAAACGGATGTGTATGTAGAGTTCGCGCATTGTACAATTGACGTATCCAGCCTTGCGGGCAAGTGTGTTCATGGTGCTCATGTCCTGCCCCTCTGTGTCTTGGTGTCATGTTCTGACTGGTCCCGAGGGGATGTGGGGTGTGGCTGTGGTGCGGGATGCTCCCTCCTCTGAACAGTAGACTCTCTCATATCTGAAGATTGGCAGCCAGCAGTCCACGAGTGGAGTGTGAAAAGGATGGGACATGTGATGTCCGAACTCGGTGCAGAGATGAGCGATGCCAGTTGGATTGGGGGTGGTGTTGCTAATGGATGGGGTGCAACTTGGAGTGGGGTGGTCTGGCGGTGTGAGGGCTTTGAGCGGAAGTGAACCAACTCGTGCAGTGTTCCTGTTGTCGAGAACAGCGCAAGGTCTCATCTAACCTCTTCACTTCCATGCTAGTTATTATATATTCCACCCCACAGGAGGATTGGCCCTGGACAGCATCAGCCTCTGCTTGTAGCAACTCTATAATTGGGCTAATAGCATGAAGTGGGTGGGAATGGGAAGAGGTCGGAGGAACCACTTTTCCATCCTTCTCCTTGGACAGCACAGACGAGAAAATCTTCAGATACGACTTCCCAGCTCATGTAGCCATGCTCTGAGGAGGGAGATGGCGAGTACATTGCAAGTCATCGTTCTCAGCATTAGTAAATGTTCGCTGGACTCCTGGCTTTGTAGGAGAGGGGCTGAACGGGCACCGCGGTGCTCGGGACTAGCGTCGGGAATATATGTTTCCGTGGAGAAATCTGTCTCAGTACCAGTGTTATGTAGAATGCTTAGCCCAAGCTCTGGGTCTGGGTCATCACTAACTCAAGCTTTAAGTCGATTGAAGTGGATCACTTCACTGAGGTCAGGCCATCTGAGGCGCGGATCCGGTAGGCCACGTCCGACTTATTACCTACTTCAACATAGTGGCCTTTCCACTGTTAACTCAGATTACACGGCACATTTGCAGAACGTCACATATTGTGAACCCAAACCATTTTCATACCTCATACAGATCTCCATTCACTCGCCGGTCATGCCACGTTTCCTGACGGCAGTGTGCAGTGGATACAGATTCTCTTACTAACTCATGGGCTTGTTCTATCCTCTGCCGCATAAGCTCTATGTAAAGAGAGAGTGAATTTTTATCTCATGGAATTCTGGGCATGGCCAGATCTAAGGGTAAGGCTAATTTATGGCCTAACATTAACCGAGCCGGGGTATAGCCCATGCTGGAATGTATCGAAGTGCGATATGCCATGAGCATGTATCAGAGTTGTAGATCCCAATTGCGACAATCAAGGTGTGTTTCCTCAGTCAACATCACTGTTAGAGTTCTGTTGAAACACTCTACCATCTCGTCGCCATGCGGATGGTACATTGTTGTTCTTGTTTTGACCATGTGAAACAAGTTGCAGAGCTCGTCGATCAGCCGACTCTCAAAATTACTTCTTTGGTCGGAGTGCAATTCATAGGGCATGCCGAAGTGGCAGCACACATTGATAGACAGGACCTCTGCTACTGTGGATGCCTCTTGGTCTGGTAAAGCTATTGCTTCTACCCACTTCGTAAAATAGTCTTGCAATACGAGGATGCACTTGTTTCCTTCATCTGTCATAGCGGGAACGAGCACATCAATAGACCCTCGCTCCCGTGGCACATCACCAATTTTAATTTGTAGAGGTGCTGTATGGTGCTGGTCAACAGCACGTTTTTGACATGGGACACATTTGGCGACTCATGCCTTCACATTATCGCATATCCCGATCCAGTGGAATCTTTGTTTGATGCATTCTGGAGTTCTCTCGAAAGCTAAATGTCCAGCGTTGTCATGTAATTGTTGTAAAATCATGACTTTATAATGTTAAGGAATTATTATCCGGTTGTTAATGTAAAGGATGCCATTATGTGAATGGCATTCCTCAAACTGATAATAATATTAGGCTGCTGCGGACGCTGGGCTGATAGATTCCTTAGGATGTCGTACCCACTCCTGGATCCATGCATATATTTGTCATGTTTGCGCATCTGTTGCCTGCTCATGAGCAACTTTCTCCACATCCCAGTCTGCACATCTTAGCTCGGGGAATACGGGAGACAGCTGTGTTGTGTGTCATGGTGGTGGCCACTCCTTGTTCACCCTCAAGCCTGATTCTGCTCAAGGCATCACCATTTCCATGCAGCTTGCCGGGTCTATGAACGGCATTGAAATTACAGATTGTATTCCAGATTTTTTAGGTTTCTGAGCCAGCATAGTGAGGTGTAATCTGTACAGAGTGTAACTGGGCAACCATACAGAAAGTGTTTGTACTATTTGACAAATACACCGCAGCTAATAAGTCTCACTTCGTGGTCACATAACATTTCTCTGTTTTGTTCAGAGTATGCGAACCATAAGCCAGTACCTGCTCCACTCCATCTTCTGCGACCTGAGATAGAACTGAACCTATTGCATAAGCAGATGCATCAGTGTCTAAGATGAAATCGAGGTTAGGGTTAGGAGGAGCAAAAATTGGTGCAGTTGTCAAATGTTCCATTAACGCCCTGAAGGAACCTTCACACTCACTTGTGGATGCAATCTCACTAAAGTGATGGATGTATCGGCGATAATACTGGCAGAGGCCGATGAAACTTCTTGTATCTGTAGCTGAAGTGGGGGTCTGCCATTCCACTGCTGCCTTTGTTTTGGAAGGTTGTGTAGCTACTCCATCTGCGGAAATTATGTGACCCAGGAAATCGACGCTTTGTCTGAAGAGGTGGCACATCTTGGGTTTGAGATGAGGTTTGTGGTATGGAACCTCATCAGAACCTTGTCTAGATTAGACAGGATCTGCTCAAACAAAGAGCCAAAGACAATTACATCGTCAATGTAACAGAGTCATATCTCCCATTGCAGGGTAGTTAATACCTGCTCACTGAGATATTCGAATGTTGTGGGAGCGTTGCACAGGCCATAGGGCATCTTGCGGAATTGGAAAATATCGTCTTGGCAGATGAAAGCGATCTTCTCCCTGTCAGCCTCATCCATGGCTACCAGGCAGTACACACTAGCCAGGTCAAGTGTACAAAACTTCTTGGCTCTGGACAAGGAGTCTAAGGCTGATCTATTCACTGTAGCGGATATGCATCTTTAAAGCTGAGATCATTAAGGTGGTGGTAGTCAATACAAAACTGCAAAGACAAGTCCTTTTTGCCTGCTAGTACTATGGGACTGGCCCAGGGGATGCTGAGGGCTCTATGATGCCTGTCTGCAACATGTCGTTAACCTGTTGATGTGCTTCAACTTCCTTGTGAATGGGGAGACGTCGAACTGGTCGATTGTTTGCGGTATTGATGGAACGTCGCATGAAGTGAGATTCTCCCAGGTCCATGTCTCATGCAGAGAAACTCTCCCGATATTTGTCTGGTATCTACCGTATGTCACGTTTGTGAGATTGTGTTAAACCAACTGTGGTGCACAAATATATATCATGCGGGGGTTCAGATAAATTCTCCTCAGAAGCTGTTGCTGGTGTACTTGCTGTGGGGGATGTCTCCAGTGATATCACGTCTTGGGTTTGAGATGAGGTTTGCGGTATGGAACCTCATCAGAACCTTGTCTAGATTAGACAGGGTCTGCTCAAACAAAGAGCCAAAGACGATTACATCGTCAATGTAACAGAGTCATATCTCCCATTGCAGGGTAGTTAATACCTGCTCACTGAGACGTTCAAATGTTGTGGGAGCGTTGCACAGGCCATAGGGCATCTTGCTGAATTGGAAAATACCGTCTTGGCAGATGAAAGCGATCTTCTCCCCATCAGCCTCATCCATGGCTACCTGGCAGTACCCACTAGCCAGGTCAAGTGTGCAAAACTTTTTGGCTCTGGACAAGGAGTCTAAGGCTGATCTATTCACTGTAGCGGATATGCATCTTTAAAGCTGAGATCATTAAGGTGGTGGTAGTCAATACAAAACTGCAAAGACAAGTCCTTTTTGCCTGATAGTACTATGGGACTGGCCCAAGGGATGATGAGGGCTCTATGATACCTGTCTGCAACATGTCGTTAACCTGTTGGTGTGCTTCCGCTTCCTTGTGAATGGGGAGACATCGAACTGGTCGATTGTTTGCGGTATTGATGGAACGTCGCATGAAGTTAGATTCTCCCAGGTCCATGTCTCCTGCAGAGAAACTCTCCCGATATTTGTCTGGTCTCCACCGTATGTCACGTTTGTGAGATTGTGTTAAACCAACTGTGGTGCACAAATATACATCATGCGGGTGTTCAGATAAATTCTCCTCAGAAGCTGTTGCTGGTGTACTTGCTGTGGGGGATGTCTCCAGTGATATCACATCCACCAAATGGCCACAATGAACATCCGCGACTAGTGTTATTGTGCCCGCTGTTCCACTGAATATGCGGAAGGGTATGAGATCCTTGTTGGTAATGCCCACGATCATCCGCGGACTGGCACATTGGGAGGCAATCATGTATTCAGGGTCGGGTTCCAGCTTGGCTGTGCGTGCGTGCGTGCGTGCGTGCGTGCGTGCGTGCGTGCGTGCGTGCGTGCGTGCGTGCGTGCGTGCGTTTGTGTGTGTGTGCGTGTGTGTGTTTGAGTGTGTGCGTGCGTGCGTGCGTGCGCGCGTGCGTGTGCGCATGTGTATGTGTGTGTGTATTGTACAGTGCTGATTGTGGTCCAAGGGGTATGCGACGGCCAATGTATGTCGAGTTCTTGTTGTTTGCAATGTATGACCGCTTCACTGGCACTAAAGAAATCAGAACCTAGCGGGGCATCGTTTTGAATAGAGGCAATTCCTCTATTTGTATAATGAGGTTTACCGTACCAGCCACCAGAACAGCAGCTCACTAGCTGTCTGTAAAACATGTTAGTGGGCCTAAGGGGTGGCTTATGTGGTTGGATGCTCTCATAAATTCGCCTGTTTAAAACGGTGCTGGAAGCTCCAGTGTCCACTGTGGCACTGGTAGAAACGCCACTGAACAGGCAAGCAAACTTATCAACGACTTTACGGTGTGCTGGCAGAAGAGTTTCCAATGACCCTGCTTGCGGAGCCGATTTATGTGCAGTGTTATCCTGTATGTAGTCAGTTGGCTTCTGTATAGCTTCCGTGCGTGCAATCGCGAGGAAGGGACAAACTCGTCGTCGCTACCGCTGTTGTTGCTTGGATGATGACGGAGCTGGGGGTGGCAATGTTGGTGTAATTGATGCAGGAGGGCTGTACTGAGCGTTCGTATAAACAGCAGTTTGGACAGGGCTAGTGAGGTGGTGACAGAGGGTTACCTGAGCCTGCCACTTGGGACAATGCATCATAGGATGTTTGGTAGATGCGACACTGTTGTTTGTTGCGCTGTTTGTGGTGCTTCTTTTTCCGGATCCATGATGCAGAGCTCTGACGGTCATCCACGTCACTACTACTGCTGCTGGGTGCGGTGGGTGATGCTGATATGGCTTGTGAATTGCATACCACCAAGGGGCATCATGTGTTAAGTGCTTTGGTGGTGGGTCGTGGTGCTTGTAAAAATGTTGTTTCAGGGGAGGTGTTACAATCAATCACTGCAGTTTTGCATAGGAAAGAGGGTTTGTGAGATGCGTTTATTGTGCAACTTTTCGCAGGGGGGATGTTGGCAGTGCTGAGAATGCAGTGTGCATCGTAGGCACCGACTTATGTGAAGCATGGTGTGTGATGTTGTGTACTGTTGTTGAGGTAGCGTTCTTAGTGGAAGAAGATGTATCCATCTGACATTGCTGTCTGGACATCGTGGTTGTAGAAGTGGGCACTGAAGTGACTCTGTAATCAGTGCCTGTTTGAGTTTAAAGGAGACTCAGGCTGCGGTGTACATCGGTCAGTGATTGGAGTTGTGGAAGGAGGCCGGTGAGGCCATTGTTCCTTCCAGTGGCCTGGCTGACCACATCGGAACCATGTATTAGGGGGCTGTGTATGCGGAGCTATGGTACTTGCTGCTGGTCATGTAGTCGGTTGTGTGGCGACTGTGGTGCTGAGCATTGTAACTAGATTGGTGAGTGCCTAGATCTGTGTTGTTATCTCCTCTAACCTATAGTGCATATTTTGCCCATTTGCAATTGTTGTGCTGGTTCCCGCACCCTGGGATGCTGTTGTGGCCTCCCAGGTGGGACTGGCCACGCTCCCTTCCACTGGGCGCATGATTCTGACTGGTCGGATGTTCATTGTGTGATGCGGTGTTATTAAGGCCTGTTGCTGATGCTGGTGCGGATGCAGCATCGGTGTCGGTCGCAATGAGGAGATGCACGTCGATTGCCTTGGTCCCGCTCCAAGAAGTTCTCTATTCTGACTGCCATTGTGGTCAGGGACTGAAGATTGTTATGTTCAAGGAGAAATAGTTTTTCTTTAAGAGCAGGCTCACCACTCAACGCGTCGATGAAGGTGTCGAGATGAAGATGCGTGACTCTCTCATGATATGTACTGGGGTAAGCACATGTGACAAGTCTCCGGCAGGGTTTCCTCGGCGCACCTCCGTAGATTTTTCAATTGAAGAAGACTCGTTTCACCGAGGGCCATGTCCCCGAATCGTTCCGACAACGCGCCTTCCAGTTCTGTGTATGTCGGTGTGTTGTCTGACCCAAAATCTGCCAGGACCTGAAGGGCCTTGACCGACAGTTTTGTGGCGAGATACTCTCCCATTTGTTGATGTGTCCACCGGGTGGTATGGCTAATGATTTCAAATTGGCATTTATAATTGGCTCAGCCACTCTCCCCATTGGATTCTGGGGGTGGGGTGGGTGTGTGTGGGGGTGGGTGGGTGGGGGGTGGGGGGTGGTGGAGAATGACTCGGCCAGGGCCACGATATGGTGTTGCCAGCGCGAATCCTGGTGGTGGTGCGGGGGTGGGGGTGGTGGGAGCTGTGTGAACGTGGATGCTGGTCTACCTGTTGGTGGTGCTGCTGGTGGACGTTCCATGCCTGTACCATAGTATCTCTGGTGCCACGTCCATGATAGCGATTCCAGTTGATGATGTTCAGTGCGAAATAAATGTGTAAGCTCTGCTGAATGCCTTATTGGAGATGGTTGATAAACCAGTGGTGGCGTATTATGTATGCACCGCGGAAGCTCTACTGGGCTCTGAGTCGGGAGTTCTTCGAATGGAGGGGGTCCAGGAGACTGACGAGGATGGGGTGTGCTATGTGAATGTGTATACCTTCTGTTGTAGGATGGCAACGGTGTTCCCGTATTCCAATGTTCATACCGTTGTACTGCATGGTAGCATAGAAATGAAGCTCTCATTGGAGGTGATACAGGGCACGGTGCATAAGGGGCAGGCCATTGGCCACATTCTGATGGTGCTGGTCAACGCATTGGTCATGTCAGTCTTTCATGTGGACGACCACGATCTGGCTGAGATATTAGTTGCCTATCATGGATATCCAACAAGGTGATGTAATGAGTACACGCTTGCGAGGCATCACGGAATGTCCCCTTGCTAATCGGCGAATGCTTGTGTTGATACGGTGCTGGTAATTCTGCACCAGAGAAATTCAGATCAATATCGGTTAGATCAAGTGCGGCTCTCCTATCATAAGATGCGACTTTCACATCTAGGGAGTTCTGACCATCTGGTGAAGCAGACTGATACGCACAGATGTTGAGTGTGGGTGTGGGCTCGCTTCTCATTTGAGCCCCACATCAGGTGCCACTTTTAGCCTCTGGGGGTATGCATCTGTCTGTCCGAATATTCTGTTCTGCAGCACCACATGTACATGATGCACAGTCTAGCTTGTTAGCGTTGGTTCTCTGAGTTACGGATCTGGTTTTATGGCTCTCTGGAATATACTAAGAATGACTTCTAGAGCAGGTGGAATGATAATATTCCAGTGGGGCCATGCGACCATTGCCACCGAGATTCAACCGCACTGTCTGATCCCGACTGTCCGTGTCACTGGTATGACGATCCATTGCTCAATTTAGGAGATTAGACATAATTAATAAAGTATTATACAGACAAACAACACTACTCGTTTGCTGCTATGAGAGAGAAAATATAGTATATGGAACTAAGTTGGTGTCTTGTTTATCGTGGGCTCGTCATAGGTAGCTCGCCGATCTTTAAATCCATGCAGTATCCCTACAAGGGAGAGTTCCTACGTGGTCACTTATGAGGTTTAATATAAACCATTATACCACTAACAAAATATTATTGTTGCGAGAGGAAAGTGCCTCCGTCACAGGAAAATGCCTTTGACACCCGAAGTGGAGGAAGAGAGCTGGCAAAAAGGGCCACTCTGATTTTCAAACATATGCTAAGTGTGTAGCGTGTGTCAACCTAGTAAAACTGTATGCTATTGTGATGCACGCTGAATTACGTGAAGATGGGGTGGATGATTTCCGGAGAATTCACCACTGTCATCTTATGTAGGCTAAAGATAATGGATTGGTAGAAGTTGCTTTCTTTATGCGGTCCTTCTGCTATATCCTACGCTAACCTTTAGTTGTTAGGTCCATGTTCCAGGCTTAGGCCACAAGTGGCAGGGATTCCTACCTATCTTTTAAATACATGAGCCTGACTGGCGGAAATGCTCGGCCTCCAAAAGGTCACTTTATGGAGCATACCCCTCAGATAGATAGTGGGCGAACATGTCACGGTGCATCAGTCCCAGCATCATATACCAATTCGGTTGCTTACTACAGTGACCTTCCTGTGAGCGCGTGGTGGGTTCCAAGACCGCAGCCCGTCACTGTGAAGAGGTAGAGGGAGATCCGCGTCCTGTCCATCACCTGGTGTTTTAGGGATGGATCACATAAGATCCGAGCCCGGGGACTAACCTTTTTACGTGGCTTTAGGGTTATGTTTAAGTATGCTCAGAGATGCACTGCTGGCCGGTTAAAATAATATAATGTTTTTGCAGTGCTTCCTACTTTGGCATGGGTAGTTACGCTAACTGGTATCCAGCGATACAGAGGGGGTCTTTGCGAAGTCGACGCTTTAGTCTTCACTGCTCGGAAACCCCAATAGTTTCCAGAGTCGGATCGCACCAACGTGTCGAAGGGAGGTCCAGACAATTGTAAGCCTTGTGTCTGGAGGAGCATAAGAAGAGACAATTGCTTATATACTAGCAAGAAGCCCTAAGGTATATGGCCAATTTATACCACCAAGCCGGTGTGTGGTCTTGCATATCCCCTGCATCTGGAAGAGGCTTACACAAATGACTCCTAAAGAGCGATGGTCCCGAACTACTTTTAAACTTATCTTACCGTGCTAGAATAATCAGGTTTAGCCAATCGCGTGTCAGGTTCATATATATATATATATATATATATATATATATATATATATATATATATATATATATATATATATATATATATATATATATATATATATATATAATGCGGTCTTAGCCGACCGGTCGGTACCTATTATTCATCAGTACCTACAAGTAAGTATGAAAATACAATAATATGAACATACAGTTAGATGAGTACCTATTAGTCATCGGTATGGAAAAAGTTCATTTTTCACTGTAGATGATGCATCACAGATGAGGAACGTGAGATGGCACGAGTCTGACGTTGCTGGGAAATATCTGCTGGCTAACTGTTGCAGATCACTCTCAAAGATGGTGAAGAAGAGCGATTGCAGTTGCGGATGTCTACTAGATAGTCATATCATTTTACAAGTTCTAATTTAAGCAGAAAGTCTGAAAGGTTCCGTACTCTGGCGGAAGTTGAAGTCTGCCCTGCAGTAATGAAGGGCTATGGTTGAAAGCTAACTAATGATGCATGTGCATCTTCCGTGTACACAGTACATGATGCACAGCATAGCTCGTGCGGCACACCAGGCAAAGTCCAACTAGACTGTGGTCTAAAGGTTAAATGTTACACACGATACATGGCATGAAGTTTGATTACAACTTTTAAGTGTGGTCCGGCAGATCTGACGAGTCGTCCACCAAGAAACACCTCTCGCTCTACATACCACGTGCTCTTTACATCGGGGCCGCAATGTCCATCCATGGGGAGGCTCCACTGAAGTTGTTGGAAGTGAGGGCTCCTTCTTTTCGTTTGGTGTAGGTGCCTTCGGGTGTTGTCCTCCCGAGAGCATTCACAAGATTAGATGTGGATGTGGAGGTTGCGGGCCAGAGATTCCAAAATCTCTAAGCTGGCCAGCTCCACTGCGGTTGCGATGAAACCAGATACAGCACGCAGGTATTGGCATCTCATAATTCTCTGGGCACACAACCTTTCCACCTTCTCTCTCGTCTAAGGTGTGGTCTCGATTCTCAGTTTTTCACTCCTTTTATACTCCTCGTGACGTCATAGCTAGAACGTCCAGTCAATCAACGCGCGGTCTGTAGCCAATCAACTGCAAGGACAAGGACATTATCACGAGATAAACATCCTCCCCATTCACTCAGTACATATACGCGTTTTTACAACGTTTTCACTAGTTTGAGCATAATTTAGGGAGAAAAACAGTGATAACTCAATCATTTCTGATCCGATCTTAAAATGGTTAACAATTTTGGAATCCTCGTTACATTCCAGTCTTGATAGCTACCAAGACTAACGAAGATATCTTTTTTTTAAAATTTAATTTTTAATTTAAAGAAATTATATGCACCAACTCGATATATTTTATTATGCATTCTCTCCCAAAGCTGACACACGTTGTTAGGGAAGATCTGAGGCACGCGCATGCAAGCTACGTGATCTTACGGACTTAGTCGATTTGGAAAGCCTCTCTTATATGGCTTTGTACATACATGCATATCATCCTCCTAATGGGGGGCATGCCCGGAACATACCCAGGACAGCCATCAGCTGGGACAGTCGGTGCCTGTCCGGCCGAACCGCGCTACAAATGGTATGGACTCTTATTAAACTTATTAGAATCCACTTTCTTCTCAGACATATCTTGGCTTTAATTCAGACATCTTCGACGTTGTATAGAAAATGAATAGGAAATGGTTGTCAGAAATGCCTTTATGAGCTGATTTTTTTAACCAATTGAACCTAGAATTCCTAGAACCTCAATTTGAAGGTAACTAATGCAGGTTGGCCGTTGAATATTTTAAAACGAATTTGACAGGGACGTGTTGGGGTTTCTCTCGGGTACAAAGAGTTAACTGCCATTATTAATACCTACAACAATTAATCTGAACCAGATGTATCAACGCTATGTTATGCACGAATTATTTTCTCACAATTGTCATGAGAAAGCGCAGAATCATGGCATGCCATCTGGAAGATGTGTATTCGAGGTTCTAGGATTCCACTGAAAGTCAATCTATCTCTACATGGCGTTACAAGCCGGTGATGCTTTGCAGCAACATGATCCTGTCAAATGAGTTTCCATGTATTCAACAGCTTACCCATATAGTTACATTGAAATTGAAATTCTGCAAAATTCATATTTCAAATATTAATATGATTGGTTGAGAGTGGGTTACGTGATCTATGACGTCTTCAGATTTGAATTAGACCACGCTCCTTTTTTCTACTAAAATGCTCAATTCTGATTAGGCGAGAGCTGGTTACGTGACCACAGGATTGTTGCGTGTCCAAAAAAGGAAACGATATGACGTCACAGGTCACGTCCCGACCAATTATATTTGCAGACAATAGTCTGCAGCCTTTTGGCATGTAGTTCCCTCGATGATTGACAGGTATAGCGAGGCATGTCCAGATGAGGTCACGTGATCAGCTCTCGACCAATCAAGATTGTGCATATATTGCCGCAGCCGTTCAGTATGTAGATCTTTTGACGTGTTTTGATGATTGACAGATGCAACAACTTGTGAAATGGATTAGAAGGGGTTGGGGCAATAGGGGGGTGGGCACATACGTATTTTGCTCCAAGGATAACGAGAGAATAGGCGGCTGCGAGTTCGGCATGTAGGGATATTGTCCCTGGAGAAAGACCACACCTAAGCGGTAAAAATCCTTAACATTCAATCCATTGTAATTAATCAATTCTTCAGTACATACATTTATTGTTACTGGCTGAATAGACAATGGGCAGGTCAGTCCAAATACCCGTGGTGGGGTTGGGAGACCATGTGTTGGTGAATGCGTAGGACCTACAATGTGGTCGGATATATTTGGTCGTGGCTGACGAGACAATGGGAAAGTAAATTCAAACACAGAGGATGGGGAGGGGCTCATGGGGACGGGTGGGTGGAATGTGGATAGGACGATAAAATTAATCACCACTATTATTCGATGTTCTGAGCCATACTTCTGCATGGGTTCCTAAGCAAATATATATTGGCAGAGCTAGAGATGGATATTTTTGAAATTTACAATAGGAATGACTCGCTCGATAACCTCAACAGATGTTCCAGGGATACATTTTTAAAAATAGGCATCTCTCGGCTTGCATATGGCTGACAATGTCACAGAGCTGTATCTCAAAAACCTCCTGAAACCTATTTAGAGTCAAACTTTAGCATAATATGTGTATGTGCGTGCGTGCATGCGTGCGTGTGCGCGTGCGTGCGTGTGCGCGCGTGTGTGGTGTATGTGTGCGTGCATCAATGTGTTGTTGCATGCGTGCCGCTTCTCAGAACTGTATCTTGTTGAATGCTGACAAGACAATAACTCAGTCAGCGTGATTACTGACTGGTCTGAGACGACGGGACATAATTCACCAGGGGTCTTGAGCAAATATCGAATTGCAGACCGAGAGAAGGTTATTTGTGAAAATTTACAATAGGCATGACTTGCTTGATAACCACAACATAAACTTTATGGAAAAATTTTCAAAAATAGATATCTCTCGGTTTGCATATGGATGCCAATGTCAGTGACAGAGCGCTCTGGCGAAAATGAACACATTCGTACTTAGAATATGTAGCAGCTGCCGTAGTAGTACAATAGCGGCAGTAGTCGTAGCAATAGCAGCAGTAGCAGCAGCAGCAGCAGCAGCGGTAGTAGTAGTAGTAGTAGTAGTAGTAGTAGTAGTAGTAGTAGTAGTAGTAGTAGTAGTAGTGGTAGTATCATCATCATCAACAGCAGCAACATCAGTTGTAGTAGTAGTAGTAGCGGCGGCGGCAGCAGCAGCAGCAGCAGCAGCAGCAGCAGCAGCAGCAGCAGCAGCAGCAGCAGCAGCAGCAGCAGCAGCAGCAGTAGTAGTAGTAGTAGTAGTGGTAGTAGCGGCAGCAGCAGCAGCAGCAGCAGCAGCAGCAGCAGCAGCAGTAGTAGTAGTAGTAGTAGTAGTAGTAGTAGTAGTAGTAGTAGTGGTAGTAGCGGAAGCGGCAGCAGCAGCAGCAGCAGCAGCAGCAGCAGTAGTAGTAGTAGTAGTAGTAGTAGTAGTAGTAGTAGTAGTAGTAGTAGTAGTAGTAGTAGTGGTTGTAGCGGCAGCAGCAGCAGCAGCAGCAGCAGTAGTAGTAGTAGTAGTAGTAGTAGTAGTAGTAGTAGTAGTAGTAGTAGTAGTAGTAGTAGTAGTAGTAGTAGTAGCAGTAGCAGTAATAGTAATAGCAGTAGTAGTAGTTTATAAAGCGGGGGAAAGGATTTAGCGTGCGAGCTTGTGTGGATGCGTTCGTCTATGCACGTGTGATTGTGGGCGCGTGCGTACTGTCTTTAATAAAATCTGCTGAACCCTATTTTGAGTCAAATTTTAACATACCATATACGGGTGTGTGCGCGCGTGCGCGCGTGTGTCATATAGCAGCAACAGCGCCCAGTCAAACAAAAAATATTCAACAGAAAGTGTATTAAATACTATAACATACGTGCGTGCATGCGTGCGTGTGTGCATGCGTGCAGACGTGTGGGCGGGCGTGGGTGAATGCGGAGCTGCGTGCATCATTCAGTCGTGCATGCGTGTAGTTGGATATACATGCGTGTGTGTGACTATGCATGTGTACGTGCGTGCGTGTGTGCATGTGCATGCATACGTGTGCGTATGTGCGTGCATGTGTGGATGCGTGCCTTTGGGTGTGCATGCATACATGCATGCCTGCCTACAAATCCTATACAACGTCTCAAATGCAATACCTTTTTCCAATCTAGTTTAAACAGCCACAGGTGATGGACATTCATTTTATCTGCAGAGGAGTTAGAGCCCCAACCAGTAGGAAGATTACTCCAACTGCATCAGAAACACCCTTCACAAATAAAAAGGACCCTTGACTTGCAATTTGAATAATTGCTAGATTTAGCATATAATCAATATGACAAGGCATCAATGTTCTGAATGGAATTGAACTTTCGCTAAGTCGAATGCCCTGTGGTGGCATACGATCCGTTTCGATAGTAGTGAAAGTAGTGAAAATCTAGACATTGAAGACGAAGAAACGACTGGGATGAAGTGTGAAGATGATGAGACAACGATGTTGGAGAGTGCAACCGAGGAATCAACCGAGTTTGAGTGTAGAGATGAAGATGAACGAGAAAAAGAAGCCATAGACAGTTATAAGTTAGTTGCCATATTCCAGAATATTGACCATGATATACACGCTGAACAATCAGGTTTAGAATATAGCTATCGATGGTGTAGATGACGAGTCTATTTCTGTATCTGTTGCTCCTTTGATTACAAAATGTACTGCCATATTGCTTGTCTCCATTGCACACCACCCTTTCTTTCGACCCAGCCCATATGTTTGGATAGACTCTTCAACCAGGAACAAAGATAGTCTAACACATTATAATTCATCCGCCTTCAGCAACACCTGTCCTCGCGAACCCTTCACTAGTGTTCCGATTGACCAGGAACAGCCATGCACAATAGATCTCTGTACTGAATAATTGGGGCTTGCTTTCGCGAGTGACTTGGTTGGAGGAACCATGGACCCAGGAACCAGGAACCACTGACCATTTAGCAGAAACCCCAAAACGGCTTTTATGTAAATTGACGAGGCTTGCGATTGCAATTTCGTGCCAATGTTCTGAACTCCAAAGCATTCTAAATTGCGTTAACTTTAGCAATTAATTTGATTGTAATTCGATTTAGACTTTAATTTCAATCTATGTAAATCGCATACACTAAAATATTGATGAGATCTATTCATTCAAATAAGTTGTAAAATTTTGCTGGGCGCCGCCATCTTGAAATTTATGAACCAGTATCCATTGGCAACAAGGAACCGAGCTCAAAACTCGGCCACTGGTTCGACGAACCATGTCAGATAATCTTTAACTTCCGGAACGCCAAAATGCATGAACCACGGAATGCATCGGTGGTTTACTGACTCCGTCAGTCACGAAAACAGGCCCCAAAATAAATACACATGGATTGGATAGTAAGGCTTTTACTGCTTAGGTTCGATCTTTATTCAGTAACAATCTACATCCTGAACTTAACCGCTTCCATTGTATCTTTAGCCAGGAACAAACATGTCCAAACATGGTATAACATAGCTGCATTCCGCAACACCCGGCCTCCTAATCCCCATCCCTTGTGCTTGGGTTTACCTTGCCATTGGGCTCGTCAGCAAATAACAATAGCTCTATGTACTGAAGAATCGATTAACCACAATTGATTGATTGTTTAAACTTTAAGCGCTTAGGTGAAATATTCGTCCAGAACCAATAGAGCTACATACCAAACTCACCCCTAGCAATATATATATATATATATATATATATATATATATATATATATATATATATATATATATATATATATATATATATAACCAGCAGCACCACCAACAGGTAGACCAGCATTCACGTTCACACAACTCCCATCATCTCCACCCCCGTACCCCTACCAGGATTCGCGCTGGCAACACCATATCGTGGCCCTGGCCGAGTCATTCTCCACACACCCCCCCCCCCCAGAATCCATTGGGGAGAGTGACTGAGCCAATTATAAATGACAATTTGAAATCATTAGCCATACCAACCGGGGGACAGATCAACAAATGGGAGAGTATCTGGCCACAAAACTGTCGGTCAAGGCCCTTCAGGTCCTGGCAGATTTGGGGTCAGACAACACACCGACCTACACAGAACTGGAAGGCGCGTTGTCGGAACGATTCCGGGACATGGCCCTCGGTGAAACGAGTCTTCTTCAATTGAAAAATCTACAGAGGCACGCCGAGGAAACCCTGCCGGAGTTGGCGAGTCACATCCGGCGACTTGTCACATGTGCTTACCCCAGTACATATCATGAGAGAGTCACGCATCTTCATCTCGACACCTTCATCGACGCGTTGAGTGGTGAGCCTGCTCTTAAAGAAAAACTATTTCTCCTTGAACATAACAATCTTCAGTCCCTGACCACAATGGCAGTCAGAATAGAGAATTTCTTAGAGCGGGACCAAGCCAATCGACGCGCATCTCCTCATTGCGACCGGCACCGATGCTGCATCCGCACCAGCATCAGCAACAGGCCTTAATAACACGCATCACACAATGAACATCCGACCAGTCAGAATCATGCGCCCAGTGGAAGAGAGCGTGGCCAGTCCCACATGGGAGGCCACAACAGCATCCCAGGGTGCGGGAACCAGCACAACAATTGCAAATGGGCAAAATATGCACGATAGGTTAGAGGAGATAACAACACAGATCTCGACACTCACCAATTTAGTTACAATGCTCAGCACCTCCCCCACCTCCCTATTTTCTTTTTATCTAGAGAATAATAGCTTTATGTATCCACCCCTTACCACTCCATCCGTTTCATGCCTCGATACACCTGCCAATCATCCATAGATCTACGTCACAATAGACTGCAGAGCGCTGGTGGCAAATCTGGTTCACGTGATCTGTAACGTCATCTCCTTTGCATATTAGGACATGCCACTTTTTCCCCACGCAGAAAAATATGAGGCCATTTGGCCAGCTTTCGACCAAACAGAATCAATTTTTTTGGCTGCTGGTGGTGGTATCGTGACATAATTCAAATTCGATGACGTCACATGGCACGTGACCAACTCTCCACTAATCAGATTTGCGGCCAGAGAATCGCACTTCGACTTTTTTTTACTAATGGGAAGGGTTGTAATCATGTTGTTTCTATTAAATATGGCATGCTGGGTTATGAGTACGACTTATTAACTTTAACACAATTAACCCAGCATGCAAATCCTCAGACACCATATTCGTTTCAAATATCACACGCCATATTATTTGATTCCATTGTCCATACTGACTGCGTAATTCTCTAACAAAACCGAGCCATAGCTCAAACAATAGACCATTCGTTAGCTAACTTTTGAAGTCAAAGCATGGTAGTAGCTCAACAGATCATGTATGGTTCATTGTCAAGAAAGCCATATGAGAAGACTGAACAGTTGTCTATTTTGACAATGATTTACCTGAAATATGTTGCTGTCTTCGACACAAACGCATTTCAGTCAAAGTATTGTTAAAATTAAATGAGTGGCTTCGGATCTGACAACAATATGAATGAAAATTGTTGCTGTAAGAACGTTCAGTCAAATCATTCTACCAATAAACTGTAGTACTTTCAATTACAAGAGAAATTTGACTGGTTCTTTGCTGCTTACAAAGGCGGCTCTAACTATATCAAATAATTTTTTTAAAAGATCAATCTCCCGTTTGATGTCCAACCAAGACTGCTGTAAATCCCAATTACAGATGCGGGTAGAAGTGCAATGCCCGGAATAAAACAGTCGCACTCGAGGGCCAGAGCCAGATAGTATTAGCAAGGAACTCTTCAAACTTGCAGGTGATACCATACCCGCCTCTATCACACGCATCCACGTACGTACTCACTCACGCACGCACGCACGCATGCGCGTTCGCACGCCCGAACACACGCACGCATACAGGCACGTTCACACGCATGCACACCCAGACAGACAGACAGACATACAGACAGACAGACAGACAGAGACAGACAGACGCACGGACAGACGGACGGAAGGACGGGCGGGCGGGGTGGCGGGCGGGTGGGCTGGGAGCGGGTGGGGGGGGAGCAGGTGGCCAGCCATTCATCCATCCAGCCAGGCAGACAGCCAGCCAGCCAGCCAGCCAGCCAGCCAGACATACAGACAGACAGACAGACAGGCAGGCAGGCAGGCAGACAGACAGACGGACAGACGCACGCACGCACGCACGCACGCACGCACGCACGCACGCACGCACGATGCTGTGGGAGAAGGCACAATCATCGCCCTGCCTAAATGACCATTGTGATCTTGAACAGTCTTAGAAAAGTGCTCTCAAATGTGAGCGTTTCTTGTACCTGCGTGAAAATTGACAGATTTACTGGATACTGACAGAGTAACTTTGAAAGAGGACGAAGTGTGCCGACATAGTCTGGGAACAACCAATGTTAACATTCGATAGTTCTATTAAAGCATTGGTATTTATACAAGTTTGGAAATTGCACGGCACATGCATAGCCTACCACCAAGAGACCACATATTTCCTACATCAAACTGCTTGTAACCATTACAAACTACGCCTACTGAGATTCCTAGTGACAAACACAAATGTAACCATATATGTCAAGCGAATGTGGTCTGATGAATGTGCCATATTAATTAATAGAACTACCACAATAACATGTGTTCTCAGCAGTGGATTTCATCTCTTGGGTCGCTGTAAATCAATAATCTGTTCAGGAACATTCGACAAGATCAATCCTGTCATTCTCAACTCTAGACCTGCCACTCGGGGTATGCAGGTGATGAAGAGAATGGTCCCTGTGATGAGCCTCAAATAGCTGCATACCACTTCAAAGCCAAAGCCACACACCTATTCATGAATGAAACCATGCCGAGTTCACGCATGTATACCTGTCAGAGAAAAAGAAAGGCGAATGATGGCGGTACCTTACTTCAGGGCGGCGCATGGTGCATGAAGAGCCGAAACTTATCCACATTTCTTTGCAGTTCAACACACATTACACATCATTGTGGAACAAGAAACACCCATGTCCATTCATTCTGGAAACTATAGATTCGTTGCAATGCAATCAATAGACCTTTCCAGAGTATCTATCGATGGGTTGACATCATATGACGTCATAATAAGCTAAGTGGCGTGTGGGATGACCTCATAATCATTACGTCATATATGATTCTATTAGGCCTGTCTTTAACTCTTAATAGTCGGACAAGTTGTACAAATTGTATGTCTGTACTATTTAATAAACATGCTATTGGACATGCTGTGCAACAGCACCCAGACAAACCTATATAGTTTTCTGGAAATTGATAGTCAGAGAGTTCAGAGATCGATCGATCCCAACACGATCGATGTGTGGGCGGAGCTTAGCTAGAGATGGGCAGGGCATAGCTAAAAATGGAACGATCCATTCCCATGAAGATAAAATTGCACCTATGCAATTCTACACATGTTTCAATAATGATCTGCAACAAATGTCCTCTTGAACCCACCCGATGCATGTCATTGCAGAGACCCGAGATCACAAATCACCATCCCTGACCACATAATCTAATCTGAAACTCGGAATTGTACAACCTGTGTTACCTGGACACCCTCTCTATGAAAGTGGCGCAACAGCGATGGCTAATGCTTGGCCACGTTATTTGCGTCGGAGGGCGCCTCAGAAGGCATGAGCGTGTTCGGTATGGGTCTACCCTGTGTTGACGTGTATCAGGAACGCACATGATGTGCTGTCATAGCACAAACATGTTAAGTATTTTACTTTCAGCCTCCAACATCTAAGACCACTAACGACGGGAAATGCAAATGAGCTTAAGGTGCACGTAACAGAGAAGTAACAGACTCGCAGTGGTGTAAAGCGAAGAAAATTAACTGTAGCTGAAAAAAGCACCCCCCCACCCCCACCCATCCACAGCCAACCCCCCCCCCCCCCCTCCCCTAGTCAGGCGCAAAGACATTTACTCATCATCATTTAATGTAATGAATAAACAAAGCATCAAAAAGCATTGTTTACTTAAATCATAAGGGGCTTTCCAATCTCTACAATTATTGTAGTCCATGTATTCGCTTCTTATGAGTGCAATCAGTGGGAACTAGGCCCTCATAAACATTATTCATTCAAGGATCGCTAGAAGGGGAAGTAACCGTTTCAACTCTTCCCAGCTTCACGGCCTGTGCTGTCTCTGACTCTTCCGTTTTGGTTGTTTCGTAGCATTAGGGCTCCTGACTTCCGCTACAACATAAGTGAGTGCGCCTATATAGTTTGGGCCCGATTGGGCTATTGATACAATTTTAAATCTTAAGAATTATGTTCCCTGTGTTTCATTTCATTTGAAAAATTATTTTTCCCATTGAATTTCGAAGTCTAAAGCACAATCGAGGTTTTTAACTTTTGACTGGGCTGAGTAAGGGCAAAGTGGGCTAGGGGTTTTCGTGGGTTTTCGTGTGGGCGCTGTTCGGGGCCCAATTGGGCAATCAGTACAATTTCGATTTGATCAAGAATTATGTTCCCTGTATTTCATACCATGTGAACAATTATTTTCCCAATTAAATCTCAAAGCATAAAGCATGATGAATGTTTATTACTTTTGACAAATCTCAATAATATCTGAGCGGGCTTTCGTGTGGGCTTTGTTCGGGGCCCGATTGGGCTAATGGTACAATTATGAATCTTAAGAATTATATATGTTCCCTACGTTTCAACAGTCCCCCAACATCGTCACTCGAATGGCTTAATTTCAAATTTGGAATGTCAACTCCTTATGACAAGGCCTCAGTGGGGAGTGCATATCGGCAAAATATGTCAAAAACCCATCAGAGTTATCCCCCTTGATTTCATGAAAAATCGTAAAAAATATCGCTTCCGTTCGATAACTTCAGTTAGCTTTAATGGATTCATTTCAAATTTGGAATATCACCTCCTTATTACAAGACCTCGGTGGGGATTGCATATCGGTGAAATGTGTTCAGATCGATCAGAGTTATTCCCCTTGAATACTTGAAAAATCATGAAATATTTAATTGTTTCCTTTCAATAACTTCAGTTAGACTGCTGGGATTCATTTCAAATTTGGAATATCAACTCCTTATGACAAGACCTCAGTTTTTAATATTTTGATTGCATAACTAGCGTATGAAACTGGACATGATACAGGTCTCTATCAATGGCAATACATAGATCGAGACTGTGAGTAGACAACCAACATCTGCTGCGGACAATGTTGGTCAGCCAATGGGCATTGCAGGTAAATGCGTCCCACACAGTGTTGTAGCTTAGGCATCTTACCAATGTTGGCTCTCTGTTGGTGAGCCAATGTAACTTTGCTCGTTGGCTCAATGTTGGGCCTACATTGGCTGAATGTGGCTTGCCAACATTGACCCAACGTATGTTTGCTCATTGGCTCTATGTTCACGCCAACATTAGGCTGATGAACAAAATTACGTTGGCGTAAAACATTAGGCCAATGTTTGCTTGCTATCTAGGAACATTCTGTTGAATATTTTGACAGCAACAGCACCCAGTCAAATTAGTTTCAAAATATTCAACAACTTACCTGTATAGTTTTCTGGAAATTGATAGCTAGGGTGATCGGGGATTGATCGATCCCAACCTGGGTGTAGCGTGGTTGGAGGTTAACTAGGGATTAGCGGGGGCATAGCTAAATCTTGAAAGTTCCATTGGAGCCCTGAGCAAACCCAGTGACACATCTGAGCGGGTCCCGATCGGGCAGCCCAATTGGGTCCCAATCGGGCAGCCCAATTGGGTCCCGATTGGGCAGCCCAATCGGTCCTACCTATTTATCGAGCACAACAGGGACCGTCTACTAGCCCAATTGGGACCCACATGAGGCCCACTCATAGCCCGAGTGGGGCCCATGCATAGCCCGAGCCTGGCCCACTCATGGCCCACATTTGGGCTAGCCCAATCGGGGCCCGCACCAATCCCAGTGACACTTCTGAGCGGGCCCCGATCGGGCATCCCAATCGGGGCTCACTCAGTAGCACAATCGGGGCCCGATCAGGGCCCACTAGCGAATGTTGGCTGGGACCCTTTGCCAACACGCTGGTTTTATTAATTCCGTCATTGGTTACGCATCGGCTTCATCTTTTTTACGATGTTGTGCAAGCTTGTTTTATTATCTTGCCGCAAATCTATTTCCGGAAAATATGACAAGCGTACTTAGAATGCCTGACTATATATATTATGACACGGATCGACCGGACGGGTACCGGCCGTCCCAGCCAAGCACACGCCCCTGGGTTGAGCAATAAGCGCATATAAGCCTATATGATAGGCATTTCGTCGTAAAATCGACTAAGTTCGTTAGAACGCATGGTGCGCATATGCGCACGCAGACGCTTCATTGATGAAACGCGTGTCAAGAATAGAGGCGAGTGTGTACCTCTAGTGTACAGAGTAGGTACTAATAAATACCTTTAATCTATTTATTTTCGTCGTTCTTAGTACCAATCAGGACCAGAATCTAACGAGCTTTTTAAAACTTCAAGCCATTTTAAAATCGGTCCAGAAATGGCCCAGTTATCGCCGATTTCCCCCGTCAAATTATGCTCAAAATATTTCTATAACGTCGTAATCACGTGACCTACCACGTCACTCTACACATCTATACATATAGTAATATATAGATAAATGTGTATATGTCACCAGATTCTAGCGCGCTGATTGGTTGGTACAGCAATCTATACTTGATTCATATAGCCAGCTCTGACGTCTCAGCGAGTATAAAAGGGGTGAAATTCGAAGATCAGGAGCATCGTCGGCGTGGAGGCCGATGGTCGAGAACTGACTGGAGGTGTGGACTAGACGAGTGGACTGGAATACCTGCGGATAAGAAAGATACAGAACATCCCCCGAGGTTCCTCGCGGCTTTCAGCTCACCCACACGTAAAAGCAGTTCTCGGCCAACCTGCACTAATTAATTTGTGTACGCTCCCGGACGGCCATCCGGGGGCAATAATAAACTAAAATCATCGTTCCCATTCACGAAGACCTATAAGCGGAACTTTCTGCGGGAGGGTCTTCGGACCCGTTATGTAGATTTCTACATAATGAAGAGCAGTGATGTTTCTTGGTGTATGACTCGCCGGATTTGCCGACCACGCGAAAGTGGAGATCAAACCACCGTACTGCATGTCGTGCGGCTAACTTTGTAACTTTTTGACCACAGCCTAGTAAACCTTGCCCGGTGCGCCGCATGAGCTATGTGACGTACCCCGCACCGTATGTTTTAATATGTGCACGCATAATATTATTTTATATAGTAACCCTCTCTGTTAATGGGTTATGTTTAACTTTCATACTTCCGCCGCCGGACGGAGAACTTTCCTCACACTGTTTAATTACTGATCTAGTTATAGAGATGATCTAGTAGACATTACTTCATTGCTTCTGTTACCGTCATGAGTTCGTACCGTATCCTCCTGGAATCAGCATGCGGAGACCGATCTGCGGAAACCAGCTGCGGGGATCTGCATGCGGAAACCTTCCATCCTCAAGAGAACGTGTCAACTCGCGCTACCTGTATGTAGTGCCTCAATTTCAGTAACATAATAGCCTGTTCCGTTCAAGTGAACTACTAGGTACTCAAATAGCTATACATATTATGTTTCATCGTCATAAATTTGCATCCGTAAAGGGTACTGATGACTAACAGGTAAAACACCGGTCTTAAGACCGCAATTTATTATTTCTTTATTAAGCTGTTTATTTCTCCTTGTTTGCTGTAGGTGCTTAACTAACCGCACCACATTAGGTTATTGACCTATATATACTTACTACCTCATTTAATCAAACTGTAAAAACTGTGATATTAATTATAATGGTTGGCTGTGTATATGGCAAGTAGCCATCAGTTCATATGTTTTGTTTATTTATGTAAAACTTTGGACCGCAGGGCTAGGAAATACTATACAGCATCAATATACGCATCATTTATTCCCGCCACCAACAATTTTACACTGAGGTCACATAAGTGAGATATCCTGTGATGGAGGCCCGCGCGAGGCTATTACCTCTTGCACTATCAAGTAGCATCTAGGTAGCCAGCGCCCGTGCGAGGCATGTCCCTCTCGTAATATCAGGAATCTTTTTCATTTGTATCATGAAGGTATAATAGCTTATATTAAGTTAACTACTGCCCGCGTTGTATGGATGCCTCCCTTGCGGGGATACCTCTGCGGATTTACGAGTCCGTGTGATACCTCCGGCGACCCCACGTGCAAAGTACATTAGCTAGCTCTACTTTATGTATTATAATATATGCTCAATTACTGTCAAACGATCTACCCTTGTTTGACAAAACTGTATTTTCTTATATATATATATATATATATATATATGTATATATAAATCTCGATCTCATAGCTGCTCCTTACACACACGCACGCATGCACACAATGGACTTTTACAGTCTTAACTATGTCCCGCCAATCCCTAGTTAAACGCCATCCATGCGTCGCTCGTTTGTGATCGATCGATCCCTGAACTCTCGGCATAATTTCTTCCGCCTAGTGCACCAACACTTACTCCGCCATAAAGTATGCGTTCGTGACTGATGACGTCATAGATTATGATATCATGCTACACGTCAGTATTTGATTATGACGTTAAATGATGGATGGATACACTGGAACGGTCAATTCCAGCTCGATTCACCACGTCACAGTTAATGCTAGATCACCAATCTAACAGCACTTTCAAGGTCGTAGACGGTGCAGTCCAGCTTTAAATTCTCGTCAATGGGTGGATGGGTCTAGACAAGATGGATGGATGGACAGACGGACGTCAAGACGGGCGGATGAATGCCTAGACGGATGGATGGACGGCTGGATTGACGGACGGGCGGACGGGTGGATGGATACACGGACGAACGTATGAACGGATGGACAGACGAACAGACGGACACATTCTCTTAAATAAATTAAACTCCGAACAAAATCAATGGTAGAACAACTTGTAATCATATTCGTAGGATATCTTTTAATTGTGTATGTACAAACAAAAATGCACACGCGCATGCGTACGTCTGTGCGTACGTCCGTGCATACGTGCGTGCGTGGGTGCGTGCGTGCGTGCGTGCGTGCGCGCGACTGAGCGACGGACCGACGGGGTGGGGTGGAGAGAGAGAGAGAGAGAGAGAGAGGGAGAGAGAGAGAGAGAGCCATATAAGCTATATGGCTTAAATCTAATGTAATTTTGTTTTGTCGATTATTTGCTTTGTTACCCTTTAGCCAGTTTCTCTCTTTGTGAGAACACATTGTTAGGGAACAAAAGTACGAAACCCTTTTTATATCTGGCCCTTTAACACCCCACATTATAGTGTGGGTTGGGGACTGGCCAAGTGTATAAATAGATACATATTGCCTATAGGAATACCCTTCTTCTTTCTCCTGGCATCATATTTAGTGAATGAACACTAACATTTGGTCATTGGGAACCCCCCACAGCGGGCGAGAGAGTGGAGCAGCAGCAGCACCGGTGTTAGGATTCAATAATTATATAAATAGAAAAATATATGGCAATATGAATACCATCCTTTTTTCTCCTAATATCTTATATTGGGTATAAACAAAAAAGTCATTGGAAAAGCCACTGACGTCATACATTGGGTATAAACACAAAAGAAATACTCTCTGGTTTACCCCCAAAACTAATTTACGTCCACATTCTTCCTCATCAGTTAAGTACAGAACCTATGGGACGAAACGGAGGGGATGAATTACTCTGCAAGGCGAAATCAGGTCTCAACTCACTTAGAAGTGTACCACACATCCAATAGGTGCTTGAGGTGTCATGTCCAAAGGGACCCCCATCACACATTCCCTAGGCACTTAAGGTGTCAGCTCCAAATAAACCCCCATCACGCATGTCCTAGACGCATGAGGTGTCAGGACCAATGGGACCCCGATCACATATGTCCAATGTGCTTTAGGTGTCAAATCCGAGGGAAAATGGACCACATATCGCCTTGGTGCATGCGGTGCCAGGTCCGGGGTAAATGGACCACATATCTCCTTGGCGCATAAGGTGCCAGGTCTGAGGGTAAATGGACCACATATCTCCCTACTGCACGAGGTGTTATGTCCGAGTAGATGATTGGCTACCAATGTCCACAATGGATGAATCCAGTTTTAGCTATGCCCCGCCTATCTCAAGTGGGCACATGCATCTTCCCAACGGTGCATACATTTAGGTCAGCAGCACGCCTATAATTACACAATATATCAAATACCTTGCAGAAATGCGATATCCTTTCACGTAGAACTTATACATTTTATCCCCACGGTTTTGATAAACAACAGCGAACTTTGAAGTCGGGTAATTGAGAAATAGCATATCCAGTACCCGTTTAAACAACGGTGTGCATTGCAGTTTCTATCAAGCAATTTCATTGGCCAACATTGGTTTCATATTTATACACTTGACTGCGATTGCGTAACCGTAAATATATGCTAGATGCTAATTATAACAATCACCTTATATATTAAGATTGTGAAAATGCGACTCACAAGCTGGTTATTTGCTGGAGAAAGCTTAGATATACATACGATACAATGTAACCCTGTGAACACGAAAGGCCAAAAATCCCAAAATCATTGACGATTTTATAAATATTATGCTGACTATTTTGAACCTAATTTAACTGGAAGCTGTTGCTGCCTATACCAGTAACATGTTCCCAAATTAGTTTCAAAGTACTCAACAGCTTACCTGTATGCTCAGGGTTTTTTATTGAGATTTTATTCTGGGAATTCAGCTTTCAAATGGTTAAGAAATCATATATACTAAGAAGTCCTATGGACATACTTAAATGTTGCCCATATGGGTCCCATATGGGCCGTGGGTGCAAAACGGCATGGTACCCATAAGGGCCCATATGGGAAACAATATGAATGTTATCAGGGTATTTACAATAACATCAATGTTAGAATATAATAATAATAATAATAATAATAATAATAATAATAATAGTACATTTATAATGCGCTGAAATCCATGCATGTAATGCATGCTCTAAGCGCTTACAATTGATATTTATATATAAGCCTGTTTAAAAAGATATGTCTTGAGATTTGATTTGAAACTGGATAGAGTGGGAGAGATTTTGATATCAAATGGTAAATTATTCCAGTTAGACGAAGCAGCAAAAGAGAAAGTTTTGTGGCCATATGTTTTTGTGCAAACGTTTGGAATTTCTAATAACATTTGATCTGCAGATCTGAGTTGCCGAGGAGAATTGTATATCTGTACAAGCTCAGACAGATAATCTGGCGCAGAGCCGTAAACACACCGATATGTTAGACTTAGAATTTTGAACAGTATTCTTTGTTCAATCGGAAGCCAATGCAGATCTTGCATGACTGGACTAATGTGTGCATGCTTGTTGCTTAAGGAAACAATTCGTGCAGCCGTGTTCTGAATTTTTTGGAGCCTAGAGATTAGTTCCTTAGGGGCACCGATAAGAAGGCTATTGCAATAGTCCAGTCTTGATATCACTAGGGCTAACACAAGCATGATGGCCGCTTCTCGCGTAATGTACTTTCTAATGTTCCCGATATTGCGCAGCTGCATAAAACAGATCTTACAGAGATAATTAACATGTTGTTCCATACTCAATTCACTGTCCAGCATAACGCCGAGATCCTTTGCATAATTAGATAGCTGAATCTGACTTGAACCAACTGTGATGGTATTTAACTCTGTCTTAGCCCGTCTAATTTTAGGTCCAACAAGTATAGCTTCAGTTTTGTCATCATTTAACATCAACATGTTTGAAGTCATCCACAATTTGATGTTATCACAGCAATCAGTTATTTCTCTGCTAGCTGTATGGCCGGCGGAAACGGATGGCAGGAACTATTGATAAGCTGGGTGTCGTCAGCATAGAGATGACGCTGAAGATTATGCATCTGGATGACGGATCCTAGTTGATGAGTATACAACGTAAATAGCACAGGCCCTGGTATAGACCCTTGCCGTACGCCACATGTAAGCTTGTAAGAATATGTTTAGTATTTTGAAGCTGATCAGCTTTGGATCGATCAGTTTCAGTCAAATTAGCCTGTTGGAATCAATTTCCAGAATCCCAATTTCAAGGTAAAGTTATGCAAGTAGGGCCTATACATGACGGCAACAGCGTCCAGTCAAATTAGTTTCAAAATAATCAATGGAATGTTGATTAAATTGTAAATCTATCAAATACATACAATTCGTGTACTACTGACGAACTGTTCAATTTTCACGAAGGGGTTATTAAATAATGATTGCGACGTCAGTTATCTAGTGACGTAATTGATTATAACGTAAGATATTGATATATAATCACATATACTGTCTTTTATTTGAACCAAAATTTGCGTAACTATGCAGCTTGTCATCAAAAGTAGTAAAACATCTGTTACATACCTACCTACCTACCTACCTACCTATCTACCTATTCAGCCTGAGCTATTTTGTATCTGACTTGGCATTTATGATTAGATGGCCAGGTAATAGCGTATGACTGACTGCCGGGACAAAGGGAGCAGAAGCCAAATAAATTTATAAATTCGCGCACCACATACTGTGACACCACACATCATGCACATAGTCAGTGTATAGTTCGTATGCCAGCTAACAACGGGTCGGTGTACCTTACAGATAGATGTGTGGCTTTTTACGCGTAACAAAATCACAATATTAGCAGATCAGTGTGTACAGTTCATTTAAGTAGACGGTCACATAATGGCCACACTATATTTCATATAGATGTGTACAGTTCATTGGCATTGACTGTGACGTAATGGCCACAATAGTATACATATCACGTATCACATAGATAAACGCTGTTTTGCGTATTCACATAAATCAAGTGTTCATGAATATCACGAAGTGACCACAATAACAACGGGTCGGTGTACCTTACACATAGATTCGCAGCTTTTTACACGTAGCAAAATCACAATATTAACAGATCAGCGTGTACAGTTCATTTAAGTAGATGGTCACAAATTGGCCACAGTATATTTCATATAGATGTGTACAGTTCATTGGCATTGACAGTTTACGCACAGCTCATTAATAGCCTGCCACAAAATGGCCACAATATATTCCACATGGATATGCTGTTTTACGTATTACAAATTCACAAATTATATATATATATATCTCAAAGGGGCACCAATATTATATGATCACAACTGGATTGAAGGCCGTGTGTAATTTCACGATTTTCACTATTCCTTACATCGCACACACTCGAACCTTCGGTTGGTATTGAAATACCATTTCCATCTTTTGTTATCTGCCAGACCAGCACAGTTCCTATGCATCCAGCCAGTGCACCAATCACAGCGTATCCACATGTCTCCGTGAACTGAAGAACACTCCATACAGTCTTCTTCAGTACTTCTTCAGTCCCACCTGACACCTCATCTTCTAGACCCGTCTAACTCCATTGAGATATGGTCAGCAGTAGATGTTTCAATTTCCATTGATGAATTCTGCTCTGCTTGATCTGTGTTCTTGTCAGATGCATAATATGGGAAAGGCATACTGTCCGATTGATTTAATACAGGAACCAATTTTCCTATTAAAGCTGATCTTGTATCCTTTGTAGAAACATTAGCACCATAGCATAAGCATATTGTACGGATCTCTTTATTCTTCATCTTACTGTCTTCGAAATATGTGTGATTCTTTAGCGAATTACCTATCATCAGTTAATGTGATACCTGTTAATCAACGGATGTATCATTAATGAGCTCAGCATATGTGTAGATGCTCGTTATCGCATCTCCCTTATTGGTCATGAATTGCTGTCTGTGAGCTAATTTCTTTTCATGTGTCTTCACTACATAATCCTTTCGTAACTGATTTAACAAGACTTGCGAATATAATTCTACTGTCTCGTTGAAGAGTAGATGAATTACCTCAACATTAGATGTTAAATCGCTTAAGAGGCAGCGTACCGTCGATGTTATACATGATGTGTTATCAAAGGTATAAAATGATTCTACGTTTGAATCAAATATCCTACTCCGTTTTGTGAATAAATCGGCATCGTTTTGCAAGGTGGTGTCAACTAATATCTATAATCCTTCTCCATGGATGTGCATATTTGCAATGGATTGTACAAATAATATCTTATGGCAAAGAATGGTAAAAAAAAAGTCGCTGATGTTGGTCAGCCCACGTCTTGAATTTTGCTTCCTGCTTGTTTCATGCAGACTTCCTTGGTCAGATGAACATTGCAGTAATGTTAGCTCGGATGATGATAAACACTCTATAAGGTCCAATGATGCACGTGCTATTTTCAGGCTATGTTGACTCTCAACGGAGGTCTGATAGAGTAATGCCTGCAAAGCTTTATAAACTTCCTTTCTTAATTTCGCGGCACAATATCCTCCCACATATCTTATCATACCCCTAGCGCCATCGACTAATGAATTTGCCATCGACTAATGAGTTTACTACTTGTCTTTGATGTTCAACTACTGCTTCTCCAGAATTGTGTAATACCACTTCTGACTCTAACTGGAGGAATCGTGTCCTCAGTGTGACTGAAATTATATAGCAGACGTTGAGTTGGCTGCTGGCTACTGTATCTACAGAAAACATCTGCTTACACCATTGATTATAACCACCACCCGTTGTTAATTTAAGATATTCCGTATAAAATGAAGGCCAATGTCTGCTTGCCATTTTATCACCAGGAACTGTTCTCTCATATATTTCGCACAGTGCGCTCCAAAGGCATATACAATATCTAATTAGCCGTTCAAAATGATCAGTCGTTATTTTGTCAAGCTCGATGTTAATTTGCTCCTGGAGATGTGTCATTACTTCTTGAATTCGAAGATGTTCTACCATGGAGCGAATATCAATATATTGTGGTAGATGAAAATCGACTACATGTGTTGCGTCCATTATTTCATCCTCCACCATCTCGTCCTCATTTTGAAAAGAAATTACATCTTCTGTGAAAGGCTCCTAACAGTCTGCAACAAAGCATTGCGCTGCAACACTTTGTGGAGGACTGCAGCAATCAACATCAGAAATTCCAGTCAAGTGTTGCCTGTAAAATAAATTAGATTTAATTCTAATACATTATCCCTGACGAAATTGCAGTCATTTATAAATGTAGTATTGATCAATAAGCACTTCATAATACATAATACCAGATGCGTGCGAGCGTGTGTGTGTGCGTGCGTGCCCAGAGCAACACATGATGCAAAGATGTTAAGTATCTGTTATTGTCCTCGCCACATAAGGGGGAACAGGCATTGCATTCGCATCTGTCTGTATGTCTGTCTGCCTGCCTGCATGCCTGCCTCCCTACCAGCCTGCCTGCATGCCTGCCTGCCTGCTTGCCTGTCTGTTGATTTGTGTGTCCAACCATAGCTCTATATAAGAATACTTATCGAATTTGGATCAAAGTTTATTACTTGTACCAAAGAATTTGTCGTGAAGGAGTATTTCCATAAGCCAATGATGTGGATACAATCTATATCTATGGATATCTTGGCAACTACTGTCCCGATTTAGCTTAAATCTTAACACATGAAAAGGATTTGAGCACAGACTGGGAATCCACAACACTGTGGGTGATGCACCAAATCTGTAAAATGAGACAAAATCCGGGGAAAAATTACAATGTGATCTCTGATTTCTCCCGTTCCTTTTGGTACATTTGTATGCAAATATTTCTATTTCTTCTAGAGTTGTTCACAAGAACAAGATCGAACCTGATCACTGCATTGTCTTTGAAGAACTCTACAGCCAATATAAACAGAGTGCCACTGAATGCAGACAAAAGCTGGTAGATAATAAACAGGTTTCAAAATATCTGAAAGCTGTGTTTCCATCATCTCATGCCTGAAGGAAAAGGCATAGTACAATCCCGGGGAAATCCGAAAATATATTTCATGGTATTACATGGAAAGATAATGATCCCGCAACCAGCAACCTGATATTTGATAAAACCATACTGATTGATACACGATTACCACTCTACAGTGTAACGCTAAGCGAGAGTGAGTTGAAAGTGGCTTTACACACTGGATATATCAGCATCAACAGTCATATAATGAAGGAGATTAGTTTCAAGAATGATTTAACTTGGAAGTTGAAAGTTGGTAGTAATGAAATTGATTTAAATTTGTTAGAGATTGACAACACATATTCGTGTGTTAAGTCTTATATGCTGGATATAGTGCATATTGTTAATCAGCTGCGAATTTGTAGGGGAGTCTAGAGAAGGGAGATACTGTACACACACAGTACCAAATTCAAAATGAGTGGACTTGTCAGGGAGATGAGAACGGTAGCCAGATTACAATTTCTTCAAACTCCTGCAAACGGTTCATACCGTTTGCTTATATGTTGCATTGTACTAAATGTCGGCATATGCTTATTGGCACAGTCAATACACCAGACAAGAAACCCAATCTTAATGTTAATGAGAATAACCACGTTGCTACTCTCAAAGAAATTATTCCAAACACCAGTCCAGGAATGTTAGAGCTTTTTACCTCTCAATGTGAATACAGTGTAAATGCAGATGCACGAGCAAGGTGTTGGTCAAAACCTGTCATCCAGCTTTGTTTAACACTTTGGAAACGTAGTCCCCGTTGCTATACTGAATTACGAAATAGTAATGCACTAATTCTTCCATCAAAGCGTTTAATTGCATATAAGAACAGCGTTAAGCAAATGCCTGGGTTTCTGCCTGAAATATTTAGGTGGATGACAAGCGAGGCGAATCGGTTAAATGTGCCACCAGAAGGTAGGTGTGGTGGCATGATCCTTGACGAAATGGCTATACAGGAGGATCTGCAAATTGTGAAATCTGGGAGTGGAATATAATCAGTCGGGTTTGTGGATATGGGAGATGAGGCAAATGCAATGCGAGAAATCACAGATGGCAAACGCGAAAAACAGTTAGCTGATCATGTTTTACAGTTTCAGTTTCTCGGGTTGTCAGGCTTTAGATTTCCGTTTGCTCATTTTCCTTGTTGTCTCTCAAATCCAGCTGAAATCTATGCATCATTTCATGAGGCGGTTCATCAACTAGAGATGCATGGGTTTAGTGTTATGTATACCAGTCTAGATGGTGCATCAACAGACAGAGCATTAAAAAAATACATTTTCCTGGAGAGCATCAGCTAGATTCAATGACTGCAACCTCAACACCAAGAAGATCGTTTTTATTATGGACTTTTTTGCATTCAATGAAGAAAGTCAGAAATAATATCTACAAGAGCGGGAGTAACTCTCACTGTACTCGACAATTGAACTTATGTAATAATGAGGAAACTTCCTGGAAACAATGGGATGGGACAGCACAAACTCCGTTTCTATTCACCAAAAACTAAGCAAAGAACATGTGCATCTCACCACGCCATCGAAAATGAGAAATCACTTGGCAGAAGAAGTTCTTGATGCCAACATGCTGAACCTGTTTATTGAGTAGAGAACAACCCTTGGCAATAGTCAGCAGAGTTTAAATGCTATTATTGAGCTTCTACAGCACACTAGCAAACTCATTTCAAATTTCAGAGATATGCGTCCAATTACAGACTTGAGTGATGCACGGCTGAAAGAAAACCGTGCTGCATTGAAATGGTTTCAAGAGTGGGAATCAAGAACCAATTCTTTAAATTTATCAAGTGCTGAACGTTCCAAGCGACTTATGTCCCAAGAATGCAGGGAAGACTTAGCAGCAACCATCATTGGCTTTGAAGAACTGTGCAAACTCAATTTTTCAACAAACACAGGTTCTTCCATTGCAGCAGCTCGCGTAAACAGTGATGCGATTTAGAATCACTTTTCACAGCAGAGAAGTCTTCATAATGAGGCCACTACAAGCCCAAATTATCTATCTTACAAGAATACCATCAACAGCAGCACCCTGGGCCGGTCAGCTATTTCACGCAAGAGCAATGTCGGCAAAATGGCAAGTAGATGTGAGCCATATGCATTTAGTTCACCAAATAGTCTGAATTGGAGAAAGAAAAGATATACTCCTAAGGGTGCTTCTAACATCATCAAAAAGATTCGGCTATAAAGAACTCGAGATCTTAAACACAAGTATGCTAAATTCGGTATATATAAGAACGACAAGATGCACTCGTCATCATACTTTTAGAGAATAAATCGTCATCACTAGTCAAAAATCAGAGCTGAAGTATCTACATCACCAATCCTACAACAACCAGTATCATCAAGCTCGCACATCTCTAGTCCATGTACAATTTCATAAAATGATACATAGATGTAATTTCAACTCTTTATCTTACCCAACCATGACAGTGTATAGTCCAGACCCTATATATTAGTGCTGCCAATTTTTGATTATATGGATGTTCGTTGCTTGATTAACTCTCGTCATTGCGCCCACTTCATTCATTCAAATGAAGGATCTATTTCTAGCTATTCCCCGCCCATTTCTAGCTAATCTCTGTCCACTATTTAGGCATACATGTTGTAGATATCGGATTGTCTTGTGGGAAGTCATGACCCCACTGGATATCTTATATTTACGAGAAATTCATATTTGAAAATACCAGGTGAGCTAATAGACCGAGTCACTATTATGTACTATTATTTAGTTATGTATTATCAGCACTGGATGACCAGCACTGGTTGACATCAGCTGATGATGCGCAGTTACAGTTTCGGCGAAACTGAACCGAAACTGATAAGGATTGATGGATGATATCTAGCATCCAAGTTTAAATAATGGAATTGAATAGAATAGGACCTCCGGTTCTGAGTTGATTGGTATCGGGAAATAGTTGAGATAAAAGTCGTTGCTGCGGAATCAGCACACTCTTTTATATTATTCAGCAGTTGTTTGGATCATTAGTTTAGGAAATAATCAAGAGATAAGAATCGATGGAATCGTACGTGACAAACTGACTATAGTTGATGATGATAGGCATTCGGATTCTCATACGAGAATAGAACAACACCAGCTGGCAATGAGATCATACAGCTCATGTGCCTATTAACGATCGTATCCTACAGGCTTATTCACGATAGGCAATGGACAGGACAGAGACATTGTAGCGTCCTCTAGGAATTAATAACACAATCGAAATTTGTATATCAACTATGTGTCAATCATTCGATGGCATGCTACAACAACACATTCCATAATGTTGTTAGTTAGCTGACAGATCGCATCAAATCAGAACCAGCCAACACCGCTTTGCCTATGTGCAGCAGTAGCTCCATAGACGAGAAGCCCAGAGTTTGATTGGTAAGGATGACGTCATGATCAATGAGCGTCGATCAAACTCTGTGGCAGAGAATTAGAGAGAACACATTTCAAAGTGAAAATCGAAATATAGATGATCATGGATTGGTCAGGACAACCAACAGTAATGGATAGAAGCTTCTATGAGGGAATAAGCAGACGTTGATTGGCGGATGGATTATCCAGACCAGTCAAGCTGTGCTTATAACCTACCTAGAAGAATCATGAGAACAAAGAATATATATTACGATATGTATATAACTATATATCGTAATATGTATAGAACTTCAGAGTTGCTGAAGTGTATAAATAAGGCACTTTGCCGTTTATTAAATCAATCAATCCAACATCAGGGTTCCGTAGTCATCATCGATGCTGCGTTAGCGAAATAGATTATCTAGACCAGAATATTGTTCAAATCATCAAAGTCTTTATCAATAGTTTATCAAAGTATTTTATCCGTAAAGTTTATCAAAGTCTTTTATGTACAGTTAGAGTTAGAGTAATAATAAATAGTTAATCTTGCAAAAAGCAAGACAAGAGTTAGTTGTGCTTTAGTAGGACTCCAGAGTGAAGAGCAACACTTCACCGAAGCCGGGAATCTTCCATCAGTCAGATAGGCCCTATCGTCATTTATAAATATCGTTGTCGATCATCAGCAACGAGGCGAGCCGACGATAACCGTTCTACTGCTTCATTGGTAAGAGGTTGTCGCAGCAACCTATATCATCATAATCTTGCCATTGAGGTAGTAGGAAACAACATCGAGTAGTGACCACCCGGAGATTCAAAATCTTCAATGTGTTGAATTCGATTTGAAACTTTGAAACCTGCATTTCCGGAATCTAAATTTCAAATGAAATTTGCAGGTAAGCTGTTGAATATTTTGAAACTAATTTTAGTGGGTGATTGTTGCTAGACAAACTAAGGCAGCAACAGCCTCCAGACAAATTAGTTTCAAAATATTAAAAGCAAAGCTTATTAAATTGTAAATTCATCAAACACATACAATTTGTACACATGACAGACTTTGTGAGGTTCGAGACGGAAATAAATAGTGACGTAATTGCTTATGACGTCGGTTACTTGACTGACAGATGATTATATAGGCTATCGCTATATCTGATAGAAATCCGATAGTATATGTATGAAATTCTCTGTGGAGTATTTTGAAACTCACTTTCCTGGAAGCTGTTCTAAAGAAACAACGGCTTCCGGTCAACATTTTCAAAAGCATTCTTGCATGTTGCAATTGAAATTTAGATAAATAGGGTTTGAATATGACTAAAATTCCAACTGTCATGACACTGCTTCAACAGACTTAGAAGCATATTAACATTTTCCATTAAATCTTTGAACCATTAATTCATAGAATTCTCAATTTCAGGTTTGACTATACATATTGTTGAATACTTTGAATCTACATGAATATGTTGCTGCTACCGCTTCTAGTCAAAATAGTTTCAAATTGTAAATAAATTACTTATTAAATTATAGTTTTTTAAAGTTTTAGAATAGGGCTTGTTCGGGTCCTAAAGCATGTTCTACTCGGGTCCCAAAGCATGTTCTACTTGGGTACCAAAGCATGTTCTAGACCTATGACGTTATGACTTCAGCGTCATAGATAAACATATGTATCCATATATTTTTTTCCCGTGTTTGGTTCACACTTGGGATGAATACAAAGACATTATTTTGTCGCTGTTGTCACCAGCTAACCACGTGGCCTATCTACCCCTACCCCATCCACACACCCCAACCACTTCAATAGACTGCTCGCCTGGAGAAATTATTAAAAAGTCCAAACATCAAATTCTGTAATATTTCTAAAGATTAGCACTAAATTTGGTTAAAATTGTCCCATAGCCTAAGGTTGCCAAACTAAACTCATAGAGCTGGGTCCAGTGTAACTTCTCCGGTTAATGGCATATTTCAGCCAAGACCACGGAGATCAATATAAATAGAAGAATACTCATCTGCATTTACCTAATTTGGGTGCGGCAACAGGTTAGAGATCCTTGTACTGGATGTGAAGCACATTGGTTGTAAAATTCGATTACGTCATCCGATTGCGTAATGCAATATCGTGGAGAGAAATTGATCACACGTAACCCTGCTATTGACGTCACTCTCTCAAGAGCAGCACCAAGCTGACCTGGTTTGAAAATACCCCTACAGTCGACTTCCAGCCTATAACAGTAAAGAAATTAATTTACGTTTGTCATGATTAGAAAACTGAAATGGCACAACTTCACCGCTACCACCACCACCACTACTACTACTACTACTACTACTACTACTACTACTACTACTACTACTACTACTATTACTACTACTACTACTACTACTACTACTACTACTACTACTACTACTACTACTACTACTACAGCTACTGCTGCTACTGCTGCTACGACTACCAAAACTACTGCTGCTGCTACTACTACTACTACTAAAACTACTACTACTACTACTACTACTACTACTACTACTACTACTACTACTACTACTACTACAGCTACTGCTGATACGACTACCAAAACTACTACTACTACTACTACTACTACTACTACTACTACTACTTCTACTACTACTACTACTACTACTACTACTACTACTACTACTACTACAGCCACATACAATTAAGGGAGCTGAATACTACTTCTTTCTACATGTATGAACAAAGTTTAATTATGAACACTGCAGTGGCCTTTCGGGTGTGGTGAACAAAATTCTATCAAATGGCAAAATATGTCCTCCAAACTTGATTCATTTTGTCGGCATCAAATGATCAAAAGGCATCAAAAGGCAAAATTGAGTGTCCCAACCAAAGCATATAACACCTTTGAATGATCGGTTCATGATCTCGTGAAGGAAACACTACTCACTTATCAATCCAATTCGGAAGAGTAAAATTTCACTAATCTGTGTGGAGTGAAACCAGTCCACTAATCATTGGCTTTATTAATGATGTTTGTGATAAACCCGGATCAAAGGAAACTCAAGCCTTGCACAGTTCAATTGTTCAAATTAAACCGTAGAGTAGTTTTTCAAAGGAGATTGAGTAAGTCAGTAAAGGTATAATAAGCTGTCTATACTGAAGGACTGACAGATGTGTCATACAGGCTACTGATGAAGCGCATCCCTGCGAAATGCATTTAGACAATTGACGGTGTCCATAATTACTGTGAGTAACTTATAATATTGCGTATTGTATTGTTGTATTGTTAACCCTTGCATATTACATTTTAATTCTATAATTTGTCTTTCAGGTGTAAGTAATATATTGGTTCAATTTGTAGTTGATGTGAATGAATTTGTCTGCTTGAATTTGAGTTTGCCTGATCGAATCTTTCTTACCTGCTCAACTGCCTGTCTGATTGCTAGTTAGATTGAACGCTTGTCTGTCTGAATGGCTATTGCGAGGAAGAATGGTCGTAGGAAGAATGGAGATGGTAAAGGGGGTTCATCTGGGCATGCGCGCCTGGTAAAGATGTATTACCAAATAATTCAGTGCTTCCACCATATTGCTACACTACGTACGCATTTAGATGCCGAAACTCTCCCTGATGGGCTTAGCAGGAAGGTGGAAGAGCTGAATGGATTTTGTAAGCCAGCTATGTCAGATGATGACATCTACTTTGCCATCTGGAATGTGAATTTTGAGTGGGCAAAATCTACCATTAAGGCCATGTTAAATTACTATAATGAACAACTTGGTAGTATTAGAACTGAAGTAGTCCACACACAGGCAATGCCACATTTAGACCTAGGTCGTGCTAAATCCAATGCTATACGCTGGGCAAAAAACAATTATAATAGAAAGCTCGACATTAATGCGATTAGTACTTTTTACGATTTTGTGCGACCGATAGATCCATCTCAGCAACCAATTCAAAATCTCGCACAAGCCACGCCTCTGGTCATGATACCAACTGTGGCCCCACAATCACAAATGAAAAAACGCCTCAGATCACCTGAAACTTCGCCGCCAGTCACAAAACGAGTAGACAATAAAATCTCTCCATTGCTACCATTAGATTCTGGCCCTAGAGATATGCTATTTGAAGCATCATTAATCCCACTACCGGACTCTCCACTAGGCAATCTAAATGACCCAAACGAATACCCGCGCTTGCCACAGAGGGAAAGGGTTAATGGTAGCAAATCTGGTCCACGGACTGGTGCTTCTCAGAAATCCCCTCAAAGCAGTCAACCATCGGGTCTCAAGACCCCATCCCCAACAGGGAAACTGCCACAGCCCCGTTTCTCTCCAACTCCAGGCCCAAGCAATGCACCGGAGGTGCGTCCTATTAAATTTCCAAATAGACCCAAACAACCAACCATGTTGGAGAGAAACATTTTTTGGAGATTTCGTCATGAAATCGAAAACAAAATTGACTGGCGACCCCACCCTGAAACGCAAGTTGCCTGCTACCCAGGAGCTAAATTGTGGCATGCTAGAGGAATAGTTCAAAAGTACACTGGCTCATTTAAATCAGAGAAAATAGTGATTAACATTGGTATTAATGATATGAATGAACCCATCTCTAGTTCAAAACATAGATTAATGCTGCTTTTCAGTGCGATTACGTCCAAATTCCCAAAGACTGCGATTTACTTCGTAAAACTTAACTATGCAAGTCGGTTGACAGCTCAGCAGAGGTTGGCGATTCAGTCCCTCAATTCGACGGCTGAATCATCAAAATCTGTGACTGTCATTCCTGCACTCAGTCTCTCCGAATTTAATGTTGTTAAGGATAACATTCATTGGACTGAAAAGACAGCTAATGTATTCTGCCTGGCTTAAATTCCTAAATTTAAATTAGACAAGGGCCAAGGTAACATCCGCCCGGAAACAGGACTGGGCAGTAATATTGTCAATCTAACTGGCTCCCCATTTGGTGAAGCAGAGCAGTCACTGCTCAATTTTGGTCTTACATTTGTCCCAACACCAAAGCCTAAAACAGGTTTGGATGCTCTTTTAGATAATGGCTGTATGGAAACATCTGAATTTAGTCACCGTATTAAGTTAGCAGACTTCGTTCGTAACTCTAATAGTAACATTCCACCATTCATTGAAAAAACTGGCTGGGCACCCAACGTAAAACTCCTTGACCCAGGGATCGGTTGAAAGCATAGAACTCTTTTCAGAACGTGTTAAAAATTCTGCATTCCCTGATGATCAACCAAATTTACCCTATGAGGAATGCCAGGCCTTAATTGAATTTGTCTAAAAACAGCGAAATTGTCATCAAACCTGCAGATAAAGGGTCGGCGACTGTAATAATGCTTAAAGATAACTATAAACGTGAAGCACAACGACAACTTAGTAACCCAAGCATTACCAGAAACTAAGCAAACCACTTTGGCAAAATAATTGCAGCAAATTTAATGCGATTCTTCAAAAATTGCTCGATAGCAAGAAGATCACCGAAAAGCAACATAAGTATCTCTTTGCTAAGCTTGAGTCAAAACCACGGACTTTCTATCTTTTGCCAAAAATTCATAAACCCATAGATTCGTGGTTGGACCCAATGTCACCGCCCGGGCGACCTATACTCTCTGTACTCCTACAGAATCAGTGACTACATCAATTACCATCTACAGCCAATAGCAAATAGACACCCCAGCTTCTTGAAAAACACAGAAGACTTCTTATCCCAGGTCTTTGTCTTACCAACAAATTTGCGGCTGCGCAATGGGCAAGCGCTTTAGCCCATGTTTTGCCAATATTTACGTAGCAGAGTGGGAGGAGGAAGCGTTAGAAAAGTGTCCAAAACAGCCCCTCATTTATCGCAGGTACCTTGATGACATTTTCATGATTTGGCAACACACAAAGGCAGAGTTTGATGAATTTTTCGAAATTCTGAACAATCACGATCCGAATATCAAATTAAAAGCAACCATTGACGCGTGTCTGTAGATTTCCTGGATGTAACTGTATATAAAGGTCTAAAGTAGGAAACAACTGTCTACTTAGACTACAAAGTGTATTTCAAACCAACCGATTCGCATCAGATATTGCACAAAAAATCTTTCCATCCACCGCATACTTTTAAAGCAATAGTAAAATCACAAATAATCCGTTTTCACAGGAATTCGAGTGATAGGAAAACCTTTGAAGAAGCGTGCTCTACACTATTCAAAGCCCTCAAACCACGAGGTTACTCCTCACGATTCTTGCGCAAAATCAAATCTGAAACATTAGACGGCTTGGAAACCATACCAGATAATGCCTCAAATCGTCGGCCTACCAAAATTTCTCACAATCGTCCGATTATAGGTGTAGGTGAATCTCGCAAAGGCGGAAAGAAAAGGTGCACGTTAGATGAATTTCTCCCAAACCAGAATACTTTCACGAGCTTTCAGAAAAAAAGCAAGTTCCAACTTCAGTCTATTCATGCAAATTGTGCCAAAAACAGTATGTCGGTTAAACCAAATGTCCATTAAGATGGCGGGCAACTCGACACCTCTCAGATATTTGGCTAGAGGAAGACACACATGTTTCCGAACATTTTAATCTTCCTGACCATTTAGTCCTTCGTGACTTTGAAATTATGCCGATTGAACAGCCACCCCTTTCAAATACGGCAGAAGAAACTGATAAACAAAGAAAACTTCGAGAATCGTTTTGGATTAAAGAACTCGAAACACAGTGGCCAAGGGGAATAAACTCGGACCCAGGCTTATCTGACCAACGTGACAAAATTCCATTCATTCTGACCTATAATCGGAAAAACGTTGAGATTTCCAAAATCTTGAAAGATGAGTATCAAAACCTACATGAGAAACTGAAACAACCCTTTAACAAGCGTTCAGTAATTGCGTTTAAGAAAAATCCGAATCTACGTGACATCTTTGTAAAAGCAAAACTCAAATAGCTATCCAGAATATCCATCTCAATCATTCAACATTAACCCTTGCATGATGGTCAGCCAAAAAACGGTCAATTTAGTGATCTTGGGAAATGTCCATTTGCCGGCGGGTATTGGAGTATTTTTGAAAATTTATCGCTGTAATGACTGGCTCGGGAACTGAGACAGTCGTTCCAGTGGCATATGCTCGGGAATGACCGTGTCTGTGCCTGCAAATGTACATTAAATAAGTAAGCGCATATTTGGATTTTACTGAACAAATTTAACAAGTAAAGGGTTAACATTAATGCCATATGGCTTTCCTCAAACAAAATGACAAATCTCGGACAGTAAGATAAACCAAAATATCTTAAATTTTTGAATATTTTCAATTATTGAAGATTCTGAGCAAGTGCGTTAACAATATTGACTACTACCACTACTACTAGTACTACTACTACTACTACTACTACTACTACTACTACTACTACTACTACTACTACTACAGCTACTGCTGCTACGACTACCAACACTACTGCTGCTACTACTACTACTACTACTACTACTACTACTACTACTACTACTACTACTACTACTACTACTACTACTACAGCTACTGCTGCTACGACTGCCAAACCTACTGCTGCTGCTACTACTACTACTACTACTACTACTACTACTACTACTACTACTACTACTACTACTACTACTACTACTACAGCTACTGCTGCTACGACTGCCAAACCTACTGCTGCTACTACTACTACTACTACTACTACTACTACTACTACTACTACTACTACTACTACTACTACTACTCCTACAGCTACTGCTGCTACGACTACCAAAACTACTGCTGCTGCTGCTGCTGCTACTGCTACTACTACTACTACTACTACTACAGTTACTGCTGCTACGACTACCAAAACTACTGCTTGTATTACTACTACTACTACTACTACTACTACTACTACTACTACTACTACCACTACTACTACTACTACTACTACTACTACTACTACTACTACTACTACTACTACCACTACTACTACTACTACTACTACTACTGCTACTACTACTACTACTACCACCACCACTACTACTACTACTACTACTACTACTACCTATTTTGCCCTGGATCCATCAATGCTCCTAGAAACTAGAGAATTTTGAAACCTGAGAGATTGATTTGGAGCCATTTTAGTTATAATAGCACTATGAGACCTCTGAGTGGCAATACAATGCCACAGCATCCACCTGTTGAGTATTTAATTGACTGTAAAACAGTTAATTAGTGTTCATAGCAGCCAGTATACTTTTAATTTCGGTTCACTAATATGGGAGGACGTTGTAAAGTCATAGCTAGGGGGTAATCTAAAGCCATGGGAAAGCCCATGAATGACGCAATAATAACAATGTTATTTTCAAGGAACCCCACATCCGAATGCTGTCCGTATCCGAATGAAATCGCTACATTCCGGATACGGTTACGTATACGCATATGCGTTGGAATCCTAGCTTATGTAAATGGCGTCTTGCAATTCCCAATCATTGCATTCTAATTGTTCATCTAATAGGCACTGTGATATTCAATATTTTCAATTAAATTCTTATAGTGCAATAAATGCATTAATTATCGCTCACAATACTATTTGTTGAGGTAGGAAATATTTATATATGTCATAAATGCAAAATTTATGTGTCTCTGATATGCATACGTGTTTATATATAGTAGGCCTACGTACGTGTGTATACAATATAATTACATATACATACGTATATGATTGGGTAAATATAACTGTATATATTCACAAACTGTTTTACGTTTTAAACAATTTCGGATACTATTACTTATCAGCTCTATATCTTGCCTATAGTGATGATTCGTTATCCATCAGTTTTCCATCCACCCACCCCACAAGGTACATACCTGTCCAATGGCATCCCCTGAGATCGATGTATGGTCAATGCATAAGCCAGCGTTAGTGGAAACTGTGTTCCTTGGGCCAACTGCCTTCTCTCACCGGGATTGTAAACTGAAACAATATGATGAAAGTATACAACAAAAGAAATCAGAGATATTTTTCACATTGTTAATACGTTTTATTGTTTTTTCTAATTTTCCAGATTTTTTCCTAACATGATTAATGTTATGGAATCCTCTTTCAAGCTTAAACCCTTTGTTGTGTTAAAATATTGAGCCAAATCGCGGCAGGCGTTTTTAAATACAGGCAGGCAGGCAGGCAGGCAGACAGACAGACAGACAGACAGACAGGCAGGCAGGCAGGCAGGCAGGCAGGCAGACAGACAGACAGACAGACAGACAGACAGACACCTTACCGGGGCAAGGGGAGGCCTAATTACATACTTTTCGCATCTTTGCATCACGTGCAGATGGTTATAGTTTGAAATTGGCTGAAATAAGAATATTACTTTGAACAATAGGCCTACAGGTCAGATACCAGGCACAGCCTGCAATGTATTAAGGAAGAATACTTTGAAATTGATTTGCAGTGAAGCCCTTCAACATATGTATAATGCAGCAAGTACTTCAGTCGAATTATTTGCAGATAATAGCATTCACTGTTTTAAACCCTTAGCATTTCTGAAAATTAGGATATGTAACAGGATCGAGACCAAAGATCGGAAATCTTAGTAATGCGGCCAGTTATGCCGTCAACATTCCCATCGTATGAACGCACAAACGTACGCACGCGTGTGCTTCTTCTTTGCTGATCAAGTCACCACTATCATTCAGCCAATGACATACCTGTAAATACTTTCCTTTCTATAAGAGTGGTCGTATTACAGACCGGAAAGTGGACAATGGGACCATCTTTGGTGACGTCGACAACTGTCTCACGACATCCATTCATTAATTTATCATTCATATTTCGTAGCAGCACTACCGGAACACCAACTTTAAGCCACGGTGACGTTGGTGCAGTACTTCCCTTCAGAATTGTTATGTCCCCAGCATCCTCTGATTGAAATTCATAGAGTTGACCGGTGTGGTTGACAATGCAGTCTCGGTTGTACTGGTCTCTGTTGGTAATGGACCTTTACATAATGGTCTCGCTAATGACTTGAGTAATGAAACTGATTTAGCTGACATGCTACCCCTGGCCGCTTCATTGCTTTTACTTATTAATTCATCTTCAGCCTGCCTAACTACCTCAGTTAATATGATATTATGTGGAAATAAACGCGGCCATATTTTGCTCGTAAACGCGAATCCACCATCATCGCCATACATCACATTACGTACAGGGGGTAGTTGAAAGAAGTCTCCGCAAAATATCAACTGTAGTCCACAAAAAAGTCTAACTGGATCCTTAACAGATGAACACACATATTCAACTTGTTCCAATAGACGTGAACTCAACATAGAAATTTCATCAATAATAAGAACATCCGTTTCTTTAATAGATTGTAATGTGTTGATAAAACGTTCATCTGTTCTAATGAGTTGGGATATCCGTTGCGTTTGAATAACGTTCATCTTCTACACCGGCCCATTTATGCAAAGTCGTACAATTTAACGAATGGGAATAATTCTGACATGCAATTCCTGTCATTGCTGTTAGAGCTACGCGTTTTCCGTCACGTCTCAGTGGTTGTACAATTTCAGATAAGGTAAATGACTTTCCTGTACCGGCTTGACCAAGAAGAAGCAGACTGTGACCTCTGAGGGCCAACTGGCACGCATCTGTTTGCTCTTTGTTCAGCATTGTATGATTCAAGCTGAAATATATGGTATATAACATATCTTACCCCATGAAAATACCAACGTATTTGACACTTTGACCTCAAGCGCAATGCAATCTTGACCAGTTTATGAATGCGTGCACAATTTAGTGAATCTATGCTTTAGTGTGCGTGCGTGCATGCATGCGTACGTGTGTGTGTGTGTGCGTGCGTCTGTGCACGCGCGCGCGAGAGAGAGAGAGAGGGAGAGAGAGATAGAGAGAGACGACCCCCTGGATCCGCCCCTTCCTTCATGTTCCTAGCACATTCATCCTAAACTGCTTTGACTCAACTATCATAGACGTCAGAACAGGGACAAGGGGCCAATAGCCACACCACCCAGGGTTTCTCCCCAACCCCACCCTATAGCGCATCCACCATAGGTTTTGGCGCCACCCATGCATACTTCAGCCCCCAAACCCATGTCAAAGTATGTTCCTATCCCTGACAATGACTGTAAACCGCCCCTAAAATGGGTTACCGCGTAGGCGCAGGCTTAATCATTAAATCAAGGTGTCCATATATGGGAGATTCAGGGCCTGCAGTGAGTTCAGCAAAGAACATGTTCGGCGAACGTTCGCCTGTTTATGTTCGCTGTTCGTCGCGAACTATATTCGCCTTCCTGAACGAGTTGTCACGCGTAACTTCGACAAGCATACTTTTACGACGTCACGTGCTAGTTATGAGGTTTAACTTTGTGTCAGATCCGATGCATTATGATGTCATATTTATTGCGTCATAATGAATATCAGGGTCTCGGAAACAATCTACAAGCATACACATATTTGTAGACTAACATAACACTACGATTGCTAAGAACGCATTGGTATGCGTTATTTATGGCTACATAGACAATCAATGTGTCTCAATTGACGATGCAGTATATTTTGCCGCCATCTTTGTTTTCACGGCAAATCATGGCGAGTCACCTATAAAGTTGTTCGCCTAGCCACAAAACGTTCGCCGCGAACGTTCGGCGAACAGCCCGTTCAGGAGGGCGAACGCACCATGTGACCTGACAATTGCTCGGCGAACGGAAAATATTCGGTCTCCTGAACTTGGATTCACGGTCTCGTGAACTTGGGTCCCCTGGATTCACAAAGAAGTGTAAGTTACACTTAAGTCTAAAAAAGGCGTAGGGGAAAGGGGGCAAAATTGGACCCCCTAAGATAAAATTACAATACATCGTGAATTTCAAGGAACAATCTATATTTAATTACTCTATTTGTAACACATCTCCAATGGTAAACTTGTAGCAGTGCCTTAAGTGATTACGATAAGAACGAAGAGTATTAGGATAATTTCAAAAATATTTTGTGGTGGTCCAATTAAGACGCCATGGAGGCAAATTTGGACCACTATGAAAGCCAAAATTGGACCACTGAAATTATACCTGTTTTCTTTCCATACGGCCTAATCCGGATTGTATATATTAACAAGTATGTGATTATTTGTTGCTATGTTCATATGACATAAGCAGTTACACTTTTCTATAACAAACGCTTGCTTTTGGAGCCAGGATATGGTGGTTCTTTAAGATGGGTGGTTGCAATACGACCTGTTTTGAAGAAACGCCATATTTTGTTCCCAAAAGCTATTTACCATAGCAACTGAATCATAGTAAGCGACTGTCCGTCTTTAGTGAGCATATTTGTAGGACCATAAAGTGGTCGCTATGGACATGTTTGACTGTATATGACATGCATTGAGAGACATCCACAATTAATTTGCATATCATTCAATGCCAAGAATGTACGATTTTTGGCCTAGCAATACTCACCATTTGGTGCCATGCATGGCAGATGCTTTTTCATATTGCGCTTTAATCTGACTAATCCCCGCATAATTCGCATACATACTGGGAGCCAAATCCTATGTCGGCACATGCAGTGTGCACCCATTTTTCGCAGTTTTGACATTGGATAATATCTTCTTTAGTCGATTCTGTACACAAAAAACAGAACCAGTCATCTGCGTCATTTGCGTCAGATACTGTCTTAGCTCCTTTTGTACTTTTGTTTTTGCCACCTTTTCTACATTTGCCACCTTTCCCCACATTTTAGCTGATGCGGACGTAGACACCGTTGTTCTCGCATTTGTATCCGTGGTCTTTGTCAGTGTTGCATTTGTAGTTGCTGCATTAGTTTCCAATGTTTTACTGAAATTAATTGTTTATTAGACCGACTGTTACCTTTAGGTTTGCCCCTTTCCTTTGCATCGCCAACGTTTCTTTGTACGGACTCGAAGTTAACATCTGTGCTTCGCTCTTGCGCGTTGACCGTGTTGCTATCTTTAGTACATTGCTGGGAATAGGCGAAATGTCTGTAACTGATACTCGTTTAAACATTATTCTTGAGGGATTACACACGGCTGACGTAACAGTGCTCGTAACTGGATTGAGTGTAGTCTCAGCAATGTTCGAGTCAGGATTGCATGACAACATTTGAAGTGTGCTTGCTTGCGCACTGAATAGGCCTACAGGGTTGGCAGCAATAATGGTATGTTGACTAGGCCCAAGATCGGTAATGTTGTTTGAACGTAGTATATGCGCATGATCGGATACCATGATGGAAACAGTAACAGAGCTAGTTTTCGTAGAGTTGTTGTCACTCGGGGTAGTTACGTGATCCGTATATGTACTGACACTCGGGGAAGTTGCGGGATCCATCGCTGTACTGACACTCGGGGTAGTTGCGGGATCCATCGCTGTACTGACACTCGGGGTAAATGTGTGATCCATCGCTATGCTGACACTTGGGGTAGTTGCATGATCCGTCGCTGTACTGACACTCGGGGTAGTTGTGGGATCCGTCGCTGTACTGACACTCGGGCTAGTTGTGGGATCTGTCATTGTACTGACACTCGGGGTAGTTGCGGGATCTGTCACTGTACTGACACTCAGGGTAGTTGCCGGATCCGTTGCTGTACTGACACTCGGGGTAGTTGTGGGATCCATCGCTGTACTGACACTCGGGGTAGTTGCGGGGTCTGTAGCTTGTTTTGATAAGGCAGACGGTTGGAATTCATGCTCTTTGAAGACATCTCTTGTGCATGGCCAAATACCACATTTAGCAAAGCCACTAACAGCATTTGCCATTGCCACAGCTTTGATGTATGCTTGTCCGAATAATTTAGAAACTTGGAATGTTGTAATTCCTCTGCCTGGATTGTCTCGTAACCACCGTTCAGCAGCCTGATTATAGTATGTGTTTAAGGGTTTAAAAAACGCCACATCCAGTGGCTGCAATATATGTGTTGTGTGTGGTGGTAGCGAAAGCATAATGAGTCCATTTTCCCAAGCCATATTGATTGCTTCCAGATTCTTAGTGTGTGAACTATGACCATCCATAATAAGGAGAACTGAGATTTCCTTTGTAGGCTTCACAACAGACAGGAAATGTTCTATCCATAATAGAAATCGTTCTTGATCCATCCACCCGCTGTCATTACATAACACTAAGCTCCTCGGCCGAGCACCATCTTTCAGCTCATCTTTCATTCTTTTACGTTTAAACAGTATCATTGGTGGAACATACTGTCCCGATGCACTGACACAACAAACAACAGTGGTGTTAATGCCGCACTCTGCACTTATCATTGCACCAACTTGATGCTTTCCTTTCAATGCTAATATTTTCTGTGGTGTCTGTACTGTTGTTAGACCCTATTCATCCATGTTAAAGACTCGCGTTGCGTCCATTGTGTTCTTATCAAGAATTCCTTCTAGCATATCGTAGAATTTATTCACACTCTCTCGGTTAAAACCTGATGCCCGTGCTAAAGATGTAGCCTCTGGTTGACGGAGTGCAATTTGAGGATGTCTCTTCAAAAACGACTTAAACCTGTCTTTTCCCGCGCTTTCCTTATCCTTGTTGAAAACGTGTCGAATGCCATTTCTCTGTGCAAGTTGGAATGCCAGTGACATAAGACCTCTCCGGGTAAGACCGAAAAACACGCTTTCTAGTTTTAAGACGTGCTCAACCAATTCCTCTTCTAACTCGACTGGTAGTACAGTTGACATACCAAACTGCCTTGTGGGGCCATTTGCAAATTTATTCTTAAAGTCCAGATGCCGTTTTAATGTTGCCTTAGGTACACTGTAAGTTCGGGCTGCTGCATTCAAACCAATTCCTCCACCTCGGAGTGCAGACAGAGCACGCTCCATGTCATTGGATGACCAATTGCCATAATTTTCCCTGCAACAGATTAAATGTTTTGGTTAGCTATGCCTACCATGGTGCTCAATGATTTCTCTATGCTAATCAGTTAAATAAAGCCAAACTTGATCTAAGCTACCAATATTATTTGTAAATGCTTATGCACGAAAACTTGTCTATAAGGGAGACTTACTTTCGGGGCCACTAGCTGGTGGTTCTTAAAGACGGGTGCTCGTAAGTACCGACACAGTGTGACCCCAAACACTGTTTAGACTGATAATTAAACGACGTATTTTTATCAACAACTTCTCTTTACTGACCATGTTTTGGTGGTCGCTAGGGTGTGCGTTATAGACAGGCTTGACTGTATATCATTTTCTCAACCACAACACGTGTACGTGCACAAACACACACGCACGCACACATACGCGCGCGCACGCACGCATGCACCACCACCACCACCATGACGACCATCACATGCACCACCATTGCCATTACGACCACACACACACATTTCTGTAGGCTATTCCAGTACGTCAAGTTATTAACACACATGAGGGTAATTTGGACCTCTTTACACTGGTCCAATATACCCGCAATACGGTAGGTCAGAAATCATTGTGGGTCACACAGTACACCTTAGAATGACGTGATTGAATATTGCGCTGGTGCATTAAGGGATAGCTGCCTTTTACCATCATAGATCATGTTTATTACAATACGCCTTGCAAGTGGCCTGGTTTTTTAATTGTTCATAATCTCTTTTTTACATTGATTATACGCATATTCATTTAAGGCTTACCTTTCCGTCTTCCTTCGTTGTCCCGCCATCTTTGCATGAACCTAGTGAATGATCAATCAGCGGCCTCGTTTTTGGGGAATGGGCATGGTCCAAATTTCCCGCCGGTCCAATTTAGCCACCTTTCCCCTAAGTCTAGAAATGGGCGTAAATCCGTATTCACAAAAAGGTGTAACTTACGACAATGACATAAATTAGCCCAAATATTGGCGTAACTTACACCTGCATATGCACCGCGTGTAAGTCTGGTAAAAACGTGTAACTTTGGCAAAATAGCAGCGAAAGGACGAATTTAGAAAACCGAATTGACATTTTACGCCGTGACGTGACCTTTGAACTCATGCGGACTGCAGTGAAAGCCAACAACTGTTCTTCATTTGTGTAGCGCGTAGATTGAGTCTCGAATTTCGTCGGGTTAAGGACAAAATGTAATAACAACAGAAATAATAAACAAATTTGTAAATAAAGTTTAATAAAACCTTTAATGCAATGTTCAGAAAGAAATGCGAAAATTTCAACAAATAAAAACAAACAGTAAGTGCGAACGAAGCATTTGAAATGACCCACCTCGGCGTCCTTGAAGAAGCGCAGTCAAAGATAATGGATATAGCAAGATGGGGAAAACAGCGCCGTCATACGACTACGACGTGACTTTGACGTTATACCAGGGGCATTAATTCGTAACGCGAATGACGCGGTAACGCAAATCCCCTTTGACGCGGGAAACAAAGCGAAACAGGCGAAATAAATAAATAAATAAATAATTAGCCAAACAAGATAAACAAACAAATATGTAAATAAACAAATAGATATCGCGCGCTGCAGTGAATTTAAAGGTGGAAAATCAAAAGATAAAAAATGTAGCCTGATCATAGTTGAGGGGGCTTCAGGCTCTGCGATCGGATGCACAATTAAAAGGGGGAAAAAATGAAAATTGTGTGTTTTTTAGTTCCCGAAAGATAAGGAAGGGTTAGAAATTCATGTTATAGTCCAACTATTTGCTACACCATGCCTATACATGCCTATAATTAACACCAAATATATATATAGGGGGGTGGGTGGGACTGGTTGTAATGGGCCTGTACATCTTCAAATATCACGAACATTAGCCTACGCATTGCGAATATAATTGGTGTAGGCAAGAAGAGATTATCTGATTGTCAAGAAAATGGGGGTAGTGCAATTTTTGGATGAAACTATTCTAAGCACAGCATAGGCCTACATACGTACGAATGGCGCGGGCATCCATTAAGCTAATGCTAGTACGGGTACTTATTTTGAGCACCTGTGTTGCACTATAGACAACAATACCAGGACTGGCGTGCGCGCCACAGCAGCGCGGAACTTTTTGAGCTAGCAAAACTAAATCAATCACGGTAAGTGAAATCCTGACATTACATCTCCCGTTAAAATATTCATTAAGAAAAGGGTTGCAAGTGCAGGGTCCACATTTTTCAACTTCATAGCATCATAGACCTTATCCAATATATAACAGCGCAATTCTCATTGAAGAAGAAAAAATAAATAAATAAAAAAGAAAAAATAATAATTCTGGCAGCTTTTGTTCCTGCTAATACTAATTATAGATATATTTATTTTAGGAATGATAAAACGTGGCGCTGCTATAGTTGAGGTAGGTGTGGGTGGGGTTGTATATGTGGGGTGGCGAGTGGGGCTATGGGGGGGGGGGGGTGGGGGGGGGGGGCAAACTGTCTCTATCAATCCATTCTAAAATAGGACACTTAATTTTTTATATGATGTGTACTTTTGGCACCAGTTATTCTCCTAACTGCCAGAAGCATTGTTAGCAACGCATAGCGCTTCAGAGTCAGGTTTTAAACTACTGGCCAAGTTTGAGTAATTTCAGCAGCAGCAGACACAGTACCACTAGCAGCAGCGAGAAGCAACAGCAGCAGCGGTAGAGATAGTTGTAGTGGAGTAGTGGTGGTGGTGGTGGTGGTGGTGGTGGTAGTAGTAGTAGTAGTAGTAGTAGTAGTAGTAGTAGTAGTAGTAGTAGTAGTAGTATTCACCATTTTTCTGAACAATTCTCAATTTTTATCAGCTCATCTCTAACCCGGGCAACTTCTCGTTAATACATATTGTTGCGTTGTTATAGTATCATCAACATTGTATAGGGAGGATCGGCATAAAATGGTTCCCTATGTACGTGTATAGGTGAGTGAGTGATAGCCTCGGCGTGCGGGCGTGCGATGGCTCGTGCCTGCGTGTGCGCGCGCGTGCGCGTTTACGCGAGTAACTGCGCGAGACTAAAATTTGTAGGAGCGCAGAAGGAACAAGTCCGGGTTGAAGACTTGCCACGGTAAAATCAAAATTGATCAGGAGGTTTAACCAATAGTGGGATCAAGGAGGTCGGTATTAATGGTGCGGCCCCCCCCCCCCCCAACCCCACCACCCACGCATTTGTAAACATTATATTCTAAGGCCATCTCCTGCATTTCAGGATATAAATATCGACATAGGCTACTGCTGTCTACAAATTTACCGCGTTTTGCGCAGTTTCTGCTGAAAAATAGTTGACTAAATTGAGTAAATCTGTATGTCAGCAGGCTACGACCATATAACGTGCAGTTGATGGCACGCTGTCACAAATACCCACGCGTTCATTAACCTTTTATCCTGACAATTGTACCCCTCCCATAAAGCCGGAGTCCAATATAACAGTGATTTCACGAACTGGAATCGGGTATGGGTAACTCAAATATAACAGATTTGGTTGAATTCCACCAAACCTTTGCGGATGAAACAGCTGGACAGGCCGTACTCAAGGTCGTGCAACAAGTGCATTCGCACACGACCTCAAATTTCCAGCCCCGACCCCCCCCCCCCCTCCCAAAGTGACACACAAATCGTTTTTGTATCTCTTTGCCCCTCTGTAACTTCAAGTTACACACATGGATGGCATAACTATAAGACCGGTGTGGCCAAATCCCACAGCCCTCTGATCGCATAACACCACCCGACCACTCCAGCGGCTTTATGTTTGAAACACAACCAGAACTTTAGATATTTCTCTGTGGGCCCAGAACAAGAATTTTCAAAAACTTTGCACAGGTATCCCTCTAAGTTCGGTCCTGTGAGAAATATCTTTGCTTTACAAATACACGGATAATACTTAATTTCACGGAGCAATCAAATCTGTAAGAAAGATTGCGGATCGAAGATGAAACTGAATAAGATTAGCAATTTTACCTAGTATTTTTGTTTAAGTACGTACATGGTATCTTGGAAATTAGCCAACAATCATCATGAGACTTGTAATGGCATAAAGCTGAGTATGTCAGCTAAATGCACAACTATGTTTCATTTTTCTCTATCAAAATGATTAATGGTTTAAGTATTTAGATTTGTCCTAATTTGTGCAAATTTTAAAACTGTGTCACTGTGAGATATAACCGTATATGATATAATCCCTACCATTCCACAGAGGCATGGAAAATGTCGAGCTGAACGCAAATATTTAATAATATGCGCCAGACTAATCATAATCTCTTAGGCCTACGCAATTTCAGAAACTACTCATACTTCTCTAATCAAATAGGAATTATAACACACATGTGTTCAATAATGAACACATGCAGCACACATGTGTTCAATAATGAACACATGCGCCATTGATCATGGAAATGCAAATTTGATTCTTCATGGTGAAATTCTGAGTAATAACAAAAACACCAATTTTTAGTCAATATTTTAGGGAGCCCGCCCGAACACCGATTTTTGGTCAAGTCCGTGTAGACCAATATCTAGACCTATCAAGCAAGTATAGACGGCGGTCTATAGACACTGGTCTAATCGACGTTATTTTAAAGCAAAACGTGTATATCTGGATTAGGTTATAATATTAACATAAATGGGCTATAAACTACAAAATTATTATTGACCATATCGTACCGGTTAAATAAGTAAATTTCATGTAAAAAGGCGACAATTGCTTGATCTATTAGCAAAACGTAATTGTTTTTAATTACCTCCCCCTATAACGTCACGTCAAGGACGTAAGAGGGCGCTACGCCGTAAAAGCTGGGCAAAATAGTATGCGCGTTATAACGTGATTCCCATCTTGCTATATCTATTATCTTTGGCGCAGTGGTCTCGAATTCCGTCGATTGATGCAAAGTCGTCTTTAGGGCAGGAATCTCGTATTTTTCTTCACACGGTATCGTGAATTTCAAAAGTTTATATCAGATTTGAATATCATAGCCTTTTCTATCTAGTAAAATTCACATATGTTGCCGTTTTTAGCGAAGATGCGCTAGACCTGTCAAAATTTAACAACTGGCCAATGGCTGAACAGATACTCCGCACGTCACCACGGAGGGAATTGCCAGGTAGTAATGATCACTGATAAATAGTGTAGCGAGATTAGTAAATACTGATGTGGGCGGACCTGAACGAAACAGCAAAGGATCAATGTCTGTATCTCTACCACACAGTTCGAATGCAAGCAAATCAATTTGAATCAAAAGTTTTCAACGACAAAAGATCAATGTCTGTATCAAAAACTTCTGCATCAGTTTGAATGCCGGAAAATCAATTTTAATAAAGTGATCAAACTTCAGTGAAACATAAAACGCAATAAAATCAAATTTGCAACACAGACTATGTACACGTTGAAGATTTTCGGTCTTATCTTCTTATTCGAAACGTCACTAACTAATGATCACCGCTACACGGAGAAGACTGATGATGGTAGGTTGCTGCGACAACCTATCTACTCCGAACACTGGGGATGCGATTACTAGGCTCGCCTCTTCTGATGGTGATGAAGATATTTTTGATTAGTAATCTGGGCCTATCTGACTTCCGAAGATGCTCAGGTAAGGCAAGGAGTGTGTTCCTTGCTTCTGAAGTATATTACACAAACTCAACTCGGATCTATACTTGATTAAATACGAGATAATTTATTCGCTACACTACTACTGATATAACAGAGACGACTTTTACTGTCGTAATATAAAATGATACTTTCTACAATGTATGAAATGATTTACTTTAATTACTCATCTAATGCTACTCTATCAAATCCTATTTCTAACTGAGACGAATTACTCCCAACCTAAATTGATGTGCTATTCGACTATCTAGCTTATTCACGGAACAAGACTGTTACGGAATCACTGATGGTGAAGATTCCCGATTTAACAGACAAGGTGCCTCTTATATACCCTACACATTTTCGTAACTTCTATACATATTACGATATATAGATCTATATATATTGTAATACATAGTTTCTGTTCCTTTCATCCTTCTAGGTAGTTATAACCACAGTTTGATTGGCCCGCAGCTTTCTTGCCTCCAATCAACATCTGCTTATCTCTTCCTAGAAGATCGTACCTATTCTCTTTTGGTCGTTCTGACCAATCCCCGTTCGCCTATCTCTCGATTAACTTTGAAACTCCGTTTCTTTGGTTTCTCTGCCACAGAGTTTGACTCGATGCTCATTGATTATGACGTCATCCTGACTAATCAAACTCTGGGCTTCTCTTCTCGGGAGATACTATACAACAGGGTCAAAGTGGTGTTGGCTGGTTCTGCTTTGATGCGATCTGTCAGCTAACTAACAACATTACGGTATGTGTTGTTGTAGCATGCCTTCCTTTGACTGACACATAGTTGATATACAAATTTCGATTATGTTATTAATTCCTACAGGACGCTACAATGCCTTTGTCCCGTCCCTTGCCTATCATGGATAAGCCTGTAGGAAACGAACGTTAATAAGCACATGAGCTGTATGATCTCATTGCCAGCTGGTGTTGTTGTACTTGCTTAAGGGAGTCGGAATGCCGACAGTCAACAACTAACCATCCGTCTGTTTCCTATAATTTCTCTCGATTCCCATCGATTCGTATCTATTCTTATCACTATTATTTACTAAATTAACGGCCGAAATGACTGCTGAATATTATAAAAGTGTATGCCGATCCCACAGCAACAACTTTTATCTTCAACTATTGACAGATATCATCAACTCAGAACCGTTGGTCTTATTCCAATCTATTCTAACTTCTAACTTATTGTGATGAATATACTACTACAGTGTCAATCTGGTTCCTATTCTATTTCTGCGAAACCTATTCTATTTCCGCGAAACTGTATCCTATCATCAGCACTGGCTGAGGTCATCCAGTGCATCTTCCTATCTATACCTAACTACTACGATGCTTATTCAGTCCCCAGCTCACCTGGTATTTTCAAACATAAGTTTCACTGAGGTCTTACTCGCAAATATAAGACGTCTACCGGGGTCATGACTTCCCATAAGACGATCCGATATCTACAACGTGATATTCATACGTTCTGCTCCTCTGGGGAACAACACGGACATAGGAAACGGCCATGTCGTCGAACTACGCATATTTTGCTGCAATATCTCAAATGAGTCCAGTGGTCACAGATGTCACACTGAGCCCAGTTTACAATAACCAAACTGGTAACTGCCCTCAATTGTGGTGGATAATTGCGTTTACAAACACAGCAGTTGTCATCATTGCCATCGTCAAAACGGTCAACATTTTATGCGATTGAAATCGTTGGTGTAGATGGTGTTAATATTTTCTTTGATTTCGGAGCTTGTTTGCCTTTGCCAATCCCTGATGGTCCTGGAACTTGTGAATCGCCATGTTTTGTTTGTTTTTTGTTCACCTGGTAGTGCTCCTTGACTTTGTCTAAGATGTTGTCTTCGGTGATAGCTTTGCCACCTATGATGTTGCTGATTTTTCCTCGGTGTTTTTTGTTTGATATTGAAACTACATATGATTTTAGTATATCATTCTCCTTTGCTTGCAGGGATTCATCACTGCTCTGTTGTTGATGTTGTGCTTACTGTGGCATTGATGGTGCTGTCTGGTCATTAGCCACTACATCTTTGTTAAATGGGAAGATCCCTGCTTTCTTAAAATCTGCCTGTAGATTGTGAGAAGACAAAGCTTGCGCATAGACCTTGCATGCGAGCTCGCATACCTGATATCGCGTTATCTTGAGGCCAGCTTGTTTGCGCATTAGTGAGTTTTACTCTAGATTATAACGTTGTTGAAAGGGTCCAAAGCAACCAGCATCAAGTGGCTGTAAAAGGTGGCTCTAGTGAGGTGGCAAAACAAAAAGGATGATGTTGTGTTCTTTTGCCCATTCTATGAGGTCTATAGTCACATGACTTGTATGGCCATCATACAGAATTAGCAATGAATGTGCTGCATCATTTCTTTGGATGAATTTCATGAAATGTTCTTTCAGATATCACTCAAATATTGCTGTGTTTGACCACCCAGAGTCACTGACAACACCCACTGCACAAGTTGTTGCACCAGCCATCAAGTCCATGTTCATTCGCTTCCCGGGAAAGATGAAATAAGGTGGAACTTGACTTCCAATAGCATTGCCGCTACCAATAATCGTGATTGTACTTGATTTTCCACAAGTGAGTGCCTGGGATTTCACATAGCGACTGCACACAACATGCGGTGGGGTATGATCAATGGTGATCCCCTTCTCATCAATATTGTAGATATGTTCTGGCTTGCCATGGAGTTGATATTTTCTCATGATGTTATCTAACTCAGACATGTAATTGTTGATAGCATGAGAGGTAGCTTATCTTGCCATTCAGAATTCAAGTGCCTGTGCTTTTATCACCTTTGGCTCTGGCCATCTACGCATGCAATTGTAAAACCAGCTCTTATGTAATGCATCACCGAATTGATGCTTACCTAACTGTATGGCATACTTTGTAGCTAGTTTTAACACCCATCACTAACAACATCAACTGATATTTTACCACGAATACGATCTCGCAATGTCATTACAGGTACGCCAACAATCTAGCAGCCTTACATACAGAAATCTTATCTTCTTTAACTGCTTTATACGCATGTGTTAATGCCGATGGTGAATATGTTTGCCTGTAGCCTTGATGGCACTTTCTTGGATTGTTCTGAAAGGTAACATAAATAGCTCCATCTAACTTAACATTCTTAAGAAGGTGGAAACATTAAAAATCTTGGACACTTACTTTCAAATAGATATGACAATATTTGTGAAATACAATTTTTCTAACTCATGTGAACTAAACTATTTATTTAAATAAAGGATATCTCACCATCTAGATAAAACATTTTACATTTTTTATATCAGATAAATATATTGCACTCAGATTATCCATTCACCCCAAAGATTGTGTTCTTACTATCAGTTATTAGCTTTTATTTCATTGATGTGTTTAAATTGGGACAAATATTATTATTACAATTTTTTTTTTTTAAAACGCTCCACTAATTTTATATAGCGAACCAGAACCTTCCCAAGTGCATGTGGAAAGTCAGAGTACCATTTGGCAACACGGATATTTTAGTACAAATGTTAACAAATCAGACGCCAAACCTAGATCGGGAATTTTTGCTCATTCGGCTGGTAAATAAGGTTATTTAAGCCAGGTAGAAAAATGTATTAAGATATTTGTTGTTTTATATGAGTGGGATTGCAAAACATAGCATTATTTACCTGTTTCGTGCGTATTTTCGTGGTAAATTCTTCAAGCGATGTAAAAATGTCAACAAAACTCTGACGTCTTTTAGATACGAGGCACGCGCTGTGACATCATGATAAAAACGTCATAATCGCAAATCGACGAAATTCTAGACCGACGAAATTAGAAGACTCTGCATGTGATATACTTGCAGAACAGGCACATAAATCCTTATTTAAACTTAAAGGAATTAATGTCAGGACTAATACTTTACTGGCGTTCAAGCTGTTCAACTCACTGATCCTACCTACTATAACCTACTGCGGGGATGTCTGGAGTCCTTTCGACCTTAAAAGTGTAAATGATCACAATTTCATGGACCTGGGAGATAAATTACCTGGAGAAAAAGTGATAATTAACTTTTGCAAGTATTTGCTGGGTGTAAATAAGAGAACTACCAACGCTGCCGTGAGAGGGGAATTAGGCCAATATGCGTAACTGATCACACTCCTTTCGTCTGCAGCCAAGTTCTGGCTGAGATTGTGTGCACTTGACTCTGAGGAAATAGTTTATCAAGCCCACATGCATTCCTCTAACTCTGATGAGAAAGCAAATTGGGCTTCGTGTATGAAGTCATTGTGGTGTTAGTTCGACCTAAAAAAAATGTGGGACAGGCGAGGAGCAACCAATAAGATCAACTCTGTCAAATCATTAAAAAATGCTATGGAAGCCAGGTACCAATGCAACTGGCGTAGACATATTACCAGAGATGTAATTCAACCAGGCTCAAACCAATCACCTCAAAATGGCTCTAAATTGCGAACATACCGACAATTTAAACATACATTCTCAATGGAAAATTATTTGCTCGCAAACAAAAAACACAGTAAAATCAAACTGTTTGCGAAACTTAGAGTCAGTGCTCACAGTCTTCAAATAGAACTTGGCAGGCATACAACCCCTAAGACAGCAGTTGAGGCGAGAATTTGTAAACTATGTAATAATTTGGATGTTGAGAACGAGAAACACTTTGTTTTATATTGCCCCTTGTACAATGAAGAAAGGTCATTATTATTCCAATATCTGAGCCCGCATCACGGAGTTCACGATTTGCGTGATATGACTTACACCCAGTGATCCTGTGATGCAGATAAAGATATATGAAAGCGGGTTACGGGTGCCCATATGATCTATCCCCCTGAATCTAAAGAACTTTTCTAAATGTATAGATATATAATATACGCCATCTATTCATATCGCTCGCTGACAACTAATGTAATGACTTCATGCAGTGCTATGTAATTATGTAAATTTTATATTTTTCATGCGTGTGTATTTTGTGTGTATTTTGTGTGTGCGTGCGTGTGTGCGTGCGTGCGTGCTTGCGTGCGTGCGTGCGCGCGCGGTGCGTACGCGCGTGCATGTACTCGCATGCGTGTAAAAGTATTTATGTATATAAGTTGTATGCCATGTTATAAGTTATGTCCACTTGGCTGTGTCTTTCTGTATTAGGATTCTGTGCCAATAAAAATATTCTATTCTATTCTATATATATGCGATCAAATGACTCCTAATAAAACTACCAAAACATGAATTTTTTGTTAAATTACTCGTTTGAATGAGCATTATTAATAAATTATTACAGGCATTTTGTGCCTCATTTCGACAATTCAACCTGTTATTTGGCACATGCGTGCGTAATTCGTGTCAAAATCTATAGTTGACGATCTGTTGTTCTAATGCCCTTCCATGCACGCATCTAGACAAAATACGATATCACTACCATTACCGACTCATAAAAATTGTCATTGACAAGCACGTATTAACTCTTTATAAACCTCAAATTTGTTTAATAAAATGCCCATTTTGTCTTCGAAAATGTTTATTTGCAGACCACGAATCATTAATTATTTTTTAGAATCGTTAACTGGAATGACTGGCTCTGAAGAGTCTGTTGTCTCTTACCGAGCCAGTCATTCCAGTGGCAAAATTTAAAAAATAGTCTTCTCTCGGTCTATAAATCGACATTTCACAAAGAGAATCCCAGTTCCATGGGGGGGAGGGGTAATATTACATAGGACGCCGACTTGCTCACTCACACCCGACCCTAACGCTCCACCCATACCTATCCGCCCCCACCCGCTCGCCCAGTGTCTCACTCGCTCGCTAACTTACGTCCTCAGAAAATTAGATTGATCGAACAGAATCAGAAACAGAATCTTTATTGGCACAAAATCCATGTACATATAGATGTAGACATAGATATAAAATACAAATAAACAGTAATGACGGTGAACAGTATATAGAAAAACATTTACATATATATTATATATAAATATATATTATATACAAGCAACATCGCAACATACATACTATACAACACCTATATAGTTTGCACTGTACCACCCACCACCCCCACCCCACTCCTCCCCCCCACCCCACCCCCTGGTAAAAATACGTTCCTACGCTCATGTTTCCGCAACGCATATATAAATAAGTATCTTGGTGTTTGTTATTCTTGTAACACTACCAATTAACAAATCCAATTCACGTTTGAAAAATTCTGACAGCTCTAGCTGTCATGCAGATTCAAAGTCGTCTGCACTTCCGCATTCTTGTCAGAACGACGATTTGCGCATCCACGTACTAAAGAGATCTGTGTTCATTTACGACAAAAAACGTACGACAAAAAACTTACGTCTGTCTTCGTGAATCCCGGTTACGTCAAACACGTAAGTGTGATAGCGTAACTTACGTCAGGCGTAACTTACACTTCTTTGTGAATCCGGGCCCAGGGTGGGGTGTCCTCCCCAGCTCCAAAAGTGGTTTGGGGACTACTGTCTCAATGACCCTTGTTCTACACATATGTACCAACATCCAAAAATTGGTATTGAAATGCATAATATATACTATACACTATTTGTTCGCATATAACGCATTGTAGTAGACTCTAGTAAGCTTACCTGTCGACAGTCAGCGTGAAAAATCCAGTAAAATTGTGCTCAATGTAAAATTACTCTTGGAACAACACGTTCGCGTTAATCTATCGTCACATTCAACATAGCGAAGACAAGAAGACTAAATAAAGAATAAATATCGAACTTGCAACGAATAATTACATCAAAATAAGTAAATTTGCTGTATATTTGTCGCATCTTAGCGTTTGTTTTCATTAGTTCAGCGTCACCTGTGTCTGTCTCATATGACAGAGTTTATCCAATCAGAGCGTGCTTTACATATTACTCATGAGGATCATTGACATTTAGTCAATCGGGGACTCGACTCCTTCAATTGGAACCGGATAATAGACCGCCTGCCTTTCAAAAGATGTCAACATTGCGTGTCGTAACGAACGGTTGTAGTTGAACTAACGTGTTGGGAATTTAAAGTGATTTACGGAGAAACCCGTGCGTACTTGAGGTTTGTTGAAATAATTTAAAACTTATTTATTCAAATTGACGTGCATTTCATGTTATGTTCAAGTGGTATTGAAGATTTTATAAATGTCAGTATTCATATTTTGTTACGCATATTAATTTGACGGGAATGTCGTCGTATATTTTCGTATATTATGAAATTCTTGGTGTTGTTTTGTCCAAATGCTATACAAAGTCGGATAGATATATGTATCCGCTTTAAGCGCAACATATTATTTAGTAAATAAACTTCCGTGGTTTTATGTCAGTGCAAAGGAATGGTAGTAGTATCAAAACGTCAACCGCAACTGAAGCAAACCTTTAGTCTTATATATAAATAGGAGAGGGTACGACGTCACGCTAAAAGTGCCTATGTAAAAACATAACATTTCGTAAAGGTTGATGGCCTATTACGCATTTATGATGGACTAAAATCACGCCATTCATGACGTAATTGATTAGGACGTCAGCCTAACTGTGACGTGGTTCATTATGACGTCATATTATTGAAGGATAAACTGAATTCCTACATTCAGAGTCAAACAGGAAGAAGGCAGTGCCATCTTTCTAACAAGTCCATATATTATTAACTGTATTAATTCTTAACAACCACCGTCATATTAAAAAACATTTTGCGTGGCAGTCATCGCTGCTAACGATAGAGGGAGGTTTCGCTATGCCCGCCAATTTCTAGCTAAGCTTCGCCCACTATTTACTGGAATTGGAATCGAGTTAGTTACCATGACACCTGAATTCTCAGTATCTAAATTTCAAGTTAACTATACAGGTAAACTCTTTTTCCTGAGTGGTGCTTCTCCCTATGACAACAACCTCAAATTAGTTTCAAAATATTCTAGAGAAAGCTTTTTAGATTGTAAATTCATCAACGACATACACAATTCGAACAGTACTGACGGACTTTTCGATACCCATGACGGAGCTAGATACGTCAGTATGATTATGACCACAGCTAAGTAGTGACGTAATTGATTTTGACGTCATATACTTGAGTGACAAATCGGATTCCTCCAGTAAAGCATTTTCAAAGTAATCATGAGTTAGATTACTTGAATGAATACGCGTTATAGCAACTTCCCATGTTCTCCACTTTGACCTCTTGACCCCAACCACCATCAGACGCCTGAGAGTGGAGCCAAATGAAAATGTCCACTTGCGCTCCACAATCATATGGGTAACTCACCTACTAAATGTGGTTGAATTCTGTCTACCGGTTTCAGAGGATTTGCATAACAATCAATTTCTTTACCTTTAGTCCCCTTCCCCACACCCTGCGGGTGGAGCCATACATAAATGTCGTGATGCAACCGGAAAATATATGAGTAACCCATATACCAAATTTGTTTGAATTCCACACCACGGTTTTGGAGGAGATAGCATAATGAACAGTTTGCCGGATATTTGACATTTGGACCCCGCCCCTGCCCCAGCATTGGGGCATTTATATGGGTAATCCACAAGCCAAATTTGGTTGATTTCAACACAAAGGTTTGGGTGGAGATAGTGTGATGGGAAGATTATAGGGTATTTGCCATTTTGACACCGCACCGACACCCAACGGACTCATACGTGGCGAAATCTAAATGTCGTCCTGTAAATCGTGCGTCATATGGATAAAGCATATATCAAATTTGGTTGAATTCCACCCAATGGTTTGAGATTAGATATTGTAGCAGACGGATAGACAGATGTGCAGACGGGCGGAGATGATTGTAATATACCCGACACTTTTTTCAAAACATGGCCGATAAGCATTTAATAATAGCAATCCTAAAATGTTGTGCCACAATAACCAAATTATGTCCGTTGGTCAATGAGTCGGTACCATAGATCTCAGCCAGACCGTGTTCTCACTAGAGAGTTAATCGGGAATAACGCCATCCGTTAGTAAGGCGTTAGTCCAGATTAAGTCTCTAGTGAGAACACGGCCATAGTAAATCGTTCTGCGCCATTACATACTGAGTGATTGTTGGGATATGTTGAGACACATAGAGAATACTAGTTACGCCTCTTAACCCCTTGACATTAATATCAGCCAAAACGTCTTTTATGCAGTGGTCTTGAGAAATGTCCATTTGCGGACCAAGAGAAGACTATTTTTGAAAATTAACCACTGGAATTACTGGCTCGATAACCGAGGAAGCCATTCCAGTCGTAAATTTAAAAAAATAGTCTTCTCTTGGTCTACATATGGGCATTTTCTACGAGAAAAGTTACATTTTCTTGAACAAACGAGGGTTAAAGTGTTAAAGAAATATAATAGCCATTGGCTATTTTATGTTTAGTGGTATTATACAGCTCAGAAATAAGTTAACATGTTTCCAAAATAAATAAAATGCACTGTCGAATCGTTTGAACATAATTGGATTGGAAGATACTGCCAAAGGCAGCAATGGCTCCCAATACAATTATTTTCAAAATATCTAACAGAACAAAATTTATTAACTAACATATTTCTGCGGTATTTTTTTGGGAAACATACACATTTATTTGTGAACGATACTGTACTTCCACACAGAGATGAACGCAAAGACCAACCCATGTCACTAAATTGGTTGAAATGCACGCAAAATGCCTCCGTCAATTGAGTCAGTTAAAGAGTGGCTAGATACGTTTTTCAAATGATCAATTTTCAAAAAGAAATCTCTTGAGTTGCAAATAGAGATTTACTGAACAGCTGTTTTAATTTACTTCACTAACCTAGGCCATCAAAGGCTAAATTGATACAAGTAAAATTTTGAACTTTTTGAGGCGCTGTTGATACAAGCTGGGTTAACGATATTTCTTTTACACCATCCCATGCATATGTTCGATTATGTTTATGTTTATGCTTATGCAGATAGTGTAGCAAGTATTAGCCGTAATGAAGAAGCTTTTCTCCGAGTATTCTTTACATATGTGGAGATAAAGGCCGTGGTTAACCGTCGGTCTGCTGAATTTCTGCAAACTTATTTTCCCGGGAGTTTATCTCTGAATATAGTGAATGTTATGAAACAATTTGACTGAAAGTTGTTTGTGGCTAAGGCACCAAAAACTGTCAGTCAAATTGTTTTCAAAATATTCAGCGCATCCAGAATTAATGCTCATTAAGTTTACTGTCCGGTGCCTTGTAGCAGTCGGACAGTTAAATATCCTCGCAAAGTACCGATGGCAATAGAATTATATTTCCAATCATAATGGCATCAATCACAGACATGGCCGTCACAAATAAACCAACATCCCTGTTGACCCAGGTGACTTGGACGCTACTGGGTCAATACATGCGTTATCAGGAATTCAGATGAAAAGATTCGATTGATACTAATGTGGCGTGGTGTGGTGTGGTGGTGGATATATTTACACACATTTAACATCTGTTGCGTGTGCCTATATAATGAGCAGTCTTTGTAATACACCTTATATAGTACATTGTACGGGCTATTTTGACAGATAGTGACGTTTGTTGAATTGGCATAACATCGAGAGGAAAATCCGCTATGGCAAGCACTTCAGTCATACATGCAGCAGTTACTCAGTCTCCACACCAAGGCATTGGCTTCAATGTTACCCAAGACATCGACAATGGAACGTCATGGGCGGGAGATACTGACTACTGGAATCCCTGGGCTATTGAGGTGCTGAGGAATCCTGCATACCAAGTAGGACGATTTATCATGAATCACTCCATTTATATATTCAGTGTTATTGGAGTCCCTTGTAACGTATTATCTTTCTTAGTTCTGAGGAGGATAAAGCCATTCACATCAGCCATCTTGATTATGATGGTACTAGCTGTGCAAGATTCACTTACCCTACTCGTCAATGTATTTGGCAAAGCTGGTAACTGGTTCTTAGCATTCCCACATATAAACATTATATGTGCTGTACTACTGACTGCTCGTTATCTTTGGCAGTACATGCCAATCTGGTTGGTTGTGCTTTTAACACTAGAGCGTGGTGTTGCTGTGTGTTTTCCTATGAAAGCAGCTCAAGTCTGTACAATCTCTAATGCTCGACGATCCATTGTCATTCTATGCATCTTAGATGCCGTCATTTGCATACCGCATACGTTTATATATGAAGGGAAGCGCATTGCAAGTCGCTCTACGTGTATCACCAAGTTCGAATACAACACGTTCTATGCTCAGTGGATGGTAGTTGATTGTGTATTTTTCATTATTATGCCGTTGGCGTCGTTATGTTTATGCAACATGGCAATTATTGTCAAACTGAGAACGTCGAGAGAAATTAACAATGCAGCCCGCAGTTCTTCGGGGAGTGAAGCGAACAAACGGCAGAACAGATCTGTAACTGTGATGCTTCTAGCTGTATCAATAACGACTATCATGTGTATTGGCCCTAATCTCACCCACAGCTTAATTGGAAACCAGTGGCTGCAAACTTTTAACGTTGCTCCCAGTACGTATGCAAGACGTTATCTTGCCATATGGATCAGTATGCTCCTCCCGACTGCGAACAATGCAGTTAACTTTTTCCTGTACGTCATCAGTGGACGGCGCTTTAGAGCTGAACTATATGAAATGATAGTATCTTGGTTTGCTAAGCAAAAGCGGAGCGATTCTCTGTGTACCACTAATAGACAATTTTAAATTAGACAGTTTCTTCTTGTTTTCTTGCGGTTTTATGATATCTGTTGTATTATGTGACGGACACGTCGAGTACCAGTGTAAAATAACCTAATGCTGTAATGCAACATGACTCATTATCGTAAGACAATTGATGAATCCAGTTTATTGATTAATTATATGACGTCATAATCAACTACACCACGTGCAGGTTGACGTCCTAATCAATTACGTCATAACTGACATCATGTATTCCCTCAAAAATGCTTCATAGTAGTACAAAAGGTATTGTAGTTCCGGCGCTGCACTGCTTCTCAGATTCTTACTCGGATTCCGACTCGTACCCGCGGTACGCGGCGACCAGACGATGCTGATTAGCTGGCCTTGGGGGATGTGGAATGGAGACTGTGAAAGGCCGGTGAATACAAAGACCGGTTTCAACAGAAGCCGGCTCAGTCGTCTCTCTATTTGTCACTGGTTTAGTCGGCGCCGCGTTATTTTTGCGGTCCTTCTAATGAAACCAGACAAACAGTTAGGTATTGAGTCCAGACATAGAAGTTAGGCCTCGAACAGCTTATGCCTACTTAATATTGTCAAAGCTTGTCTTCCTGGCATATGTGCTCGAGGCTGCGTCTCGGGTCTGACTCATTGAACAACAACCTCAGGTAGGAATAGCCCACTTGTGGCATAAAACCTGCTGTGTATGGACTCAATACCTAAAAGTTAGTTTAGTTCCTTAAGGCCGGCCAAAATAACGCGGCACCTACTAACCCAGTGACAAGGTTAGGGAGGTGATTGTACCGATTTCTGTTGAAATCTGTGCACCACCTCTACATAAACCAGCGTACATCCCGATAAACCCCCATAACACATACATAATTCAGCACTTTTGCATTGTTTCTGAATAGGAGAACCGTATTAAACCGACTTTCATCTTCCGCTATGGCGTGGTAGACATTTTCTTGTGATTGAGGCCCACGCGAGGCACTCTCCTCTTGCAAAACCAATTTATTGGCTGGCGTGACGCATTAGTTTATATTAAACTAGTAAGCCCCGCTAGGGTTTATCCCTCACTCGGATACCTCTCATATATATATATATATATATATATATATATATATATATATATATATATATATATATATATATATATATATATACACGATAGGCTAGGTACCTCTGGTGAGATACTGAATAGACGGTGATGTACCGTCACACAGCACTAAAGGGTATGCCATAATCTGGCAGCGGCTAGTCCCTAATACTATTGCTCAAGAAGCTAGCCACCACTCGTAATAAGGATAGATTATATAAAACTGATAAATAAGTAACACAGAAGATTCTATGCCATACCGGTAATACGAATAGTTGGGACGAGACGGCGGGGTTTCAAATTGGCGGGGATGCTCGCCGGCCCCACTAGAGCATGATCATTCACCCGGCCCGAGTCACCCTCCCGATTCCCCGAGGTCAGCTAACCAGCATCGTCGGGTCGGCGTGTACCACGGGTACAACGTCGAGTCCGAACCGGAGGATATACCACCACCTACGGGACAACGAGGCACGGGAGCTACAAGATGTCTCAAGAGATGCATGATATGCAATCCATATGATAGCTTTATCCTTAGATTTAGTCAAATAGGAAAATGTGGTCCTCATTCACCCTTGATATATTTTATAACTTTTTTGTAGTTTTCAATGTGTCTAATAAACGAATTTTCACGTTCCCATCAAGAAATATTCTCCCATGGTGTCCACTTGGCGGCCATCCTGGCGCCCATTTTTGATTTCTGATGAAAATCTACGCTCGGCATAACCATTGAACTAGACGTCATAGAGAGAAAAATAAGACCGTTTTCAGTATAATTTGGTCCGAGGAATTGATTGTGAGCGACCTTGTCATGGATTAAAAATGGTGTATACATTAAAACACGAAAATGTGATAAATTCATTATAATTAACACACAAAATCTTATAAAATATCTCTCTACATACATTCCAAACAATAACAACACCGTGATTTATGGAATCAACTGGGCTTTCCAGTAATTATGGGGAAAATAACACAATATGAGTTCAATAAGTCAAAATAAGGAAATATTCAACTAATATTCTCATCTTGCATAACAGGGCATGCTAACAGAAATAGTAAGCAACGCCAATTTCTCACCGCGCTACTCCATACCGAGTCCGTATCGCAATCAATTTCTTGCTCCTCTTCCTTTTCTTTATTCTCTTGCACATATTCAGCAGTTTTCTGCAAGCCATATGACCACACTGGCTCCAAGATACCCTCCTCCATCTCCCAGCCTTGTCCAGGATCATAGTCCTTTGGGTACCAGAAGACCATCTTCCCAGCTCGTGTATAGTTGGCAAGGCGGTGGGTCACACAGCCTATGCGGGAGACACGTTTCTCTTTGCAATGTGCAAGCCGGGAGAGTTTCAAGTTTCAAGATTATCAAAGTACTCCCAGGTCACAATGTGACATATGGGGATTACAAAATAATAGTTAATTTTTACAGGTCTGAGTGAGATTTACCATTAAAAGATATTATTATTATTATTATTATTATTATTATTATTATTATTATTATTATTATTCATACCAAGCTTATTGTTATCATCAGTGCTATAATATGCATATTATTGGTGTAGACATTCTTGTTATCAACATCTGTGACAGCATTATAGACAAAGACAATATAAACACATTACACATTACACATTATTAATATAAACATTATTCCACAATATTTGTATAACCAATTTTAAAGTTAACCAAATTTAACAAGCATTTTATAAAAATTAATTGTGCCATTATTGATCTAAACATTGTATATAACCATTATTGGTAGCAACTTTATTGATTAGTCGGTAGTAGTAGTAGTAGTAGTAGTAGTAGTAGTAGTAGTAGTAGTAGTAGTAGTAGTAGTAGTTGTAGTAGTTGTAGCAGTAGTAACAGTAGTAGGAGTAGAAGTAGTAGTAGTAGCAGCAGCAGCAGTAGTAGTAGTAGTAGTAGTAGTAGTAGTAGTAGTTGTAGTAGTAGTAGTAGAAGTAGTAGTAGTAGTAGTAGTAGTAGTAGTAGTAGTAGTAGTAGTAGTAGTAGTAGTAGTAGTAGAAGTAGTAGTAGTAGTAGTAGTAGTAGTAGTAGTAGTAGTAGTAGTAGTGGTGGTAGTAGTAGTAGTAGAAGTAGTAGTAGTAGTAGTAGTAGTAGTAGTAGTAGTAGTAGTAGTAGTAGTAGTAGTAGTAGTAGTAGTAGTAGTAGTAGTAGTAGTAGTAGTAGTAGTAGTAGTCGAAGAGAACACACGTGTCTTTTGGCTCTGCTAATATCGCTGATTTTGAACGATTTCTACTGCACATTTATGCTTCAGCTTTGTCCTAGACTGTATAAGTGTATAGAGTTTTGTTTTATAATATTCATTTTTGAGTATTGTGTTGTTTGAACTCGCTATTTACACCGGTTGTTTTTGGCAGTGACTTCTCATAGTGACTGTGAGAGCCAGTGCTCACTGCTCCGTCTTCATCATTCTCGTCCTAGTTATTGTCCGCATTGTTTTGGTGGTGCATGCTTTTGGTTTGCAGTTGGATCATTTACTGTCGCTCGATTTCTTTCACGCATTCACCAGGCTATACATCTATAGCTATTGTATTGAGGTTGTGCTGATGCGCTGTGCACTCATGCATTATGTCTAGCGTTTACAAACAATGGTTAAGCTCGAGAGTTATGACAGTGGGTGGAGTGTGGGGGCTATTGACGTCTATCGTGGTTTGAAAGATATCGTCGTCTCTGGTCCCACAGTATTGAAAGGCCTCATTTATATTAAGTAGAACCTTTGGAATATTACCATTTGTATGGATGAGATTAAGAACAATCTATTGGAAGACGGGTTGGCGGTTTATGGGGAGGCATGTAAGATTCAGGAGATCGAGTCTGACAAATTGCTCGTGAAGATCAAATCGCCTTTAGAAATGCCCAAAACCGTATTAAATTGGAAATGACAAAATACGGGGACGCATTGTCTATTGAAAGAGAGATATGATTTTGACCGTTCACTATAAAATGGCCTGAGGCGAGTCTGGATGTGGGATAGCGAATCTACATTGCCCAGTGTATTGCCGAGTGCACTATTGACAATGCATTCTTTTTACCTTTGTGGTACCGAGGGCAGATCAAGACATGCCATATCTGTAGTAGTGTGACCCATTTGGCCAGCGCCTGTCCCCATACGGACAACGATCTACTGTGTGGAGGCACTGACCACTACAAATGGCAACGCAAGATGGCCACAAATAGTTCAGTTGTGGGCAAACAATATGTAGATCAGAATCAACAGAAAAGGGATCACGTTAGGAAATCTGTTACTGTAGCTGATGTGCACAATCTGCCCAACCCAGTGTCACTTCACGCTGAAACCTCAGTAGAAGTATTGGAAGAAGGGTTAACTCAAATACCTGTGTCAGTGGTCCATCAACGTGTTGCAATGCCATCAAATCTTAGTGCAAATCCATCACAGAATGGCATTGATATGGAAGATGATGAATATGGTGAGCTCGCTGATGCCTCTCCGAGTTTCTTCCTAGGTCAGACTAAATTCAGGTTGCAATCAGCAGAAAGTGAACCAGATTTTGTACTAACACCTATAACTGAGTCAGATATTATTCTTCCAACTACCAAAGCAAAGTCAACGGTTCCAGGAAATGATAATGCCAGTGGTATTAAATGGCAGATAGAAGACCTAAGTTTGGGTGATGATGAAAAGGAACAGGAAGATATAGATGATTCTATTTCAATAGAAGAATCTGATATTTCCGTTCAAACACAACAGTCTCGGTGTTGTGATGAGATGGTGGTATACCGGTCTGAAATTGGTGGAATTTTAGTACCATATATTACCCAGAAAGGTGTACGATATAGGCATATGCGGAACGATTCTGATATTGCCAGATATCAGCATTTAACAATTATTGACCTCTCAACCTCTGATTGTGTTGCTAAAATGGGCAAATGGGTCAAACTAGAGACAAATAAGAAACCAAAATCTAATTAGGTATAATGGCCAATATATACAGATTTCTATTTTTATTATTATTTGTAAACTAAATTGTAGCGGCCTCAATGACAAATTAAAACAATGATTAGTGTTGGAGAAATTGCTGCAGCTTAGGGTTGATATTGCTCTTCTTCAGGAAACAAAACTTCGAAGCCCTGAAGCCATCGACAGTTTTAAACAACTTGCCCAAGCGGAAGTGTTTACATCTGATGCCACTGAGCCAAATGCAGTGGTGGTTATTTTATTTATACCTAAATGTCTCGGGTCCATAAACATCATTTCACCAGATACTGACACTGCTGGTCGGTGCGTTGAAGTCACATGTGACGTCCCTGATATCAGAGTAAATAGTATGTAGATTTATGCCCCAGCATCTCATGTGCCACGGGCTGCATTCTTCTCCAACATTGCATCCGTGATCCATGATAGTTCAGAAAATCTAATTTTTGGAGATGATTTTAAATGTATTTTAGACAAGGATAAAGATAGCCGTTCACTATGTAATTATAATGCTACTACTCATTATCGCCTAAAGCAGATTTGTGATGCTGAACACTTATTGGATAGCTATCGACATTTAGAACCTGATGGGCGTGATTTTAATATGGTGACAGCTATTGGCCAAACAGCATCTCGCTTAGTTAGAATATATGTGCAAAGATCACTTAAATGCAATGTTTCACAGACAAACATATGTCCAGTAACTTTCTCAGATCATAGTGCGGTTTCTATAAGCATTGGCAATGCAGACTGGATAAACCTTGGTCTTGGGTTCTGGAAATTTAATTGTTCTTTATTAAATGATACAGAATACCATCGGCCCATGCACAGTTTTTGGGATTTTAAAATGCGCAACAAAGGTGATACAAAAGATTTGGTTTCATGGTGGCAAAAGGTAAAATTAGTCTTTGTTCATGTATCCAAGTAATTTTCTATTAAAAAAGCAAGGTAAATGCGGAAAGATGTGAAAGCGCTGGAGCACCTATTATTCCTACTTTCCCCTAAGGTTGTAGATGGCGCAGCTCATTTAGTTGATTATCTGAATGAAATAAAATGTAAACAACGTGCAATTGACGAGCAAAAGGCCGAAGGCGCCAAAATAAGATCTAGAGCTCAAATGTACGTAGAAGGAGAAAAAACCCACAATATTTCTGCCACTTCGAACGATTTAGAGATGTAGAAAAATTGATTAGAAGTTTGCAAGTGGATCACCAAATGTTTAACTCCAATACAGATATGTTGGATGCTGCACAGAACTTCTATCAATCTCTATACCGATTCGAACCTAGTGATGAGAAACTCGCTCAAGATCTGCTTAATAATATTAATGAAAAGCTACCGCCTTCATCTGTTAATATATGTGAGTAGGACTTAGGTTTTGATAAAATAACAACATCCCTTAACAGAATGAAAGCTGGCAAATCCACCAGGAGGGGATGGGCTTTGTGTAGAATTTTATCAAACATTCTGGCATCTTATTAGTAAAACATTCCACGAAGTGGTAAGAGAAATCTTTCTTCGAGACCATCTTTCCGAGACAATGTCACAGGCATATGTACGGTTAATATATGAAAAGGGTGATCGCAGTGATCTGAAGAACTATGGATCCATTTCACTACTTGGAGGCGATTATACAATTATATCGAGAGCTCTGTCATTAAAGCGTGGGGGTGTGATGGCAGCTGTCATAAATCCTAACTAGACTTACTCTAATCCAGGAAGATCTATTTTAACTAATGCAGTGATGACTCGCAACGCAATTCAGCTAGTGGAAACAGATAATATTCACATAGCAATTGTCGGGTTAGACAATGAAAAGGCATTTGATCGTCTGGAATGGAATTTTTTGTTTTTATGTCGTTGAACCACTTAGGATGGGGGCCACATTTTAAAAAATGGCTCCGAATAGTGTATAGAAATATTACCAGCCGATGTATTGGAAATAATTACGTTGGTCAACCCATAGCATTAGAGCGTGGTGTTCGTCAAGTTTGTTCACTGTCATCACTGGTATTTGTGATAGCCATGGAATCTCTAGGTGCACCATTAAGACAAGGTATCAGGCTTCAGGGTCTGTGCACGCACGGCATAGAGAAGCCTGCTAAGGTGTCTCAATATTGTGACGATACCACTGTCTTTGTAGGACAAGATCAGGATTTTGCTAGATTGAATGGCATCTTACAAAACTACCAAAGAGCATCTAGTCTCAAAATACATAAAGACAAATCTGTTGGCTTATTTTTGGGTCCTTGGAAAACAAGAAATGACCAGCCGAGCAAGCAATTCAATCAAAATCCAGGAATCCAGTGAAAAAGACGTTGATTCTCGAAATTGGGCAGAGGTCATTGTCAAAACGAAAAAGACAATTACAATGTGGCGCCATAGACACCTGATAATTTTTGGACGAACTTTAGTTTTAAATAGTTTACTCTTGTCACAGATATGGTACATGTCATTGGTTGTGCATATGCCAAAACATATTGAACAAGAGTTTAATAGAACTGTGTTTGACTTTTTGTGGAAAGGAAATGCACATCTTGTCTTACAAAGAATATGTACAAATGATAATCTTCAAGGAGGTCTAGCTATTCCAGACATCAGGAAGAAAGGTAATTCATTGCGAATGAATATTTTTAATGATTTGATTCATAGTGACAATCAATGGGCGCTGATATCTCGATGCCTCATTAAAAAATATGTGAAACCCTGTTCAGTAAAGTCTGTTTTTCGGTCCTCTACACAACAGCCAAATTACACACGCATACCTAGTCCATACCTGGAGGTTAAAAAGCATTAGATGGCTTTGTGAAAATGGAAGACTCACCATTATGCTGGGAACATGTCCTAAATCAGCAACTTTGGGGATGTGATAGAATACTACATAATGGTGGGATTCTATACTATTTCTCATTAGCTAGACATGGAATAAAATATTTCTCTGATATTGTTAATGCAACCACGCGAGAATGGAAATGTTTATTTTTAGTAAGTTTCACTCGAAGTAAATTGACTTGGCTTTTTCATTTTATGTTTGTAATTTAGGCTAAACATGAAATCATAGTAGCCGAAATACTCATTCATACTCCTGACATCATTTGTAGTAACATAGCTACATATAATAGGTTACTCACCAACAGGGGTCACGAATCGCACAGGGAACCGGGGGCAGGTGCTCGCGTTTCAGGTTCCAAGGTACGACTGCCAGGCGTTTGTAGAATCAGCTAGCCCAGCAGCCGCGAAACGCGAATTCCAGGATTGCAGGATACTGCAGGTTCCACATTCTGAAAGGTGTCTTGTTGCATGGCATTTTAGTGTATTTTCGTGTCGCCAACACACTGCTTTTGACACAATTTGCATGAAATTAGCTAAATGACATTTTCAGAGTTGCAAAGTAATTTCGACTGAATTTGAAATTTGCTTTTTTTCTTAAAGCTTGTGAATGTACTCTAGGAAGGAAAGAGCTTATCCAATTTACACCTTTTCGCTTCACATTTCCGAGATTCTCCTTCACCAATAATCAGAGGAGTGTGAACAATTTTGGTAAGCCGAGAATTTCTGGCATTATATGACATCCTTTCCAAATTATGCAGGGTTTCAGACTGTATTTTACGACAGGAAAGTGTTTCCTGTTACTCGAATTCCTATGAAAATAGATTATTTGTGATTTTACAAGTCCTTTGAAGGTATGCTGTGGATGAAATGACTTTTTGTGCGGTAGTTGATGCGAGTCAGTTGGCTTAAAGTAAACTTTGTAGTCTAAGTAACAATCTCATCAATTTCAGCTTTTAGTTTGATATTCGGATCATGATTATTCAGAATCGCCACGAATTCGGTAAATGCTTCCTTACTATGTTGCCAGATCAGCCAGAAGCTAAAGATGTGATGGATTAGCGAACGGCCAGAAGCTGGTGATCTGACCCACAACCACGTTAACCAGGAACTGGTTATCTGGTGATAGTTAATGATGACCAGGAGCTGGAGACGTGGTTAAGGATGATATTATTAGAAGATGGAGATCTGGTCAAGTATGATACTACCAGGCGCTTGAGACCTGGCTACGGATGATATTACCAGGAGCTGGAGACCTGGCTACAGATGGCATTACCAGGAGCTGGAGACCTGGCTAGGGATGATATTACCAGGAGATGGAGACCTGGCTACAGATGACATTACCAGGAGCTGGAGACCTGGCTATAGCTGATATTACCAGGAACTGGAGACCTGGCTATAGATGATATTACCAGGAGCTGGAGACCTGGCTATAGATGGTATTACCAGGAGCAATGCAGACGACGGATGACCCAAAGTCATGGAGAGATTCTTAAATGAAAGTTCATAGTGTGCCCACAAACCAAAACGTATATTGACTGGATAAACGTGAATTAACTGTTAATGGGCACCTAAACTGAGATGGCCCCCATATCTATTTACGAATCTGTATGGTGACGGCTTAATGCTGATAAACTCATTTTGATAAATTAACTTCACAATCGAAACCTCATTCTCTCAGCCATGCCGGTGTATATGACCGGCGTAGAAATATATACACTTTAAACGATGGCTGCCAACATCACAACTTCGCTAAGGCGCGACTTATTCTCACGAAGGCCAACCGCCGAATGCTCGTCGAGGCGACGATTTTAATACACGCACACAATGTATTGTGACCCGTCTGGATCACGCGGATATACAACAACATGTTGACTTGTAACTCCTACATAACTGCTAAAATAATCCATAGAGATTCCATACATTTTATAAATAATGAAATCTACATTGATTATAACACAATCATAATAACAAATACACAAGTCACTCTATAGAACACCTCAATCAGAAGATGCCTACCATCATCTCTCGAGGGCAGAGCAAGTGACCATTTTTCGTCTCAGAACTGGAGACAACAGACTAAACCAACACATGTACAGGCGGTTCCACCTCACGACATCGCCCGCGTGTCCTTGTGGAGAAGCAGAACAGACCACAGAGCACATACTTCAATGTTGCAGTACGTATCAGCTGCTGAGAGAAGAGATCTGGCCTTTGTCAACCTCTTTTCTTGAAAAGCTGTATGGGCCTGTGGAAGAACTGCAGAAAACCACAGATTTCATCTTGAGAACGGCTCTCCAAGTGTGATACCAGCGATCAATAAGAACAAGAAGATAACAAATACAATTATCTTAACTCTAACTGATATAAATTGTGTATAAATTACGCTTTTATAATTGACATGAAGTAATTTATTTCATTAAATCTACCAGAAAGTGTGCAAGACCATCTGTCTAACTATATTGTAGCGGATTTGGAGTCCAAATATGTTGCGGGTGGCATAAGCTAACGTGATTGTATGGAAATGTGATTGCTATGTATGATCTTACGATCATATGATAGTAACCGTCGTCACAATATGTATATATATATATATATATATATATATATATATATATATATATATATATATATATATATATATATATATATATATATATATATATATATATATATATATATATATATGTATATATATATATATATCGCTGTCTTTTGTGTCATATATATGTTAATTTACAAATGTTTTGTAATGTGTGTAAGGAGTCCATCGCTCCATAGGCCATGCCTTTGATAGACTGCCTGTTTAGAGTCTATTTATATGTATAGAAAAACCATGAAATAAAACAACTTTGAACTTGAACTTGAACTTGAACTCAAAACAAGACTAAAGTTCCGCTATGCCATTAAAATGAAACCAGGCGTAAAGTTCCCTGTACCAATAAGTGGCTAAAACAGGAAAATCTCACAAAACCTCAACTCACACACACAGCCCTCAGAGCGAATACTGTGCCACAGATTCGACTCTGTTACATTTAGCACACACAGGTGGTAAACGCATTGAATTACCATGTAATATACCTTGACCAGACGTGCATGGGCGGGTGATGGATGGTGTGAATCACAGTCATCACCACCCATTCGCCTACCCTTGCGTGGTCTAACAATGGTATCACAATCAGTCAATCAATCACAATCAGTCAATCAATCACAATCAGTCAATCAATCACAATCACAATCACAATCACAACCAGTCAAACAGACAAGCAATCAATCAATCAAACCCACAACTAGGCAAACCACCAATCAAACACCTAATCAAATCAAGCAACCAATCACGCAACCAATCAGATCACACAACCAATCCAATAGGTAATCAAACTATCAGTAAAATCAGCCAATCAATCAAGCTAGCAACTAGGCAAACAACCAATTAAGCACCTAATCAATTCAAGCAACCAATCACACACCCAATCAATTCAAGCAACGAATCACGCAACCAATCAATTCAAGCAATCAATCACGCAATCAATCAATTCAAGCAACGAATCACGCAACCAATCAATTCAAGCAATCACTCACGCAACCAATCAGATTAAACAACCAATCAATCCCGCATCCAATCCATTCAAGCAACCAATCACGCAGCCAGTCAATTCAAGCAACCAATCGTGTAACCAAACAGATTAAACAACAAATCACGCCAACCAATCAGATCAAACAACCGATCATGCAACCAATCAGATCAAATAACAACTCATGCAACCAGTCAAATCAAACAAATCACGCAACCAAAAATAAAATCCATTCAGGCTACTAATTATATCCTGCAACCAATCAAATACAGCAACCAATCAAGTCGAGATACCAATCAAATACAGCAACCAATCAAATACAACAACCAATCAAATATGGCAACAACTCAAACCAAGCACCAACTCAAACAACTAATCAAGCAATCAATCAGTTCAGGCAATCAAGCAATTCAAGCAACCGATCATGTAACCAGTCAAGTAAAAGAACAAATCATGCAACCAACTAAATCAGACAATCAATCAATCAATCAAACTTCAATGCAGCCAGACAGTCAACCAATACAAAATGCTACCAAGCGCACACTCTACAAGTGGTAGGTTTATCAGCTAGTCTTTCTGTATAATTATATATATATATATATATATATATATATATATATATATATATATATATATATATATATATATATATATATATATATATATATATATATATATATATATATTTCAAATCAAAGAGGGCTTAATTTACAAAGCTGAAATAAGAGAAATTTGTTTGGTAATAATGATTAGTGACATGATAATATATTTAAAGCAACAGGCAGTACAGGAATAGCAATATAAATATTTTTTAAATTACTCACAGCAATACAGCAATACAGCAATACACAACAATAGAAATCTTTGCATCGTCAGAGGGTTGGACCCGTTTCGTGTTGATACACTTCTTCAGCAGCATATTTGACAAATCTACCAGTCCAACATTTGCCCTACTATTTATTGGGCAAGTGAATTATTTTTAGACTTAATCATTTTCTTTAAAGCCACTAAGTTATTTGCTTTGAGGCACATGCTGATAATAAGGCGTATTAATTCATTGCAATAATGCATTCTTGACTAATTGTGCTCTGGATAAATGAGCTGGTTTCACTTTGGAAAGGTCTTACAAATTTGAATGGCTTAGCGGTGGACTGCTCGATGGTTCTAAGAGAACTATTAATCTGGCTTGGATGTGTGAACATTGAGTTCATTTGAAAGATGCTAGTGGCCTTTTCAATGTTATAATAAATAATTTGAAACCCAAAAGAAAACATTTTAAAGAAATAGGTGACTGATGCCTTTAATTCAGAACACTTGATCTGAATGAGTAATTTTGATTAAAACGTTTTTTTGTAATATAGTTGCTCAGATGTCAAAAGTTTCTATGGGTATTGATTTCAAAGATCATCATTGCTTTGAAAATAAAGTCATTTTCTGTGAGTAATTTCCTCTCCAAAACAGATGAATGAATTAACAAATCGCATGATTGAATGATACAAGGATAGAAGGAACGAAGGGTGGACGGACTGAACCAATTAACCAATCACAGAATCAAGCAATCAATCAATTAATCAATCAACCACCCGACCGATCAACAAACCAAGCAACCAACCAACTACCCAACACACCCACCATCACAGCACCCCACCACCCCACCAGCCCACCACCCACCACCCCAACAGCAACCAGACAACCAGCCAAACAATCACCCAACTAACCAGCCAACCAACCAACCAACCAACCAACCAACCAACCAACCAACCAACCAACCAACCAACCAACTAACCAACCAACCAACCAACCAAGCAGACATCCATCCATCCAACCATCCAACCATTCAACCAATCAACCCACCCGTCCACCCACCCACCAACCAACCATCCAACCAACCAAGGATGGAAGGAAAGCCGGAAGGACGGATGGAGGAGGGAAATGGAAGGAAGGATGGAATGACAGAAAGGTGGAAGGACAGAAAGATGGAATGTGTATATACACTTCTGCTTACAAGTCTAAATGAAGTCCTAAGCAGAGCGTACAAGTGCCGTATCTGCCTTCCTAACTCGAGAAAGGGAGTGTGCTACTTTAGACCATAGTATGTGTGTGGGGGGGGGGGGGTGTGGGCAGTGGAGAGGGGGGGGGGTTGATATTCGGAGGTCGGGTTCAAAATGGGGGTTGGAGTTGCTTATAAGTGTGTGGATGTGTGTGCACCTGTGTATATGTGTGCGTGCAAGTGTATGTTGCGTGCGTGCGTGCGTGTGTGCGTGTGTGCTAGCGTGCGTGCGTGTGTGCGTGCGTGCGAGCGTGCGTGCGTGTGTATGTGTGTCGCTGGGTGTACATGCGTATGTATGCGTCTGTAGTAATAAAACATTCAAGGAATAATCATAAGCAGAATGGAGCTTGGTGAAGAATCCCTTTATCAGACCACAAACAAATTTAATGAATAAAAGAAATAAGAAAAAAAGAAGTATTTGACAAGTTTTGACTGGACGAACCTCGTACCAGCCCTAATATATTGCTGTGTTACCATGAGAAAGTGTGGGGAATCTCTCATTCTCACTAACTATATTTTTGGTATTCTTTTACCATGTTATATGATGATATGTATACAGTGTAGGTAAAGTATTGAGCTAAACCTCCAGAGCCATACATGGTGAAGATATCTATCTATTCGCGTGCGTGTTTTGTGTGGACTGTGTGTGCGTGTACGTGTGCGCAGGTAGCTGGCTTCCTAAGCCATATGCGAAACTTTAACCCTTACAACTCTGATATCAACATTCTCTCTTTTTACAGTGCCAGTAGCAAAGAAACTCCTGTGCATTTTTTAACAGTTTTGGTGGACGATGTTGCTGTCTAAGACGGCACCATCGTCCACCAGGTGTGTTTACAAATGAACACCAGTTAATCTTTCAAGTTAATTTGAAAATTTTAAATTTTAGCACCTGAGTGCTAAGAGCTAAGCAAAAAAATAGAAGTAAAAGTATCTACTGTAAATTGTAATATATTGCAAATGCATGTACAGATATCACAGGACATAATATGACGAACAGAAACATCTGAAACACTGAAAGAACCCGTTTTCTAAATTACAATACCGCCGACATATGTATCTGGCCCACATCTGATTACTCAAGCTGCAATGAATCATATTGTGGGTTTTTATTTAGATCGGCTATAGGCCTCAGCGGCCTTTACAGTCGTACTAGATGATGCTGCTGATGATGATGATGATGATGATGATGATGACGTGGACTCAAGATCGTCGACTATAGGAGGCCAAGGAAGTGACTATGACTCATTGAACGCCTGATAGATTATATACCAAATGAGCAAGGTCACGTCATCATACTTGTCTTTGGACACACACCTATATACATGGGCCACTGCATCTGTGACGGATATGGCAGCACTGTAGACCTGGTTAGGGGTGATATAGCCTTTGCCACATGGAATGGGAAAGGCGATTCACCCACGAATATAATCTTTGGGCCTTCAGTTTTTTCACTTCTGTATTCTGGCATGGGGAAGCCATTTCCCTCTCATTCTTTGATATAGAGAAGACACACAGATGCAAGCTGTACATCCTCATTCTGCCGAGCCACTGGGTCTTGAATGAAATCAAACACTGCAGTGAATGATGCCAGCTTCGATGTAACGGTTAGTAGCTTGGGCTGTATCATGCAGATGAGTGATGTATTTCAGGTTGAATGATTTGTACCAGGAATGGTACAAATCTGTCTCTCACAAACAGGTTCTAGCCGTGTACCATGTGATATAGACAATGGCGTCCTAATTCTACGGATCGGGCCTCAATTTGTTTCCAAGTTAGTTCATTCATGGCTCCGTGTTTGTCCTTGAATAATGAGAACATGACGCATCCCTCAATCTTTCCTGACACCTTCAGTTGATGCCTTTCAAAGAATATACATTATGGAGGGAACTGCTGCATGGCAGAGGATGATGGTGTTTTACGAGGGGAGTGTAATATTGAGGTTTAATTACATGTAGGTATTACATTACTGACGTTGGTAGTAACGTTTTGGTAGCAGCCTCGAAAATAGCCAATTGCTTCTAAACCTGCATCAGCAAGACTCCGGAATGCGATAGAGCGAATCTTCAGGACCACAACGGTAACATCCTACCCAGGTATGGTAATGATCCGATCCAAATTCTAGGTGTAGTAGCACTTCAAAGATCCACATTTTCTCTGGAACTTTTTTCCCACTTACATGTGGGTAGCTGAAAACCTATTGGGAAGATCCAAATTTATGTTTGTTGAATAGCACACTATTTCAGACGAGGTAGCACAGGTTGGCCAAGTTTGTAGCTGGTCGGATGAAAACTGTAGTAGTAGATGCAGTCAGAAGGAGAAGGAAGAAAGATACTGAGTGATTTTAATAATGTGCGATTGCATCATAGATTAATAAGATTGCATTAGTAAATAAGCATTTGGATCATGCAGTACAGACATCTTTCCTGTGTAATGTGAAAGACTATGAGATTCTGGACGAATCCTTTAGCAATTTGCGAATAAAAATGGAACTTTGGTCAAGTTGTTATACTATCTGAACATTGATAGCTCATCATATACAAGTAAATGACGTATAAATTAATTACATTTGATTGCATATGAAACTATTCTTATACGTAACCCGTGATGAGTCAGGAAGCTTGACACATGGATGCATTATAAAATATGTGTACAGTTTGATGGAAAAGAACCCCCTGAAGGCTAACTCATGAAAATAACCCGCTCAATATATTAAAAAGCACCGCACTAGTCGAGTACAAAGATAAGGGCCCCATGCAAGTTTTCATGTTTTGAGTGTAGATTATACTGAATTTTTCATATTTTCGAGTTTTAATGTAAACAATGTGTTTAAATAATAGAAATAACCACTTAATAGATTCCTCTGATAAAACTACACTCAAATGTGGGTCATTTGATTCTGTATGATGTCTAGTTCCAAAGTTATGAGGATTATATATTTCGTCAGAAATTCAAGATGGCTACCAAGATGGTCGCCAAACTGACACCATGGGGCAATATTGTGTGATGGGAGCATAAAAATTCGTTTACTAGACACGTTGAGGATTACAAAAATGTAAGTTAGAAAAATATATCAGCAGGGCACATTGGGACACCATATTCCTCCTCGACTAATTCATCTGTCCAGAGTACCACACACACCCCCCCCACCCCATTATCTGACCTCATAATCAACTACGCGACGTGTAGAATGACATCATAATGAGTGACGTCATAAATGATGCATATAAGTACGTCACGAACGCATATGTGAAAAAGGACTATGCGTTGTTGTACGAATTGTATGTATTTACAATTTAATAAATATCATGTTGAATATTTTGAAACTAGTTTGACTGGGCGCTGTTGCCGCCATAGGTAGCAACAGCACTCAGTCAAATTAGTTACAAAATATTCAACACCTTTCCTGTCTAGTTTTCAGGAAAGTGATAGTTAGGGCTCCGGGGATCGATCAATCCCAACACGGTGAAGTGTGATGGAACTTAGCTAGAGATGGGCGGGGCATGGCTAAAAATGGAAAGGCCCATTGCTCATACTTGAGAATGCGTGTTGCATTACGAAACCATTCATGTTCTCTCCTCTTTGCAGGAGATAAATATTATGTATATTCATTTGTTAGATTTGAAGGAATTGCAACTGGAGCAGATGATATACCCAGACTTACAGCAATAACGATGACAAAATCATTAGAGTTGGTTCTTGTCTTGAAACATGATTCGTGACGTTAGATGGTCTACAATATTACCGTTGCCACGCTTTTCCCGTTTTATACTCTACACACGACTGAGTACAGCGAGATGATACACATACAGTTGTAATAAGGGATGGTTTGACAATTTTTAAAACAAACCTGGCCTAAATCAAAATCCACAAACGAAGAAGAAAACAAGAGCGGTTCCAAAACTATTTTACTGTGGGACAACACGCCAAGCCATCATATGATATGAATTGATGTACGTAGTAATACAGCAGTGCAGAGCGGTGTGGGTGGAGGAAGGTCAAAGACAATTACGTTTCCAGGCAGTGTTTATGTATTGTAACATACGTCGTACATCAGTGAACATTGCATTCCTTACTAGTACAACGTGGATACAAATCCTGGCTCGGTCAACTGTAGTGACATATAAATACGATATCAAATACCCACTCGACCAAACTATGATTCATGTCAGCTCCACCATATACGTGTACTTGCTGATGAGAATGGAATCTATTACAAGTATTAAACGCCCTCATATGAGAAGAATACAGATATAAACTTGTTGGATATACATCCAATGTCAACCCCTTCTGATTGCTGACGTCATACTGGCCATCTATTGGTCAGATTTTTGGTTCTTGTGGATTTTTCTAGTCTACACACTAATCGTGATAATGTGAGGCTTTGGTTAAAATTGGGCACTTTTGCCCTGCACCACCTCCCCAGCCCCACCAACGCCTCCCCACCCACTCCCCAATTTGTTAGCAGACCTTACTAGTACAGCCTAATGCAGCAATGTTTTGCAATCAAATTATGTCCACAATATGCAACAGACCATTCTTACATTGTGCTCGAAACAGTACTAGCAAAACATGAGTTGTGGCCGAGTAACGGGAAGGATTAGCCAACCCAGGACCAGTAAGAACGCCACCATGGGCTACGCTATGGCTACCCAATCGGATGGCGGTTCCCTGATACACAGACACAGGCCAGATCGATGAAGTCCCGATCTTTCGTCTGTGCATGCGCCGGTCCACTGTGAGTATCCTCGTAATAGCCAGGTTTTCTGATAGGGCAGGACATGACCACGTAAGCGTGGTGCCATTGACTGTGTGAACACTTCCTAGGTTGTACATATTATCTTTGCACGACTTCCTCCTCAGAAATATGGGCTATGATCACAAATGCTCCTTGGAGAGTTCGATATTTCTACGAAGCTTTAGATCTCCGGATTTTGAAACAGGCATCATGAAACCAATTAACAAGAACACGGCTATGGATTCGGCACACAAATACAGTCAAACCTAGAAAAGAAAACCAGTAATAAAGCCACGCCATTGATCGCCTGTCTCTGGCTTGGATTCAGCTAAGATCTCCTAGCCAGTCTAAACAACTTCTGATTGGTCTAGAGCAAACTCAAGACACCGACCATTCTTCAAAAAGATAATGATATGGAGAGCAGCCCAGTATAAAAGCAACCAGTTCTGCGACAGATAAAAGCCGTGCCCAGTTCTGAGCACAGAGAGGTTCAAGTATTCCCGCATCTTACAGCTGTACATGTGAGATCCGCCACGGAAGACCCTGTTGAAGGATCAGTCTGCCAGAGCGACATTTAGAAAACCTCCACTTAGACCAAAATTGTGAGCGGATCACTGACTTCACAGCAGTGCAAACTAACAGCCTAAATTGATCCGCCCTGCCGAAAACTTTCCGCCACTCCGTGTGTTTCTCAAAGAGACGTGTGTATGGAAAAAAACTGCCGCACCTCCCCTCGATACAGAGGAGGGACCTAACCCACCACGACCACATCGCCGATGCTGACCCGCTTCCATCCGCGGCTGCCAAACAAGAAACCACGTCCCTTGTGGACAAGCTGTAAAATTCTCATTTTCAGTACTCATCGCCGACCGAGACGCATTTGTGGCACCATAAATCATACCGCCTGAAAAAGATGTTTTTCCGATCCAGTTATTCTCCGACCCGAACATCTGCCACGCCGATCACAATATAAAGATCGCCTGGATTTTTCTTCCATTCCTAAGAAGTGTCGCTCTCTCTGGATTTTTGATCTTCCGCCTTCTGAGGACTAAGTCACCACGTGACATTGCACCTTGGGAACATACCTACCAAGGCTGGTTCGAGACCAACAACGTCCCCGTTAGGAAATCCTAGACCCCGCTTTCATGGGAATTGTGACTGTCCGAAATTGTACTGCTTTACAGAAACTCGAAATTGTGTCCGCTGAATCTTACAATGCATTTACTAATCTAGTATTTTTCTATTCTTTACAGGTTAAGCATTAAATGATTGAATTTTCTTCCGCTCTTATACCGGCCATTTTTGCTTCATTCGTTTTAGAAAAAGAAATTGTCCGTCTTAGACATCATTCTTCGGAGGACAATCTCGCGCCCCACTCAACATAAAGATATAAACAAGTGTTGCTAGCAGTTTTCGCTTTTTGACCCACTGTCTAAATGGAATGAGCGTTCTCCATAATGACGACTGCCTTAGGTGCTAAGTTCACGGGCGATCCTAGAGAAATTATTTCACACAGCATGAGATTCAGAATAGCGCTACGATCGAAGACACCGAGTCCTCTGCCAAAAAGGCTTTCTTTCATTCTTAAGCCCACCACACGACACTTGGAATTCGCCTCTGACGGAAATATCGCCAGTGGATATTATTTCTGCCTGCTCCCGTTTAGCCACACTCCAACTCAACCTCCCCCACCCCCACCCCGCACCCCACCCACCCCACACACGCCCACCCACCGCCACCCACACACCACCACTCACCAACAATCTCCAACTACCCACCGCTCCCACGATCGGCGTGTGTTCCTTAGCACCGCGATTGGCACATGTTTTCAGCAATTATGAGCAATTTTGGCCTGTCCCCAACAGGTCTGTTGAACCTCGGCCCGATACCTTTTTCCTATAAGAGAAGGTCTAGCTGCATCAAAGTACTGCACTACACCTACTAGGCATGCTTAACCCTATCGAGATCTACTGAAAGCCATCGCGGCTCGATCTTCTCTGCTGATTAGCAACCACCTTTTTCTTTGTGGACTGCTTGGCCCACGGTCAGGATAAACTGACTTAATTACACGATCCGGCGGTTCTCTGAGCCACAGATTCGCCTGACTTTGCGAGGGCACGGTTCTCGTATAACTTAACCGACCACACCCTGAGGCCTTAAACCACAAAAACACATAGAATAAATATACTACCATCACGTGCGTGGGTCCCCCTTCAACCGCTAAAATTTAGGCACACTCAGAAGGACTGCCTCTGGACGTCTCCCGAGAACATCGGATCAACCAGGCCACATCGACTAAAAGAACTGATCTTCAGGCGCCTCCAAGCCCCCACGCACATTCCCCTCCCCCCACCCTCATTTCGTCTGAGCAAGAAGACACCGAAGTAGGAAATTCGTCCCTTTCCACTTTAAGCTGACATTCTTGAATAGCTCTTAGTACTAAATGACTTTCGCGACAGAATAACCCTTTTATAGACTGACCGAACGAATAGCAACTGTCAGCGATGTCATGACCGCAATTGATTCCGATGCCTCTCACTCTCCGAACACCCGTTCCTCTCCCCCCCCCCCCACCCCACCCCAGCTCTTCCGTATGGACTACCGTACCCGAGAGACAGCATCCCTCGCCACCAGACAGGCTCTCCTGCATTTCGAGCGACAACTTAAGAGTTAGTGCAACGTTTTGTCGAAACATGGATGATGAATACGTGAATTGGTCCTCTCGTCTCTTCGCCGTTGTGCACTTTTCGAGCAACGATAAAATACCGCGCACGGGCCTCTTGGGAAACAAAATAACAAAACCTTACTAAACTCCGCCCTCGGATGGCCGGCCACAGAGTGCTATTTTCGTAGCATGGCTAGTACAATCAGTCACCTGATGAGATTTATTGCTGTCTTGTAAAAATAAATTGTGTCAGCTTCTGGGATGCACTGAATGTAATAGCAATCGTAGCTGAAGACGTTATGCAAAAATCTGAGAGTATGCTAGCGCATGTGAACAATTGCACGTTACTTTATCTTTTGCAGCGTATGCGATCCACGTAATGAGTAAGCCCGAGTAATAGACAACATTCTAGAACTTAAATGTTCAATTAACATACGGTTATATAAAATAAATACAATTTCCCAAAGACTGTTGAGACATAATAGAATCATTTTCCAATTGTTTTTAAACGGAACGTGTTATTGCCATCACATTAGAGGCCTATGTTATTGTATTGTGTATGTAATATCTTGTTCTGCATTTATTTTGTTAACATTAAATACTATCTCGTTGCGAGCATGTTGTACAGCAACGCTTAGCTCATCATCAATTTAGCGTTGTTGACGAACCTAGCTACGTCATTCATAACATAATTGTTTATGACGTCATCTTACACATCACGTAGTTGAGTATGACTTCTTATTATTGATGGATACACTGGAAAGGTCCATTAATAATGGACATTTCATTGATGTACTAATTGTATTTCTGTACTGCTTAATAAACATGCTGTTGAATATTTTGAAACTAATAGACAATACAAGCACCCAGCCAAATTAGTTTTAAAATATGCAACAGCGTACCTGTATAGTTTTCTGGAAATTCGGATTCAGCGCATGTAGGGATCGATCGATCCCTACACGGACAAAGTGTGGGATGGGTGGGGGCGTGTTGGGGGGCGGGGATGGGGGATTGGCTAGAGATGGGCGGAACATAGTTAAAACTGGGTTCCTCCTATTTAAGCCGGCCAAAACACCCTCTGCAGTGGTTTTTAGAAATACCCATCTGCAAGATATGAGAAAGCTATTTTTGTATATTTCAGTGCCACGTTTACAAAAATCGTTTCCTGGTTGGCTTCATTTTCATTAGCATTTGATGCGATGTAAACGTAAGTGGGGTTAAAATCGTGGTCGCCGCCATTTTGTCCCCACAACCAAAAGTGCATGGTGTCAAGTAAGTGCAGGTACATCACATTCCATATTATACCGGTTATATATATATATATATATGAGTATAAAAACGAAATACTGGAATGAATGCTCGAGCCAGCAATTCCAGTGGTAAATTTTCAAAAAGAGTTCTCTTTCCCTACCATGGGCATTCCTTATTATGATATATGTATGATTACTGTATTCTGCGGCTGTAGTAGTAAAAACATCCTACAGCTGCAATCAGGCCTTCTTCGCTTTTCCCACTGTGTCTTGTCCTCAGCCAAAATCCTTGACTTCCTCAGGTCCATTCTTGACTTGAGTGTACCGGGTCCTGCTTTCTTGAGGTCACCTCGTAGCATGCTTAGCAGATTTATGCAATGACGTCCTCTCCTGGCTTTGTATGTGCTGGCTCCGAGTAGGGCGAATTCCAGGGCTTTGTGCTGGTGTCTCTTCCGGCATCCTTCGCACATGGCCACACATGAAGCATCTTTGCTGGCCGACTTTCACAGACAGTGGCGAAGTATTACACATCTTGTACAGTGCATCGTTGGAAATTATACTGTCTGGCCATCGGTGTCCAGTGATGGTGCGGAGGTTTTTGCGGTGGCAGGCATCGAGTTTGTCTAGAGCTGCCTTTGGAGCTGTCCAGCTGTTACAGTTACACAGCATCAAGGATACGTAGGTTGCATTGTATAAACGTAGCCTCTTTATCAAGGGAATCTTTGATCTACGAATCCATAGCTTCCAGAAGGACTGGAAAGCTATGTTCCCCCATGACACAGCGTGCAGCCATGTCAGCAGTACTGCAAAGCAGCGAGCCCATGATTTTACTTTTCCTCCATGGTTCGCCTCCATGAAGTGGGTCGTCATTTTCATTAGTTTCATACTTTGTCGATAGGTATATGTGTGTGAACTGTGTTTTGGGTCCATTCATAAAGCGATTCCCAATTTTTAGTTTGCTTGCGGCTATTGGGAGAAGTTCGTCAAGGGGTTTCTTTTTCTCGTCTATGAAGTCAACATCGTCGGCATATTCCATCTCTCGTGACATGCCCATTATTGACACTGGGGGTTTGGTCTTGTGGAACTTTCCCGCACAGATTTCAATGTGGCAGCAAGGTAGCAGGTGAAAAGCACCGGAGATAGACCATCTCCCTGTGGAGAGCCGATTGATTTCTCAAACTCTACAGACTTCACTGACTTGACTCGTACTCTCAGCTTGGTGTCTGTAAGCAGTAGTCTCACTAATCGTAGCTCATCTTCATTGCCACTGGTCTGGCGTAGTACATCTAGGATCTTTGAACGTTTAATTGTGTCGAAGTCTCGTTACATGTCAATGCCCATTTTGTGGAAGTCCCAATGTTTGGACATGGCTACCGACACAAGCATGCGTTGAGCCCATACAATGTCTGCGCAGCTGCGTCCACGTTTGAAGCGACGTTGGCATGATCCAGTGAAGTAATCGATCTTGTCTCAGATGCGGCATAGAGTAACATTGGATAGAGTTTCTGTATGCTGTTGAGGAGCAGAATGACTGGGGCGAGGTGGCTTCTTGGAGTTGGGTAGTGCGATACGGGTGCCTTGGCCTACATCGTCGATTGGAAGGTGGTGCATAAAAGCTGAATTGATTAGGTGCATGATCGGTTTTGAGATAATGTCACTTGCATATTTGAATAGTTCACTGCTCATGCCATCAGGTCCAGATGCACGTCCATTTTTCAGGGGCTTTAAGCGCATTTTCAACTTTTGCTGGTTTAATTGGTGTTAGTAATGGCTTGGAGTTTCCTGAGAACGGATGCAAGGGCTCACCATCGTTGTCAGTGAACTGTTCCTTGAACCATTCTCGGATCGCCTCGGCGTGTCCATGGTCAGTCCCAATAAAGTGTCCTTCAGTGTTGTAAGTGAACTAGAGAGGTAAGTTATATCTAAGCAATAGTTGGTACCAAATTGTGTACTCCAAAATTATTTCATTGTAGAAATTTTTTAAACTCAAGATTTCATTAGCGGCCTCAAATACCTTTCTAATGGTATAGGTGAAATTTTGGGGCCGAACATATTACAGACAGTAGGGCACCGGGTATCATGAATCGGTCAAAATTTCCGCGAATTTTGTGTGCTTTTTAGCGCTCTACAATATTATTGTCCATGGTTTTCACTTGAAATTTACACCGGATATAGTACGTCTCTAGCAGAAGACGTAGATCTTATAAGAAAAATTGCGCCGAGCGCCACGAGACGTAGCACTGGTAATTTTTACACTATCGCGAATGTGACGAAAGTGACGAATGTGAATAAGCAGCCAAGTTTATCCCCGTCCTTTCGCACGGAAAGAGAAGGCTGTTTTTTTTGGAAATTTACCACTGGAATGGCTGGCTCGATAATCAGTATTTCATTTTTTTTAATTTTCTTGGTCGGAAAATGTACACTCAATAAGCAAATAGCTTTGTTTGTTTGCCTAAATCTGTCAATTACAGAGATAACCCGGGTTCTCATGTAGGCTACTGCTGTTTAAATTAGCAACTTACAGCCTTCACCATAACAGATTTCTAAATAGACACAATTCTGTCTTCCGCTTTTGTGTCCATTTGCAGGCCAAGAGAAGACTATTTTTTAAGATTTACCACGGGAATGACTGGTTCGATAATCGGAAAACCTTTCTCTTGGTCTGCCAATGGACAGTCAATAAGCAAATACTTTAATTTTTTGACTAAATCTGGCGATTAAAGGGTTACCCTGGGTTCTCATGTAAGTTACTGTTGTTTAAATTAGCGATTTACAGCTGTCACCATAACAGATTTCAAAGTAGACACAATTCTGTCTTCCGTTTTTGTGTAGAGAATCTAAAACTGTGCTTATATCTCAGGACGCGTATCGTTGTACAATGTAAATGTAGTTTTTAAAATGATTATTAAAGCTGGCTTTCCACTACCAGGCAGATTATACGATGTGTTGTACGACACATGTACATGAGTACAGGTCGAACAACAAATTGTAGCACTGCAATCTATCTGATCGTGAAAATACGGCTCCAATTAATAAAACAATGTTTTATGTTCTCTGTTGGAAAACGAATTTCTTTTCATATTTTGTTTCCTGTGATTACAGATTGTTAGTTAAACGGAGGCATCCGAACTGTCGCTCAAGTATCTGACGCCATATTCATGGCAGACGTCACAATCAAATAACATGGGTTTGACACAAAAGGCAAAATGGTCCACCAGTAACAGGCTTAATTGTATGTCTTTTGTTAATTTACAATGAATATATCTGATCTGATCTGTCTTTTGTTAATTTACAATGAATATATCTGATCTGCCGCTCCCAGTCTAATTAGTTTCAAAATATTCAACAGCATGTTAATTAAATACTAGAGACATACAATTCCTATAACATGTCGGACTATTAAGAGTGAAAGACGGGCCATATAGAATCATTTATGACGACTTGAGAAAGACGTCATTCTACACGCCGCTTAGATGATTATGACGTCATATGACGTCATTACGGAAAGGTCCATTAACATTTATTTGAATATTTTGAAACTAACTTTGTACAGTTACCTTGAACTCGAGAGTCTGGGACTCCAGTGAGCAAAGGGTTAAGGTTCAAACATGTGTACAACGTGGACAGAACTTAGCTATACATAGGCGGAGTTTAGCTTGAAATGGATGTCGCAGAGCTAGAAATGGAAGGGGCATATCTAGAAACGGGCGGGCATAGCTAGAAATGGGTGGGTCATAATTAGAAATGGGCAGGGCATAGCTTGGCGTGGGTGGGGCATAGCTAGGAATTGGCGAATCATAGCTAAAAACGGGTCCATCTATTACAACACGGAACATGGTTTTTATTTATTATTGTGAAAGGTACCCAGTAGATGAAGATTAACCATAATAAACATCGTTTTAACAAATTCAGGTTATATTTGGAGAACATTAACGAGTCGTGCCTTTTATCATAAGAAACATGAAAATCTGCACGTTTCTAGATTATGTCTGAAGATTGTTGGGGAAATGTCCGCTGTCGACTGTAGAGCCAGCCCATTTTGAAAACGTGCCGTTACAGAAAAATAGAATTTTGTCAATATCTCCGCAATTGGCATGGTATATGATCATAAGTATAGCATCTATTCCCGTGTCTTCATGGTAAATGTTTAGAATGATGTCATTGGGAACAATATATATAATACACTATCATATGAAAGTAATGATGCCATTACCGAAAAAATATATTGTACATTATTTTCTTTATTTTACCAGCTAACGCAATCAATGACGAATAGTCTGGTTGCGACCCGGAGGCCGGTCGTCGCGCCGGTTGAGCAGCGAGGAGCATGCTCTGTCGAGGAGGTGGAGGCTATCCACGCTCATGAGTCCCCCAGGGTTTCCTCGGCCCCCATGCTGGTCTCTGGGCTTGCGGCACTGTCCGCTTTGCGTATGGTTGGAGCTCCCCTGCAAACGTTTGCTGATCTGAGCGTCACCCATCTCCTTGGAGAGGCACAGGTCCGGACAGATATTTCCAGCATGGCTAGGTACCTGAAAACGACTAGCTATAGGTCGCGTCGTCGCTGTCCACTGGAGGCCACGCTGGTCTTGAACATTCACTCTGAGATCGGCTGCGAGAGTTACTCCCCTACTTTATATTTCCTCTCAGTCCGAGCGGAGGAGGGTGGTGCAGATATGTACGTTCGTTACTAAATGGCGTGACCAGTTAGAAGTTGAGGTTGCAGCTGAAGGTTTCGCAGTAGCAGAGGAGGCGTCAGTTGGTCCTGGAAGTTGTGTCAGTAATAGAGGTTCCTGTGGATGTCGTATTGGCGGTGGTTATGCCGACGGAAGATGCAGTGACGGTGGCATTCATGGCGCCTCGCGTGGCGACAAGGGAGGCGAATTTCCCAGGTGTGTTCGGTCGAAAAAGAATCCCCAGGCCGATGGGTGGGTCATTCTGAGAAGAGGGATCCGTTCGGCTTAATCCTGCATGGAGCGGCAGTTGCGTGCAGATGTGGTGTCAGTACGAATGCGGGAGGATATGGGCCGCTGGTGGCTTCCGATTTTTCTTATCTGCATTCGAGCCAAGCTCTAAGTCTAAGCCTCTCTCAATCTCCTGCGCTAGTGTGTCGGGTGGTGGAGTTTGAACAGGAGCGAGAGAGAAAGCATGAGGGTGGGGTCTTACTCGACTATTAATTTTTTTTTAAACTATGTGCACAATATTTTAGTCTCTGGCCGAAACGGCGCACGGGTCAGTGATAGGAGAAATTCATGTCCTGATCATCAGATGACCCTATCCAAAATAACGCGGCTCCGGAGGTGGGAGGGCCTGTGAGGCGATGGACTGTCTATTAGGAGAAGGGTCCTAAGCAGGAGGAGGAGAGGAAGAGACAGCGAGGTTTTCTATCTATCTCAGGCAGTCAGTCTGCCGCTAATGGTCACTATTCGTCTCGTCGGTTTATGTGTATATAAGATTAGTTGGTCGTAAGAGTTGTATGGTGCTGAAAGCTAACTATTTCCTAAAGGTCTGCTTAAAGCGGGAGGGGAGAGATTTTTACTTTTTCTCCTAAAGAACACACGTAGGGAGTGAAGGAAGAAGGTTTTTTGTCATTGCGCCTGGTTGATCCGAAGTTCTCATCAGACGTCCAGAGGCGGGCCTTCTGTGAGGGCCTAACGCTAACGCTTTTATCAGGTATCCCACACGAAGTTGTGTTTTAGGCTATCTAGAATGCTTTGCAGGTTAAGGCTGCAGGTGGTCGCAGATGCGATCTGTTAGCTTTAGACTAACTACAATGGCGTCAAGAATAGCTTGATGCAGTCCACGCGGTGGTCCTCCTGGGTTGCAGATGCGCAAACAGCCCCATATAGTTAAAGAGTAATGCAATTAGTTGCACCTCCGCTAAGTCTGGACACTAAGAAGACACGACAAACTTGGAAGAGATTCCTGTGATGCGGCAGTTATCTGGTTCAGCCACAAAAACTGGCGTTAACAACAGAATCAACTAACTAAGACTATTTTGCCTTGATCGGCGGCCAAACGTCTCAAAAAGAAAAAGTATATTAATCAATTGGGGGGGGGGGTGCAGAGATGCGCAGCTATGTTCTTTATTCAGCGGGGGTAGGCTGTGTGTGGGGTGGGGTGGGGTGGGGTGGGGTGGGGACATACTTAGTGCATCTTAGGGATTGATGTGAAATTTATGCGGCGAACTTTCCCTACAAAGAGGATGTATGTAAGGGTCGCACGAATCGTCGGGACAGTCGAAAGGAAGTGCCAGATAGTCTGCTTGCGACAGATATTGCTAGATATAGGTAGCCTAACTGAAATGCATGGGGCCTACCAAACACAAAGAAGAAATGGGCCTTGCTGGTGGGGATTCCTTTGCGCAGAGTATAGAGGGCGTCACCGGCTTAGAGAAGCAGTGAAAAGGTGAACGTCCTTGCTTGTAAGAATACTTAGTAAATGCGACGCCATTACAATGTTAATAATTTGTCTTCACGTTGAATGGTGCATGAGAACGTCGTCTGCAGCTTACGGCTAAGACGAGCAATATCTTTTAGAGTGTGCCTGAAAGCGAAAATGGAACAGCTGCTCAAAAGCCGAGGAAAAATAGCAAATGTTTCTTAAGGCGGCACGTCTAAAAATGCTACAAGAGAAAAATAAGAAATAGATTAGTGCGTATGTTTAAGGTTTATCACGCACAGTTTAATTCTTAAGCGCAGTAGAAAGCTACAGTCACGGTCGAGATGGTCCCGCAAACGTGGAGTATAGGTTTTGCCATTGTGGCCGCTTCTGGCTTTTAACCAGCCCTACTAGGTATATTCCCAAGGCGCAACGCCACACGGTGTCTTAATCCTCGATAGCCAGTGTTCACAATAAGCCAGGTAGATGACACTTGAAAGTTTAATGGCTCTTCGCGTAAAACTTGGCCATGAAGAGGCAGCGAGGGATAAGTTAGTCAATGTTCAGGCAGGTTTAACAAGCGGCACAAAAAGTTAGATACAGTTAGAATCAACAATCCTGGATAAGTTGCTGAGTCGCGGCAGAAATGTCCTTTGTTTCTTAGTTGCAGACAAAGGGCAGCAATGGCGCTTCTAGGCGAGATTGCAACACAAAGGAACCAACAGTGCTGCTGGTATGCAGTCGAATCTACTTCTCTCCAGAGTCGGCGGTTTGGTGAAGTAGTGAAGTTTTCTGAGCGGTGCGGTTGCAATGAGGGGTGCTGACATTGGAGGAATTTAGGTTGTTAATTTGGCCGCTTTTGTGCAGTGGTCCTTTAAAAAGTTAGGTTGCTCTGATGCCTATGTAGATATCAGCGCGCTCTAAGTGGTTAAAGCCTCGATGCTCCCCATAATTATTGAATCAGAGAGTGGGACGCATACCATCGACCGAAGCCGTTGTTGAGGCAGCCACAGATCCGCCTACAGGTGTTCGATCACGAGATCGCAGAGCGAGCAGCTTTAATACTCTTAGCTCTGCATCTCATTATCTTGTGGCGAATGGCAGGCTTTCGAATTCTCCCGCCAATCCGTTATTGTCTTTTCGGGTGTGGCAGTCTTATCAGCAGCAGTAGCAAGAGGAGTCACCAAGTTGAACGGTAAGGTTGTACTCTGCGATATATTATTCAAGATTATCAGAATATTTGCCAATTGAATGTATGTCTTCAGGACAAGAAAATACTATTTTGTAAGGTTATCACTGGAACGACTGGCTCGGTTTTCATGCCAGACTGTTTAGTTGTAAATCTTCAAAAAGTGCTTTCTTGGCTTGCAAATAGACATTCCTAAAAACGACTACAGAGGCCGGTTCTGGGTGGGTTCACCATGGAACGGTTAAGTGATGACCAATCCAAAGCAACACAAAAGAGATGTGTGTTTTTTACGAGAAATTTCTTCACAATCCTTATATAATACTAGCAAATTTATTAATAATCATATTAGTAGGTGAGCTATATGCCTGCAGAATGAATAACTTCTTACCAAACTAAGTGCAAATGATATGATTGCCCTGGAAGCAAAGTATCATGCATGCTGCTTGTCTGTACTCTATGCATAGGCTGCTGCACAGCCCGACAAAGAACACATTGACAGTGTTGACAAGGTACATGAAAGTATAGCCTTTGCAGAACGTGTGCCATACATAGAACACTTGCGTGCAGATGAAGACACGTCACCGGGCATACAGCGAAAAGATTTAAGGAATTTGTACTCCACTAGTCTAGAGCAACTGACTGATAAGATGTATTCCGAAAGCCATAGTAGAAAAGCAAAGAATTGCATCTTAGGCCAGTTCTCTGATATGAGTAATGAGAGCGGGGCTTGAGTTGTCCTTTTAGTGTTTAGCATTTTGAACCGTGCAGCACTTCCAATACATACATGTCCATTTGATTGCCAGATCCCTCGGTACAGAACAAACAAAGGCCCTTGTCATGCATCATGCATGTACAGGCTTTGATCATTTCTAAACATGGGAAATAATAGAGCAAGTGGTACCTGAAAGCCCTCTAGCAAAGCCACCCCGCATGTCCAGAATTATCAGGAGCCCTAGTCCATGTGTCAGTGGAGAGTCATACAGTCCTCTAACGTGTCGGAATTCTACTGTACGTTCAAACCAACAATCACGAGGACATGGATCAGTTCCGGTACGAGATCCTCTTGAAGAACAATGGAAGAAATCCCATCAACCGAGCTGTTTATCCAGGTAGACTCTACTAGAATACAGTCCTAGCTGAAGCGTCTAACATGTCATCACCAGAAGCCTGGGGCGGGACTAACGCGAGCCAGTGGAGGCCATTGTGGACCAACACTTCCTTAAGGGAGCCAATTTCAATCAAACAGTAGATGCAAGTGTAGGCATGCATCAGTGAAATGTCCAGCTCTGTGTCATTGTGGAGGAAACAGTAATCACTAAGGAACTGTACCATCTGCGCATAAAATTAAGCACACTTTCTAGCACGACTGACAATTGTGATTTGCCCAAATCATCACCAATATGTCTGCATAACTAACATTACAATATCTAAACTGTCTACATTATTTTATTTGACCGTACAACATGGTTATTGACACTCTATTGATTGCGTTAGCTGGTAAGATAATGCAAATGATGAATAAAATACTGTTTTCTGTAATGGCATCATTCCTCTACATATTAGCGTGTATTATGTATATTGGACCTTGTTGGTAATGGCAACATTATAAAGCTGGACAATGAACATATAGGCTAGATGCCATAATTACGACCATATCTTGCCAATTGCCGAGATATTGATGAAAATGTATATTTCGGTCGACAGGGGGCGTTTTTGCAATCAGTCTCGTTGGAAAGTCTTCAGACCGACATAATGCAGAAGAGCTCCAAGTTTCGTGCCTCTATGAAAAAGACACAGTTGTTTCACAAATTACATGGAATAAATCGTTAGATTCTGATCTAATGGTTACTGATGGAACACAACCTAGTGAAACGCCCCTAGCCAACTGATGGCGTCCCCATTTGTGTCAAGTCATCTTAATCCGTTTGGCGGATTCGAAAACTCATAGAATTTAATAAATATTTTGTTGAATACTTCAAACCTAATTTTACTGGAAGCTGTTGCTGCACGTATCAGTATCATGAAAGTAAGTTAGGATTGTTGGCGAACATCTTGCGTTAAGTTGTAGTCAAATTATGGCATGTCGTTACTAAGATAGATGAATAGTACTGGCCACAAAACACTTCCCTGGGGAATCCCACTAATCGCTGGTAACCAGCTGAGCAGGAACCACATGGATGATAATGAGAACTAAGCACTGCAAGTGTGTGCCAAAATTTTTCGCTAGATTAGGGGCATGTTTCTATCTACTCGCGATACATTTATCTGGTCTAGAATCAAGTGTTCTCGAGATATATGCTATATTATACTCGATTGGCAGCCAGCTTGGCAGCAATCTTGAATTCAACATGTTCCACTTAAAAGAGTTGTATACATATTCTAAGTGGTTTCATCTCTGTTACAATTAGTGGTAGGGTTTGTCAAATTTGTGTAATTTTTACTGTACTACGAGAAAGTCTGTGAAAACAGCTGATTGAAACTAGAGCTGTGTCCTTTTTCCAGCTGACATTTTTGTTGTAATAAACCGGTACATTTTGCCTTTGTAAGGCCTGAGTGAATACAACGTGAACGTGACCATTATTAAGGCTCGGAACAATCAGGCCATCAGATTTCATATCATCGTAAATTTAGCCATCGATATGGATCCCTTGCACCAGTGACCAACAGGCGCGCTGATATCTAATTTGATATCGGTCCCTTGTACCATTGCCCAATGGGTGCGCCAATATCGAATTTGGTATTGGTTCTGGCGTCATTGACCAACAGGCACGCCGATGTCATATTTGATATTGATCCCTTGCACCATTGAACAATGTGTGCGCCAATATCTAATTTGATATTTATATATAATTAATACGACGCAGGGTTCAATATCAAATTTGAAATCGGTGTACCCGTAGGTAAACGGCGTATGGACCAATACTGAATTCAATTCGATTGGCCCGTTGGTCAACAGCACAGGGAACAATATCAAATACTATATTGACACGTTACACATAAGCTCGTGTGTTGCTAGCGATTGTTTGTTGGTTGTGATTTGTCATCAGTTGCTTCTCAGACTTTACATGCATTGTCTATGCAAATACTTAAGGTGGTTTAATACATCATCCTTATATTCTCTCAAATCAACACTGACCTGTCGTTGCATTTTCGAATGTTCAAACGTCAACTAGAATGGCATATGTTCTGCTTTATCTATGGATAACGCGATTAAAAAGTGGTGCTTCGTTCTGCAACGTGCCAAGTCAGTACACGGAGTATTACCCCTTTCATGGCGAAGTCAGGGGAAAGTATCCTCTGCAGTGGGATGTGAGGAATGTTCATTTGCAGGCCAACAGAAGACTTTCTTTTTTTAAAGATTTACCACTGGATTGACTCGCTCGATCATCGAAAAAGATTTTTTATCTTGGTCTGCCAATGGATAGTCAATAAGCAAATATTGCTACTGTTTAAATTAGCAACGTACAGCTTTCACCATAACAAATTTCAGAAATAGACACAATTCTGTCTTCCGTTTTTGTGTAGAGAATCTAAAACTTTGCTTGTATCCCGGGATGCATATCGTTGTCCTAAGTAAATGTAGTTTTTAAAATGATTATTAAAGGTGATATTGCATGATCAGGTAGATGGTAGGATTTGTTGTTAGACACATGCATTAGTATGGCAGGCCTACAATCTTCCTGATCGTGAAAATACGGCGTCTATCAATAAGACAATGTGTTATGCTCTCTGTTGCAAAACTGATTTCTATTCATATTTTGTTTACCGTGTTCATAGATTGTTAGTTAAATGGAGGCGTCTGAACTGTGGCTCAAGTATCTGACGTCATAATCATAATACGTCACTAGTTAGTAGCTGCCCTCACAATCTAGTGACGTAGGTCTGACACGAAACGCAAAATGGGAGACCAGTAACAGGGTTAATTGTATGTCTTTGGTGAATCTACAATAACAATATCCGATCTATCACCCACGTATATGGCGCCATAAGCAAGTATGGCACATGTAGTCTGACGTCACAATCAAATTGCGTAATGAATGACGTATCTAGGTCCGTCAAGCGTGTACGTATTGTATGTCTTTACTCTTTAACAAACATTATATTGATTACATATGTTGATATTGCAACAGGACCGGGTCAAATTAGTTTCAAAATGTTCAACAGATTACATCACTATAAGATACCAAATATATGGAAAATAACGCTAACAAATAACGTTTTAAACGTCATATTCTGATCTCAATTAATAAATCGTGCTGCCTATGGCATCAGCAGTGCACACACAAATTCGTTTCAAAGTATTCAACAGCATGTTTATTATATACTAAAGACAAGCAATCCGTACAACAATGCTTAGTCCGTCATCAATTAAGTGACAAACCTACTTGATTATGACGTCAGCGTATACGTCATGTAGTTGGTTATGACGTCATATGATTGATGGATAAACTGGAATCCTCCAGTAATTGTCTAGTGATGAAACACAATCTTGTAAAAGGCGTCTAGCCAACTGATGGCGTCCACATTTGTTTAAAATCATCTTAATCTGTTTGGAGTACTTTAACCATTTGAACCGGGAAGGTCGAATTCGAAAATTCATATACAATTTAATAAATAATATGTTGACTATTTTTAAGACTAATTTGACTGGAAGCTGCTGCTGCACGTATCAGCAACAGGTTCCTGTTAAAGTAGTTTCCAACATATCCAGCAGCTTGCCTGTATAGTTACATTAAAACTCAGACTCTGTGAAGTCAGGGATTAAACGTCTTATATCATTTTTGTCTTGCCGGCAACGACATACTGTGCCAAATCAGAATATATAATTTAGCGTGCGCACCGTGTGTACGTGCTTGCATGTCATGCGTGCGTGCGTACTACGCGTGATTACAGTTTGAATAGATGTCTCACAATTTGGAATTGTTTCTCATGGTGTACCCATAATAGTTTCATTTTAATATTTAATAAAGTTTTGAAATTATGTATTGTCTTGTCCTTGGGGTTCAACTTATCATGCAAACTTCGTACATACTTTAATAATATGTATTAGTAATAAGCGGCATGTGTGCATAGCTGTGGGTAGTAGAAGCGAGGCGAGCTGGTCGCCTTTTTCACACCTTTTGCTTTTGTTCTTTCCTTTGTTCTCTTCTTTGTTATTTTGACACCTTTTTTCCTTTGATCTCCGCAACCTTTTGAAAAGGTGTTAAAAAGACTATCAGATCTCCTCCATTTTGATTGGATGTCAGATGAAGAGGGTGACCTTCCACCTCATTAAATCATGGGCCTGCTCTCACTCAATCAGGTGAACTTAAGGGTAAATAGTGTAATGATTGACAAGGCCTAATGTGCAGTGTAATGATGATTTACAGGGTACATGTTTGGATTCGACTTTTCCTGACTCAGGGAACTCATTCAATCAGGAAGCCCTGTCATCCTCATTAAATCATGTGCCTCCTGTCATCCAACGAGGTTAGTTTAAGGGTAATTAGCATAATGATTGACAAGGGTTAATGTATAGTGCAAGTATGATTGACAGGTTACATGTCTGGACTCATCATTTTACGGGCTCTGGGAACTCATTCAATTGTGGGAGATTAATTCTAAATGGTCAGTCTATCGCGTACGGCCTATTGTCGAACGATTGTGGAAGACGATGCAGTTAGACTGAAGGGTTGATCATTAAACTTCTGAACCTCCGATCTTTTCAACAGTGACAATGTACAAAGGTAAATGTATTGCAAAAGGGCAATTGGTTAGTTATTACACCAACCGATTAAAATTAACTAGTTGAGCTTTAGAAACAATTCCGACCACATGTAGCGATAATCAGAGTCATACAAAGTAAACCGAATCAATTTTCAATCGAACAATTACATTTTTAAGATGCCTCAAGCGGCCATGCAATATTGGGAATAACTTCCAATCTAAGTTGACTCCGTGGTTTGGACGGGTTATCGGCTATGGTTCTTTCAGTTTTCAATGTATTATATGTTTATGCATATGGGAGATGCGGTTATAAGATGCTTATCATACTTCAATTAGAACAAAAATGAAATCTGTTTAAACCAACATCAACCAGTCAAATTAGTTCATTGCTAGGCGCACGTATTACCGATATTAAAATTTGCATATTCGCTAACACAGTTTCAACAAGTTTCAAGTTTATTGAAGCAAAGACCTCCTGGTTCACTCTAACGATGCATACAATCCAGTTATTACAAACGTAATGACTCAATTATGCATACACGTGCTTAGCATTCACAAAATGCAAGATTGGCAACAGCTGGACTAGTAGAACAACACATTTCTCTATTCACTAATGCCCGCCCCCTCCCCACACCACACACACCATTGTTATGGATTGAATTTACTTCTGGGTGGGTAATTAGCCATCTACGTCATTGGTTAATTCATTCACATTTTTTCCCTAAAATTTCCTAGATACAGCGCAGCCCAGGGATAAGATAACATGTCTATAAACATGAACAGAAAACATGTTCATTAGAAATGTTCTCTTCTCTATCTTGGGCGTAATTTGATTTGAAGACAATTGCTGCCTTATGCAACAATGTCTTTCAATCCAGTTATGTTAAAAATATACGACCGTACATTTTATTTTGCCTTGTAAATGTTCTAGGTTATTTCTGTGCGGGACTGTACTCTAAATATATTCCTAAGACGGATATAAAGCAAGCGTTATCAATTTTTCTTACAGAGCATTAAGTTTGCTCAGGGTCATTAGGCACATGGGTTGCCTGTACAGCGCAAGACTACACCAATTCAATTCAAGTTTATTACAATAACTTCTTTGAAGTATACAAATATATAAATTAATGTACACATGATAAAATTATTTACTTACAGATATGCATAGTATTATAATGGAATTGAATTGTAACAGCTGTAGACTGTTCAGAGATGTGGGGTCGGGGTGGGTAGGGTCAGGCGCAACAATGGAGACAAAATCCTGGTGCGTAGATGCTAGTTTGACAGTATGACGTGTCCAGTTATATTGAAATTAGGATTCTGAGAATTCAGAGTTCAAAGTATAGAAATAGAAATTGACCACCAGTGGACGCAAAGCGTGGGATGAGCTTAGCTAGAAATGGGCGGGGAATAGCTAGAACTGTGGCGGGCATATCTAGAAGCGGGTGGGGCATAGCTAAATGGAACCCTCTATTACATGCAATGATATGGATGTTATAATGGTATATTACTAAATTCCATTCCACTTTATACAATACATATTGTTGTTTTTTCGAAACAATGTTGCTGCAAACTTTTTCTCTCTAAGACCGCAACAGTTTCCAGCAACAGTTTCTATCTGTAATCATGGCCTTCATGTTTCTTTATCCCTTTAATGGCTAAATGTAATCAATAAAATTAAAATATTTGTTTATTGAATGTTCCTTTACAGCCCGAGACAAGAATATTTTGAAGATTTACCACTGGAATGACTGCCTCAGTTATCGAACCAGTCATTCCAATTGGAAATTAGCAAGAATCATCTTGTCTCGGCTTACAAATGGACATTCCTCAAGCCGGCTTTGTCTGTATTCAACATGAACGGTTAACAATGAGCTCTTTGATGACATTGCAATGTGGTTAAAAAAGACACATGGACTTGCAAATCCTTTCATTGTTCATTGTAACAGCCACAGCTTTCAGTTAAATGTGGTGCAATTGAAAATATACACATACAAAAATACAATTGCATATTTATATTTTTATTTTCAAAATACCTATACATTGATATGCACACGCTGCCTGTGTATGTGCGTGGATGTGTACATGTGTTCGGGCATGTGTGCATGCTTGCTTGCATGCGTACATGCATTCGGACATGCGTGCATGCATGCAGAGTGCATGTTCCTGCGTGCGTGCGTGCGTGCGTGCGTGCGTGCGTGCGTGCGTGCGTGCGTGCGTGCGTGCGTGCGTGCGTGCGTGCGTGCGTGCGTGCGTGCGTGCGTGCGTGCGTGCGTGCGTGCGTGCGTGCGTGCGTGCGTGCGTGCGTGCGTGCGTGCGTGCGTGCGTGCGTGCGTGCGTGCGTGCGTGCGTGCGTGCGTGCGTGTGTGCGTGCGCGTGTGTGTGTGTGGGTGGGCAGGCGGGCGGGTGGGCGGGCGGGCGGGCGGGCAGGCGGGCGGGCGGGCGGGCCGGTCGGTGGGCGTGTGTGCGTGTGTACGTGCATGTGTGTGTGTGTGTGTGTGTGTGTGTGTGTGTGTGTGTGTGTGTATGTGTGTGTGTGTGTGTGTGTGTGTGTGTGTATGTGTGTGTGTGTGTGTGTGTGTGTGTGTGTGTGTGTGTGTGTGTGTGTGTGTGTGTGTGTGTGTGCGTGCATATGCACGCGCGCGCGCATGTGTGTGTGTGTTAATAGTCCATGGTGCCGTTATGATAACCGTCAATACTTATAATGTTATTGGATTCATCATATTACATAGGATAAACATATGGGTTCTGTTCCTAGCATAAACAAATAGGCAGTGTTCTGGAGATCCATGCATTTATGGCTTGACTAATACATTACACATCAGTCATATCAATACTTTCAGTATCAGATCCATCATCATCATCACCGGAATCATCACCATCAGCGTCATCATCAACGTCAGCAGCTAGATTGTTGCTTACATACTCCATGATCAGAAACTCCCTTTTGTGAAATGCTGAGATGACTGCTTCATCATATGCATACCCCTCGGTATTAAAATCTGTATATCATTTTAATGAGCGTAGAGTTCTGTAATCTTCTCCACTGGTACATTATGTTAGTACACGTTGTAACTAACTCATCACCATATATGAAAAAGGACTCATTGTCTACACCTTTGTGGTCTATGTTCGCTTCACCACCCTCACCTTTTAAACCTGATTGTTCAGTGTTTAAGTCCTGCTTAATATTTTCGAATATGGGAAGCGCTTCCGATTGCCTATGTCTTCTTTTTCATCTTCACCTTCATCATCGCTCTCAGACTCCGTTGAGCCATTGTCTATGTCTTCTTTTTCATAATCATCATTGCTATCAGATTCCATTAAGGCATCACAGGTTTCCATCTCCGAATCCATTGGCTTATCATCTTCACACTTCATCTTTGTCACTTTATCTTCTCTCTCTCTAGATTCTCGCTGTCTTCATTGTTATGGAATCGAGTCATATCTTGCTTCAGGTCATGCAACCTAGCACAAGTTGAATCACAATCAAACTATTTATGTCTTGGTACATTGATTATAGGATAAACCTATTATTTTAATCTACATTTTATTGGTGAAAGGTTTTTCAGGCTGTAGTTGTAGAAATCTTCTTGCTACCTAAGGTTCCTTAACTGTGATGTAGATAAAATACAGTCCAACCCTTTCGGTTATTTAAACTGCAGTGAAAAAAGGAATTCAATCTGAGACATTTTATAGGACTGGATGTGTGCTCAAACCCCAGACTCCCATGCACGTGTGGCTGCACAACTGTGTGGCCACATATGCAGATGCGAATATAATATACACTCAGCCACATGTATAAATCTGCAGCGGCAAATCAGCATATCAACAACTTGAAGCAACCATTGATGTTTAATTTGAAAATAAGATTGCCAGAGCTTGTTGATGCTAAAGCCAGAAAAAGCTTTCAGCAAAGCAGATTTGAAAATGTTCTTCATCAGCTAGAGCTCTATATCTGCCTATTGTGCCTGCATAAAGTTTCATTGTTAAATAGCATTATGTCCTAGACTTCACGAGTTTTCAAAACCGTCTTAGGATCTACTCCTTCGATTTCATTTAAACTCTTTTTAACCTTATCATGTTTTCTCTCTAAAAATGGGTTTTTATGCACTCTGATTAACCATTTCACAATGAAGCCAGCTAAAACCGACCTCTGTAGTGATGTTGGAGAATGAACATTTGCAGGTCAAGAGAAGTCTATTTTTAAAATGTAATGCTGGACTGACTGGGTAGACAACCGAGCCAGTCATTCCAGCGGAAAACTTTTAAGGAATGCCTTCTCTTGGTCTGCAAAATGAGATTTGAGAAGTAAATATTCTTTTAGACTTTTTTAATCAAATTAGATCTTAAATGGTTAAGTAAAGTATATATTAAAAATGTTGCTGAAAGATGTTACAGTACAGATAAGAAATAACTTTAAATGTTCTTTTCTTGCAAGACAAATAATGCCATTACTTTGCAACCCATATTATCAAATCATTGCAGAGAGCTTTGCATATATTATCTGTATCATAGGATTCATGGACTGACAATGATTTCAATTATGGAGTCATTGATCAATTTACCAAAAAATTATAGAATCGTCGAACGCTTAGCCCATAAATTATTAAATTATAGGCGTATAGCGCTTTAATGTGGAATGTTGCAATGCAAATGATGTTTGTTTTTACACGTTAGTCATCTGCAGATGTTTTAGCAACATGGTTTAAGCTTGTTTTTAACATATTTGTGTTAAAATACCTTTCAAAGGCTATTTTCACCTTTTTTTCCAGAATTATACCTTTGACGTAGTTCCTAGAGATACACTGATACAGCTGGCTAATAACCAATGCCTGATTAAAGGACTAATGAATTGCTCATCTGAGATGCTTACTGATAGCTATTCAAACTCCTGGTCTGTGGGTGTGGCGAGTGGCCCTGGGGTGTGGGGTATGGGGATGTTAGCGAATAGTGAAATGTGTAGTTCTACTAGCACATCTGTTGCCAATATTGCCTTGGTTGATTGCTAAGCCCGTGTATTACGTTTTTAATAACTGGAATGTACGCATAGTGACCCAGGAGTTTTTTACTTCAATAAACTTGAGACTTGTTGAAACTGTGTTAGCGAATATAGCAATTTTTAATACCGGTAATACACATGCCTAGCAATTTCCAGAAAATTATACGTGTAAGCTCCTGAATATTTTGAAAGTAAATTGAATGTTTGATGTTATTGCTTATGGCGCCAACAATTCCCAGTCAATTTAGTTTCAAAATATTCCACTTAAAGTTTATTAAATAGTAAAGACATACAATTCGTACAACTTGGCGGTCTATTAAATGCTTATAACAGAATATCTGATTGTCTTCAGTGCACTAATGGATCTTTCTATTTTTAGTTATGCCCTGCCCAGCTCTAGCTAAGTTCCACCCACACCTCGATCGTGTTGCATTTGCAGACCAAGAGAAGACCAGCCACAGAATTTTAACCATGAAATGGCTTGCTAGATAACCTAACCAGCCAGTCCAGGGGTAATTCCCGAAGATGATCATCTTCCAGTCCACAGACGCTCTCCATAACAGAATCGAAATATGTATATAAAAATCTGAGGGCCAAAAGTGTAAATATTAGCAGAATATGGTGCAATTAAAAATAATCTTAACGAAAACTTATCACAAATTTACTAGCTGTTATGTTCATGCATTGTGCATCACGTTAGCCATTTCATCATAGTTCGTGCACATGGATGGGTGTTCGTACATATGGGCATGGTGTGTGCATGCAGGCATGCACACATGAGAGATTGAGAGAGAAACGATAGGTAGATGAAGTATGCCGAAGTTTGAGATATAAAATACTGTGGTAGAGCTCTTAGACCCTTTTCAATGGCAAAATCTCCTTATCACAATCCCCATATGCATAAACATATGACACATTGAACACGGAAAGAACCATAGCCTATAACCCATTTAACACACCCCACCCCTTAGTCAACCTAGGCTGGAATTTGTTCCCACTATTGTGTGGCCGTTCGAGGCATGTTAAAAATGTAATCGGTAGTTGTTAATCTAACTCTATCTAATGCGATTGACAATTGATTCGTTGAACTTTGTACACCTCTGATGATCGTTGATGATCGGAGTTGATTTTAAGGCTCAACTAGTTAATTTTAGTTGAAGTAATAACTAACAGATTGTACTTATGCAATACATTGACCCTTGAACATTGTCATGGCTAAAAAAGATCTGAGTTTCCGAAATAAACTCATTAGACTAACTGAGTCGTCTTCCACAATCGCTCACAACAAATAGCCTTACCCGAGAGAATGAACATTTAGAATTAATCTCCCATGGTTGAACAAGTTCTCAGAGCCTGGAACAAGACGAGTACTGACATGTAACCTGGCAATCATTCTTGCACCATTCATTAATGCTTGTCAATAAGTATGCTATTTACCCTTAAGCTCGCCTCATTGGATGGCAGGAGGCACGTGATTTAACGAGAGGGTAGGGCTTCATGATTGAATTAGTTCCCTGAGAAAGGAAAAGATGAGTCAAGACATATACCCTGTCATTAACTCTTGTCAATCCTTACGCTAATTACCCGTAAGCTCGCCTGATTGGATGACAGGAGGTAAGTGATTTAATGAGGGGGGTGGGGGGAGGCCTTATGGTAACCCCCTACATCTAATATCCAGTCAAGAAGGAGGAGCATTTTTCACACCTTTTCACAAGGTGGTGGAGATCAAAGCAAAAAGGTGTCAAAATAACAAATGATAGAACAAAGGAAAGAACAGAAATAAAGGTGTGAAAAAAGGCGACCAGCTCGCCTCCCTGTGAGTTACCTGCATAGCTTTAGCATATACTTGCTATATCGCGCATGACCCTCTCAAAAGTAGCCTTTCAGAATTCAGTATTTTCTCACTGGATGTATAGTCTCCAAATAATATGAATTTGTTACCAAACACTCGATACACACGGTACAACATGTTGTATACAACATGTTGTACACAACATGTTGTATACAACATGTTGTACACAACATGTTGTAAGTGTGCACACATGATCAAACAAGTTGTATACAACAAGGTGTAGTGTGTGTGTACCCACTTACAACATATTGTATGCAACAAAAGTTTGTTCTATTTTCATCAAACCGTTTCATACAACTTTTTCATCCAACAAGTTCTATACAACAAGTTGGCTCGTGTGTATCGGTTTGATCCAACTTTTTCATACACCATTTTATGCGACCAATTAATGGACCTATCCAGTTTTAGCTATCCCTCACCCATCTCTAGCTCAGCTCCACCCACGTTTTGCCCTTGTTGGTATCGATCGATCGATCACTGAACTCGCTGACTATCAATTTCCAGAAAACTATACAGGTAAACAGTTGAATATTTTTAAACCAAGCTGACACAGTGCTGTTGCTGCCTATGACAGCAACAGCGTGCAGTGAAATTAGTTTCAAAATATACGTCAGCATGTTTATTAAATAGTAAAGACATACAGACTATTAAGTGTTTAAAGAGAGTCATTCCTGCTGTAATTGAATATAACGTCATCCCACACCTCGCGTAGTTTGATTATGACATCATAAGATAGTTGAACTTTACGAGGAGTACGAATGTTTATTTAATGCGAAAATACTAAAATGTTTTGGGTGAGAGCAAATTCTGCAGTGGGCCATCTCCCAAATTTTCATTTTAGCATAAACACTCACACAAACACACGTCTATTCAGAGGAGTGAAGATACATATTGTGTTATGAGCGGTGTTGTATGGATCATGGATAGCTTGCCCAATTATGTAAAATCGAAAAATGTTAATATTTTTTAAATCATGAATTTATATGATTAAAAATTAATAAGGAATACTTTCTACTGCATAAAATAGTTCAACACATACCTTTTAATTATTATTTAATTGCAGGCAAATATACACCTGTGCAAAAGTTAAGCACCACCCTATTTTTACGCACATGCGAGGGTATATTCATGTGCTATGAAGAAAGCAATAGCATAAACATTTATGTACCCATCCATCTTAGTGCAAGAGGTAATAATGCAACTAGAGGAATGCTGATTATGATGGTGGGGAAATACTGTATGTTTTTGTTTGAACTTGAAAACGAGGCCTGAATATGGTTACGTTGACACAACTGACTTCTATTGCCCTACAGTTGACACACGTGGCTAGATTGTCATTAATGGTGTCTGAAAACGAAGTTTAACATCTGTGCACGAGTTTGAGACTGTCATTATTAATACCGGGTATATCCACCTTGTGCCTGGATGACGGCCTGGACACGACGTCTCATGCTGGTCACCAACCGACTGATACGCCATTGTGGTATTCGTTGCCATTCAAGATGGAGTGCGTCTGTTAATTCCTGTAGGTTCTGCACAGGAGGATCCCTCCTTCTCACTATGTTTCCCAGAATGTCACAGATATGCTCAATAGGGTTCATGTCAGGGATCCTTGCTGGCCATGGTAGGGTTTCGATGGCATTCTGGTGGAGGTATTCATGCACAGCTCTAGCACGATGTGGTCGGGCGTTGTCATACATGAATATAGGGTGGGTTCCAGGTGCATGATTTACAAAATGAGGGACCACAACTCTATCCAGTATGGAATCTTGATATCTTTGTCCATTTAGTGTTCCAGATACAGTCAACAGATCCAGCTTACAATCAAATGAGATGCACCCCCATATCATAACGGAACCTCCACCAAATGGAACTTCTTCCATGATGTTACGTTGGTCGTACGCCGTGCGTCTGGACCTCCATACACGAGTTCGACGATCTGTGGCATGAAGCAGGAACCGACTTTCATCGGACCAGTGTACCCGTCTCCAGGATCTCATGTTCCAGTGTCTTCTTTCGTTGCACCACCTCAGACGCTCCTCTTTGTGGTGTGCAGTGAGGAGAGGACGTCTGACAGGTCTCCTAGCTTTCATGCCAGCAGCATACAGTCTCCTTTTGACGGTAGACATTGACACTCTATTGCGCGTTTCCCATTGCTGGCTGAGCACTCTGCTGTTGGTGAATGGAGATCTCCTAACAAGGCGTACTAGGGCTCGATCATCACGGGCAGTAGTCTTCTTCGGTCTTCCAGATCTAGGCCTGTCCTTCACCTCGTTAGTTTGCCCATGTTTTGCAATCAAACGACTGATTACAGTATGGTTAATGTGCAGCTGTCTGCCAATCTCTCTGCATGACATACCAGTGGTATGCATGCCTATGATTTGCCATTTCACACGATCACTTAACCTTCGTCTTGCCATAGCGGTTCACAATCAAGAGCTAATTCTCTCTGTACAAATAAACCACGGTCATGAACACAAAATTCCTAATCTTGTCGCCTAAATCTGTATGTAATGTTCTACACCTCAAACTGGACTTTTACATAACTGAACACGTGTGCTGTTTCCCGCCACGCACGGACATCAAGCGGCGTGAAGTCATGCATGCATGTGCATTTCGTACTTGGAATTATGTCAGCTAACGCGGGGACAAAAAGTATGGCAGCCTAGTTGTACCATCATGTTTCCACGTTCTATTGTTTTTGCTGGTGCTTAACTTTTGCACAGGTGTATAGAAGACAATATTTCCAAATGTATCACTGGAATGCCTGGCTCGTGCATTGAACCAGTCATTCCGATAATACATTTTCAAAACTAGTCTTTACTTGGATTACAAATGGACATTTCTAAAAACCATTGCAGCTTTCGTCATTGATATACCTTTGTAGTTATGTTTGGGTAGTTTGTACCTAGGCTGAGTAATCGAGTAGCCTATTAAGTTAATAACACTAATTCTTCAAAAATCGACTTAAAGCAAGAATCACACAAGCCTTGTCATGGAAGACTTGGAAAGTGATGGAGTTTTAATGTTAGTACTCTCCCCTGGAAAACCAGTATTTTTCATTTAGGTTCATGGACTGTGACGGATTATGCTATAAAATTGTAATTTCAATTACAAAGAGAAAATGTATGAGATGCCATCTAGATTTCCAAGGTTTCTCGTTTACAGGCCTCATCTGGGTCACTCTTTGAAATTCAATGACTTTTCCATGCCTCCATGACCTATAAATGTGTAGAAGTCCTAGTTATGCCAATTAGACAAACGTTATGAGCCTATGCATAACCCTTTAATGCTTAAATTACTTTAAGAAAATGTTATCTTTATGAAAAGAAAATGTATGTTTGCAGATGAGATCAGTTTTGAAAATTTAAACTGGGATGACTGGCTCAGTTATTGAGCCAGTCACACCTGTGGCAAGTATTCGAAAGCAGTTTTCCCTTGCTCTGCATATGGATATTTCACAAGACCAGTGTAGATACTAGATAGCATATTGAGTATTAAAGGGTTAATGCCAAAGAAACTGAAATTGAGACAGAAATATTTTAATCAATAAGGTGCTTCTCAAACAGACTGTCTTACCTCTAGTAAGATTTAGACAGTAACAGGTTCAAATATATGATGTAGACACAACCATGTGTTCCACAACAGTTCTAATTCAGTCCCTACCTCAATCTATCAATGAATCCCCTACTTGGAATGAAGTCATGATACATGACTTTATATGAAATGATTATCCTTACTGACATGTCTGGTATTATCTGGCTAAGTTTGCCATTGACCCATAAAATCACTAGTTTTCTCAATTTTAATGTAATTTGTTGACATCAATTTGGCTGGAAGATTTTGCTCACATAGGACACTTTTCTTGGGCATGTTAGAAAGCAACAGTTTCCAGGTGCATTATGTCTCTAAATATACAACATAAACTTTTATTAATTTAAATATTTTGATACAAATTATATCACTCAGGTTCCCAGCTGAATTACATGTAAATTAATCAGCAGCTTAACTCTTTAACACTTATCTCAGCCAAAAATGGCGTCTACAGTGGTCTTAAGAAATGTCGATTTGCAGACCAAGAGAAGAATAGTTTTAATATGCTCTTGTCTCTGAACCCAATGAAAGTTAATGACATAAGTGGAATTCAGGAATCACTCGGCCCTGCTAAGGATAATTTACCTGTGATTCATGCAATTAGTTGCTGCGACACACCTCGTCTTGATACAGAATCAGTTAGAAAAATACATTCAAAATATTGTGTGATAAGTACCAGGAACTCATGCCCGTATGTGTTAGAGATTGCAGCACAAAAGATGAGGTTGCAAAGGCTGGAGAATGACTGATTCTTGCCTTCTATGGAGGGAGTACTACTGATGGTCTAGACAATTTTAGATACACAGCGTATAGATGTTCAGTTGCAAAAACCTGTTTATGTAGTTATATCCAGCTGGTGTCACTCCCACCCACCAGTATTGCTGCCCATAAACACTCTTTCGAGTGTAACGTACAAGTGCACACCTGGTATCTAAAGCCTTTAGAGTGGGGATGGGATGATGTCTTTGTCCAATCACTTCTCGTAATCCACTTGCTCCAAATTCACTGTTGAACTTCATTAGTTTTGGATGTAAATCTGGATGTTCCAAGTCTTGTAGGTGACGGAAAGCAGGACTCTTCTGCTCCAACATATGTAAAATCTGTATGGAAATAGACTGCCCTAATGTTGATCAGCCTGGAATCAATCTGGATGAAGATGATGACCCTTCAATTTATATCTGAGTCTAAACAATTGAACAATGTTGATGTGAAAAAACTAAAAATTGTGTTGCCAGGCGGCGCTGGCATGGGAGTCTATGGCATGGTCTATACATGGAAGAGGGTAGGCGTCCTTAATGCTGTGGTCAGTTAAGTAGAGATGAGGCAAGCTGGGCGTTTTTTCACACCTTAAAAGTAGTTGCTGTGTCCGAGCAACCAACTTTATTTGCATCACTATCACCTTTTTTCCTTTGATCTCACTGCCTTTTGAAAAGGTGTGAAAAAACTCCCAGATCTCCTCCGGTTCTGATTGGATGTTAGATGCAGAGGGTAACCAGAAGCCCCTCCCCCTCATTAAATCACGTGCCTTCTGTCATCCAAGGAGATGAGCTTAAAGGTGATTAGTGTAATGATTGACAAGGGTCAATGAGGGTAATTAAGATGATTTAAAGGCTACATGTCTGGACTCGTCTTTTCCTGTGAACTCGTTCGATCGCGAAGCCCCGCCCCCCCCCCCCCTCTCGTTAAGTCACGTGGCTCCAGGCATCCAGCGCTGCGAGCTAAAAGTTAATTAGCATAATGCTGATTGACAATGGTTAATGGGGGTAATTAAGGATGATCTCTTGGAGCCATGCTAAATGCTCAAGGGTTAATGTATTGCATAATGAGAGATGGCCAGGCTACATGTCTGGACACGTCTTTTCCTGGGAACTTGTTCGATGACGAAGTCCCTCCCCCCTCCCCTCGTTAAATCACAGGTCTCCAGGTAAGACAATAAGGCATGCTTAATTTTAATTAGCATAATGAAGTGTGACGAGTGTTAATGCATAGCGTAAAGATGATTGACAGGCTACATGTCTGGAATCAGCCTTTTTCTGACTCAGGGAACTCGTGCGTTCATGAGAGATTCTGTGAAAGAATTGTGAAAGACGCCTCCGTTAGTCTAATGTTAAATTTCTGAACCTTAGCATTTTTTAGCCGTGACAATGCACAAGGGTCGATGTATAGTGTAAGGAGAATCAGTTAGTTATTACCCTGACAGATTGAAATTAACTTGTCGAGCGTTAAAACAACTCTGACCACGTGTAATGATAGTCAGAGGCGTACACAGTTCAGCGAATCAATTTTCAATCATGTTATAAATAACCACAGATTACATTTTTAACGTGCCTCGACCAGCCATGCTATATTTGGAGAAAAAAAATATCAGTCTAAGTTAACTCAAGGGATAGACGATGATTATTTCAGTTTTCAATGTATTATATGTTTATGCATATGTAAGACTGCATTATAAGCCATATATCTTACGAGCTTCCATTAGAACAAAAAGAAAATCTGTTTAAACCAATATCAATGTTCAACCAGACAAATTAGTTTCAAAATATACAATAGCTTAAACATATAGCTTGCTGGAAATTACTAGTCAGGTCGTTCAGAGATCGATCGATCTCAACACGATCGATGTGTTGGTGGAGCTTAGTTAGAGATGGGCAGCCACCTGGGTTGCCGTCAGAGAGCAAGCCTGCCCCGATCCTGACAATATTGATCGATTCAACACCAAGTGGGCCTTCGTCCGATCAATCAACGTTGAGGTCAAAGCCGCCATTTACCGCCAGCCCTTGCTAGAGACTGGACCACTCACAGTCTGGTTACAACAGACAAAGAGTATGACAGCGCCTAACACCTACAAGGACAATCTGTTTCTCTGGAGATGTTTAGCATTCTACCGGGGAGCAAGACATAGGCCACGATGATCTCGGCCATAGCACTCGTCACTAGCCCTAGAACCACGGCTTCCATTAGAGGAATGTGTGCGCCCATGATCTTGGCAGCAGCAGTATAGGAGGCACCACCGATGGCGATCTTTAGGATGGGATGTGTTATTCCTAGACAGTGGTCGACAAACGTACTTGCCACTCTAGCGAGGACATCAGCTCCAGCAGCAGAAATAACCTCATTAGCACCTGTCGTCTTCACCAGGGCCACATTCGCCGCCACGTTACTGGTGACATGAATGGCCAGTGACTTAGCCTGTGTCAGTCGCTTCTGAGGCTTGCTTTTGAGCCGATTCTCCACCTTCTGAAGGCTCGCCTGGCTCTCTAGGAGTTATTTTACAATCTGTACCATTGACGTCATTGTTTAAGTGCTAAGTATACTATGTGGTTAAATGTGTACATTCTACCTCGCGAGAGCTAAGCAGACCGATCCAGTCTGCATCTGTTAGCTGATTAAATTGGTACTCGGGAATATCCAATAGCACTATACATAGCGGCTTAAACCATGGACCCACTAGTACTATGTACTAAGTACTATGATGTCTTCCACACCGAATTGAAGGGTTACAAAAAGAAGTCACCAGATCAGCTCATTCAGCTCTCTAGTGCTGAGTTAACAGAGGAGCTGACAGCCTTGAAGCTCTACCTTTGGTAAGGTGCAGATGTGCTTCATCGAACACCTCATTATGGGAGGCAGCATCGTCGAGCAGCTTCTGCATACTAAGGGCATCTAAAAGGATTGGGAGTATCTGTCGGATGTGTTCCCGCAGTTGCAAGCATCCATGCCATCCCACATCTCTAAGTTGAATAAGGCTTTGCGCTACTACAAGCTGGAAAATCCTGTACCACAGAACCATACAGTCCTTGTGTGTGTATGCTGACGGCGTATTTAGGTGCTGTCAGCCAGGCCAAGCTAGTTCAGGCAATCTCAGCTGCCACGACTCCTGCATCGGAGAGTCATGATGATCTTCTAGATGATCTACTAGTGGCGGAGAAAACTGATAATGAGCACAGCAATAGTCAGACCTGACACCACTCGTATGGATAATGTCCTGCTAGAACTGCTGACGCACGTTGGTGTCAGCACGGGTCGTCGTATGGTGTCCATCACTCTGTGTGATGCTAATGGAGTTGCAACGACGGTAGCACTGGCTTGTGAGGATCATGGAGATGCTTGTGGGGACCTGTGCATCATAGGCGTTGGGACGACATGCGCAGCTGAGTTGATGTCAGTGTTAAACCAAAAGTGGACACGGGAGGAATTCCCCTCGACTATCATGGTGTTATAACCCCCGACCACCAGGTCCTCGATATTCACGATCAGGTTGCTTGGAATAAGCCGCAGGTGTGAGATTTGTCAAAGTCAGCTGGCCTTCTGTAATGCCAACTGGAACTTGGCAATGAGGCTGCTAAGGTATGCAATGATGATTGTATCCTCAACGAGACTGCTGAACATAGCCTGCACCTCTTTTCCACTCACCCCAACTATAGGGTGGCGTGGCTTGGTTTGGGATGTCAGTAGGCAAAGTAGGTGACTTTCTGAGTAGAAGTGACTTTCTGAGTAGACGTGAGTTTCTGAGTAGAAGTGACTTTCTGAGTAGAAGTGACTTTCTGAGTAGAAGTGACTTTCTGAGTAGAAGTGACTTTCTGAGTAGAAGTGACTTTCTGAGTAGAAGTGACTTTCTGAGTAGAAGTGACTTTCTGAGTAGAAGTGACTTTCTGAGTAGAAGTGACTTTCTGAGTAGAAGTGACTTTCTGAGTAGAAGTGACTTTCTGAGTAGAAGCGACTTTCTGAGTAGAAGTGACTTTCTGAGTAGAAGTGACTTAGTAGAAGTGACTTTCTGAGTAGAAGTGACTTTCTGAGCACTTTGAAACGAGCGCATGAGGGTTGTGGCCCTTTACTAAATTGTCTAAATATATTGTTAAAATGTTAAGGAGTACTAACGATGATAATAATGATATTGATAATGATGTTGATATTTGATAAGGATAATAACTTATTTAATAGTATTATGTAGGCCTATCCGCCATTTAGATATATAAATATTGTATTCCCTTTCCCCTTGTGCCACGATGTGGCTTGGGTGTAGTAAATAAATGGAATTTGGATGCGTGGGTGTATGACAAGGTGAGAGGATGAATGAATTAGTCTTGCTTTTTGATTTTTGGATGCGAACAAGTATTTGGAGAGTATTAAGGAGCGATTTATTGCATATTGCAAACAATCCTTTTGTTTGTGGGGCATTCAGGTTTCTGTATAGAATCGCGTGGCATGAATTTCTGCATTTCCCTATTGAATTTAGAGCATGGAAAAAGAAAATGCATCTCATCTTCTATGCAGTTGCATACAGAACACAATCTTTCTGATCTGTCAATATCTAGCCATCTTTTGGATGCGATCCTAAGTTTTGGCTAAGAGCTTCTCGGTATGGTAGGATTTTTAAATATTTCTCAAAAACTATATTCTCTTTGATCTGTCTCTAGAATGTCAGCGGTAATGACATGTTTATTGCTGCTTTCCTCTTGTCGGTATATTTCTGTGCGAGGACTCTTTTTGTTTTGGTGATTACGTGTGTTGTGTTTATTTCCTCCTGGTAGATTAAGTCTGCCTGACCAGTTCCTTCTATAGAATGGATTTGAGAGTTTTAACTCATTTGATTTGACAATTCTAATGCTACGTAGTACAGTGTTGATGAAAGTTTCCCATACCCCGCGTTTACAAACCCGCCAAGAACCTGACCACATTACATTTTATAGTCATATTGAGTAACAGTCTGCCCAATTTGTTAAATATCATTACATTTGGTGTAATACATTTTTAAAGAATTTTGTTCGGCAAGTTTCTATCTGGCTGTCATTTTGTAATCCCCCGCACGTCCGAGGCATACAGTTAGTTAGGTGTTATCATTGTGTCGAATAAATAATTTTGTAAGTCTACTTGAGTAATGGTGATGGCGCGCAGGACTCCGGAACGCCATCACCTCCGGTATAAAATGGAAGTGACGCAATCACTTCCGGTTTTAGGTATATGGCTCGATAGACTACGGAAGAGGGTCATGAGATTGGAATGTGATGCAGATTGCTATGTATAGACTTCGGAAGTGAGTCAAGCCACATAGGAGGTGCTGACGTCATCACTTCTAGTTCTATTAATTATATGGCTCTATATACTCCGGAAGTGAGTCATGTGATTGGAATATGAAGCAGTTTACTTTGTATATAGGTCTATAGAATCCGGAAGTGACTCAAACCACATATGAAGTGCTGACGTCAGCACTTCCGGTTTACAATGTATATGGCTCTATAGACTCCGGAAGTGAGTCATGAGTTTGGAATGTGACGACTTCTGTTTCCCCTGTTGCATAGCAATCTAAAAATACAGGGTTGACTTCTTCCAGAATACACCTCTAATGTAATGACCGGCCATCTTATTACGGCATCACAACGACTAGACTGTTACGCAGACTCAACTTAGGATACGAGACAGATCGGGAGCCCATCTATCTCCGTAGCGAACTGTAAAAGCTGCGCTGAGGATCGTGTTGATTGTGGTATAATCTTAACCTCTGTATCACTAGCTTGATACAGACATTAAAATCGACTCGATCCATCCAGTGGTTCGTGTGATATCAGCACCTATGCAACGTCAGCAAATTCTTGACCTCATTTTGTGCGCAACAGATTTGAATTTTACGACGAATTCTGAGAGACTATTTTTCTGTTAACTACTTGTCATACAGACAGGCTTTATATCATCTAGTTTTACGTGAATTAATATTGTCTGCTATGAAGAGAGTAGCGCTCGCGTCCTTTTAAGTTTCAATTTTCTCTACCACCATATTCTGGTGGAAATCACTACGCCAATGGCTACTCAATAGATACTAGATACTTTTCTCGATCCCATATCGAAGGAGATCTCGCGAGATGTGAATGGTTGCATAGATAAGAGAGCGGACGCTCCACGTGAAGTGCTGACGTCATCAATTCTGAGATAAGAGATGAGATCAGTGTCTAAAAGACCAGGTAACAAATGGTATTTAAAATCAAAAGTGGGGATATAGGTATCGATTATCATTGAAGTGAAAATGTGTTATTTTTAGAAAAAAACCCATTGAGGACATAATTCCTCTACTATTTAGATGTTTATATTATTTCCAGATATTGTTTACAGACATCAAGTAATGGTGTTTTTATTCTCATTGTCCTTAGTGCTAACTTTGTCATATTGTCCTGGCATCAACGATAATTTTTGTATTACAATACAAGGATAAAATTGCTCTCTAACATGTGGTCTCGATAATGCTGACTTAAGTTTGTCAAGAGAGTGTTGTTGTGAAGTTTCCCATTTCTAATTAACATCCTTCCAGGTCAATTCACGTAATGAAGCTGTGATATTTGATGAATTTGGAATAACTCTAGAAACGTATTGAACCATTCCGAGAAGAGATTTTACATCGCCCGCGGTTTTTTGTTTACGATTGCAGATATTTTCTGACGATCTGGCCTACAGCACCGAAAATGTGACTATAAAATCTAATTTCCGATTTAGAAAGAGCACATTTGTTTTTGTTTAGAGGTACATCATTGTTCTGAAGTGGTTCTGGGGCACGTTGCATATTCTCATTGTGCTGTTGTTGATTCCTGTCGTAAACTATAATATCGTCTGGTATGTGTCTATATCCTGGAATATCAATTAAATGTTCAGCGATTGCGTTCTGAAATATTTCCGCTTCTGCGTTCACTCCAAATAATAATCGATTAAAGCATCCGCCATAGACCGATATGTGTTGAATGTTGTGATGTACCTACTTCTGCACTGATTTCGAGTTGATGGTATCCTGTACTTAGATCTAGCCTACTGAATACTATTTCACCATTTAGGTCATTTACTAGTTCATCAACTGTAGGCGCTAAATGTGTCTTACGACCAATCGCTTTCTCTCATATTGATGCAGATACGAACACCTCCGTATTTCTTCGGTATGACTACAATTGGACTCGCGCCAAGGAACTAGGACCATATACTTCTTCGATAATATCAAGTGACTCAAGTTTTTCAAGATATTTTTCTACATCTTGTCTAACATGAACTGGAATAAGCCTATGCGGGTGTTGTTTTGGCTGAATATGTGTGTTAACATGGAGCTTAACTTGTATGTTTTTAACTTTGCCTATACCTAAGAAACAGTAATCGATCAAAAGAAGTGGAAAGAATAAGAATGGTGGTGGAACAACATCTACACCCACACGCGTCAACGATACATGAACCATCATCCCGGTATCGTGACGCACTTAGTGAAAGCTATGTGCTATTAAACTGGTAAGGATCCGGGATAATTGGCAAGTCACAGATCATTCTTCCCTGCCCAAGAGATACATGAAACAACATAGAGAACGATTGAAAAAGCATCCAGCGTTCTCCAACTCATGCAAGTTTTAACTCCTGCCAATCTGGACACGGAAAAAGAAATTGTGCTTCTCCCGCTTTATCCACTATGCCACATTCATCTATTGGTAGCTTAATGTCCCATCACACCTCTTTGATGTCACTCCCACTTTCGTGCTTGAGAGTAGTCGATATGCAAAAGAAGCCATAGCCCCACCCCTTTCCTAGTCCCTCCGGCGCTGTCTCCACTGACATATTTTTGGCTAGTCGCTTCATAGAAAGTGAGGATCCGCCGTTTAGAACTAATAAGTGAATCGAAACCCTTAGAACTACGCCCCTCCGGAATGGTCTTAAATTGTATTGCTTGATAATGAGAACTGTCGTCATGGCGACGGTGGACACGGGAGCTATACTGACCATATTCGAGACCAGTCATTATGAGTCCATGCAGTACGCTAATCGGACACAATTAAAGCCTACATTAGTGGAATTATATGGTGCCGACCTGTGAATTCAGGGAAATTCCAATTTCAATATTCAGATTGACAATTCCTCTTACATACAGCTGGCTGTCGTGGTTAGCATTGCCAATGATGCGGTTCTGGACGCAGTTTTTCTGCACAGCTGTGCTGCCATCGTGCAACTGTAGAAGCCAGGAATTAGAATCGATGGTTACTGTGTTCCACAGGCCCACGTTATGATGTATATCATGCGTGGGCCCTTATACTGTCAGCTTCAACTACTGTTGAGCATGTACAAGAATGCAGCCCTTCGCTCCCCCCCCTCCCACCCCCTCCTCCCGGCTTGCACCGCCAATTCTCGAGTCAGACAAAGATTACATGCAAGTAACCAATATACTTACTCCACATGCTCTAGCTAGCAATAATGACCAAAATCGAATACCCTTTCGAGTTTATAACGAAATACAATTACCCGTCACATTTGAATTCGGTAGGGTACATGGAGGCTTGTTTGGAATCACGGCAGTACATGGTGAAACAAACGCGTCTTCATACACTCAGCCATCTTACCCTCAGATGACCAACTCCAAGAGCATTCACATGAGGTGAATTTTGACCAACATAAGATTTACATAGGATGCAGTTCAGACAATGCACTCGGACGGGAATATGGCGAATGACAAGAATGCACCCACCATGACATAAATACTTCCCACGAGTCGCGAACACACAGCCCACCCACAAACCCCACCCTCGCATATGGCTGCACAGGCATCATCTTCAGGGCAGGATGACGCAATGGAGGAGGTAATGGAAATTGGAAAGAAAAGGGTTAATATACCCAAGCCCTCCTCCTATTAAGTAGAAAGTACGCGTTCAGGAAGGCCATCTTTCCGTCAATTTCACCCCTCAATTAAGAAGAGGACAGAATGTGTAAATTCCGATCTGGTCGTGTTGATTAACACTCTTGTAGCAATCGTTCCTCAACAAGCCATCTCCCTGTCTTTGCCACACCAGCCAGCTCGCAATCGACAATGCCCCTCCCGTACAGTCTTCCAAAACACAAGCATTCCACCTCCGACTGAGAAACGAATATGTACTCACCCAAACCCAGACACTGGGTCTCCATGTCAGGAAGATGTGCTTGACCACCCACTCCAATGGTCAGCACATTCCAGTGAAGGTATCTCGAAGAAATTCTCAACGAGATACTTACAGCCACTCGCTCAAGCACTCACTCACGCACTCACTCACGCATTCACTCACGCACTTGCTCGCTCGCTCGCTCGCTATCCCGCTCGCTCGCCCGCCCGCCCGCCCGCCCGCAACCCCGCCTGCCCGCCCGCCCGCCCGCCCGCCCGCCCGCCCGCCCGCTCCCTCCCTCCCTCCCTCCCTCCCTCTCTCTCTCTCTCACCCACCCACCCACTAGTAGAAGAAATGAACTTCATAAATAAAAAAGCATATAAGACTTTACGGTACATAAAGAACTGGCAACTCCTCATGTACATAACGATGCTTCGACATGCATCACAAAAAAGCATAAATAACATCACCCAGAGCAAACTCAGAAAGATTAATAATGGGTGCCATGGGAGACACCCAACGGGCGTGTCCCAGTGGACACATCATTCCACACGATCATATATACACTTCCAGTTCCTCCAGACATCACTTGACAAATGTGTCGCTAGCAGTACTGTACAGCCTTCCCGCTCACAACGCAGAATGATCCCAGTGCATATGAAATCCTGCTATACAACGGTGTGTACCCGTACGAACACATGGATTGGTGGAAATGTTTCAATGAGACAGCTCTTCCACCACATGAAGCCTTCTATAGTAGGCTTCTCCGGAGAGGATATATCTGACAGCGACTACAGCCATGGGCAGTCTGTCTGGACCCCATTTGGCTGTCGAACCACGGGAAACTATCACAACGTCAACGTCTGGTACGATACAGTGCTCCTCGCTGATATGTTTGAGAATTTCCACTCCACATGTGCGTGCGTGCGTGCGTGCGTGCGTGCGTGCGTGCGTGCGTGCGTGCGTGCGTGCGTGCGTGCGTGCTTGCGTGCGTGCGTGCGTGCGTGCGCGCGTGATATGTTATGGCCTGAAATATGCTTAAATCTATAAAAGTGACCACAAATCTATTACCTATTTATATAAGACTGAAACTAGTCCGATGAATATCGAGCATGGACCTTTCATACAAACGTGGAAGAATAAGACATTATTTATAGTCTGACATTAGAGCACTGAATCTAGCCAAAGTACCGAGCGCGCAGGCACCCTGCACACAGTTTCTCTGTCTGGTCCAATTGAAAAGACCGGATGGATCGTATCTGTCATGTATGTGGCGTCGTAACAAATTACATCGCTAGTTAGCTTACGTCATAATCATAATGACGTATAAATCCGATATGAAAATCGAAAAGTCTGTCATTAGTGCACGAATTGTATGTCTTTGATAAATTTACAGTGAGCATACACAATAACAGACCCAGTCAAATTAGTCTCAAAATATTCAACAGCTTACGTGTGTAAATTTATTAAATTGTGACTGTGAATTCAGCGTCTCAAAGTATATAATATCGATTCCAATATAGCTGCCAGTAAAATTCGTTTCAAAATATTCATAAGAATGTTTATTAAATTTTGAATTCATAAAAGGGATATAAGTCGTACACTTGGCAGACATTTCATGCGAGACAGAACTTTACATTATGTTGCGTGTGACGTAAGCTAATATGTGACGTACTTTACTATGCATTCAGATGTTTGAGTGACAGAGTGGATCCCCTATTGAACACTTTGCCCATGTTGGGATCGATCGAACCCTGAGCTTCCTGAATCTCAATTTCCAGAATACTATATGGTAAGATGTTGAATATTGTAAAACTAATTTGACTAGGTGACGTTGCTGCCTATAACAGTAAAAGCGGTCAGTCAAATTACTTTCAAAATATTCAACAGAATCGTTATTAAATAAGAAATACAATTCGCACAACTTGACAGACTGTTAAGAGTTGCTAATGGGCTTAGATACGTCATCCATGGCGCATTTTAATTATGACTTCAGCCCACTTGTGACATAATTGAGTATGATGTCATTAAGACAGGCCATAGCTATCATACACAGAAGGGTGACGGGATGGGTGGCGATTCTAATTGACTGAGAGAGTGATGACATCATCAATATTTGAATACTGAATGTTTGAATACTTGAATACGCCCACTTTTTACCCGCCAAAATACTCAAATCTGGTTTGTCGAGAGGTAAATCTATCTACCATCACTCTCTCAGACAAGCAGCATCAACGCCCACCCCCCCCCCCCCCACGTTGCTCTTCTAATTACATTATCTCGAAAGATTTGGGTCAAAACTAGAAATGAGTGGTTTAAAACCGGAAATGGGCGAGTCAAAACTAGAAATGGGCGGAGCAAAACAAGAAATGGGCAAGTCAAAACTAGAAATGGGCAGGTCAAAGCTAGAAATGGGTGGGTCAAAACTAGAAATGGGTGGGTCAAAACTAGAAATAGGCGGGTCAAAACTAGAAATGGGCGGGGCAAAACTAGAAATGGGCGGGGCAAAACTAGAAATGAGCAGGGAAAAACTAAAAATGGGTGGGTTAAAACTAGAAATGGGCGGGTCAAAACTAGAAATGGGCGGGTCAAAACTAGAAATGGGCGGGTCAAAACTAGAAATTGGTGGGTTAAAACTAGAAATGGGCGGGGCAAAACTAGAAATGAGCAGGGCAAAACTAGAAATAGGCGGGTCAAAACTAGAAATGGGCGGGGCAAAACTAGAAATAGGCGGGTCAAAACTAGAAATGGGCGGGGCAAAACTAGAAATGGGCGGGGCAAAACTAGAAATGAGCAGGGCAAAACTAGAAATGGGCGGGTCAAAACTAGAAATGGGCGGGGCAAAACTAGAAATGGGCGGGGCAAAACTAGAAATGAGCAGGGCAAAACTAGAAATGGGTGGGTTAAAACTAGAAATGGGTGGGTCAAAACTAGAAATGGGCGGGTCAAAACTAGAAATTGGTGGGTTAAAACTAGAAATGCGCGGGGCAAAACTAGAAATGGGCGGGGCAAAACTAGAAATGGGCGGGTCAAAACTAGAAATTGGTGGGTTAAAACTAGAAATGGGCGGGGCAAAACTAGAAATGAGCAGGGCAAAACTAGAAATAGGCGGGTCAAAACTAGAAATGGGCGGGGCAAAACTAGAAATGGGCGGGGCAAAACTAGAAATGAGCAGGGCAAAACTAGAAATGGGCGGGTCAAAACTAGAAATGGGCGGGGCAAAACTAGAAATGGGCGGGTCAAAACTAGAAATGGGCGGGTCAAAACTAGAAATTGGTGGGTTAAAACTAGAAATGGGCGGGGCAAAACTAGAAATTGGCGGGGCAAAACTAGAAATGGGCGGGTCAAAACTAGAAAAGGGTGGGTCAAAACTAGAAATGGGCGGGTCAAAACTAGAATGGGCGGGTCAAATCTAGAAATGGATGGGTCAAAACCAGAAATGAGCAGGGCAAACTAGAAATTGGTGGGTTAAAACTAGAAATGGGCGTGTCAAAACTAGAAATGGGTGGGTCAAAACTAGAAATGGCCGGGTCAAAACTAGAAATGGGCAGGTCAAAACTAGAAATGGGCGGGGCAAAACTAGAAATGGGCGGGGCAAAACTAGAAATGGGTGGGTCAAAGCTAGAAAAGGGTGGGTCAAAACTAGAAATGGGTGGGTCAAAACTAGAAATGGGCGGGTCAAAACTAGAAATGGGCAGGTCAAAACTAGAAATGGGCGGGTCAAAACTAGAAATGGGCAGGGCAAAACTAGAAATGGGAAAGTCAAATCTAGAAATGGATGGGTCAAAACCAGAAATGGGTGGGTCAAAACTAGAAATGGGCGGGTCAAAACCAGAAATGGGCGGGTCAAAACTAGAAATGGGCAGGTCAAAACTAGAAATGGGCGGGTCAAAACTAGAAATGGGCAGGGCAAAACTAGAAATGGGCAAGTCAAATCTAGAAATGGATGGGTCAAAACCAGAAATGGGCGGGTCAAAACTAGAAAGTGGTCGGTTAAAGCTAGAAATTGATGGGTCAAAACTAGAAATGGGTGGGTCAAAACTAGAAATGGGCGGATCAAAACTAGAAATGGGCGGATCAAAACTAGAAATGGGCCGGGCAAAACTAGAAATGGGCCAGGCAAAATTAGAAATGGGCGGGGCAAAACTGGAAATGGGGGTGGGGGGGGGGCACAACTAGAAATTGGGGGGGGGGGTGCGGCACAACTAGAAAAAGATCTCTCAACGGATGAACCCACTGTTAGCTATGCCACATTCATTTCTAGCTAAGCTTCGCCCATGATTTGCATATATTTGGATAGATTTGTGCACTTTCAGCCCTGAATACTCAGAATACTCAGAATACTCAGAATCTCAATTTCAAGGTAATTATACAGATAAGCCGTTGAATATTTTAAAATCTAATTTCTCTGGGTGCTGCTAGCTGCAATATCAACACCAGCAAACAGTCAAATTAGTTCCAAAATACTAACAGAATGTGTATTAAATAGTAATGTCATACAATTCGTAGAGCTGCTGGGCTTTTAAAAGTTTCTGACAAACTTAGCTACGCCATTTTTTATGCATTTTGATCGTGACATCAGCTTACATGTGACGAAATTCATTATGATGTCATACACTTGAGTGACAGATTGTATTCATCATGAGTGTAAAATGTCATGACCGCTTTAAATAGCATTGACGCTTTCCTCGTTGGTTTGTCTTTGTCATTATATATCCGGTAATTTGTACACGGACTGATTAATCGAGTAATCGCGATTATTGTTAAATACTCGATCGGGAACACTCAAAACAAGAATTGCACAAGCCTAATGCTGATAAAATAATAATATTGTCATACAAGCTAAATAATAATATATAAACGTGCTTGTACATAAAGATAACTGTATATAGCTTAGTCCAAGATGTCGATGTCTTGGACAATGCAACTTATCATATCGACAGAATGAGACGTGGCTATTATAGATTTTTCATATATCAGTTTATGGTATATTATCATATTATTATGGCCTGAAATCTGCTTCTAAATATATAAAAATGACCAGATGTCCATTAAATTGCTACTTGCCATCTTAAAGGATGCGAGAAATGCTGAACACAAAATATTCACATGGGTTTTGCACTATTTCGGAGAAAAATCACTTAAAGTCTGGCATTAAGGCATATATGTTCAGTGATATCATATTAACCGAAATAGCCACTTAAAATAGCTGCAATCATCCAGCATGGCTACAATTACATTGATTGTAATATTGATTAACTAATAACGTTTTACAATTCTTATATAATCAAAGCTGTTTTAAATATCAATTATGTATAAATATCAAAAGTTTGATACTGGATGGTGGGCTGTGTGCGTGTGTGGGTGGGTAGGTGGGTGGGTGGGGTGGGGGTGGGTGGTGCTGATGGCTACCAATATAATGCTGCGTTATCAGGGTATGCTATACGAATAATGGAGAATTCCAGTTTATCCATCAATAATATGACGTCATTAACAACAACGTGACGTGTGGGATCTCATCATAATCAATTACGAGTAATTAAAAGATAGGTTTTACGAATGACGTAGATAAGTTTGTCATGGACGCTTAATTGATGACTAGAACTGGGCGGGGAAAAACTAGAAATGGGCGGGGAGAAACTAGAAATCGGCGGGGCAAAACTAGAAAAGGATCTCTCAATGGATGAGTCCACTGTTAGCTATGCCCCACTGGACTCTGCAGTGGTCTTGAGAATTGTCCATTTGCAGGCCAAAGAGTACTATTTTGAAAATTTACCACTGGAATAACTAGTTCAATAAACGTGCCAGTCATTCGAATGGTCAATTTTGAAATATTTTGATTTTTGAAGAAATTTAGCCGCTAAAGTGTTAAATCAGCCATACAACAGTTAGATCAGAAGATACGCACCTCATTATTGAGAAAAAAACAAGATGAGGACTGCTGTTATTGTAGCCAAGGACTGTGATTCCGCCAAGTAAGCTGCAGAGCCAAAATGATTCTTCCAGCGTGTAGAGGGCAAACCGTGTCATCAACGTCGCACCAAAACACGTTGTAAAGTCTGAACAAGCCAGTGACAGAATCAACACAAACGTAGGTGACTTGTAGCGTTTGAACGTAATTAGAAGCAAGTTATCCGCAATTCATAGAACATAGACAATGCCTGTAACCGACTTAGCTAATACCATAAGAACTGTTTCTATCCGTTTCACATAAATAATTTATAGATATAAGGATCAACCGGCTGATCATCGATGTGATCTAGCGTCGGAAATATAGTAGTTGTATTAGGTTCCCTCGGCATGCTCAATGGTAGAATGATCATATCGCTGCAATATTCTAATTACTTGGAGGAACCTGTGATGAAATTGATGAACTACAGATGCTTAGATGTCTGTTGATTCCAAGCTGATAATCGATATCTCTTCCACTGCGTGTTACTATTTCTTGCTGACAGGGAGAGGTTTCCTTAACGTGGTGAAAGTACAAGAAAATATAGTTATTATTATATACAGCCATCATTATGGTAAGTATACGTATCAGTAGCATTACTATCTTACATTTTACACCTAGAAGATACAACCAGGTGAGCTATATCTACTGCCGTGCAAAGTGAAAGACTGTAACTAAGTGACCTTAGTTAATATTGTGGTGGTGTGTCTGCGCTGGGATCAACTGACCAGTTCTGGCATTAATAAGTCTTTCTCTCTTCGCTTTGTTTGGGGTTGGGTGGTGGTTGGGTGGCGTGGGGTGGTGTGCTGGCGGATGAGCAGAGTGAGATAGATCATCGTGATGTCATTTTCTCAAGCACGCGTTATTGTTTAACATAAGTGTTGTCCTCATATTTAACTCGCATTGAATTAGAGCACGACGTGTCGTCGTCCTGTACTAGGGATGGTTTAAAATCATGCTGATAAGAATGCGTTCATACTTTAAAACCAAGATCAAGATAACTGTATTCTCTCAGGCTACAAATGTATCATATGAGATGTGCTTTACATTCATACAGGTAGAGACATATGTACATTATACGTGATATTGAGATACACAATAAGTTACCATAACCATGACCTTTGCAATGCCATGTTCCATACGAACCATTAACCCTTTCACTTCCTATTCCTTGCGCGGTGGAGCAATGCAGGTAATACGTTGGCTATTTTGAAATTAATTTCTCACGAAGCGCGACTGCATTTTCAACACATGGGCCGGAATTCAATAAGGAGGTTTAAAGTCCGGTTTAGACTAAATCTGGTAACAAAGCACAAAGTAATTGCAAGGTTAGTTGCATAGATAAGGCAATAGCCCCCAATTTTCATCGGTTGAGAGCTGGGGCATGCCCGAAGCAAGTGGCGTGGCATAAATGACAAAATATAGTCATTCCTTCTAAGTGGGCTGGAAATCAAAGAACATCTCCCACTTCTGAAAGGTGCCCATACTTCTGTATTTAGACCACACACCCTGAATGGTGTTTGGTCTAGGTATCAACTAATACAATTTGGGGGTTATCGCCCTATCTTTAACACAACCCTTGCAATTACTTTGTGATTTGTTACCAGGTTTTGGTTTTAAACCTCCTTATTGAATTCCGGCCATGGTGTTTACATTGGAAATCACGTAACGGTAACGTAGCTGGAGTGTAGGCTAATGTTGACAGGATTAAGTGGTTTTTAGGGGCGGGGGCGGGATGGGGGCTGTTATCCTGTCTTGGAGTATTAAGTTTCCTTCTACATGTTAACCCATATGATATCAACGTAACCCTTTAATTGTCAAGTTAGCGAAGAATGTACTACACAATGGTCTTGAGGACCATTGGAATGACTGGTTCAGTCGTAATTTGTCAAAAGATGATCTTCTCCTGTCTTGAAAATGAACTCTTTAAAGGTCAACTTGTCCAATGCGCATCTGCGGTGGTCTTGAGAAATATCCATTTGCAGTAGAACAGATAGTTACTTTTGTCAATTCCATTGTTAAATTTACAAAACCTATCTTTCTTAGCCCCCCAAAATAGGGCATTTTTATTGAGCAACGAAATTCCCCTATATTTAATCCACCCCTCCCTATCTCTTATATAATATCTAGTTTGACTCTATTCTTAGTCTACACCCCCCCTACCCCCCCCCCACACACACCCCAGCGGCAGACTACGTGGGCATGCGGCTGGGCACCAAACCTATCACATAGCCCAAGATATATACCATAGGACGCTTACCTGTCTGAGAGCTGCAAGCCACCAGCCAATAATTTCAATGGGCATGAGCGATAACTCTTGACCTGCTAAAGATTCCAGTCAAACTGACTTAAAGATTCTCAGCAGGTCTAGAGTTAAACCCCACGAACAACGCACTCGACAGAAATTCCGCAAACAGACAGTTAATGCCGGAGTAGACCCCGACCAGTAAATATCAGGTACGTGACATCCGGTAAAACTGCTGATTATTAGACTCAGGATTTGAACCTGAAATCCGTCTTGTTGCGTATAATTCTGTACATTCGAGCGGTGGCCGAGAAACCGCATTTAAATCAATACAATGGATATAACACCACACCCTTCATCTCAGTATCACCAGGTTTGTGGCATTTATCAAGAGGATATCGTGACGAATTTATCATGATAAACCTAACAATGAACCGGAACGTGTCGTGTCTGGCAGGCCACGCGATTTACTGTCACGAGCGCTGTTCTACAAATTCAGATCTATAATATATGATTCAATAATATCTTGTTTTAATTACACAGTTAGACTTTATATTCTTCTGATTGAAGATGAAAGGCCTAGTGATTGCTGTGTGTCTCGGTGTTCTTATTGCTGGTAAGATAGTTCATAATGTGATTCAATGATATGTCATGATTGCTACCAATGGTTAACGTACACGAGGAATGCATTGGCATGCATATTGACAAATGGCTGAAGCCAGTTTTAGCCACACTCCGCCCTTCTCTAGCTAAGCTCCACCAACACTTTGTTCGTGTTGGGATCGATCGATGCAGGCGCTCTCTGAATCTCAAGTTACAGAGACATTCACGTCGGACAAATTGACGGACTATTACTCGTTTACGACGGACTAAATCACGTCATTCATGACGTAATTGATTATGGCATTGGCCTACATGCGACTCTATTGACCTCTTTCTAATTCTAGTGAAACGTAATAATTTACATTTGATTATATTATCGTATTATACAAATGTATTCATTTTACGCAGTGCGATGCTATCATCTGCTACTCTCTATGTGATTGGATCCGCAGGTATATTTGCTGCGTGTAATGTCGGGTCAGTCCAGCTGGAATGCCACAATGAAGTTCCTCTATTTAACCAGGCAGCTGCAGAATACGGTTTGGATCACAATCTCGGTACTGGACGTGTGTGTGGGTGAGGAGCAACTGACCACATATTACTCACTGATACATACATACCAATCAATGAAGGTTTGTCAGAATTGTGATAGGGGAAACGACTAGGCGTTATGATAGCGTGGTCGACTGGTAATATACCTTTTCGGTTTTAGCTATGCCCCGCCCACCTCTATCTAAGCTTCACCCACACCATGCATGTGTTGGGATCGATCGATCAATGCACTTCCTGACTAAAGATTTCCAGAAAACTATATAGGTAAGGTGTTGAATATTTTGAAACTAATTTGATTGGGTGTTATTGCTGCCTATAATTGTTGATGCCTATGGCAGCAACAGCCCCCAGTTAAATTAGTTTCAAAATGTTCAACAGCGTGTTTCTTAAATAGCAAAAACATACAATGCGTACAACGTGTCTGACTTTTAAACGTTAAAAACTGACCTAATCGAAAGTAAATACCGGGGAAGTTACCTATATTAGACTGAAATATAAGCCAGCCTAGATATGGCGTGATTGTGCCCTGAAATCAGGCCTCGATAAACGACGAATAAACCAATAACTTCTCGGAATGATGATTGCCGTAGAAGATAGATTTAACTTTTTGTAAGAGAGCCTAGACATAATGCTTGGTAGGTACATTTGTTGCTTGCTGAGTCGGTCTGTCAGTCGGTTAGTCAGTTTGTCAGCCGGTCAGTTTATCTGTTAGTCTATCACGCAGTCAGTCATTCGGTCTGTTGGTCGGTCAGTTGAATTGTCAGCCAGCCAGCCAGCTAACCAATCAGCCAACCAGCCAACCAGCCATCCAGCCATCCAGCCATCCAGCCATCCATCCATCCATCCATCCATCCAACCAGCCAGCCAGCAGCAAGTCAGTCAGGCAGTCAGGCAGATAGATCAGACAGACAGACAGACAGACAGACAGACAGGCAGGCAGGCAGGCAGGCAGGCAGGCAGGCAGGCAGGCAGGCAGGCAGGCAGGCAGGCAGGCAGGCAGGCAGGCAGGCAGGCAGGCAGGCAGGCAGGCAGGCAGGCAGGCAGGCAGTCGGTCGGTCAGTCATACGATCGGTCGGTCGTTCGGTCGGTCGGTCGGTCAGTCAGTCAGATGGCCGGTCTGTCGGGCGGTCAGTCAGTCAGTGGGTTGGTCGCTTGGACATATGGCGGGTGCTTAATCGTTTAATGAAGGATCGACGCTGAAGAAAATACAGCAGGTTAACCTTTAACACGTAAAATTCGTTTGCATTGATTTCAAGACTATACATGAGAGCTGTTGAATAACATAAAATTATTTTTAATAAGCAGGAACAGCTCCCAGTAAAATTTGTTTCAAAATATTCAACAGAATGCGTATTAGATAATAATGACATACAGATCGTACACTTTAGACGGACTAAATCATGCCATTTATGACGTAATAGATTTTAACTTCAGCCTACATATGGTGTAGTTGGTTATGATGCCGTATGATTGACTGAGAAACTGGATTCCTCCATTATTTGTTGTTATATTATTTACCAGGAATCTGACGTTGCTCTCTGCCTGCTTTGAACGTGTGGGAGCATCGTGCACTGGCGGTCAAAGGACTATGTACCGGAATGTTATAAACGCATTCACCGTAGCGTTCCACTGCTGACAATATATGGTATTGAGAGAGCTTCTTAACTCTTTGAAAACTTAAGTTTGCTAAAACAAGTTTCGATTTTGTAACAAAAATGTCCATTTGCTGACCAAACTAAGAGTATTTTGAAAATTTAACAGCGGGATTACTGGCTCTGTTATCGAGCCATGTATTTGAGTAGCATGGTTTTTAAATATATATACTTCTCTTGCTCTGCAAAACGACATTTCCAAAGACAACAGCTAGGCTTTTACTTAAACAAATTGTCATTTAAAAATGATCGTGAAAATATGCATTACCGACATTCAGATCCTTATATCTATAGTGTCTTCAGAAAATGCAGCATAGCACATTAATAAGATACAGTAAGTCCACTGAAGAGATTGACAACACAGCACACATTAATATTAAGAAGGTACAGAGAACAGTTTTGCAATAGGGTCTGACTTTTAAAAAGTAAATAAAGTGTCTACTAGAGTTCATACAATTCTTCAGCGAGGCGTCCATCCATCAGTATCCTCAGCATCTTTAGTGAATGTTCAATCTCACAATTCAAGCAGAGCTTGCTGTCAAACGTGTACGAGTGGCTGCTGTGGGAACAAGATCACGGTGTAGAAATTCAAGTATTGCAAGGAATTGCCACACGCACATGGTAAGGTGGGAGGGTGGGTGTAAGATGGGCGGTATATGTGTGAGGAAAGTGGCAGGAGCACGTATATAACAGTAGATGACTCCCCCTGAGTTATTCAAGAACGCCATCCTTATCCATGAGTACAATGGTCATTTCCCTTGTGGTTCAATTCATACCGAAATCACTTAAAGGCTACTTGAGAATCTATGCACAGATGAATTGCAAAGTCGGATGCAGAACTGGAAGCTGGATAAAACGTCGCTTATGGGCTGTTTATAGTTCCAAGAGATCAAACCTGTGATAATTGGCGAAATATATGATTAAATAGAATCCACTCGTTGGTGTCAATCAAACGAGGTAAACGAGTTTGGTTCTAGAGATTGGAGGACGAATCAGTGACCATACAATTCACCTTTCCATAGTACACCACCCATCATATGACGTCATAATGAACAGTGCGATGTGTACAATGACATCATAATGAATGACGTCATGAATGATGTCGATAAGTACGTCACGAACGCATATTTGAAGACGGTCTATGCATTGTTGTACAAATTGTTTGCTTTTACTATTTAATAAATATTCTGTTGAATATTTTGAAACTAATTTGACTGGGCGCTGTTGCTGCCATAGGCAGCAACAGCACCCAGTCAAATTAGTTACAAAATATTCAACATCTTCCCTGTATAGTTTTCAGGAAATTGGTAGATAAGGCGTTTGGGGATCGATCAATCCCAACACGGCGAGGTGTGGGTGGAGCTTAGCTAGTGATGGGCGGGGCATAGCTAATAATGGAAAGGTCCATTGGATTTACCTCTTGGTTAATGGGTGATTACCACATACATGTATGCTGACCAGCTAAATATACATGTACGACTGCGGAGTGTATCCATGATGAAGTTAATACGCTGTACAGGAACGGCTAACAGAAGTAGCAGGTTACAATGGACAGCACTTTTTACTAGACACTGTCCTGGTAAGGAATTCCAATATTTAAATGGGTGTGGGTTCATGTGGCTAGTTCTACAGATTATGTTATTTTGCTTCTAGAGGGCTAATAAGATTCTGATGTCTGTAGTACATAAGAATTGGAAATAATCTAAAGGTATATTGTCCATAATTATAATGTTCAGAATAGTACAGGTTCAGAACATTCTTAACATAGTTTGGACAAATAGTTCCTAGATCTACATGTACATTGTGATTGGTTTTCAAGAGCAAGAATTCCTTAATTAAATACATAAATATATCTGAATGTTATTATAAAATGAATTCACATATAATATGGATATTTTCTATGCATACATCCCCAAAAGTTGGACTTGTACGTCCGTTTCTTCAAGAAACCAGATTAAACTTCCATCTTGTATGGTTACTTGTTCTGCCCTCCCGTGTCTGATGAATGGATCAGTATAAATTATACCACTTAAAATATTCTCAAATGACAGTGAATTACTGGTTATCTGAAGATATGAGGTAATACCAATTTCTCGGCGTACGTCTTTCACAGTGCTTAAGAACCCCCCATAGAATCTTACAGCAAGCATATGATCCATACATAATTATAGGTATTATTACTCAGGGCACGCCTCCACAAGTTTAGTACTCTTTCATTAGCCGTACTATATTTTCCAAATAGCAAATTAAAGTATTGAAAGTGTACGTCCGCCAGCAGGGAATGGTCCAGCTGACGCCATTTTGGCTGGTTTGAGAGTTAAAGGGTTGGCGTCTAGGTAATCATTGTTTTATTTGATGCATAAGCAAATCTGTCTATAGCGACCACATTAGAGCCAGATTGCAGTTTTCTTTGAAAGGTGGTCATTATGCCACGCGTATTAATAAACATCAATAATGTGGTCTACAAAGGCAGGTTCACTCGGTTAAGGGTATTCCTCTAGGGTCAATGCAACTATCTTTTGAATAAAGTAGCAGTTATGGCCAGGTATGCAACATGCACTGGCTGCTCTCCTTGATAATAAGTTGTCGTGTATAAATAAAAGATAATAAAGGTAGCAACAGCGCCCCGTCAAATTAGTTTCAAAATATTCAACAGCGTGTTTATTAAATAGTAAAGACATACAATTCGTAAAACAACACGTAGCCCGTCATCAATCAAGCCTTCGTGCGGTGATTGATTATGACATCATCATCCTACCCATCACGTTAGTTTCAAAATATTAAACAGCATGTTTATTAAATAGTAAAGCCTACCCGTCACGTAGTTGATTATGATGCCATATAATTGACTGAGAAACTAGGATCCGCCATTGTTTAGATTATATCTGATGATGAGCTAGCCATTCATGCACCCACCTGCCCCCGCCCACCCATTCATCCATCTATTCATTGATGTACCATATTCTCCTTATTTATATTTGAAGAAATATTCCCCATTCCACTCCCACCCCCCCCCCCCCCCACCACCCCTTTCCCTTTCCGGGCTTTGACTTGTGTCCCTTTACCAGTCGGCTATTATGTTAATATCGAACAGACGAACGAATAAATGAAAGAACGGCCAAACGGATGAATGAAGGAATGAACGAACTGACGAATGAACGGATGAACGATCGGACGAACGAAGAAACGAACGAGCGAATGAACGAATGAATGACTTTTTATATTCGTTGTTATCCCCATTTCCTCAGCTCTCTTATTTTAGCCCTCATTTACGTTGATTTAATGCTATTGAAGGATGAATTAAGACAAAGATCAATCTGTTCCTTTCAATCATAGTTAGCGTGCAATACGTGATATACAAACTAACTAATAATGACCCGTGTGGATATCCACGCTTTGGTAAAGCGTAGATGATGAACCCTTTCAGTTTTATCTATGCCCCGCCCATCTCTAGGTAAGCTCGACCCACGTTTCGCCCGCTTTGAGATCGATCGATCGATCCCTGAACTCCCTGACCATAAATTTTCAGAAAACTATACAGGTAAGCTGTTGAATATTTTAGACTAATTTGGCTTGGTGCCCAGTCAAATATAATTTCCAAATATGCAACAGAATGTATATTAGATAGTAAAGAAATGCAATTCATACGACGTGTCGGAATATTAAGCGTTTAGCTCGGACTAAATCGAGTCATTCATGCTGTAATTAATTATAACGTCATTCTACACATCGTGTAGTTGATTATGACTTCATATGGCGTCATATGTTAGATGAATAAACTGGAAAGGTCCTTTGGTATGGTATGTTTGTTATACGTACATTACTCTTGGTTCAATAGTATCTAATATTATAATATCACCACTCTTCTACAAACTACATGTATTTGTATTGCATTATTTTATATATTTTCAGGCATCTTCCGATTATGGATATCAGGAAGCGATCTAAGATTATGTGCAAGAGAAATAATCCTCTTCTCTGTGTTATTTTCCACATAGGCATTGTGCTTATATCAGTCCCGTTGACGCAATGCTACAGCAGATCCAAAAAACTATTTTTTTCCAATGCAGGAAAATAAAAAGATGCATTTGCAGTGTGTAGCTCTCTTTCCATACTTTCTTACGGTCAGGTCTTCTCGACATCGTCTTCGCCATTAGCTAGCTAACCAGAGCTAACCAGAGCCCAGAACCCTTAAATGTAAGGGGCCCCAAATCAAAAACAATTATCACAATTTACTCATTTGAAACTGTAATCGCAGTATCTCACATTTACAGTCATGATATACGTACGCTATTACATATTTTCAAACTAATTTGACAGGAAGCTCGTGATGGCTTAGGCAGAACCAGCTTTCAGTCAAATTATTTTTAAAATAGTCATTAGCATTTTGGCACATGCAACGATTTCATTATATTGCGGGTCGTAGTAGTAGTAGTAGTAGTAGTAGTAGTAGTAGTAGTAGTAGTGGTAGTAGTAGTTGTAGTAGTAGTAGTCAATATTGTCAACGCACTGGCTCAGAATCTTCAATAATTGAAAAAATTCAAAAATTTAAGATATTTTGGTTTATCCTACTGCCTGAGATTTGTCATTTTGTTTGAGGAAAGCCATATGGCATTAATGTTAACCCTTTACTGGTTAAATTTGTTCAGTAAAATCCAAATATGCGCTTACTTATTTAATGCACATTTGCAGGCACAGACAAGGTCATTCCCGAGAATACACCACTGGAACGACTGTCTCGGTTCCCGAGCCAGTCATTACAGTGGTAAATTTTCAAAAATACTCCAATCCCCGCCGGCAAATGGACATTGCCCAAGATCACTAAATTGACCGTTTTTGGCTGACCATCATGCAAGGGTTAATGTTGAATGATTGAGATGGATATTATGGATAGCTATTTGAGTTTTGCTTTTACCAAGATGTCACGTAGATTCGGATTTTTCTTGAACGCAATTACTGGTCGCTTGTTAAAGGGTTGTTTCAGTTTCTCCTGTAGGTTTTGATACTCATCTTTCAAAATTTTGGAAATTTCAACGTTTTTCCGATTATAGGTCAGAATGAATGGAATTTTGTCACGTTGATCAGATAAGCCTGGGTCCGAGTTTATTCCCCTTGGCCACTGCGTTTCGAGTTCTTTAATCCAAAACGATTCTCGAAGTTTTCTTTGTTTATCAGTTTCTTCTGCCGTATCTGAAAGGGGTGGCTGTTCAATCGCCATAATTTCAAAGTCACGAAGGACTAAATGGTCAGGAAGATTAAAATGTTCGGAAACATGTGTGTCTTCCTCTAGCCTAATATCTGAGAGGTGTCGAGTTGCCCGCCATCTTAATGGACATTTGGTTTCGCCGACATACTGTTTTTGGCACAATTTGCATGAAATTAGATAAATAACATTTTCAGAGTCACAATCTAGATTAGACTGAAGTTGGAACTTGCTTTTGTTCTGAAAGCTCGTGAAAGTATTCTGGTTTGGGAGAAATTCATCTAACTTGCACCTTTTCTTTCCGCATTTGCGAGATTCGCCTACACCTATAATAGGACGATTGTGAGAAATTTTGGTAGGCCGACGATTTGAGGCATTATCTGGAATGGATTCCAAGCCGTCTAATGTTTCAGATTTGATTTTGCGCAAGAATCGTGAGGAGTAACCTCGTGGTTTGAGGGCTTTGAATAGGGTAGAGCACGCTTCTTCAAAAATTTTTCTATCACTAGAATTCCTGTGAAAACGGATTATTTGTGATTTAACTATTCCTTTAAAAGTATGTGGAGGATGGAAAGATTTTTTGTGCAATAGCTGATGCGAATCGGTTGGTTTGAAATACACTTTGTAGTCTAAGTAGCCAGTTGTTTCATACTTTAGACCTTTATATACAGTTACATCCAGGAAATCTACGGACATCTCGTCAATGGTTGCTTTTAATTTGATATTCGGATCGTGATTGTTCAGAATTTCGAAAAATTCATCAAACTCTGCCTTTGTGTGTTGCCAAATCATGAAAATGTCATCAAGGTACCTGCGATAAATGAGGGGATGTTTTGGACACTTTTCTAACGCTTCCTCCTCCCACTCTGCTACGTAAATATTGGCAAAACATGGGCTAAAGCGCTTGCCCATCGCACAGCCGCAAATTTGTTGGTAAATTTCGCCATCGAATTCAAAATCATTGCCTTTCAGACTCAGCTCTAATAGAGCTATTACTTCTCTGTCTGGCCTGTTGGTGTCTGGGTAGTTCACGAATGCTCTACGGATAGAATTTATACCCTTCTCGATGTCAATGTTTGTATACATAGCATCGATGTCAAGCGTGACCAAGAATGAATTTGGAGGTATCCAGGTCTCAGAGACCTGTGATAAGAAGTCTTCTGTGTTTTTCAAGAAGCTGGGGTGTCTATTTGCTATTGGCTGTAGATGGTAGTCGATGTATTCACTGATTCTGTAGGATTCTGAGCCACAATCAGAGATTATAGGTCGCCCGGGCGGTGACATTGTGTCCAACCACGAATCTATGGGTTTATGAATTTTTGGCAAAAGATAGAAAGTCCGTGGTTTTGACTCAAGTTTAGCAAAGAGATACTTATGTTGCTTTTCGGTGATCTTCTTGCTATCGAGCAATTTTTGAAGAATCTCATTAAATTTGCTGCAATTATTTTGCCAAAGTGGTTTGCTTAGTTTCTGGTAATGCTTTGGGTTACTAAGTTGTCGTTGTGCTTCACGTTTATAGTTATCTTTAAGCATTATTACAGTCGCTGACCCTTTATCTGCAGGTTTGATGACAATTTCGCTGTTTTTAGACAATTCAATTAAGGCCTGGCGTTCCTCATAGGGTAAATTTGGTTGATCATTAGGGAATGTAGAATTTTTAACACGTTCTGAAAAGAGTTCTATGCTTTCACCGATCGCTGGGTCCAGGATTTTTACGTTTGGTGCCCAACCAGTTTTTTCAATGAATGGTGGAATGTTACTATTAGAGTTACGAAAGAAGTCTGCTAACTTAATACGGTGACTAAATTCAGATGTTTCCATACAGCCATTATCTAAAAGAGCATCCAAACCTGTTTTAGGTTTTGGTGTTGGGACAAATGTAAGACCAAAATTGAGCAGTGACTGCTCTGCTTCACATAATGGGGAGCCAGTTAAATTGACAATATTACTGCCCAGTCCTATTTCCGGGCGGATGTTACCCTGGCCCTTGTCTAGTTTAAATTTAGGAATTTAAGCCAGGCAGAATACATCGAGTTAGCTGTCTTCTCAGTCCAATGAATGTTATCCTTAACAACATTAAATTCGGAGAGTCTAAGAGCAGGAATGACAGTCACAGATTTTGATGATTCAGCCGTCGAATTGATGGACTGAATCGCCAACTTCTGCTGAGCTGTCAACCGACTTGAACAGTTAAGTTTTGCGAAGTAAATCGCAGTCTTTGGGAATTTGGACTTAATCGCACTGAGAAGCAGCATTAATCTATGTTTTGAACTAGAGATGGGTTCATTCATATCATTAATGCCAATGTTGATCACTATTTTCTCTGGTTTAAATGATCCAGTGTACTTTTGAATTAGTCCTCTAGCATGACACAATTTAGCTCCTGGGTAGCAGGCAACTTGCGTTTCAGGGTGGGGCTCAACATTAATGCGACTCAGGTTCGAAGCTCCAAAGATGAGTACTTTGTTCGTGAGAACAGGTAGTCGCCAGTCAATTTTGTTTTCGATTTCATGACGAAATTTCCAAAAAATGTTTCTCTCCAACATGGTGGGTTGTTGGGGTCTATTTGCAAATTTAATAGGACGCACCTCCGGTGCATTACTTGGACCTGGAGTTGGAGAGAAGCTGGGCTGTGGCAGTTTCCCTGTTGGGGATGGGGTCTTGAGACCCGATGGTTGACTGCTCTTGGGGGATTTCTGAGAAGCGCCAGTCCGTGGACCAGATCTGCTACCATTAACCCTTTCCCTCTGTGGCAAGGGCGGGTATTCGTTTGGGTCATTTAGATTGCCTAGTGGAGAGTCAGGTAGTGGGATTAATGATGCTTCAAATAGCATATCTCTAGGGCCAGAATCTAATGGTAGCAATGGAGAGATTTTATTGTCTACTCGTTTTGTGACTGGCGGCGAAGTTTCAGGTGATCTGAGGCGTTTTTTCATTTGTGATTGTGGGGCCACAGTTGGTATCATGACCAGAGGCGTGGCTTGTGCGAGATTTTGAATTGGTTGCTGAGATGGATCTATCGGTCGCACAAAATCGTAAAAAGAACTAATCGCATTAATGTCGAGCTTTCTATTATAATTGTTTTTTGCCCAGCGTATAGCATTGGATTTAGCACGACCTAGGTCTAAATGTGGCATTGCCTGTGTGAGGACTACTTCAGTTCTAATACTACCAAGTTGTTCATTATAGTGATTTAACATGGCCTTAATGGTAGATTTTGCCCACTCAAAATTCACATTCCAGATGGCAAAGTAGATGTCATCATTTGGTATAGCTGGCTTACAAAATCCATTCAGCTCTTCCACCTTCCTGCTAAGCCCATCAGGGAGAGTTTCGGCATCTAAATGCCTACGTAGCGTAGCAATATGGTGGAAGCACTGAATTATTTGGTAATACAGCTTTACCAGGCGCGCATGCGCAGATGAACCCCCTTTACCATCTCCATTCTTCCTACGACCATTCTTCCTCGCAATAGCCATTCAGACAGATAATCGTTCAATCTAACTAGCAATCAGACAGGCAGTTGAGCAGGTAAGAACGATTCGATCAGGCAAACTCAAATTCAAGCACACAAATTCATTCACATCAACTACAAATTGAACCAATATATTACTTACACCTGAAAGACAAATTATAGAATTAACATGTAATATGCAAGGGTTAACAATACAACAATACAATACGCAATATTATAAGTTACTCACAGTAATTATGGACACCGTCAATTGGCTAAATGCATTTCACATGGATGTGCTTCATCAGTAGCCTGTATGACAAATCTGTCAGTCCTTCAGTATAGACAGCTTTATATACGTTTACTGAATTACTCAATCTCCTTTGAAAAACTACTCTATGGTTTAATTTGAATAATTGAACTTTGTGCAAGGTTTGAATTTCCTTTGATTCGGGTTTATCACAAACATCATTAATAAAGCCAATGATTAGTGGACTGGTTTCACTCCACACAGATTAGTGAAATTTTACTCTTCCGAATTGGATTGATAAGTGAGTAGTGTTTCCTTCAGGAGATCATGAACCGATCATTCAAAGGTGTTATATGCTTTTGTTGGGACACTCAATTTTGCCTTTTGATTCCTTTTGATCATTTGATGCCGAAAAAATTAATCAAGTTTGGAGGACATATTTTGTCATTTTATAGAATTTTGTTCACCACACCGGAAAGGCCACTGCAGTGTTAATATTTAAACTTTGTTCATACATGTAGAAAGAAAGTAGTATTCAGCTCCCTTAATTTTATGTGAGTGAGTGGCTGGACGGACACACAGAGAGCCGGATGGCTGGCAAGGCAGATGGACAGATCCATCCATCCATCCATCCATCCAACCAGACATCCAACCATCCATCCATCCCACGCCCCCATCCATCCATGGAAGGATGGGGAGGCGGGAAGGATGGGGAGGTGGGATGGGGACGGGCATAAAGGAAGGATAGAGCTTAGT